>CM056052.1:473032317-474232317 GCA_029574335.1 Rana kukunoris
TCCTTTCACGGTGATCAGTAAAATCAGACAAGCAGGAAGTGAACAGAACAGAGAAGAAATAGAGCAACTTCTGAGCAAAAACGAACAATGAGGAAGTGAAAAGAGGAATGTCTGCAGGTAAAGAATGCTTATTATGAAAAAAAATTTTTTTCCTTTACAACCCCTTTAAGTGAAAAAAGTCGGAAGGATCCGTCGTCCGATTTTCGGATCATGTGTTCGGGCCATAAGTGTCAGTGGAAGTATAAATATCAGTTATTGGCAGTTACTGGAAGTGAGTCAGTGGTAGTGTGGCCGCAGGGCCGCCATCAGGAATTTTGGGGCCCCTTACACAGCTACAGGCATGGGCCCCCTGGAGCAAATTGAGATGCGGTGGGAGTGTCGCAAGTTGAGAAGCCGGGGGGGGGGGGGAGTGTAACAAGCTGCCGCAAATTGCGGTCGAATGTAAGGGGATGCCATCCGGGGCCCTTGGGACCACCAGGCCCCTTAGAGGTCGGGGGGGGGAGGGGCTTTGGTTGCTGATGAAAAAAAAAAAAAAAGGTGGGGATGCCATCCGGGCCCCTTAGAGGTTGGGGGGCTTTGGGTGCCGAAAAAAAAAAGAAGAAGGGGAATGCCATCCGTGGCTCTGGGGACCATCGGGCCCCTTACAGGTCGGGGGGGGGGGGGGCTTTGGGTGCTGACGAAAAAAAAGGGGGGGATGCCATCTGGCATCCCTTAAAAGTGTACTGCCTGTACCCCCTGATGTCGGCCCTGTGTGGCCGTTAGTGTCAGTTTAATCCATCCAGAAAAAAAGCAAGGTATAATCCAGCAGAATACACCAAGTAGTTGTGATGTGTACAGTTATACTAACACATATCAAAGCTGCAAAATTGGGTCTGGGCATTAAGGTTTGTTTTGACCCTGGTCATTAAGGGGTTAATAATTAAAATTACCAACGAAAGCTCTTTGCTTTGTTTTCTGGCTTCTACTTTTGTGGCATCCAGATGTTCTTGTGATTCTGACAAAAGCTGTCTCAGCTGCAATAAAGGAAGTCAGAGACTCATATTAGCATTTATTACCCAAAACCTTGCATAATGCTACAAATAAATCACACTTATTTGCATACAGTCAATATCCATGCACCTGTTTGCAAACACAGCTTTTAATCAGATTCTTTGCTAGCTCCATACACAAAGGCTCTATTCATGTGAATCTGCTGTATTCAGCTCAAAACTTACATGTTTTAAACTGCAACATTTTATTGGAATAGGTTATTGAGGTCATTCATAAAAATGATATTGATGCAAGATGATGGCTTCTGTACAGTAATGCTTATGAAGGGTTGGTGATAGGAACAGGCTCAGATGTAGGGGATGGCGTTAGGCTCAGGTAATCACCAATTAAGGAATGTCTACTGCCGTGCTAAAAAAAAAATATTAGTATGGTAGACCCCGAACGCATGCTAGGCCCTATGACCCCACTTAGGTGGACGTGGCGCAAATTGATGCGCCAGCATGGGTTGACCTCCCTCCTGACCTCCTTTGCTTGCAATCCCAAGGTGCCAGATAGCCTTACCCATCGTATGTCCTCCCCATTGACTACACGGTACCTGACCCACAAATTGCCCTCTTTTGCTGAGCTGCAGGCCAAGTATGATCTGCTGCGCCAGAAGTTCTATGGATATCTCCATATACGCAATTACACCTTGACTATCGCACCAAACCTGCAATTTTCTCCCCCAACACCTTTTGAAAAGCTTATATTGGCAGAAGGGCTTAATCTCCAATATATATATAAAATACTGAACGCGTGGCCTGTGGATACTGTGGGCAAACACGCCTATATGGTTAAATGGGAAAAGGCCCTTGGTGAGGAGATATCCATGGAGCAATTGCGGGTGATCTGGTCTCAGGTGGCGAAAAGCTCCCTTTGCACACTTTACAAGGAGAACACGTACACAATCCTTTATTTTTGGTATATGACCCCTGATGTTCTCCATGCCATATCCCTGATGTTCTCCATGCCATATATCCCACTAGCTCCGACCACTGCTGGCGCTGCCAGGGGGCTAGGGGAACCCGTCTCCATATCTACTGGAACTGCCTATTGATAGCTTAGTTCTGGAACTTGGTCTAGCAGTTGCTGGCTCGGCTTCTCAATAGATTGATTCCCCTTACTCCAAAATTCTGCCTATTAGGACTATCCCCACTGAAAATTCCTGCTCCCTACAAGAAACTGAGTCGACATGTTCTCACAGCGGAGCATTGTCTGATGGCATTACACTGGAAATGCAGCTCCCCTCCCCTTCCCAAGGCCCTATATGCCAGGATTAAAGATGTGGAACTGATGGAGAAGATGATGGCTAGAATGCAAGACAGACTGGAGGCCCACGATGAGGTCTGGGAGTGGCACCGTCGCGAGGACCCACCGTGATCGGTAACTACACCACACTGATGACTTCTCGCTCCTTCTCTCTTTTCTTTTCTCTCTCCTTTTCCTCCCCTTTCCCTTTTTTTCTCTTTCTCATTTTGTTTCCTCTCTCATGAGTTCCCTGGGACTCTTTTTCGTGTAAATGTATGTTATTGCACTTAACGGCTATTTTAGTCCATGCACTTATTTAGTATAAGCCTGGAACGTACTGTCGATTCTCTGTTTGATATCACAGGATAGGAGGGATAGCAATCCCGATTTTGTTGAATGTGAAGGTTGCAACCTTATTGCTTGAAATACACGTGCAATGTCTTACATGTATATCTGTTAAAAACAATTCTAAATAAAACGGTTATTGAAAAAAAAAAAAAAGTATGTAGCTGGGCTGGGACAATTGACTGGGGGCAAAAGGGACATGAGCCCTGGATGCATCAAATGAATGAGGAGGGAGCGTTGCAGCATGACCATCACAAGAGTGGCGTGACACTGCAGTGCTGCTAAAGTCTGCCCTGATGCCTAACGCTTTATGCCAAAGCATAGTAGTGATCAGTGGTTGCTAGTTCAGCAGGGAACGGCCAAACTTCAATCCATGAATGGCCATTCCTGCTTGACAGAAGATCTAACAAATCGACATCTGGTGAACAGAGATACTGGAAAACAGTGTATTCTGACAGCGGAGGAGTCCCACTGTCAGATCACAAAGGGGTTGATTCACTGAACTGGAGAGTGAAAAATCTGGTGAAGCTGTGCATGGTAGCCAATCGGCTTCTAACTTTAGCTTGTTCAGTTAAGCGATGACAAAAAAAAGCTGGAAGTCGATTGGTTCCTATGCAGAGCTGCACCAAATGTCGCACTCCCCAGTTATAGTAAATCAACTCGTGTCTCAGTGAATCCTTCCATCCACTTTGCTGATTGTAAAAAAAAACAATTCTTGTGCCACGTACACACGATCGGTTCTTCTGATGAACCGATCGTGTGTGGGCCCCATAGTTTTTTTTCCCCCATCTGTGAAAAAACGTAGAACCTGTTTTAAAATTATCTGATGGTTAAAAAAAACGATAGAGAAAAACGATCGTCTGTGGGGAAATCCATCGGTTAAAAATCCACGCATGCTCAGAATCAAGACGACGCATGCTCGGAAGCATTAAACTTCATTTTTCTCAGCACGTCGTTTTGTTTTACGTCACCACGTTCTGACACGATCTTTTTTTTAACTGATGGTGTGTAGGCAAGACTGATGAAAAGTCAGCTTCATCGGATATCTGATGAAAAAATCCATCAGACCGTTTTCATCGGATGAACCGATTGTGTGTATAGGGCATTAGATGCGATGACTGTAGTAGTTTTCTTTTTTTTAGGATTTCTTTTCCTTATGTTCACATGGTGATCCTGCTAGTTCCAAAAGAACAAGCTGTTTTGCAGATGTACCAGTTAGAGGGATGAGACTTTCCATTTACCGTGGACAGGGATGCTTACAATGATCTGCTTTTATGTATGTAAAACCTTTATCCCAAAAGGGTGTTGTAATTGCCTAAAAAAAGCATTAGCGGGAGTTTGAATTCGGCATTTTAACCCAGATATTATCCCTGCACTGACTGATATGTAGGAATCAGTGACAAATACCTTACTCTTGTGTAATATATCCATGTGCTGAAAATACATTCCCATGCATTTGATGCCCATGTTAAAATACATACACCAATTTTAGAAGCCAAAAGTCAACACACAAACCTACATAAATGTACGGTATACATTAGAACAATGCAAAAAGTCATTCTCTGCGAAGTAACTGATAGATGCCAGGAACCAGCAGTTTGCACATTCCCAGCAAATTAGAGTTTCAAACGTTAAAGGCCTGATACTAAATATGATGATGTGTAAGATTCATCTAAACGCAAGGCCTAGCTGTTCCCCATTCCCAATGATGTAGGAACCCTTATATTATATACAGGGGCAGATTCATGAGCAGCTACAAGACACGTACAATTTCCACCTCTTTGGAATAGGTCTGACAGTCTGTGCTAGAAGTGTTCATCTGGGTCTCCAGCTGTGCCTCCATTAAAGCAATGCATTCCTTGAGCTGAAATATAGAGAGACAATTATTATTATTATATAAAAAGGGAGACCATACAGTTATAATACAATAAAATACAAGAGGATTAAAGTGGTTGTAAACCCTTACAGACCACGTTAACCTACAGGTAAGCCTAGATTAAGGCTTACCTGTAGGTGCAAGAAATATCTCCTAAACCTACACGGTTTAGATATTTGCAAAAGAAAAGGCACTATGTCACAGCGCTGGACCTGCGATATGCGGAAGTCACTCCAGAAGAGCTGGCGCCGCCGGAGGACAACGAGCACCGCTACGGGGGCTTCAATCTTAGGCAAGTACTTCATAATGAGCTAGTATGCTATGCATACTAGCTCATTATGCTTTTGTCTTGCAGGGTGCTTTAAAAAAAAAAAGAGGGTTTACTTTCTTTTTAAGAGGGCCCTGCGCTTACAATCTAATAGGGTATGATGTATTCTCTGTATTCCAACATATGGCTGCAAAATGATTAGACTAAAAATTGTTCAGCATGAGCATAGTGGCATGCAAGGACCTTAAACAAACTGTGCAGAGTATATAAACTATATGTATTTGGGGGTGATCTGTGTTTCTTAGCCTGCAGAAGGGCTTGAGCCCGAAACTGTAGCCAAACTAACTTTTTTATTCTGTCTGCTGGACATTTGTTGCTTACAATTTAAATTCAGTGGCCCAGATTCATAAAGCAATTACGCCTGTCTAACTGGTGTTAGACAGGAGTAATTTCAAATTTCGCGCGCCGTATCACTAGTTTGAATTCTCAAACCATGATACGACGGCTTCGGGCTTCGATCCGAGAGGCTTACGTCTTCGTAAGCCTTCGGATCTACGCTGCGATATTTTTGCGAGTTCGCATTGTTTTCATGCGTCGGGATATGCAAATGTGTTTTTACGGCGATCCACGAAGATACGAGCGGTCTTCGCAATCGCTTACGTCTGTTTTTTTTTACGTACTGTTAGACCAGCTTTTTGCTGGTCTAACGGTGCGTAGCCCATGTTAAGTATGGCCGTCGTTCCCGCGTCGAATTTAATTTTTTTTTTTTTTTTTGCGTAACTCGTTCGGGAATAGAAATGTCCGTAAACGACGCTACTCAAACAACGAATGACGTAACGACGTGATTTCGCGCAATGCACGGCGGGAAATTTGCGAACGGAGCATGCGCAGTTCGATCGCCGCAGGAACGCGCCTATTTTAAATCCTTTACGCCCCCTACACGTCTAGATGGATTGCGACGGGAGAAATACACTACGCCGCTGTCGTTTACTGGACAAAATCTACCTGGATTCCACGTAGAGCCAGGTAAGAAACGGCGGCGTAGTGTATTTCTGATACGCTACGAGAATCCAATTCTCTCTGAATCTGGGCCAGTATTTTTTGCTAGACAATTACTTAGAACTCCCAAACACACACACACATATACTATATATATATATATATATATATATATATATATATATATATATATATATATATATATATATATATATATATATATATATATATTAGCATAGGCCCTAAAGAATAAAATGGAAGTTGTTGAATTATGTCACACACCCAGGAATATCATATGATATTTTTTGGACCAAGGACACAGCCATTTTGGAAAAGAGTGAAGGTCCTTGTCTACACCCTTTTACAAATGAAAACCCCATTAGATCTATCGGTATACTTGCTGGGTGTTCCCCCACACAGGATGCCAAGGAAGTTACTTCGGCATATGTCTACTGCCACCAGATGTCTAATTGCTTTATATTGGAGGTGGAACCACAATAGCCAATACAATCTCGATTTCAGCAAGTCTAACTTATGGAAGTGTTTACAGCAAAATCGAATAATACTGTTGCAATGTTTAAACAGATATGGGATCCCTGGACACTTCCTTATAATAGACGGGCATTCCGGCTCAGAATTTGACCCAGGCTAGTTGTCGGGCTCGCTCCTGCTTATCTTAAGACCCCATACACACACTATACAACATTTGTTGTCCGATTTCCAAAACCATGTAATGCAAGGGCCTGCCCGATTGCATACAAATTGAAGCTCTTAAGGTTTGACCTTATACTATGAGCTTTTGGTAAATCTTAAGGAAAAATCTAAAGCAAATTGGGCTTCATGCTCATCTCCCCTCACGTCTCAAATAGGTCATCTATGCTAATATTTTTTGCAAGCTGTATTGAGATATTTGTCACATTAGAATCTTTTTGAAAAAAAAAAATGCATTTCAATGATGGGGAAAAAACTCTCCAATAAATGAAGGATTTGGAAAGTCCTGGACCCTTTCTGTGAACTCTTGCTATAATGTTGGCATAGTATATAGCACACAAGCAACACTGACATTTTCCAATAATACCTGGTCTGTGCTTTGGACATCTAATTTCAGTCTTTCCACTGCTTCTTCTAGGGTCTTTATTTGGATTTGTGACTATAGAAAACAAGTATTAATAAATATACATTATACAGTAAAAGTGGTGTAAAAATTCTCACAAATGAACCCAATGAGGCTCCAATTAACTGTACTAAGGTAAGAGAAATACATGAAAAATGATCAAAATCCAACCATTTAGACAATTATATGTATTAGGGTTGTCCCGATACCACTTTTTTAGGACCGAGTACAAGTACCGATACTTTTTTTCAAGTAGTCGCCGATACCGAATACCGATACTTTTTTTAAATGTGTCCCCAAATGCAGCCATGTCCCCCACATATTGCAGCCATGTCCCGAGATGTCCACCGACCACCCGCGATCACTCCTCAGAGAGGCAGAACGGGATCTATTAAACAAACAGATCCCCATTCTGTCACGGGAGTAGAGTGATCGTCTGTTCCTAGGGATCAGAAACAGCAATCTCTCTCTACTCCCTGTCAGTACGGTTCCCCCCAGTTAGAAACAACTCCCTAGGACACACTTAACCACTTGATCGCCCCCTAGTATTACCCCTCCCCTGCCAGTGTCATTTATACCATAATCAGTGAATTTTATAGCACTGATCACTGCATAAATGTCATGCAATGGTCCCAAATAAGTGTCCAATCTGTCCGTCGCAATGTCGCAAGTCCTACTAAAAATCGCTGATTACTGCCATTACTAGTAAAATAATAATAATCATAATAATATGAATAATAAAAATGCCATAAATATATTCCTTATTTTGTAGACACTATTGGCCAGGTTCATAGAGAGTTACGACGGCGTATCAGTAGATACGCCGTCGTAACTCAGAATCTGCGCTGTCGTATCTTTAAGCGTATGCTCAAAGTGAGATACGCTTAAATGTTGCTAAGATACGACCAGCGTAAGTCTCCTACGCCGTCGTATCTTAACTGCCTATTTACGCTGGCCGCTAGGGGCGTGTATGCTGATATACGCCTAGAATTTATAAATCAGCGAGATACGCCTATTCACAAACGTACGCCCGGCCGTCGCAGTAAAGATACACCATTTACGTAAGGCGTTTTCAGGCGTAAAGATAAAGCAACAAAAATATGGCGCAGCCAATGTTAAGTATGGACGTCGGGACCGCGTCAAATTTTTCACGTTTTACGTTGTTTGTGTAACTCGTCCGTGAATGGAGCTGGCCGTAAATTCCGTTCACGTCGAAACAAATGAGTCTTAGCGGTGTAATTTGGGGCATGCGCACTGGGATACATCCACGGACGGTGCATTCGCCGTTAGTAAAAAACTTCATTTACGTGGGGTCACACTTAATTTAAATAAAACACGCCCACATCAAACACATTTGAATTAGCGAGTTTACGCCGGCCCATTTACGCTATGCCGCCGTAACTTAGGGAGCAATTGCTTTGTGAATACAGCACTTGCCTCTCTAATTTACGGCGGCGTAGCGTATCTGAGATACGCTACGCCCGCACAAATATACGCCGCTCTACATGAATCTACCCATATAATATTGCCCAAAACCAAATCAATAGATGCCTTTTGCGATTTTTTTTAATAAAAATATGTAGTAGAATACATATTGGCCTAAACTGATAAAGTTTGGATATTTATTATAGTATAAAGTAAAAAAAATATATTTTTTTCCCAAATTGTTGGTCTTTTTAAGTTCATAGTGCAAAAAATTAAAACCGCAGAGGTGATCAAATACCACCAAAAGAAAGCTCTAAGGCCCTGTACACACGATCAGTCCAAACTGATGAAAATGGACTGAAGTTCAGTTTCATCGGTCCAAACCGACCTTGTGTATGGCCCATCAGTCTTTTGTTCTTCAGTCCAAAGTTTTAAAACTTGCTTTAAAATCGGACTGATGGACGCCTGACCATCGATCAAAACCGATGGTTAGTACGCAAAAACATCGGTTCATAACCCGCGCATGCTCAGAATCAAGTCGACGCATGCTTGGAAGCATTGAACTTCGTTTTTTTCAGCACGTCGTTGTGTTTTACGTCACCGCGTTCTGACACGATCGGTTTTTGAACTGATGGTGTGTACGCACATCAGACCATCAGTCTGCGAACCGATGAAAATGAACTTCAGTCCGTTTTCATCGGTTTGGACTGATCGTGTGTACAAGGCCTTACATTTTGTTTGGGTACAACGTTACAGGACCGCACAATTGTCAGTTAAAGTGACGCAGTGCCGTATCACAAAAAGTGGCCAGGTTATTAAGGGGGCAAATCCTGAAGTGGTTAAAGTCTACACCTTAAAATGACAACATAATGAATGTTAATATATCTTGTGCCACGTCCCCTATCTGGTCTTTGTGATGTATCATGTCCAGACACTTATACTTGGCCATAGTGATTTCTAGGATTTTTCTTTAAGGCTGCTACTAGTTTAAAGGAAAAACGGTCATGAAAGAAATATGGAGGCTACTTTGGATTTCTCCTGAAGATGCCAATTTAGTGTAGCTGCACTCACCTTTGTGAGCGACTCCTCAGATGCCTCTAGCTTTGCTTTCCACACCTGCTCCTCCTCTTCAACACTCTTCTGCAGGTCCTTCAGCATCCCTTCCTAAGACAATGAAAAATCAGAAGCCAATATTAGACCAGTGTATGCGTTTTATTAAGATTATAGGGTACAGAAAAGAAGAGGAGACGAAGGGGGATGTTTTCACAAATCAATTTGAACAGTGGGGTCGGTGATAGATGAACTCCACAAAAGGCAGGAACACATCAGTAAATATTTACAAATATCCTTGAAGAAATTCCTAAAGGGTGTCATGTACACCCTTTAGAATTCTGTGGGGGCGCAGCACTGAAAGTGTTGGTGATGCATCCGATTCATGTACCTGTCAGAGAAAGTCTGTCTAGGTTTGCACAGAGGACGGATGGAGTGCCCAAAGTGAACACTCCTTCCTCAGTGCACTCATTCATGTTCTCAGTCATGGATCGGTCTGACCAATGGGCACAGTAGCCAGGGAAAGAGGAGTTTTTTTTCCTGCGGTGGGGGCAGCCTAAGGACCCATGTACACGGGACGCTGCTAAACATACGTTCAGAGGCAGTTGGACGCTTTTTTTTAACTGCCCTTGAACTCATTTAACCACTTAAGGACCGCCTACTGTACATTTACGTCAGCAGAATGGCACCGCTGGGCACATCAACGTATATATACGTTGGTTCTAGTACCCAGCCGTGGGTCGCAGGCGCGCGCCTGCGGCGCGCTCCCGTGACCCGGTCCAAAGCTCCGGGAACGGGACCGCGGGACTCCCCGTGCTTCACTGTGGCCGCAGCATCGATCACGTCATCCCTGTTATAGGGGGACATGATCGATGATGTCACACCTACAGCCACACCCCCCTACAGTTGTAAACACACGCAGGGAACACACAAATCCTACGGCGCCCCCTTGTAGTTAACTCCCAAACTGCAACTGTCATTTTCACAGTAAACAATGCAATTTAAATGTCAATGACAATGACAATTGTCCCCAAAAATGTGTAAAAATTGCATAATGTCGCAGTCACAAAAAAAATCGCTGATCACTGCCATTAGTAGTAAAAAAAAAAATTAATAAAAATGCAATAAAACTATCCCTTATTTAGTAAACGCTATAAATTTTGCGAAAACCAACCGATAAACGCTTATTGCGATTTTTTTTACCAAAAATAGGTAGAAGAATACGTATCGGCCTAAACTGAGGAAAAAAAAAATTATATATATATTTTGGGGGGATATTTATTATAGCAAAAAGTAAAAAATATTGCATTTTTTTCAAAATTGTCGCTCTATTTTTATTTATAGCGCAAAAAATAAAAACCGCAGAGGTGATCAAATACCACCAAAAGAAAGCTCTATTTGTGGGGAAAAAAGGACACCAATTTTGTTTGGGAGCCACGTCGCACGACCGTGCAAGTGTCAGTTAAAATGATGCAGTGCCGAATCGCAAAGGGGGCAAGGTCCTTTAGCAGCATTTTGGTCTGGGTCTTAAGTGGTTAATGTTATCCTATGTGACCATGTACACAGTCTCGTTTATTGACGTTTTTAGGCACCTGCGTTTAACAGCGTTTCTTTGAAAGCAAAAAAATGGGTTCAGACGCCGAAGATTTCCACTTTTCAAACACCAAACGCGGCTAAGCACGGTAACACACATTTCTAGGCGTTTTTCGCCAATTTTTTTAAAAACTCTTCTAAAATGCAAACGCTGCATTTAAACGCGGCAAAAATGACATTTTAAAAATGGGTTACCATCTGTCAAGTTTAATCCTTTAGAAAAAGTTGTAAAAACGTCCCGTGTACATGAAGCCTTATGGGGAACTGAGAGACAAGTTTGCCATAAGGTGCGCTTTGCTTTTGATTGACAGCACACGGCAGTGGGCGGATCCATAGCCACTTATTTCAATAAAGGCTTTCAAATCCACCCACTACCATGTGCCATTAATAAAATGTAAAGTGGATCTAAAAAAAAAACTAGTCTTTCCCATCAGGCTCCGAACACCCAGTGACAAACCATTTTCCAAACATGGGCATTTCTATATTTGGGTAATGACATCACCTTTGTATACATTTAGCTTTTGGCCAGGGAATCCCCTAGCCGACAGCTAAATGGGGCTGGGGGTAAAGCCCTGTGGGGGCATCTGCCACATACATAACAGCTCATGGAACGGGTACGGCTTGCTCTAAGCACTGTGTGGCTGGAGGGCCTGGTCATGGTTTCACACAATAACTACTTTTCACTCTACTCTCCACTTCCTCCACTTTATTTAAACCAGTGTTTGTCACTTTTTGTATTTTTATGTTTGTACACAGTTTTTGCACATGTGACTGGTAGGGTGTAGGTTGCCGGGCCTGCCCTGAAAGTCTTGGGAGGGGGTGGACATGGCCTTCTGGCTTAGTTCACCCTCTCTCATGGGGTCTCCCTTCGAGGGAGCCCCACCAAGTACTTGGGTGGGTCTGTTTCGGCAGACCCTCCAGAGAAAGAGGTCCGTCTGATTTCGGCCAGATGGACCAAGTGTAAAGTACCCCAGTCCTCGTCTGGAGCCTAACGCCCTGTGATGTTTTTAGAGGGCTTGCGTACACCCGTTGCACGTTTTTGTGTTTCACTCTTTATGTATATGCAATTTTTTTTGGCACAGACTGAAGTTTCTGAGTATGTTTTACACTCCATGTGCTGTCTGTGCCCGTTAGGGAGATTCACCTTCTTTATTAGTCATGTTTACCATTATTACCAAAAGTAAAGTAAAAAAAGAAAAATCCCAAATTTTGTATCATCCCCAGAACAGGAATAGTGGAGATACACTATATTACCAAAAGTATTGGAACACCTGCCTTTACACGCACATGAACTTTAATTGCATCCCAGTCTTAGTCTGTAGGGTTCAATATTGTGTTAGCTCACCTTTTGCAGCTATAACAGCTTCAACTCTTCTGAGAAGGCTGTCGAGGTTTAGGAGTGAGTATGTGGGAATGTTTGACCATTCTTCCAGAAGCACATTTGTGAGATCAGGCATGTTGGGCGAGAAGGCCTGGCTCGCAATCTCTGCTCTAATTCATCCCAGAAGGTGTTCGATTGGGTTGAGATCAGGACTCTGTGCAGGTTCTTCCACCCCAAAATCGCTCAGCCATGTCTTTATGGACCTTGCTTTGTGCACTGGTGCGCAGTCATGATGGAACAGGAAGGGGCCGTCCCCAAACTGTTCCCACAAAGTTGGGAGAATGAAATTGTCCAAAATGTCTTGGTATGCTGACGTCTTCAGGAATTACCTTCAATAGAACCAAGTCCAACCCCTGAAAAACAACCCCACACCATAACCCCCCCTCCACCAAATGATTTGGACCAGTGCACAAAGCAAGGTCCATAAAGACATGGATGAGCGAGTTTGGGGTGGAGGAACCTGACTGGCCTGCACATATTCAGGAATGATGTGTGAATGTGTGGTATGACATAAGAAGTATCCTACGTAATATGACAATAAGCATAATTAGAATGACAGCACAACTCACCGTCTCAGCCAGGATGGTCCTGTATTGGTCACATTCTGCTTGCAAGGAGACCTGTGCGTCTTCTGCTTCTTTTAGCTTAAGCAATGTATCCTGAAAAAATATATAGTAGAATAGAAAGTAAAGATAGAACAAAACCGAATAGAATAAGTATGAATTATCATCGTCTTTCACTTTTATACCTTGCTGTATTTATTGCAATATGTTTTCATTTCAAATACATTTTATAATTCGATGAAAAGAATAACGAATATATGAAACAAATCCAAATATACAAAACAATTTTTTTTTTTTTTAGTAAAGATCAGCTATAGCAGCTGCATCTTTATCTTCCCACAGGTTTACTTTGAAGCATATCGCAAAACAAAAACTTTGTTTATGATACAGTAGGGGTTTTACTGCTGATTGGCACTCTATTAGAGAGCTTTCCCTTCTTCCTGTTCAATAAAACTGGGTTCATCATACAGGAATTCATAAAAAACAGAACCACAGACAGCTTCAAAAACCTCCCAGGGGTCCAAACCCTTCCCCACACTATCCTAAACGAATAAAAAAAAAATTGGATGGACAAACAGTTTAGGCCTGATTCACACTGATGCGATAATTGCTCCAAAGTCAGAGCGATTGTCGCATCAGAATTCGGACCCCATTCTGTGCAATGGAACCGTTCTAATCGGCGCAACTTGAGTCACTCTGACCCTGAAAAAAGGTTTCTGCACTACTATTGGCCCGACTTTGGTATGACTTGCATTGACTTCTGTTTGAAGAGGTATATCTCTGTTATAACAGCAGCTAGCTGCCATAACCCAGGTACCCTCTTCTTCAGCCGGCGGTCTGGTTTCCGATAATGGTGGTTTCTGCGGCAAATTCGCCACAAGATCACTGTTACCGGTGATGGGAAAGGCCCGCCCCCCTCCCATGCCCTCTGCCGCTTACCGGAGCCGTCGGTGGTTGCGATCGGGTCCTTCCTGTGGCTGGGTATGGGGACGAGTGTGGGGAAGATGGCCGCCATCCGTCTTCATACAATAGCATGGCGGAAGCAACGTCAAAACGTCATCCATAACTCTTAAAGGGCCTTTTTTTTTTTCAAATGACAAATTATTATTTTTTTTTATTGCATTTGTGTAAATATGAGATCAGAGTTTTTTTTTACTCCAGATCTCATGTCTAAGAGGACCTTTCAATGCTTATTTCTATTACAATGGATGTTTACATTCCTTGTAATAGGAATAAAAGTGACACCATTTTTTTTCTCTAAAGAACAGTGTAAAAAAGAAAAATGTAAAATAAATAAGATTTTTATTTTTAAACGTGTGCCGTCCCACCGAGCTCGCATGCAGAAGCAAACACATATGTAAGCAGTGCCCACATATGAAAACGGTGTTCAAACCACACACGTGCGGTATCGCCACAATTGGTAGAGCGAGAACAATAATTCTAGCCCCAGATCTCCTCTAACTCAAAACATGGAACCTGTAGAATTTTTTAAATGTCACCTATGGATATTTTTAAGGGTAAAATGTTTGCCGCCATTCCACGAGCGGGCGTAATTTTGAAGCGCAACATGTATGGTATTAATTTACTTGGCGTAACATTATCTTTCGCAATATATATATATATATATATATATATATATATATATATATATATATAAAAAAGGACAAACTTTATTGCAGTCTTATTTTTTTTTATTCACAAAAGTGTTTTTATTCAAAAACAAAAGTGCGCTTGTAAGACCGCTGCGCAAATTTGATGTGACAAAGTATTGCAACGACCTCTGTTTTATTCTCTAGGGCGTTAGCAAAAAAAAAGTATAATGTTTGGGGGTTCCAAGTAATTTTTTAGCAAAAATCTTGTTTTTAACTTGTAAACAACAAATCTCATCAAGAGGCTCGGTCATTAAGTAGTTAAAAAAGCCGCATTCAAGTGGTGACAAAAGCGGGCTGGGGTCCAACTTCAAAATTGCGCAGAAGTCGTGGGCAGTGTGGCCCCTGGGCTAACTTCTCTCAGAAATGAGCATGTTGGTCTGTGAGTCACTGCAAATAGGGGGAAAGATACTTTCAGGTGCATCATGATTTTTTTTGCTTCTGCAAAATACATATCGATTCCCCTGAAGAAAATGACAAATCCCATGAATTCTTGAGTCTAAGGCCCCTTTCACATGAGGCGGAACAGTATCAATCCGCCCCGTGAACCTCCGCTTGCTCAGCGGGGATCACTCCGTTGATCCCTGGTGAGCCGGCGGATGACAGGGCGGCCCCCGCACACTGTACAGGGACCGCCTTGTGTTTTCTCCACTCTCCCCTATGGGGGGATCGGATGAACACGGACCATGTGTCCGTGTTCACCCGATCCGCCAGACGGATGGAAAAGTAGGTTTTTCCTCCGTCACACTTTGGCGGATCGGATGTCAGCGAGCATGTCACCGCTGACATCCGTAGCTCCATAGAGGAGCACGGAGAGCCCTTATGCTCATCCCACAATAATAATGATTTTACAGTTATCTAGCAAAACATTTCTCCTTGCTTCATTTATGACCACATAAATAACCTTGCAAATAAAACACTTACAGATGAATCTGTCTGGTCTGCTGGCTGGCTCAGCTGCTTCAGCAAGTCGGATGACTTTTCTCTGAACTCCTGAAGCCACTCACTGTACAGCTGAAAGTGGAAAGACAACAGTCAGTAACAATCAAAATACCGTGCCTGTTCATGATACAAGCATATAAAGCTGGCCATACACGGAGTGGATTTCATCCAGTTCCTGATAAACCAACTTAAAGTGGATGTAAACCCAATTTATTATTTATTTGTTGATGTCACAATGTAGAGTATAAGATTTCCTATCATCTGTGCCCAGTCTTGCCCCCACAGAGTTAATCCAGCTCTGAGCAATCCTCTTTTATTGTTCAGTGGGGGAAAAACGGACTTACAGAGAAAAACCTTAGTCCGTTCTGCCCCCTTGCTGTGAGTGACAGGTTATTTACATATCTCATGCACTAGCCTGGAGACAGGCATTATTTTTTATTCCCACCATCACACCTTTTCTGAAGTCATGTGGTTACTTTTCTGGATTTTGACTGGATGTTAGTGATCATAGCAGAATTTAGTGTAAGAAAAACATAGGGAAAAAATGCATGTTGACAAGGGGAGTGTAGAGGAGGGCGGGGAGTCTGCTGACATCACGACTCCACCCACAGAGCTCCAGACAACAGATCCACCCACAGAATCTGCAGTTTTTCAGTTCTTATAACAGACAGAGGGGAGACATTTGACAGGTAAGGATACATGCAGGAGGCATCTATATCCTTATAGATCAGCACTATGGCAGTAGTTTAGCAAGGATAAGAGTGGGTTTACATCCACTTTAAATTCAATGACCTTGCCACCAGTCTGCCAGCCACCTTTGATCTGAAAAATAAGGTAACCGGGCAGAAAATTGTGGTCTAAAAAAGTACCTGCATCTAATTAGATGCAGCCACTGTTTGGACATTCTGACAGCTGCATGTGCCGACTGTCAGAACACAATAGCCAGCAGTGGAAGATTCGTCCATCCACATGGTTCCCCCATCCTAGCGAAACAGAAATCTAAAGGCCTGTACACACGATTGGATTTTCCAACAACAAATATTTGATGGCAGGGTTTTGACGGATAATCCGACCATTTGTACGCTCCATCGGACAATTGTTATTGGAATTTCCAACAAATGTTTTATAGCATGCACTCAAATTTTCCGACAACAAAATGTGTTCCGTCGGATTATCCGATCGCGTGTACACAAGTCTGGCGGAACAACATCCAAAGTACAAACACGCATGCTCCGAACCAATGTAACCACAGCACAACATTAGCAAAAGTTGCTCAAAGGGTGGCGGTAAAGAGCTTAAAAAAAAAAATCGGCGTTTCGTGTAGGTTGGCTGAAAAAGTTCTGCCGTTCATGGTCACGGTCAACGCCCTTCTCACAATCTGATCGTGTGAATGAGGCTTAACAGTGTATGGTCAGCCATAGACAAACAGCAATATGCAAAGAGCTGAAAACTAACAGCAACTATAGTTCACCACTCAGAGACCTGTAACCAGTTAAGTGCTATAAGCAACCAGTTGGAATGTTATAAGCAACAGCGCAACTTTCTTTTTTTTAGAAAGCATTTTATTGAAGAAACCAAAGTCCTGAAGAAACCAAAGTCCTGATATGTTATTTAGTATCAGAATATGCAAAAGTCTGGAATTTGGGCATAAACATGAAACAGCATTGTCACACATTAACTGCTTCCCGACCGTATAACTCATATATATGGAGGCAAGGCGACTCTGCTGCACAAGATCATATACCTAGGACATGATCCTGCACCTCTGAGTCTGGATGCATGCCACCGCCCCGCTCCCGCTGTGATTATACACTGATCTATGGGTACAGTGGACTCAATGTCTAGCTGCACCTGACGATCATTAGGCAGAGAACCTGAATGGCGATCTTCCTATGTAAACAAGGCAGATTGCCGTTCTTTCCGTAGGGAAGGCATAGATCTTGCGTTCCTGCTAAGTACCCCCCGCACAGTACACAAACACTGGCAAGGCACACAGTTAACCCTTTGATTTCCCCTGATGTTAAGCCCGTCCCAGCAAGTACAGTGACAGTGCATATCTTTAGCACTGAAAACTGGATTAATTTCACTGGTCCCAAAAAGTGTCAGTTTGTGTCCGATTTGTCCGCCGCAATATCACAGCCCCACTATAAGTCGAATGCATATTGGCCTAAATATATGAAGAAATTCGATTTTAGAAATGTTTTTATTTGAAATGCTTTATAGCAGAAAGTAAAAAGGTTTTTTTTTTTTAATTGTTGGTCTTCTTTTGTTTATAGCACCAAAAATAAAAACACAAATGAAACCCATTACTACCAAAATAAAGCCATTTGTGGTGGGAAAAAAAAAGGGATTTTTAATAACAGCTTACCTGTAAAATCCTTTTCTTGGAGTACATCACGGGACACAGAGCGCATAGTCATTACATATGGGTTATATGGAGTACCTTCAGGTGTGGACACTGGTGTAATCAACTTCACAGGAAGTTCCTCCCTATATAACCCCCTCCCACTGAGAGTGCTTTAGTTTTGTAGCAAGCAATTTCTCTGAGGTTACACAATGTTCCCACAAAGAGGGGTGGGAGCTCTGTGTCCCGTGATGTACTCCAAGAAAAGGATTTTACAGGTAAGCTGTTATTAAAAATCCCTTTTTCTTGATCGTACATCACGGGACACAGAGCGCATAGTCATTACATATGGGATGTCCCAAAGCAATGCTCCATAAAGGGAGGGAGACCGTAAGGCCAAAAATAGCCAAACAGACACTATATCAGGAGGTAAAATAGCTCCACCAACAGAAAAAAGGGGGCGTGAACCGGGCCAGAGGATTCTATACTGCTGCCCGTAGGACCGCCTGCCCAAATGCTGCGTCCGCAGCCTTTGTGACGTCCAACTTATAGAATTTAGTAAACGTATGTACGGAAGACCAGGTTGCCGCTTTGCAAACCTGTGCCATAGAGATCTGATGGTGTGCCGCCCAAGAGGCACTCATGGCCCTCGTAGAATGGGCCTTAACTGATAAGGGCGGTGGAACGCGCTTCAGACCATAGGCCTGAAAAATCAGCTGCTTAATCCACCTAGCCAAGGAAGACTTGGCAGCCGGCTGACCCTTTTTGGGGCCCTCCGGAAGAATGAAAAGCACATCTGTTTTCCTAATCTTTTCTGTAGCCTTGAGATAGACCCTCATGGCTCGGACCACGTCCAAAGTATGAAGCAATCTTTCCTCTCTGGACTGGGGAGTAGGAAAGAAGGATGGTAGGACTAGGTCCTGATTCAAGTGAAAACTGGATATGACCTTAGGAAGGAAAGAAGGCTGTGGCCGCAGAACCACTCTGTCCTTATGCAGAATCAGGTACGGTTCCCTGCAAGACAAGGCTGCCAGCTCGGAGACCCTTCTGGCCGAAGCCATAGCCACCAAGAAAACCAATTTTCGGGTTAGCAGCACAAGAGGGATTTCTGTCAGAGGTTCAAACGGCTGCCTTTGTAAAGCTGACAAGACCAGATTTAAATTCCAGGGGCAGAGGGGAGCTCTAATAGGGGGATTTACATGCAAGACCCCCTGCAAAAAAGTTTTCACAAGCGAATGTGTGGCCAAAGGCCTTTGAAACCATATCGCTAAGGCAGACACCTGCCCCTTTAGAGTACTAAGAGCCAACCCCTTGTCAACGCCAACCTGGAGGAATCGCAAGATCCTGTCAATAAAAAACTTGCGAGGATGCCCTCCTTGAGACTCGCACCACTCCACATAGGTTCTCCAGACTCTGTAATAGATATTTCTAGAGACTGGCTTTCTAGCTTGAATTAACGTAGATATGACTTGGGCAGAGAGGCCTCTGCCCTTAAGAATTAGAGATTCAGCCGCCAAGCCATCAAATTTAGCTGCTGTGAAGCAGGGTGGTAGATCGGGCCCTGAGACAGCAGATCTGGGCGCAGGGGGAGTGGCCACGGTGCCCTTACTGACATCCTCACGATGAGTGCGTACCAAGCCCTTCTGGGCCAGGCTGGGGCCACCAGGATCACCGGCCTGCGCTCCACCCTGATCCTTCGTAGAAGGCGGGGAATCATCTGTAGTGGAGGGAACGCATACAGGAGAGAAAACTGGTGCCAGGGGCAAACCAACGCATCGGTCCCGTAGGCCGAGGGGTCCCTGGCTCGGGATACGAATTTGTCCAATTTCTTGTTGAATCTTGTTGCCATGATGTCCACATCGGGAATTCCGAATCTTTGGCAAATCTCTTGGAATACCTGGGGGTGAAGAGACCACTCTCCCGGGAGTAACTGTTGACGACTCAAAAAATCTGCTTGAGAATTGTCTATCCCTGGGATGAACACTGCTGAGATGCAGGGTACATGGGCTTCGGCCCATGAAAAAATCAGGTTTACTTCCCTTTGAGCCGCTAGGCTCCTTGTGCCCCCCTGGTGGTTTATGTATGCCACCGCCGTGGCATTGTCGGACTGTATCCTTACTGGCAGACCCTGCAGGGGAAGAGTCCAGGCGACCAGGGCCAACCGAGCAGCTCTGATCTCTAGGACATTGATGGGAAGCAGACTTTCTGCCTCTGACCACTGTCCCTGCTGGGTCCGTTTTCCTAAGATTGCCCCCCAACCTGTTAGGCTGGCATCTGTGGTTACTATTTTCCACGAGATGGGGCAAAAGGTTTTCCCTTTTGATAATTTTTGAGGGATCAGCCACCAGTACAGGCTGTGCCTGACTCCTGGGGAAAGAACTAATGGACGGTCTAATGCCTGTATGGACTTGTTCCAAGCAGAGAGAATAGCTGCTTGCAGAATTCTGGTATGGATCTGGGCATAGGGCGCTGCTTCGAAGGCGGCCACCATCTTTCCCAGCAGTCGCATGCATAGGCGAATAGTCGGCTTCTTTTTGCCTAAGACTATTTGAATCGTTTGAATTAACGACCTGATCTTCTTTTGAGGTAAAAATACCCTCTGGCATTCTGTATCTAACCGAAAGCCTAGATATTCCAACTGTCTTGTGGGTTGTAACCTTGATTTTTCTTGGTTCACAATCCACCCGAACTCTTCTAGATGCCGCACTGTGCGGACTACTGCATGATTGAGGTTGGAGGCTGAACTGTCGATAACCAGGAGATCGTCCAGGTATGCTAGGACCAAGATGCCTTCTGTCCTTAGGACGGCTAGTACCGGGGCTAACACCTTTGTGAATACCCGTGGAGCTGTTGCCAACCCGAAAGGGAGGGCTATGAACTGGTAATGACTTTGGTTTATCGTAAAACGAAGAAACTTGTGATGTGCTGGGTAAATCGGCACATGCAGATATGCATCCTTTATGTCTATAGATGCTAGGAAGTCGCCCTGATGCAGGCTGGTTGTCACTGAACGTATGGAGTCCATACGGAAGGTCTGAATCCTTAGAAAGCGATTTAGGCGTTTGAGGTCTAATATAGGCCTGACGTCGCCATTGGGTTTTGGTATAACAAAAAGGTTGGAGTAGAATCCCAGACCCCTTTCTTGGGTTGGTACTTCTACAATTACTCCTTGGAGCAAGAGGCGATCCAACGCCTTCACGAGAGAGGCCCTCTTTAATGGGTCGCTTGGAAGACTTGACCCCTGAAAACGAGGAGGGGGGATTTCTCGAAACTCTAGTTTGTAGCCTGAGGCTACTACGGACCGAACCCAAGAGTCGGGAATTCTGGCCTTCCAGACTTCGGAGAAAAACTGAAGTCTTCCCCCCACCCAAGAGAGTGGGGGCGCCCCTTCATGAATCTGATTTGATGACTGATTTAGCCGGCTTGCGAGACCAGGGCCTCTTGTTTGCCGCAGTTTGTCCCTGTGGGCGGCTATTAGCTGTTGACCGCCCGGGAAGCCGTCGATACTGACGGGAAGTCGAAGGGGCCGAACCTACAATGGCCTGTCGTTTAAACGTGGGCCCACGCGGTCTTTTCTTGACCGGTAAGGAAGTACTTTTTCCACTTGATATGGTGTGGATATATTTATCTAGGTCTTCCCCGAATAGTCTTCCCCCATGAAAGGGAAACCCTGCTAGAAGCTTTTTGCAGGGTGCCTCTGCTGACCAGTTCTTTAGCCACAAAAGACGACGCATGTGAACCACCAGTAGAGATGAACGGGATGCCTGTTGGATGGAGTCCTTAATAGCATCTACTGCAAAGCAGAGAGCCCTAGGGAATTCTGCTAATTCATGAGTATGCTGAGCCGGCATGTCCTTCAATATATGCTTTGCCTGATCCTTCAAGGCCTGACAAACACCAATGGCTGCTACTGCTGGCTGAACCATGGCACCTACTGAGGTGAAAGTTGCTTTCAGTAGGGTCTCGAATTTCTTGTCGACCGGATCCTTGAACATATGGACATTTTCAACCGGACAAGTCAGGGATTTATTCACGCAGGAAATGGCTGCGTCCACTGTAGGAAGAGCCCATTTCTTTACATATTCCTCTTCCATAGGATAGAGAATAGAGAATCTTTTAGGAGGGACAAAGATTCTATCAGGTCGAGCCCAATCTTGGTAAATCACGTTCCGCAGAAGGGGGTGCATTGGAAAAGATGCACCAGTTAATGGGGCCTTTAAAGAACCCAATGAGGATACCTCCGGGGCTACTAGTTCTGGCACTGGAAGTTTAAAGGCAGTGCGAACCATATCTGTCAAAGACTGGATCCACAGGCCCTCCGCTTGAGAGGCCGAAAAGTATTCATCTATAGTGGAATTTTCCCTGTCTGAACCGTCGGGACTTGGGTCTGCGTGATCCCCTTGTGGGTCCCGTTCCTCTGAAGAGGAGACCTCCGCATCTGAAAACCCCACACTGGGTGAGGGGGATCTAGCCCGCTTGCTACTTGGGCAAGGACGGGAAAGTAACGCAGTTAACCTTTTCTCTAGCCCACTCATGGTGGCTGCTAGCATTTCTTCCGTCACGTAAACGGGAATGGGTGGATCGGGGGCCGCCTCTGCCGCCAGCACCCCCAATGGCTCTTGTACTATGCCACTCGGTGTCCTGACTGGCGAGGGTGGGGCCGTAGAAGCCTGGCCCAAATCCTCTGACCCCGATGGAGACCCTTTTTGGCACCTTTAGCAGCCTTGGCTGGTCCAGATCCCTTTGGAGCCATTGTACAACCTTGGGTTACCCCTATAGCCAACACCTGACTGTTGCAGCTAGGACTAACCAATGTGAGGGCAGGTATGAGAAAAATGAAAAGAACTAATTTCTCTCTTTTTTTTTTTTTTTTTCTACCCGCCTGGGAGGTGGCAATACCGAGGAAGCCTGTGAGTATTGACACACCAATGCCTGTTAGCCGGAGTCCAAGGTAGACTCAGATACTGCTGGATCTAAGGCTGAGTCCCTTTAAGCAAAAAAACTTTTTTTTTTTTTTTTTTCTGGTCAATAGTGGACCTAAGTCCTAGACCTGAAGATCCACAAAACCGCCACTAGGTGTCCCTGTGTGGCCAAAAGACCCAGCTGCACGCTCTGTATCCTTTCTTCCTCTGCCTCCAGGAGGTAAAGACCAGCCAGAGAAAAGTTTTTTCCTTTTTACAGACCCTGACGCTGCTGGCCCGCCCCCCCGACGCACGCCGACGCTATAAAAGGCGGCGTGCACACACGCGCGTACACGCGCGCACGATCGCGCGCCCGATCGCGCGCCCACGCTGAACCCACATGGAGGAAGCAGAGCAGAGGAACAACATGGACCAGCGTTATGCAGCACCAACAGACACCAGGTAAGCACTAATCTCATTGTAGTGCACACACAGCGAGGAAGCTGTCCCCATGGGCTTCCTAAGAAACAGGAGTTTTTTACCAGCAATTTCCTCTTTAAAACATGTGGGGTTGCAGTATCAGTGTTAACAGGCAGACCTGGGGTGAGTAGCAAATATATAACTTACACAAGTATACATATATCTACATGTTATCTGGGTAAACATTAGAATCCCATCCTGCCTCAACAGACATAGTGGAGATAGTGGCTGATGCACCAGCATACTGTTAGCCAACCCAGAACCCCCAGGGGGATACCTACTGTCGAACCAAGTCCCGCAGGTTCCCTCTTACCTGCTCCACGCCGCAGGGTATTGCAAAATGCAAGAGGCCCAGCCTTCCCCCATCTCCGTGGGTATTGTCTTGGACCTTCAGGGACCGGGGTCCTGTGTTAAGGAACCCACCCCCCTGGACCTATATAGCATCCTGGCATCAGTAGCTTTTAGTTCTTGGAAGAGACTAAGGCACTGGAGCCCAGAATCCAGCCCTCCAAGGAGAGGCATTATAGGCAAAAACCCCACTCCAGCAGGGCCCGGGTACCGTACATCTTGGCTCTGAAGCACTTCGGACGGATCCGGCTAGCTATCCTGGGTCCCGAGACCTCCGAGGGACAGCTAGACGTGACCAACACCTAAGACACTGGCGGAAAAACTAAAGCACTCTCAGTGGGAGGGGGTTATATAGGGAGGAACTTCCTGTGAAGTTGATTACACCAGTGTCCACACTTGAAGGTACTCCATATAACCCATATGTAATGACTATGCGCTCTGTGTCCCGTGATGTACGATCAAGAAAAAAACATACATTTTTTTGGGGTACAGAGTCGCATGAACGTGCAATTGTCAGTTAAAGTAACGCAGTGTCTTATCGCAAAAAATGGCTTCGTCATGAAGGGGGTAAATCTTCCGGAGGTCAGGTGGTTAAAGAATACAATGTTTTTAGAGGGTATTCATAGCTTATTCTATAGAGACAGAGAATCACTCTGCATTTTCATTCACTACCTTTTAGCTCAATAGACGTCCAATTCAGGACTTAAGTTTTTCAAACATAAAATAGTAATAGGCCAGCACTACTTTGGATGCAGCTTTATTTTATATATTTTATCTTTCATTGGTTAAAGGAGATTCATATTCCTCCATATATTTCTATATGTCAATGGGATTAGCTTCCTGTAAACTATACTCATTCACAGGGCCGTTATCAAGAATTTTGGGGCCCCTTACACAGCTTCAGGCATGGGCCCCCTGGAGCAGAGAACCGGGGGGGGGGGGGGGGGAGGTGCTGCCGCCTGAAATTGAGAAGCGGGGGGAGGGCTGCCAAATATATATAAAAAGGGGGGTAGCCATCCTGGGCCCTTTAATAAAATAAAAAAAATGGGGGCTGCCATCCACGCGGCCCTGGTGGCCTCCGGGCCCCTGGGGACCCCCGGACCTCAAAAAAATATAAAAGAAAAAAAATATATATATATATATATATATTTTTTTTTTCTAAAAAATAAATAAAAAAAGAGGGGGTTCCCATCCGGGCCCCCCTGATGGCGGCCCTGCTCATTCATTTGTGTTAATGTTTTGTCAGTACAAGAAGGCAACAATATCCATACCTGGTGTGACTCCACAGTAACTTGTGGGAACAGTGACATTAGTGTTTCTTTCGTGTGACTCTCAACTCCGCTGAGCTGCTGTGACAGGTCTTCCTGGAAAGAAAACACACATTCCAGAAATTTTTTTAAAAATACAAATTTTGTCAAAGAAGAGGAGGCTGATGTTATTTAGCAGCATAAAATTAGGCAAAATAAACATGATCCCAAGCATTATATAAATACGGATGCAAAAAAAAAAAAAATGACAGAATAGCAACAGGTGTGTAGTATGAAGCTGGAGGTGAACTCAACCAAGGCAACAAGGCAAGTTCACTCAACTGACTTTTTTTCGTTTAATCACTGCTGGAGGCTACAGCCACCAGCAATGATCATTGTATTCTGATGGCTGGGAAACCTCCTGCTGTCAAAAAAAAAATAGAATACAAAGAATATACAATAGCACGGCGGGAAGGATTACTCTATCATCACTGACTGTGTTGATGGAGGAATTGAGCCATTTCCTTTGCCTTCAACCAATGGTTGAAGACAAGCAATTGCTTAATTGCTTAGGCGTACACACGATCACTTTTTGCCTTGAAAAAAAATGGCATTTTTCCAACTTCATCATTAAAAATGATGTTGCCCACACACCATCATTTTTGAAAAATGATGAACAAAGCGACGGCACTCTAAAGGGGAAGTTCTATTCGCCTTGAGGCTGCTTTTAGCTGGTTACTTGTTAGTAAAAGACGATTCCTGCTTTTTTGTCTGTTACAGCGTAATGAATGTGCTAACTCGATTATAAATGGTAGTTATACCTTCCATCTCCTAACCTACTTCTGGGCATGTGCGGGTTTAAAACGTTGTTTTTGCCCACACACACAATCATTTTTTATGACACAAAAAATGACATTTTAAAAAATGACATAAAAAATTGAAGCATGTTCGAATTTTTTTTTGTGGCTTTTTCAAAAGACAAACAATGATGTAAAGCCCACACATTTTAAAAATGTCATTTTTTTTCATCATAAAAAGTGATCGTGTGTACGCGGCATTAGAGTAAAGAGAGATTAAGCACTATGTAAACTCTAATGCCGCGTACACACGATCACTGTTTGTAGATAAATTGCTTTATATTTTCCATATGGAATGGGTAGGGGTCTCCATACATAAGATAACACATATTTTCAATTACTTTTTTTTTGGTTTCTAAGAAACCTTTATTCAGACTTTCCCTACTGATACCCAACAAACTATGCTTCCAATATACTCAATGACATCAAACTAGTCTATTAAAGTTGAAGTAAACACTCCTATCATTTTCAGCCAAGGAAGCTGCCATCTTGGCCTCTGTTTAATCTTCAACTGCCATGGTGCTGCACATGTGATCAGTTATGACATCAGCCATTGGATAGTTTGGCAGTTTGGTAGAGAGCACAACCAATGAAACCGTTACGTTGGTTTACTTCCGCTTTAACTAATGACTCTTCAATTGATCTTCCGCCCCTCACCTAAATGAGATTTTCGGATCTATAGTATTAGTTGAGGCTTTTCCTCTTTCTTCAAAATACTTGATAATAGACCAACCCCTCTCCTCCTAACACCCACTGCTTAGTGTCAACTACTGGACTTAGTGGGCTCAATTCAGTAAAGCCATTGCATGCGGTATTTGGGTCAGGAGACACATTCTTCACAAATGTGATACTGAAAATGTAAATTCACTATCTCTTTAAGTGGTATTTAACTACTTGAGATCCGCGCTATAGCTGAATGACGGCTTTAGCGCGGATCTAAATTACCAACAAGCCGTCAATTGACGACTTGTCACTAGCAGCTTCCCTGAGCGCGCGCTCCAGAGCGCGCTGCGGGGAAACACTGCGTTGGACACAGCCAATCACAGATCGCCGCGAACGGCCAATCAGAGTGGCCGTTTGCGATGTGATCTGTGTGGCCAATGAGAGATGATCTCATATGTAAACATATGAGATCATCTCTCATTGCCGTTTTACACAGAGACAGCGTCCGTGCTGTCTCTGGAGAGAAGGAGAGCGATCTGTGTCTCTTGTACATAGGGACACAGATCGGTCACCCCCCCAGTCACCCCCCCCTCCCCCCACAGTTAGAACACTATACAGGGAATACATTTAACCCCTTCCTTACCCCCTAGTGTTAACCCCTTCAATGCCAATCACATTTATACAGTAATTAGTGCATTTTTATAGCACTGATCGCAGTATAAATGTGAATGACGCCAAAAATGTGTCAAAAGTGTCCGATGTGTCCGCCATAACGTCGCAGTCCCAATAAAAAAAAAAAAACGCAGATCGCCGCCATTTCTAGTAAAAAAATGAATAAAAAATAATAATTCTGTCCCCTATTTTGTAGGCACTATACATTTTGCGCAAACCAGACGATTATTTTATTTTTTTTACCAAAAATATGTAGAATACGTATCGCCCTAAACTGAGAAAAAAAAAGTTTTTTTTTTTTTAAATTGGGATATTTATTATAGCAACAAGTAAAAAATATTGTATTTTTTTTCAAAATTGTTGCTCTTTTTTGTTTATAGCGCAAAAAATAAAAATCGCAGAGGTGACCAAATACTACCAAAAGAAAACTCTACTTGTGGGGAAAAAAGGACGTAAATTTTGTTTGGGAGCCACGTCGCACGACCGCGCAATTGTCAGTTAAAGCGACGCAGTGCCGGAAGCTTAAATATCACCTGGGCAGGAGGGGGGTATAAGTGCCCAGTAAGCAACAACAACTTGGTAAAAACAGCATATAATAAATAATTGCAAGCTTCCTTTAAATAAGTAGAGGTCCAAGCATGCAAAATTTAGGGAATGTATGAACTTTCAGTTAGATGTTGACCACTTTACATCCCGCTCATTGTCAAATGACATCCATCATATGACGTCCTGGGCTTGCCGGCCGTCTAGGGGGCACACGCCCGTGGCTTTGCTCGAGGCCCGGGGCGCGATCCCGTCCGCCGGTCAACTGCGATTGCCCGCAATCACGGCAGGACCGTGGATCTGTGTGTGTAAACACACAGATCCACAGTCCTTTCAGGTGAGGAGACCGATGTGTGTTCCCAATACAGAGGAACACACATTGGTTTCCTCCCCTTGAGAGTCCCCTCCCCCTAAAGTTAAAATCACTCACTAGGGAACATATTTAACCCCTTCAGCGCCCCCTAGTGTTAACCCCTTCCCTGCCAGTCACATTTACACAGTAATCAGTGCAGTTTTATAGCACTAATCGCTGTTTAAATGTCAATGGTCCCAAAAATGTGTCAAAAGTGTCCGATATGTCCGTCACAACGTCACGGTCACAATAAAAATCACAGATCACCGCAATTACTAGTAATAAAAAAAAAAATGCAATAAATATATCCCCTATTTTGTAGATGCTATAACTTTTGCGCAAACTTATTGCGATTTTTTATTTCCCAAAAATATGTAGAAGAATACGTATCGCTCTAATCTGTGGATTTTTTTTTTCGATCTATTTTTTTGGGGATATTTATTATAGCAAAAAGTAAAAAATATTGCATTTTTTTCAAAATTGACGTTCTATTTTTGTTTATAGCGCAAAAAAATTAAACCACAGGGGTGATCGAATACCACCAAAAAAAAATAGCTCTATTTGTGTGGGGGGGGGGGGGGGGGTTGTCAATTTTGTTTGGGAGCCACGCTGCACGACCACACAATTGTCAGTTAAAGCGACGCAGTGCCGAATCGCAAAAAGTGCTCTGGTAAGGAAGGGGGTAAATTCTTCCGGGGCTGAATTGGTTAAGGAACCGCCACCTGCTGCTTCCTTAAAGTGGAGTTCCACCCATTTTGTTATGTTTGTCTGTGCTGCATGCCCTTATCTCATAGTGTTCAGAATGGACAATTTTTATTTATTTTGTTGCTTGTAAATACCTTTATTTTGTAGTCCTTCATTACTTCCTCCTTCTTATTAGCCTAGGCCAGTGATGGCGAACCTTGGCACCCCAGATGTTTTGGAACTACATTTACCATGATGCCTTTGCGCTCTGCAATGTAGTGGAGCATCATGGGAAATGTAGTTCCAAAACATCTGGAGTGCCAAGGTTCGCCATCACTGGCCTAGGCTCTTAAGTCACATGGCTATTTGCAAGGGTTTCTGGAATAGGCATCATGTTTCCCAGTATTCCTTGCAAACCTGACTGAAATTACATTGCTTGTGCAGCACTGAGCATGTGCGAGATATGCAAAGCTGAAATCCAGGAAGTTATACAGTCTGGCTTCATGATGCCCACACTTAAGATGGCCACGGTCTATTTCTAGATTGTAAACTAAACTAAACTTATAATCTAAATGCTGTAACAACCTAACAAAAACGGACCTTAGTTTACAGACTAACATTACTAGAATACATTAAGCTTGTGTATTACAGGGGTATTTATATTTAAAAAGTGAAATTGTGGGTGGAACTCCCCTTTAACAACCATGACACTTTTTTTTTGTGAATTCCAAAATATTTTAGGAAAACGCTATGAGCTATTTTACCGATGATCTTAAAGTGGTAGATAATGTTTTGTGAATTGAGCTCGGTAACACTATCTCAATCTAAAAGTGTACTACCAGAGAACATACTGATATTGTTTCAACATTATACTGGCCAAATATTGCAGCCATTTTATTCTCATGCCAAAAATAAACAAAAAAATTATTTTTGTGTTCCACACAATTTTACCTTTGCTTTCTTCTCTGAATTTACTTTCTCTTCACATTTTTTTTCCGCCAAACCCAAAGCATCCATAGCCTGCCAATTCTTCTCCCGAAGATCCTACAAATTACAGTTTCACAATGATCAGTTAAACCTCTGGAATCAGCCATGAAAGATTGCTGCCAAAGTTCAAGTCAAGCAGGGCAGCTCAATCCTCATGTGTATGTAACCAATTTCACTGTCCAAATATGAGCAGTCCTTTCAGGAAGTTCCGTCCTCTCCAGAATCGGATTCTGAAAAGCTCACATAATGTTTGACAGATGTACAATATAAAGCAATGATGGGAGGATTGTATAAGAGCCTTTCTGGAACAAGATCAGTGAAATGTTTCATTTTCAACATGCCTGACAAGAAAAGTAAATGTGTCAGGCAGCCGTCCAAGGCCTGGCTAAAACAATACAAAGTTACCGCCTGCATCAGAAATGTCTTGCTTTACCATTTTTGATCTATTTTTGCACTGGGTATATTGTTACCTAAAACCTTTATATATATATATATATTTTACATATACACAACAAACAATGTGAATGCTAAAAACAACTACAACACAACTGAGGGTACTGCGTTTTCCTAAAAATAAGGCCGGGTCTTATATTAATTTTGGCAACAAAAGACACTGTAGGGCTTATTTTCGGGGTAGGTCTTACCATATAATGTACCGTCTTCTCTCCTCCTCTCTCTCCCTGCCTGTCAGGAATCCCCAGTGTGAACAAAGTTAAAATGCTTGTAAAATCCTATAATCCACTCTTTAACAGTAGTATATAATGTACAACGTGTGTGTTTCTGTAATATAATTGTGCCAAATACCTTAGTTATAGTGCTGCTCTGCGCTTCTGTGACCCGCTGGAGCTCTCTTCCCAGCAGTTATATTACAAAAACTCACACATTGTACATTATATACTAAATATATATATATAGTGCAGCGCAAACCATGTAAAATATAGAATATAATAAGAATATAATAAGAAAATTGGTAAAGTCCAAACAATTCGTGACAAAAGGAGAAAAACTTCTGTAGAACATTCAGTGAGATGCATGATTGAATGAAGATCTTCACCACGTGAGAGAAAGCTAGGGTAGCAGGTATTGAAACTTATCCCTCCACCAGTGTAGATGGCTACTCTCACCTTAGGTTAAGACCACTGGGTTAGCAGATGGTCATTAGAGCATTAGGAAAACAGGATGTGAAGTAGGTCTCCTATTGATGGTCTCAGCATGGATACCGGAGCAAGGGGACATGAAAGAAAAAACAACCATCTAAGAGCTTCCGCTTGATCACTGCTTTAATCAAATAGGCATTTGACAGGCTACTCACATTTCTTCAGATGTAAACAGGCATGTACATGTTTTCTTATTATATTCTATATTTTACATGGTTTGCGCTGCACTATATATATATATTTTGTACTACTTGGGATTTGTGTGAAGGTCCTTTTTGTGCTTAGCTAGCATTCCCTAGATACATTAACTGTTTGGTTTCTGCATCTTTTCTATGGATTAATTTGTAGTGATACATATTTTTTCACTTTATTTATTTACTTATTTATATTTTTTATGCTATATTAATCACAATGATCATACATATTTTTGCGCTGATTGCACCCTCTATTTACATTATATACTACTGTAATAAAGTGGATTAAAGTATTTAACAAGCATTTTAAAATAGGGCTTTTTTTTTCGGGGTAGGGCTTATATAGCAGCTCTCCTGGAAAATAGTGCTAGGTCTTATTTTCAGGGAAACAAGGTATACATTTGACTTGTTTCTGGGCCTGATACCTGTTTGCATGACCAGCAACAATATTTCAGTGGGATATAAAGACAAATTATTACTTTGCCCTGATAACAAAAAGTGAAAGATTTTGTTTAACGGCTTAAGGACCACCTCCTGCACATTTACGTCGGCAGAATGGCGCGGCTGGGCACATGCACGTACAGGTACGTCCTCTGCCCGCGACCCGGTCTGAAGCGCCGGGACCGCGGGACCCGATCGCCACTGGAGTCCCGCGATCGGTCCCTGGAGCTCAAGAACGGGGAGAAACACAGTTTGTAAACACAGCTTCCCCGTTCTTCACTGTGGCGGCGTCATCGATCGTGTGATCCCTTTTATAGGGATACACAATCGATGACGTCACACCTACAGCCGCACCTCCCTACAGTTGTAAACACATAATAGGTCACACATAACCCTTTCAGCGCCCCCTTGTGGTTAACTCCCAAACTGCAATTGTCATTTTCACAATAAACAATACATTTTAAATGCATTTTTTGCTGTGAAAATGGTCCCAAAAATGTGTCAAAATAGTCTGAAGTGTCCGCCATAATGTCCCAGTCATGAAAAAAAAAAAAAAAAAAATCGCTGATCGCCAACATTAGCAGTAAAAAAAAAAAAAAAATTATAAAAATGCAATAAAACTATCCCCGATTTTGTATATATATATGCTATAAATTTTGCGCAAACCAACCGATAAACGCTTATTGCAATTTTTTTTTAACCAAAAATAGGTAGAAGAATACGTATCGGCCTAAACTGAGGAAAAAAACATTTTTTTATATATTTTTGGGGGATATTTTTTATGGCAAAATGTAAAAAATATTGTATTTTTTTCAAAATTGTTGCTCTATTTTTGTTTATAGCGCAAAAAATAAAAACCGCAGAGGTGATCAAATACCACCAAAAGAAAGCTCTATTTGTAGGAAAAAAAGGACGCCGATTTTGTTTTGGTGCCACGTCGCATGACCGCGCAATTGTCTGTTAAAGCGACGCAGTGCCAAAACGCAAAACCTGGCCGGGTCCTTTAGCTGCCTAAAGGTCCAGGTCTTAAGTGGTTAAGGGATAAGTTCCTCCTTCAACAAAAAATTCTCACATGCCTGGTGCGGTCAGTCAGAACTGGATACTTTTTAACACAAGTACAAGGTACAGCAGGCTCACTGTTCTCTTGCCGAGCATCACGTGCATCCCTATGCCTTTAAGAAGGAGCTCCCTTCAGGCAGATCTGCTCCTAATCTATCCATTCTTATATGTGCTCCTACTATGAAGGCTCTGGAAATTTATAGTAATCTGTTAGACAAGGCCTATTCGGTTGTTTTGCAGGCTGGTCGGTAAGGGGGGGGGGGGGGCGAGGAGGAAAGGAATAAAGCCATCAGCACTGTGGGCCAGCCAACATGGGGAAAGCCCAGGCAGTAGGGAGAATCTGCACTACATATAGTGATTAGGGAGTGCCCAGGTACACCTGGCACACCCCCTGAGCACGCCTATGCTGTGTTCACACCTTAACCCTCTTGTATGAGAAAATAAACTCACATTATTTTTATTTTTATGTTGTTCGATTGTTTCCTTCAGTTCAGCGGATTCCTTTTCCAGTAAGGAAACCTGAGTATCTTTTTCTTGAAGTTTGGAATGTAACTGTGCAATTTCAGATTCTTTTGTTTCCTGCAAGACAAAAGAAAAAAGTAACATTACAACAACTACTATCGGTAAATCACTGGTGAATTACATATTTACTAGCCCCTTCCCCCGCTCTCCATACTGAAACATCCCCTGTAGTAGTGCAGTAAGGGCGGAAGACGAGGAGGAGAGGAGTAAAGCCAGCAGCACTGCGGGGCAGCCAACATAGTTACATAGTTAGTCAGGTCGAAAAAAGACACAAGTCCATCCAGTTCAACCATAAAAAAAATAAAAAAAATAAAACAAAGTAAAACACAGTACATCCTCCCATACACCCAACTCCATACCCACAGTTGATCCAGAGGAAGGCAAAAAACCCCAGCAGAGCGATGATCCAATTTGCTACCGGAGGGGAAAAAATTCCTTCCTGATCCCCCGAAAGGCAATCGGATTTACCCCGGATCAACTTTACCTACAAAACTTAGTACTCAGTTATATTATGTGCATTTAGGAAAGAATCCAGGCCTCTCTTAAAGCAATCTACTGAGCTGGCCAGAACCACCTCTGGAGGGAGTCTGTTCCACATTTTCACAGCTCTTACTGTGAAGAAACCTTTCCGTATTTGGAGGTGAAATCTCTTTTCCTCCAGACGTAAAGAGTGCCCCCTTGTCCTCAGTGTTGACCTTAAAGTGAATAACTCAACACCAAGTTCACTATATGGACCTCTTATGTATTTGTACATGTTGATCATATCCCCCCTTATTCTCCTCTTCTCAAGAGTGAATAAATTCAGTTCTTCTAATCTTTCCTCATAGCTGAGCTCCTCCATGCCTCTTATCAGTTTGGTTGCCCTTCTCTGCACTTTCTCCAGTTCTCCGATATCCTTTTTGAGAACTGGTGCCCAAAACTGGACTGCATATTCCAGATGAGGTCTTACTAATGATTTGTACAGGGGCAAAATTATATCTCTCTTTCTGGAGTCCATACCTCTCTTAATACAAGAAAGGACTTTGCTCGCTTTGGAAACCGCAGCTTGGCATTGCATGCCATTATTGAGCTTATGATCAACTAAAACCCCCAGATCCTTCTCCACTACAGATCCCCCCAGTTGTACTCCCCCTAGCATGTATGATGCATGAATATTCTTAGCCCCCAAGTGCATAACTTTACATTTATCAACATTAAACCTCATCTGCCACTTAGTCGCCCAATTAGACAGAGCATTGAGGTCGGCTTGTAAATTGGAGACATCCTGCAAGGACATTATTCCACTGCATAGCTTGGTGTCATCTGCAAAAACAGAAATGTTACTTTTGATCTCAGACCCAATATCATTTATAAATATATTGAAAAGTAAGGGACCCAACACTGAACCTTGGGGTACACCGCTGATAACCTTGGACCATTCAGAGTAAGAATCATTAACCACAACTCTCTGAATTCTGTCTTTCAGCCAGTTTTCTATCCATTTACAAACTGATATATCTAATCCTGTAGACCTTACCTTACACATGAGCCGTGTGTGGGGAACTGTATCGAACGCTTTTGCAAAATCCAAGTATACCACGTCCACTGCCACGCCTCTGTCCAGGGTTTTACTTACCTCTTCATAAAAGGAAATCAGGTTTGTCTGACAACTTCTGTCCTTCATGAATCCATGCTGTCTGCTGCTTAAATAGTTTGTTTCCAGCAAGAACTCATCCATGTGGTCTTTTATTAAACGTTCCAGTATCTTTCCAACTATAGAAGTTAAACTAACAGGTCTATAGTTACTAGGTAAAGACTTTGTTCCCTTTTTAAATATGGGCACCACATTGGCTTTATGCCAATCCAGTGGTACTATTCCTGTCCTTAATGAGTCCCTAAATATTAGATACAGTGGCTTTGAAATTTCAGAGCTCAATTCTTTTAGGATCCGTGGGTGGATGCCATCTGGTCCAGGTGCTTTATCCACCTTTATTCTGTCTAAATATTTCTGGACCATATCACTTTTGAGCCATTGTGGATTTGGGGCTGTGTCACTCCCACCCCCTATATCGACATGAGCTCCCCCATTCTCCATTGTATACACAGAGCTGAAGAAAGCATTTAATAAATTTGCCTTCTCTATGTCCTCAGTCACCCACTCTAGATTATTTTGTAAAGGGCCTACATGCTCAGACTTGACCTTTTTACTATTAATATATTTAAAGAATTTTTTGGGGTTTGTCCTACTATCTTTTGCAATCTGTCGTTCATTTTGAATTTTTGCATCCTTGATTTCCTTTTTACATATTCTATTATATTCTTTGTAACATTTAAACGACACTAGTGTTCCTTCATTTTTATATTTTTTAAAAGCTATTTTCTTATTGTTTATAGCTTTTTTAACTTTAACCGTGAGCCACATAGGTTTTATCTGTAGCCTTTTAAACTTATTGCCCATGGGAATATACTTTGCAGTGAGGTTCCAAAGAGTCTTTTTGAAGAATTCCCATTTCTGTTCTGTGTTCATCGGTGCCAATATTCCCTCCCAGTCCAAGCCCTGGAGAGCAGTCCTCATGCTTTGAAAATTTGCTCTCTTGAAATTAAGTGTTTTTATCTTTCCTGTATGTATTTCTTGCTTATAGTTTACATTAAACGAAATCATGTTATGATCACTGCTACCCAGGTGTTCCTTTATCTGAACATTAGTAATGAGCTCTGCATGGTTTGAGATTACCAGGTCCAACAGAGCATCATTCCTAGTTGGGGCCTCAATAAACTGGACCATAAAATTGTCCTGCAATAGGTTTTTAAATTTTTGTCCTTTAACTGTCCCAGAAATTCCATTATTCCAGTCAATTTCTGGGTAGTTAAAATCCCCCATTATTATCACCGTCCCTGCCCTTGCAGCCCTTTCCATCTGTGCAAGGAGCTGAGTCTCCACCTCCTCATTAACATTGGGTGGTCTATAACAAACTCCAATGATTAGCTTTGAACTACGCACATCTGTATGCAGTTCCACCCATAATGCTTCAACTTCATCACACTCTCCATCAACCAGGTCCTCTTTCACGCTTGCTTTGAGGTCACTTCTCACATAGAGACAGACCCCTCCACCTTTCCTTTTTACCCTGTCTTTCCGAAAGAGAGCATAGCCAGGAATATTAATAGCCCAGTCATGTGAGGATTGAAGCCAAGTTTCAGCAATACCGATTACATCATAGCTCTCCTCATGCACCAGAGCTTCCAACTCACCTGTTTTGCTTGGAAGGCTTCTGGCATTGGTGAACAAACACTTAAATGTATTGTTACATTTTTCGCTGGCGTTTTTCATATGATTCATATAATTTTTAGTAGTGCAAATGGCACTATAATTTCCAATGGCTGTTTGCAACATGGGAACTTTCTTGTCACCTGCCATAACCCCACCTCCATCTATCCCCATTCCACTCTCCATTAATGTCTGACCCCTAACTGACCTGTGTGCCCGATGTAATTCACGTTCACCCTCCCCCCTCAAGTCTAGTTTAAATACTCCTCCAGCATTCCCCTAAACCTCTCCCCCAGCACAGCAGACCCCCTTCCATTCAAGTGCAAACCATCTTTAGCATATAGGTTGCACCCCAATGAAAAGTCATCCCAGTGCTCTAGAAACCCAAATCCCTCCTTCCTACACCAGGTCTTTAGCCATGCATTCAGCTCTCTAATCTCCCCCTGCCTTTCCTGTGTTGCGCATGGCACAGGCAATATTTCAGAGAATATCACCTTGGAGGTCCTTCCCTTCATCTTGCAGCCTAGTTCTTTAAATTGATTCTTAAGGAGCCTCCACCTTCCATGTATACTGTCATTGGTTCCAACATGGACCAAGACAGCTGGGTCATGCCCAGCCCCTCCCAGTAATTTATCCACCCGGTCCACCACATGCCGAACCCTGGCACCAGGGAGACAGCAAACCATTCGGTTGAGGCGATCCTGGCGACAAATTATTCTATCAGTCCTTCTGATTATAGAATCCCCTATTACCACCAACTGTCTAGGCCTACCTGCACTCCCCTCACCACTTCTACTAGATGGGTTGCTCTCCCGGCTGTTAGGGGTAGCAGTAACATCTAGGGCTGCCACCTCTGTGTTAGCCACCTCCACATCTTCACCCAACTTGGCAAATTTGTTTTGATGCACAAACACAGGATTGGCCTTCCTTGTCTGCAAGCCCCTTCCACTCCCTCTAACTACATTAACCCATCTTCCTATCTGATAATCCTGACTTGCCCCTCCACCCTCCACATTAACCCTACTGACCACCTGCTCAGCGAGCAGAGGACCCCTTTCAAGGTTGTCCTTTCTGCCCAGTGTTGCAACTTGTTCCTCCAGATCTCTAATGCGAGCTTCCAGAAGGGCAACCTGCTCACATCTGTCACAGCGGTATCCATCCTGGAGCTGTTGCACCAATTTTGTATACATGTGACACACTGTGCACTGAGCAAAACCTTCAACCCTGCTAGCACACATTTCCCAGTTACAATATAATTACTTGTAGGAAGTTTAAGATGTTACTTACAGTTTAGTAGACTCCTGTCTTAACTCCTGTGTTAAACTCCTGTTTTTTAACTCTTCCCACTTGTGTTTAAAAATCACACTTCTGTTTAGAAAATCACATGTATGCCAGCATCATTAACTGGGAGCCAGCTCCTTATGGGAGTTTTGACTGAGACTTTTAAACTCACCTCTTCACCTGTTTAAAATTAAACACTCCCCACATGGGGAAAGCCCAAGCAGTAGGGGGAAATCGGCACTACATATAGCGATTAGGGTGTGCCCAGGTACACCTGGCACACCCTCTGAGCACGTATTTAACCCTCTTGTATGAAAAAATAAACTCACATTATTTTTATTTTTATGTTGTTCGATTGCCTCCTTAAGTTCAGCGGATTCCTTTTCCAGTAAGGAAATCTGAGTATCTTTTTCTTGAAGTTTGGAATGTAACTGTGCAATTTCAGATTCTTTCGTTTCCTGCAAGACAAAAGAAAAGGGGAACATTACCACAACTACTATATATATATATATGACCTGTAAAATAAAATAAATCAAACCCTAAAACGCAAGGTAGAATATCCTAATAAAGCTTATTCTGAGTCCCAGATTTTAGAACGTATTCACTAACCTGTATCTGGCTGTCAGTCTCGGTGTTATTACTCTGTCCTGCTTCCAGAAGAGCTTCAATGGATTTTATCCTCTCCAAAAGCTGGATGTTCTCACCAGAGACCTCTTTAAGTTTTTGGTTTAGTCTGTCCACTTCCTCAGATTTCTGCTTTCCTTCATTTTCATAAGACATCAGTTTAGTCTGAAGATCTATTTAAAAAGTCAGAAAAAAAAAAAAAAAGAAGATCCTGATTCCCAAATTGTCTCGAACTAGTTTTATACGTTTCACAGAGAAAGCGTTCGGCTCAGCAGGAACGATTCTTCGCCAGATCAGTAAAGATACCTTCATATACAGTAAAACCTTGGTTTGAGAGCTTTTTGCAAAACAAGCAAACATTTTTGACTTGATATACAGTACAAGCGATGGCTTGATATACAAGTAGCGTCAAGAATATAAAAGTGAAGAGAGGCGCCTCCAAGTGTAGCAATATGGTTACATTTAATCAGTGGTTCTCAACCTGGGGGTCGGGACCCCCTTGGGGGTCAAATGAGGATTTGCCAGGGGTCACCAAAACCTGGGCTGTTCCTGAAGCCTGTGGCCACCCACTCAAACTCTTCACAGCTGCCCATTCAGTTCATGGCATAGCTGAGGGTCAGGGACTAGAGGTCAGCTGACTGGTGAGCAATGTGAAGTGGGAGGGGCTGGAGGAGACCCTATTTGGTGATTTCAGCACAGGTGTCACTGCTACAAGAAATCACAAAGTCGGAGACACAGTGAGCAACACTACCTGTGAGTTGCCTTTAAAAGTCCCCACTACAGTTCTTAGATCAGCAGATGACCTTGATCAAGAGCAAGTAAGTTGGCTGATCCCAACTCCCCACCAGCACTGCCACTGATCCCAACTCCCCACCAGGGAGTAAGAAGGAATAAAAATAGAGAATGCATGGAAGCAGTGCTTTAAGTGGGCCGGAACGCGGCGGTACTCAGTACCGCCACTTCCAAAAATGGCCCTGGAGAGTACCAGCACCTCTCCGTGCGCCCAGGACGTGCGTTTCCCGTACTGGAACGCAGCCCCAGGCGGCACTTTCAGGGGAGCGGCAGCCCGCGGCTCCCGGCCGCGGTGAACTTTAAAACGCCATGAAAAAAAAGGGCGCGCCACGCTGTGATACATGTCCCGCCCTCCTCCTTCTCCTAGCTCGTGTGATAGAGCCAGTGTGCTGTCTGTCACACAAGCTGGTCTAGAGGAGGAGGGCGGGACATGTATCAGCGCGCGCGCCAGAACTGTTACCGTGAGACTGGAGAGAGGAGAGGAAGAACTGCCTTCAGAACTGTGAGTAGTGAGTACACTGTACACGTGTGAGGGGGAGGAGAGGGAAGACAGGGAAGACACTCTCATGTGAAGAGGGCTGCTGATGGGGACACACTGTGATCTGATGTAAGGAGGTGCTGATGGGGGACACACTCTGATGTAAGGAGGTGCTGATGGGGGACACACTCTGATGTAAGGAGGTGCTGATGGGGGACACACTCTGATGTAAGGAGGTGCTGATGGGGGACACACTCTGATGTAAGGAGGTGCTGAAGGGGGACACACTCTGATGTAAGGAGGTGCTGATGGGGGACACACTCTGATGTAAGGAGGTGCTGATGGGGGACACACTCTGATGTAAGGAGGTGCTGATGGGGGACACACTCTGATGTAAGGAGGTGCTGATGGGGGACACACTCTGATGTAAGGAGGTGCTGATGGGGGACACACTCTGATGTAAGGAGGTGCTGATGGGGGACACACTCTGATGTAAGGAGGTGCTGATGGGGGACACACTCTGATGTAAGGAGGTGATGATGGGGGACACACTCTGATGTAAGGAGGTGATGATGGGGGACACACTCTGATGTAAGGAGGTGATGATGGGGGACACACTCTGATGTAAGGAGGTGATGATGGGGGACACACTCTGATGTAAGGAGGTGCTGATGGGGGACACACTCTGATGTAAGGAGGTGCTGATGGGGGACACTCTGGTGTAAGGAGGTGCTGATGGGGGACACTCTGGTGTAAGGAGGTGCTGATGGCGGACACTCTGGTGTAAGGAGGTGCTGATGGGGGACACTCTGATGTAAGGAGGTGCTGATGGGGGACACTCTGATGTAAGGAGGTGCTGATGGGGGACACTCTGATGTAAGGAGGTGCTGATGGGGGACACTCTGATGTAAGGAGGTGCTGATGGGGGACACTCTGATGTAAGGAGGTGCTGATGGGGGACACTCTGATGTAAGGAGGTGCTGATGGGGGACACTCTGATGTAAGGAGGTGCTGATGGGGGACACTCTGATGTAAGGAGGTGCTGATGGGGGACACTCTGATGTAAGGAGGTGCTGATGGGGGACACTCTGATGTAAGGAGGTGCTGATGGGGGACACTCTGATGTAAGGAGGTGCTGATGGGGGACACTCTGATGTAAGGAGGTGCTGATGGGGGACACTCTGATGTAAGGAGGTGCTGATGGGGGACACTCTGATGTAAGGAGGTGCTGATGGGGGACACTCTGATGTAAGGAGGTGCTGATGGGGGACACTCTGATGTAAGGAGGTGCTGATGGGGGACACTCTGATGTAAGGAGGTGCTGATGGGGGACACTCTGATGTAAGGAGGTGCTGATGGGGGACACTCTGATGTAAGGAGGTGCTGATGGGGGACACTCTGATGTAAGGAGGTGCTGATGGGGGACACTCTGATGTAAGGAGGTGCTGATGGGGGACACTCTGATGTAAGGAGGTGCTGATGGGGGACACTCTGATGTAAGGACGGTTACTGTTCTATGGTTAGTATGTTATTATAATTTTTATAATTTATTTTATGTACATTTTGTACAACATTTTGTTCAATACCCTTTTGCACATTTTATTTATGTTCAGTAGCTCTTTCTACGGTAGCTCTTTTTCAGGGTACTTTCTAAGGGTATTTTCATGTTCAGTATTGGGGGGGGGGGCACCGGCGCCTAATAGAGTACCGGCACCTCTTTTGGCCCACTTAAAGCACTGGGAGAGGAAAAGAGGGGGAGGGACAAAGAAAAAGGGAAAAAAAGAATAAGAGAAAGAACAAGAAATACATCTAGAGAGGGATGGGGATAACAAACAAGAAATTAGGATAGAGAGAGATAAAAGGGAAAGAAAGGAGAACAAAGAAAGAGTGATACATCCTAAAATGTACTATAAGGGATTTTAATACTATACGAGTGGAAGGGATTTAGGGAGCGCTTAACGTCCGTGGGTTAGGGGTGCAAATTATTTGTCTTACCTTGGGTGCCGACAACCCATGATGGGAAAATAATTATACTGTTAGGGATCCCCACAACTTGGGAAATGTCATCAAGGGGTCACGGCACTAGACAGGTTGAGAACCACTGCATTTAATGAAGGTATAACATTTAGCAACTCCAGGATAAAGCTGTCCACATAGACCGTCCTCCAACCTTTTGGACAGGAACACAACAACGAGTTTGATGTGTTGACTTGGCCTCTATATTCTCCAGGTTTGAAGCTATCGAGCATCTGTGGGAGGTGCCAGAAAAAAAGTGCGATCCAAGGAGGCCCCATCTCACAACTGGTCTTAAAGGATCTGCTACTGAAGGCTTGGTGCCAGATACCACAGCATACCTTGAAAGGTCTAGTGGTGCCACCATGGGTTAGGGTTGTTTTGGCAGCAAAAGAGGGAACTACTCAACATTAGGTGGGTCATCATATTGTTACAGCTGATTGGTGTATACTGTATGTCAGAGAGAGGTGGAACCTAAATTAGTGGACCCTCTTGCACTGGCATAGCTCCCAACTGTCCCCGATTTCGAAGGGACTGTCCCTGATTTGGAGCAATGTCCCTGCATCCCTCATTGCTCCTCATTTGTCCCTCATTTTGCTCTATAAAGTTGTATATAAAACGCACTTTGTATCTTTCAAAAAGTGTTTCCCAGGGCTAAATGTTTCATCTAAATTGCTGCAGTTGTAAATTTTAGAGGCCAATATAAATGAATAGTAGTGGTAAAAAAAAAAAACCTTGAGCATTTAATTAACCTTTTTTTGGGGTTAATTCTCCTTTAAGGAGGTGTGGCAGGGGCGTGTCCTATGCCTACATACGTTTGCTAGTAGGCGTCCCTCAATCCCATCACAAAAAGTTGGGAGGTATGCACTGATGGTAAGACAGGAGATCAATCAGCAAATACCCCTACTACTCAAAGAACTAGTAACCTCTGGAGGAACCCTAGTTCGGAAATCCTGGCAATAACAATATGCTGGATTAGAGGTGGGAGAGTATATAACTATGAACATTCATATTCTGAGATTTTTGTAGAGGGCCATGGAAACATCAGTACAAATTTAATTGAAAGGGGTTACACCGAGTTCAGACTTCCTTTATTTAAATACTAATGGATTTCCAAGCCCTACAAAATCTTTGCTGGTTCATATTACACAGGAAGTGGGGGATGCATAGTAAGCAGGAAGTGAATACAGTCACATGGTTTGCAGGAAAATAATTGGATTCAGTATTCCTTTAGCGGAAGGGATGAATAACTGCCATGTGTTTGTGTTCTCCAAGCAAGAATGAGGACTGAAATCATCAACCTCCATTGAATGCCTCAGCCTTTGAAACACTAAAACAAAAGGAAGAAACCTGATCCAATAATAAAATGATGCCAGAGTGGGGGTAGATATATTTTGTTACTGGATTGATGCGAGAGTGAATGGGGGGGGGGGGGGGAGGGAGGATGATGTCCAGTGCGGAGGATGGAGAAAAAGCAGGTTCTAATGATAATGTGTCATTGATGGTGATCAGGGCTCGGTACAATGCGATGTATAGAACTGTGTTTCTCAACCATTTGTCAGTCAAGGCACCCTTTTAACCATTTGGAGCCTGGGCCATTGTACTATGACGACCACAAGGTGGCTCTACAATGCCGGGAGGACGTCTATTGACGTCCTCGGCTCCTCCAGGTCCTCCGGCCACTGGGGGGGCGCGCGAGCGCCACCACGCACGCGTGCCCGCTGCCTCACTGAGGTGCCGATGCGTGTGCCTGGTGGCCACGATGTCCGCCAGGTACTCGCGATCGCCCATTACACAGCCATGGATGTGGATCTGCGTGTGTAAACACACAGATCCACGTCCTGTCAGGGAGAGGAGACCGATGCCGTGTCCCTTGTACATAGGGACACAGATCGGTCACCTCCCCCAGTCAGTCCCCTCCCCCCACAGTAAGAACCACTCATAGGGAACACATTGAACGCCTTCCTCGCCCCCTAGTGTTAACCCCTTCCCTGCCAGTCACATTTATACAGTAATCAGTGCATATTTATAGCACTGATCGCTGTATAAATGCGAATGGTCCCAAATATTTGTCAAATGTGTTCGCCATAATGTCGCAGTCCCCCAAAAAAAAGAAAGCGCATTACTATTAAAGAAAAAAAATGTCATAATTCTGTTCCCTATTTTGTAGGCGCTATAACTTTTGCGCAAACCAAAATATGTAGAAGAATATGTATCGGCCTAAACCCGGGATTTCTACTAGACTCTTGTTTGGACAGATTTAAGTGAGTTATTCCTAAGAATTACACTATAAAACGCCAAATTTCCATGCAAAATAATGGTACCGTTTTCAGCACCAAAAATCTGAAAGAATCATACCGCCAGGGAGGTTAACCTCCCTGGCGGTCTTCCCGTGTGTGACACGGGGTGAGATTTTTAAGCTACGATCGGTAACCCCGTGCCACACACGGACTTGCCTCGCTGGATGCAGAAAAGAGTTTACTTACCTTTTCTCTGCGATCCAGCGATGAATCCCCGCAGTACACGGCGGCCGGATGTCCGCCTGATGCTGTGTGTACCGCCGATTCCCTTCCCTGCGAGCGTCGCGACGTAGGGGGGGGAACGGCGCCAAATTCAAAAAAGTAAACAAACACTATACATACAGTACACTGTAATCTTATAGATTACAGTACTGTATGTAAAAAATACACACCCCCCATGTCCCTAGTGGTCTGCCCTGTACACTACATGTCCTTTTATATAATAAAAACTGTTCTTTCTCCCTGCAAACTGTAGATTGCCCATAGCAACTAAAAGTGTCCCTTTATGGCAAAAATTGTTTTAGAGCAGCTAAAAAACAGCGATAATAAATCAGAATCACTTGCAGAATTTAGCGATAGCGATTTATGGGGAAATTCTGCAACTGAGCAAATTTCAGTGATTTTGATTTGATTACATTATTGAATAATTTTTACTATAATTATATTATTATTTGTTATAATTTTTTATATTTATTATATTATAATTTTTAATTAAAAATAAAAAATAAAAATCATACCCGGGATGCCTATTAGACTCTTGTTTGGATAGATTTCAGTGAGTTATTCCTAAGAATTACAAGCCTACAGTATAAAACGCCAAATTCCCTTGCAAATAATGGTACCGTTTTCAGCACCTAAAATCTGAAAGAATCATACCGCCAGGGAGGTTAAAGAAAGGGTAAAACAAGGATGCTTTGCAGACGTCATCCTTATCAACCAATTTCATTGAAATGGTGCACAATGAAAACCTGTGGCTTTGTGTAATTAAAAAGTCAGGCTCGATCGCAGGCTTTTGGGCAATTTTTTGGTATTTTGCCAAGGCACCCCTAAAAAAAAAATGAAGGCACCCCAGTGTGCCAAGGTTAAAAATGGCTGATATAGAATACAATATGTACTCTAAGGCCGCGTACACACGAGGAGACATGTCCGATGGTTAGTACGCCCAACCATCGGACCGAAATCCCGCGCATGCGTCAAATTGATTCGACGCATGCGTGGAAGCATTGAACTTCCTTGTTTAAGCACGTCGGTGTCTTCTACGTCACCGCGTTCTGTCCGCGGGGATTTTGGTCTGATGGTGTGTACACACATCAGACCAAAATATACCTGGAGACATGTCCGATGAAAACGGTCTGTCGGACCTGTCTCATCGGACAAGTCTCCTCGTGTGTACAAGGCCTAATGCCCTGTACACACAAGCGGAATTTCCATCGGAAAAAAGTTGGATTGTCTTTCCGATGGAATTCCGCTCAAGCTTGGCTTGCATACACACGGTCACACAAAAGTTCTCTGAACTTTCGAGCGTTAAGAAGAACGTGGTGACGTACAGCACTAAGAGGAGGCGAGAAAAAGAAGTTCAATGCTTGCGAGCGTGCGTGTTTTTTTTCCCCGTCGGAATTACATACAGACGAATGGATTTTCTGAATTTTCTGTCAGAAAAAATAGAGAACCTGCTCTCAAACTTTTGCTGGCGGAAATTCTGGTAGCAAAAGTCTGATGGAGCATACACGTGGTCGGAAATTCCTATGAAAAGCTCACATTAGACTTTTGCTGGCGGAAATTCCGCTTGTGTTCACAGGGCATTAGTCACGTCATCTCATTGTGAATCACTGGCAACAAAATACATCAATACAACACCCTGATTATGTAACAATACCCAAAGCACTTTTCTGAGCACACGGATTAAATGAACATCAACCTAATCTAATCAACTTCCCAGTTATGTAAAGAACACACACAGCTATTAACACCCAAACACATTGTTTTTTGTTTGACTCATTCTGTATAAGATAGGTTTGAATGTACAGTAAAATCGAAACAGATAATCATAGAAAACAGTGACAAGTATGGCATTTGTATTTACAGTAAAACCTTGGTTTGAGAGCGTTTTGCAAGACAAGCACAATGTTTTAATAAATTTTGCCTTGATATAAGAGTAGCGTCATGTCACAACTGAGTATAAAAAAAGGAGAGGTGCCTCCAAGTGTAGCAATATGGTTACATTTAATGAAGGCACAACATTTAGCAACTTATTGCTACACTTAGGAGGTGCCTCTGTTTTTTTTATACCCTATAAAAAAAAATGCTTTGATATACAAGTGCTTTGGATTACAAGCATGTTTCTGGAACGAATTATACTAGCAAACCAAGGTTTTACTGTATTAAGCAAGACACTTTTTAATTAACCACTTTAGGACCGCCTCCTGCACATATACGTCGGCAGAATCGCACGGCTGGGCAGAACCACGTAGAGGTACATCCTGTACTACTACCCAAGCATGGGCGAGTGCGGCGATCGGTCCCCGGAGCTGAAGAACGGGGACAGCCGTGTGTAAACACAGCTTCCCTGTGGCGGCAACATCAATCGTGTCATCCCTTTTATAGGGGGGGCACGATCAATGACGTCACACCTACAGCCACACCCCCCTACAGTTGTAAACACACATTAGGGAACACATAACCCCTTCAGCGCCCCCCTGTGGTTAACTCCCAAACTGCAACTGTCATTTTCACAATAAACAATGCAATTTAAATGCATTTTTTGCTGTGAAAATGACAATTGTTCCAAAAATGTGTCAAAATTGTCTGAAGTGTCCGCCATAATGTCGCAGTCACAAAAAAAAAAAAACGCTGATCGCCGCCATTGGTAGTAAAAAAAAAAATATAGTAAAAATGCAATAAAACTATCCCCTATTTTGTAAACGCTATAAGTTTTGCACAAACCAACTGATAAACGCTTATTGCGATTTTTTTTACCAAAAATATGTAGAAGAATACGTATCGGCCTAAACTGAGGAAAAAAATAAAAATTATATATTTTTGGGGGATATTTATTATAGCAAAAAGCAAAAAATATTGCATTTTTTTCAAAATTGTCGCTCTATTTTTGTTTATAGTGCAAAAAATAAAAACTGCAGAGGTGATCAAATACCACCATGTCGCAGGACTGCGCAATTGTCAGTTAAAGCGATGCAGTGCCAATTTGCAAAAAGGGGCCTGGTCCTTTAGCTGCATTTTGGTCCGGGGCTTAGGTGGTTAAGGCCTAAAAGTTTAGTTTAAAAAATATATATATAAAAAAAAACACACACAAGATAAAAGTGCTTACAATCAATGTGAAACGTCCTTGTGCTGTTGACTGCGATTTTAGTGTTTTCTGACACCCCTTTTACCCCTGCAGCCATAATCTTTTGGTGTTGTGGGTGTTTAAGCAAGCCAAAGAACCTGACATGTGTGCCGGCTATGCCCGCCCATTCTGCTCCCCTCCTCCACTCACAGAAGACGATAACTGAGCTCCGCGCATATTTGCTTATTACATTTAAAAATGCAGAGATGTGAATGTAGCCTATAGAATGTCTGCTCACCTGACAGATTTTTCTGTTCGTCTTTTCCCTTATCTGCCTCTGCCAGAAGATTTTTGTAACTGTTCTGGGATTTCCGCAGCTCCTCACTCACTTCATCCAACCGTTTTTGTAAGGTAGTTTCACTATCTTGTTGTAAATTCTAAGAAGAAAAGAGAGTCGAAATATAAATACTGTATTTATTGGCATGTAAACACTCACTTTATTACCCTGAAAATAGAGGGTAAACTGTGCATGCGTGTTATACGCAGGGGGCTGTGGAAAGTTTTTTTTCCTGAAACTTCCCTCTTAAAGTTAGGATGCGTGTTATACGCCTGTGCGTGTTATATGCCGATATATACTGTATATAAAACACACAATATTACACTAAAAAGATACCAAAGTCTACATCAACATTGTTTATGGACACAAAAGCCAAGCAATTTTGGAAGCTGCAGAATCACATTTTATAGCAGCACATTCATTTACAGATAACATAAATTAATCCCTTGGCGCATCTTCATACAAATACACGGCCCCACTGTACTGGGCTTTTTTTCATATTTGCGTACCTCCGTTTGCATGGCACGCTTCCAGCACAGCGACCTGGGTCTCACTGAGAGCCCTGGGCCCCGTTCTTCTACACAGTGAGTGTGGGTTTACTGTAGCCCAACCATATTCTGACATAACTGGCTGCATGCAGGTTAAATTATCTCCTAAACGGTGCACGTTTAGGAGATATTCATTTTACATACAGGTAAGCCTTTAAAGCGGAGCTCCACCCTAAAGTGAACTTGCGCTGATCGGAACCCTCCCCCCTTCGGTGTCACATTTGACACCTTTCAGGGAGGAGGGGAGTGCAGATACCTGTCTAAAGACAGGTTTTTGCACCCACTTCCGGCCCAGCATTCCCGGGCAGAATACGGGCATGTCGTAACATCCCGTCGCCCCCCCCCCCCCCGTTGTGTGCTGGGAAAACACTCGGCTCCCAGCACACAGCGGGAGCCAATCGGCGGGCACAGCGCGACTCGCGCATGCGCCGTAGGAAACCGGGCAGTGAAGCCGGAGCGCTTCACTTTCTGGTTCCCTCACCCTGGATGGAGGGGGGAGCAGCAGAGTGACGAGCGAACGGGCGAGCGGACGGCGCTGGACTCCAGGACAGGTAGGTGTCCTAATATTAAAAGTCAGCAGCTGCAGTATTTGTAGCTGCTGGCTTTTAATATTTTTTTTTTTTGAGCGGACATCCGCTTTAATAAAGCCTTTACCTGTAGATGAAAATTTCAAAGCAGACTTTACTTCCGCTTTAAAAAGGGACAAACCCTTTATTAGAATTTTATTTATTGATTATTATATAGTAATGCTGTGTGTGTGGGGGGGGGGGGTTCATTTTGTGACACTTAAATATAAAATAAATGCAAACAGCGTCGTGCTTGAAAACATGCCACTGCCCATCACCATACCGCACGACTGGTACACAACAAATACCAGCCTGTGCACAAAATTAATGTAGGCTATAGTAAAAAAAATGACTGGCTTTGTGGTTCTGGAAACAATTCTGTTTTACAATAAAGTAATATATATATATATATATATATATATATATATATATATATATATAATTATTTATTTATATTTCTTACCTGCAGCTGGGAGACCTGTTTCTCATATGCAGAGACTTTTCCATCCAGGCTCTTCCTCCGCTGCTCCTCTTGCTGCAGAACTTCTGTCTTCTCTGTGAGCTCTTTGGTCAATTTGCTGCACTCCTGACGAAGCTTAGCCAGCTCGGCATTTTGCCTACAAGTACTGGTGGTTACTATTCATCCTTTATTATTACACATATATTAGTATATTACTGGGCATTCAGTATGCAGACAAGAGTGTCAGTTCAACAAGTGTCAGTTCCGCTGAACAAAGCGGAGCCCTAAGAATAAACCCACAGAATCTTGTTTTTAAACTGGGGACTGCCTGTATACAGTAGTTTGCCACTTCACAGACCTTTAATGAATTTTAAAGATTACAAATATAATGGAGGACAATACGTGACTTATATAGAGCACCTACTTGCTTTCAGTTTGGCTGGTTGCTTGGTTTAGTGCATCTCTTAGAATTGAATTTTCCTGCTGCAGACGAGCAAGTTGTGCTTTGGGACCGTTCTCAAGCTCCTCTTGAAGACCACGAACCTGTTTGGGGACAAAACCAGAAGGGTGCAAGTTAAAAAAAAAGAAAACCTAGTGCTCAAGGCATGGTAATACCCCTCTGGATTTTTAAAGACGGACCAAGTAATATGGTAAAAAAAAATAGGATATGGAGATAGGAGATATATATATCTCCTATCTCCTATCTACAGTGCGGAAAATAAGTATTTGAACACCCTGCTATTTTGCAAGTTCTCCCACTTGGAAATCATGGAGGGGTCTGAAATTGTCATCGTAGGTGCATGTCCACTGTGAGAGACATAATCCAAAAAAAAAATTCCAGAAATCACAATGTGTGATTTTTTTAACTATTTATTTGTATGATACAGCTGCAAAGAAGTATTTGAACACCTGAGAAAATCAATGTTAATATTTGGTACAGTAGCCTTTGTTTGCAATTACAGAGGTCAAACGTTTCTTGTAGTTTTTCACCAGGTTTGCACACACTGGAGGAGGGATTTTGGCCCACTCCTCCACACAGATCTTCTCTAGATCAGTCAGGTTTCTGGGCTGTCGCTGAGAAACACAGAGTTTGAGCTCCCTCCAAAGATTCTCTATTGGGTTTAGGTCTGGAGACTGGCTAGGCCACGCCAGAACCTTGATATGCTTCTTACAGAGCCACTCCTTGGTTATCCTGGCTGTGTGCTTCGGGTTATTGTCATGTTGGAAGACCCAGCCTCGACCCATCTTCAAAGCTCTAACTGAGGGAAGGAGGTTGTTGCCCAAAATCTCGCAATACATGACCCCGGTCATCCTCTCCTTAATACAGTGCAGTCGCCCTGTCCCATGTGCAGAAAAACACCCCCAAAGCATGATGCTACCACCCCCATGCTTCACAGTAGGGATGGTGTTCTTGGGATGGTACTCATCATTCTTCTTCCTCCAAACACGGTTAGTGGAATTATGACCAAAAAGTTCTATTTTGGTCTCATCTGACCACATGACTTTCTCCCATGACTCCTCTGGATCATCCAAATGGTCATTGGCAAACTTAAGACGGGCCTTGACATGTGCTGGTTTAAGCAGGGGAACCTTCCGTGCCATGCATGATTTCAAACCATGACGTCTTGGTGTATTACCAACAGTAGCCTTGGAAACGGTGGTCCCAGCTCTTTTCAGGTCATTGACCAGCTCCTCCCGTGTAGTCCTGGGCTGATTTCTCATCTTTCTTAGGATCATTGAGACCCCACGAGGTGAGATTTTGCATGGAGCCCCAGTCCGAGGGAGATTGACAGTCATGTTTAGCTTCTTCCATTTTCTAATGATTGCTCCAACAGTGGACCTTTTTTCACCAAGCTGCTTGGCAATTTCCCCATAGCCCTTTCCAGCCTTGTGGAGGTGTACAATTTTGTCTCTAGTGTCTTTGGACAGCTCTTTGGTCTTGGCCATGTTAGTAGTTGGATTCTTACTGATTGTATGGGGTGGACAGGTGTCTTTATGCAGCTAATGACCTCAAACAGGTGCATCTAATTTAGGATAATAAATGGAGTGGAGGTGGACATTTTAAAGGCAGACTAACAGGTCTTTGAGGGTCAGAATTCTAGCTGATAGACAGATGTTCAAATACTTCTTTGCAGCTGTATCATACAAATAAATAGTTAAAAAATCATAAATTGTGATTTCTGGAATTTTTTTTTTGGATTATGTCTCTCACAGTGGACATGCACCTACGATGACAATTTCAGACCCCTCCATGATTTCCAAGTGGGAGAACTTGCAAAATAGCAGGGTGTTCAAATACTTATTTTCCGCACTGTATATAGATATAAATAATAATAATGACAAGTAAACTCAATACAATCTTGGCATGGATCTCAGGCTGCCCTATAAACATTGTTGGACTAGCGAGAATACATACTAGAAAATGACGCCCAACATGTTTCGGACCATGTAGTCCTTCTTCAGAGGCTTATTGTCATTTGAAAGTTTGGAAGTAAGTACAATACACAAAGTAAAAAAAGTGTACAAAAAAATGTATGTAGCCATATTCTTATGGTGTCTGTTGCCCCTACAACACTTTACTCAGATCAAAGCCTAAATATGCTGGCATGAGTCCTATCTACAGGGTTCAGTAAAGCCTACAAAGCAGCCAATCCCCTCATACATACATACACACACACACTCTCAAGGGCTGAATAGTGTAAGCTGTAGGCATGTTGACCTTTCTTGCTATGCAGGTCTCCATATAACACCTTCATCTATATTTAGAGAAACAGACTATTGTACGTCATTGCTGCTTTTGAACACACCCAAAATTGAAAAGAAGGGTGGAGAATTTCAAGAAATGAGACTTCAATCAGGTCCGGAATCTGCTCCATGGCCTAAAGCATCAGCTAACAGATAGCTGCAAGCATTAACTACTACGGCTGGGCTCACACATGTGCCGTGCGCATTGAGGCTCCGTTTTTACAGCCAATTGACAAGTAGTTGTTCAGCATTTCAGGTCCGTTTTTGATCAGGATCAGGTCAAGATTTTATTCTGCTCACAACTGAATGACATGTGCGATTCAGAAGCATTCTCATAGAAGTCAATGGGCCTGAATTTGCACCTGAAACAGACCGCACTGCTCAGAAACTTGACAGGAGGTCCTTTTAAAGTGGTAGTAAAGTTATTGATTTTACTTTTACCTACAGGTAAGCCTATAATAAGGCTTACATGTAGGTGAAAAAAATATCTCCTAAACCTTTACGGAGATATTCCCCTCGCAATGAGCCGCTGAATGCAGCGGCGCATGTGCACAGGGGATTATCGAGTTAAGGCACGGCAGCCACCGGACCTTGCCGGAAAGAAGACTTGATGACATCACGGCTCCAGCCAATCACAGCTCTGGAGCCGCAATACCCAGAAGACACGCCGAGGAGAAATGTCAGCTGCCTCGGCGTGGACCGGGAGGGACACTGATGCCTCGTTCTAAAGGTAAGTATTTTATAATGAGCTAGTATGCGGTGCATACTAGCTCATTATGCCTTTTCCCTTACAGGTGTAAAGAAGAAAAAAAAAAAACAGCGGGTTTACTACCGCTTTAAATTCGCACAGAATCAGCACTCCAGCTGCAGCAGAGATATGTGAACAGGCACAATAGACAGCAACATTCTTTAACATGTCATGCAAATTGCATGCGGTTCAAACGCATCCAATGCGCATATGTGTGACTCAACCGGCCCTCTGACAGTTGTAAATTCCAGGGCAATTCATCACTTATCTACAAAATCATGCTGGAGTTTTTGCGTTCTATATTTTTTTACCTTGACCGTCACAATTCAAAATGTATCTAATTTTTCTGTAATCAAGGTTATATATCATTTTGTTAGTCTACTTCATCATGGAACTTTATACGGCAATGCAGACTGACAATGTACTAAAGTTCTGTGCTCCGAAATTTATTACTATGATAGATCAGAAAGAAACTCTGTCACAAGGGTGCCCAATTTTTTACATGAATGTACATTGTAATGGGCAAAAAGTGTGTACTGTAAGGAAATGTTGGTGTTCATCCACATGTGCTTTTACATGCATTTGAGGCCCTGTACACACGATCAGACATGTCCGAGGAAACATGTCCGACGGACCGTTTTCATCGGACCACGCTGAAGTGGTCTGTTGGTCTAATGTGCGTACACACGATCGGACCAAAATCCCCTCGGACCAGAACGTGGTGACGTAGAACACAACGGCGTGATGAAAAAAGAAGTTCAATGCTTCCAAGCATGCGTCGACTTGATTCTGCACATGCGGGTGATTTTGGTCCGATGGTTTGTGTACTAACCATCGAACCTGTCCAACGGACAGATTCCAAAGCAAGCTTGAAAACTTTTGTCCGCTGGAAAACGGTACGATAGGCCGTACACACGATCGAACATGTCCACTGAAACTGGTCTGCGGACATGTTCGATCATGTGTACGCGGCCTGAAAATCATCTGTGGTACATTTTTTGCCATTATTTATTTATTTTGTTGCATTTACATTCACAGTGCATTTAGGTGTGTCCAATTGTGTTCCATTTCAGAAATAAATGCAGCGTGCTATACTTTTAAAAACACACATGGGTGTGCCAGAATGGTTTAAATAGCCCCTTTCAGATACTTTCACTTTTCCTGCATGTGCATTCAACTGAATATGGTGTAAATGATCTCTAAAGAGTCCAAATAAGCAAAAGAAACTAAGAGCTCAATTAATTAAGGAGTTTTACATGATAACTTTTTTAATTTTAAATATCGCATCTTTTCTACTTTAAAAATACAAAAGATGCAATAGCTATACGCTCTGTGCAATAATACTGCACAGAGCAGTATCCTCTTTGGCAGCCCCCTGCTGTCACTGTCCGCTTCTCTCTCCTTAAGTAACCCCTCAGCAAGCCAAATGCCAAGGGGGCACCCATGCACTCCCTAGCCGGGCTGTGTGCATCCAGTAACGCACACAGCACCAGCAAACCACCCCTCTACTCCCTCCTCACAGGAGTCTCACTGACAGCCTATTTGTCCTGCTGCTCAGTGTCTCTTGTGAGACCAGAAAGTGAACAAAATGGCGCTGCAGCCAGAGTAGCGCTGGAACAGTGAGAGGAGTCAAATAAGCGTTTAGGGGCGGGGGGATGTAGAACAGGTAGTGGGGTGATTTTTACCTTAATGCAGAGAATGCAGTACGGTAAAAAAATAAAATAAAATGTTTTGCTTTTGGAACTATTAATCCTGTACACATTTCAAAGAGAACATTTCTAACCATGTATTAAAATTCCCCTAAAACGTGATTGGGTATATAATATGGGCAAAGCTGAAAAGTACTCAATTTTAAATGGTGTCACTACTTCTACATTTATCGGGATCACACATATACCGGTAATTCCTTATACATTATTAAAAACACAGCTAATCAAAGTAAAAATGTGGCTAGCGGTTTAACGAAGGCTAGCGGTTTAACGAAGGCTAGCGGTTTAACGAAGGCTAGCGGTTTAACAAAGGCTAGCGGTTTAACAAAGGCTAGCGGTTTAACAAAGGCTAGCGGTTTAACAAAGGCTAGCGGTTTAACAAAGGCTAGCGGTTTAACAAAGGCTAGCGGTTTAACAAAGGCTAGCGGTTTAACAAAGGCTAGCGGTTTAACAAAGGCTAGCGGTTTAACAAAGGCTAGCGGTTTAACAAAGGCTAGCGGTTTAACAAAGGCTAGCGGTTTAACAAAGGCTAGCGGTTTAACGAAGGCTAGCGGTGTAACGAAGGCTAGCGGTGTAACGAAGGCTAGCGGTGTAACGAAGGCTAGCGGTTTAACGAAGGCTAGCGGTTTAACGAAGGCTAGCGGTTTAACGAAGGCTAGCGGTTTAACGAAGGCTAGCGGTTTAACGAAGGCTAGCGGTGTAACGAAGGCTAGCGGTGTAACAAAGGCTAGCGGTGTAACGAAGGCTAGCGGTTTAACGAAGGCTAGCGGTTTAACGAAGGCTAGCGGTTTAACAAAGGCTAGCGGTTTAACAAAGGCTAGCGGTTTAACAAAGGCTAGCGGTTTAACAAAGGCTAGCGGTTTAACAAAGGCTAGCGGTTTAACAAAGGCTAGCGGTTTAACGAAGGCTAGCGGTTTAACGAAGGCTAGCGGTTTAACGAAGGCTAGCGGTTTAACGAAGGCTAGCGGTTTAACGAAGGCTAGCGGTGTAACGAAGGCTAGCGGTGTAACGAAGGCTAGCGGTGTAACGAAGGCTAGCGGTTTAACGAAGGCTAGCGGTTTAACGAAGGCTAGCGGTTTAACGAAGGCTAGCGGTTTAACGAAGGCTAGCGGTTTAACGAAGGCTAGCGGTGTAACGAAGGCTAGCGGTGTAACGAAGGCTAGCGGTTTAACGAAGGCTAGCGGTTTAACGAAGGCTAGCGGTTTAACGAAGGCTAGCGGTTCAACGAAGGCTAGCGGTTCAACGAAGGCTAGCGGTTCAACGAAGGCTAGCTGTTTAACGAAGGCTAGCGGTTTAAACGAAGGCTAGCGAGTTAACAAAGGCTAGCGAGTTAACAAAGGCTAGCGATTTAACGAAGGCTAGCGATTTAACGAAGGCTAGCGATTTAACGAAGGCTAGCGATTTAACGAAGGCTAGCGATTTAACGAAGGCTAGCGATTTAACGAAGGCTAGCTGTTTAGGCTGGGTTCACACTTGTCCTACAAACGCTCCGACATTGTGAGCTCATGTCGCATGACGTGTGAAAATCAATGTTTCCCTATGAGAGCCGTCTTAACTGATCCGACACAAGTCGGTCCGTCTTTGAAAACACTCCCTGTACTACTTTGCTCCGACATTCATCCTACTTCAGCCCATTGAATATCATTGAAGTCGGACCAAAGTAGGAGCCTTGTCCTTATCAGACATCCAACATGTGATTACAGCAGCAGTAAAAGGAATTTATCTCACCCTGGGATTGTTTTGATTGGTCAAAGAATAAGTCAGACTATCACAAAGTTGGTTCAAAGTAGTATCCTGTTCATGAAAGTCAGATGGATGTAGGACCAATGTAGGATGAATGTAGGACCAATGTAGGACAGATGTCGCAGAGCAAAGTAGGATGAAAGTTGTACTGCTGTCGTGTAGTATAGTGTGAACCCAGCCTTAGGCTGGGTTCACACTACACTACACGACTTTCATCCTACTTTGCTCTGTGACATATTTCCTACATTGATCCTACATTGGTCCTACATCCATCCTACTTTCATGAACAGGATACTACTTTGGTCCTACATGGGATAGACTGACTTGTTCTTTGACCAATCAAAACAATCCCAGAGTGAGATAAATTCCTTTTATTGGTGCTGTAATCACATATCAGATGGCAAAAGTCAGATGGTTAGGACAAGGCTCCTACTTTGGTCCTACTTCAGGCTGGGTTCACACTACACTACACAACTTTCATCCTACTTTGCTCTGCGACATTTGTCCTACATTGATCCTACATTGATCCTACATTGGTCCTACATCCATCCTACTTTCATCAACAGCATACTACTTTGGTCCTACTTTGTCGGAACAAGTGTGAACCCAGCCTCAATGATATTCAATGGGCTGAAGTAGGATCAATGTAGGACCAAAGTAGTACAGGGAGTAGTTTCAAAGTCGGACCGACTTGTGTAGGACCAGTTAAGACTGCTCTCATAGGGAAACATTGATTTTCACACGTCATGCGACATGAGCTCCCAATGTAGGAGCGTTGTCGGAACAAGTGTGAACCCAGCCTCAACGAAGGCTAGCGGTTTAACGAAGGCTAGCGGTTTAACGAAGGCTAGCGATTTAATGAAGGCTAGCGATTTAATGAAGGCTAGCGATTTAACGAAGGCTAGCGATTTAACAAAGGTTTGTGCTAAACCGGCCGAGATTCGAACCATTATTGGGCAAGCTGATAGTACAAAGTTGATCTATTTATCAACTTGTGTACAGCCAGCCTGGCGGATTTGCTTCCGATTATCGCAAGTGGCTGCTAAAGCTGCTAGCAATAATCACTGTCACTGTTGGGAGAAGACAATTGCTCGACAAGAGGGATTCCCCTGTCAACACTGTTAATGGGGGAATCGTGTGAATGGTTGCAGGAAAGAAACTTGCACTGACTATGGGCTGCCTAAAGCATGAAGTACAAAACTCATAAGAACTTAATAAAAAATAAAAAACTCAAATATCTATTGAGCTCTCGCTAGCACTCTCTCATCTTTCTAAATGCTTTTCTCTAGTTACCTTTCCTGTACTCCAGATTGTGCCCCACCTCTAGTTATCAGCCCCGTCTCTGTATTCTGTAATCTTTGCATTTCTACATTTACCTTTCCTTGTAGCTGCTGGATTTCATCCACATGGTCCTTATAACTGGCCTGCATTCTGGCTTGCAATGCATTAATCTCCTGGTCTCGAGACAAGATCTGCTCCTTCAGCTTGGATTCAGCGCCGTTTGCCTTCGCCTTCTCAGCTGCCAATTCCTGCAAAGTAACATATAAAAACATTACAAAGAAATATTCCAGAGAGATCCAACATTGTGCACACAAAAAGGATTACATCATCCTTATCAGACGCAATAAAGAGACCACACTGCTAAGAAAAACACAAGGAAGCTAATGACTACATTATTATTAATGTACTCCTTATTGGTAAGAGATGGAGACATAAATTAGGTTTGGCATTTCCTCTCTTCTCCACAAAATGTCACATTGGTGAAAGCTCCAGTAATGGAGGTGATCTATTCTGTGTGAGAGGCCTGGGATCAGTAATAAGCAGTGGAGGCTGGTGTAAAGGTTCAGAGGCCGATCAGAAGCAGATATAGAAGGGGGTGGTGGAAGATACCACTATAAAGTTGACACTAAACGCAGATTTAAAAAACAATTCTATTCAAGGAAGTATCCTTAACTCAAAAAAGTACCTCCTTTCACCCTCAGCCTCCTCCAGATCTCCAAATTCCATATTTTTTAGGGGCTGCTGGGACCCGACTTTTTATTAGATGGTGGTTCTGTTTATTTTGCATGGTCTCACTCATAGGTGTGCACACAGGGTGTGCCAGGTGTGCCTGGGCACACCCTAATCACCATGTGCTGCGCAGATTCCCCCTGCTGCTTGGCTGCAGAGAAAAGGACTGGGGAATCTCTGTCCTCAGTCCCTTTCTTTGTATCTTAAGCGAGACATCAGTTTAGACCCCTAATATTTCACCAAAGTCCCCCAATGGGGCTCAAAAAAATTTGTACATTATATATTATATATATATATATATATATATATATATATATATATATATATATATATATATATATATATATATAAATAAACTACGGACACCAATCTCTGCCCTACTGACACCTCCACTGCTCTACAACACCAACCTCTGCCCTACTGCCCTATATATATTTACATCCACGCATGTGTGTTTGAGCTTTGGGGTGCACACCCTAATGCAATAGGCTGTGCACACCTATTGTCTCACTGTATGCAAAGGCCCGGTTGGATTTTTCGACGGGAATTGTGTGATGGCAGGCTGTTGTCGGAAAATCTAACCGTTTGTATGCTCCATCACACAATTGTGCAAAGTACAAACACGCATGCTCAGAAGCAATGATAACCATGAGACAACATTAGCAGAAGTTGCCCAAAGGGTGGCGCTAAAGATCTGAAAAACCACGTTTGTGTTTGTTGGCCGACAATTCTTTGCCGTTTGTATGCAAGACAAGTGCCAACGCCCTTTGGACAAAAGTCCTAAGTTTTGTCCGCGTAAAATCTAATCGTGTGTACCAGGCTTAGCAATACAGCCACCTGTTTTGCGCTCCCCTAAAATGGACTAGAGATGATGGACTATGGGGTTTGCACTGTGCCTAGGGCAGAGCACCCGATCGCAACCAATGTGTGCTTACAAATGGCGAAAAAGGAAAAGTTTGGGAGCTCTTAGGGGACATTACAAGGAGGCAAAAAACACAGTAAGAAACAATTTAGTGAAAAATAGAATTGAGGGCAAATTTCCCTTTGGGATTAATAAAGTATTCTGTAACGGATTTGTTTGGATTATATTTAGAGAATACGGCCCCTTTCACATGTGCTGGATCTGGTTTTCTCAGCAAGGGATCCATTTGCTGATCCCCTAAAGAGCTGAGCGGAGCAGCCGGATGACCCTTGACTGCTTATACAGTTGCAGAATCTGGGCGGGTTAGACATGCCCAAAAAAATTTCATCATTGTCAAAGGCGTGCGCACAGGGGGTGCCAGGTGTGCCCAGGCACACCCTAATCACCCTGCAGAACAGATTCTCCCTACTTACCTGCCCCCCCAAAGCACTGCTGGCTTCCCTCCTCTCCCGCTACCTGTTGCTGTGGGATGTTTTAGGATGAGTGGGGGAAGGGGCCAGTAAATACATAATTTACCAGCCCCTTCCCTTTCTGAATGAACATCGTGAGTGATCAGTAGTGTGCGTTTGTGCTTTGGGGTGCACACCCAAATGTCCTAGGCTGCGCACACCTATGATCATTGTACACATGGCATGTTAAGCACATCCAGTCTTTCTGCCCTGCTGCCGGGATCCCCTGTCCCAGGACACGGCAATTCAGCGCTGATTAACCATAGCTGCATTGCTGAGTACACAGAGAAGGTCCAGGTAGCAGGAGCTGTAAAAACAAAAAAGTAGTCTGGCAATGTTTATCAACAACATCGCTCAGCTGCTAATACAGAAAGATACAAAGAAACATTGGGGTAGATTTACTAAAGGCAAATCCACTTTGCAGTACAAGTTCACTTGGAAGTGCAGTCGCTGTAGATCTGAGGGGAATATCTGAAATGAGGGGAAGCTCTGCTGATTTTATCAGCCAATCATGTACAAGCAAAAATTCTTTTTTTTTTTTTTTCCTTGCATGTCCCCCTCAGATCTACAGCAACTGCACTTCCAAGAGTACTTGTAGGACAAAGTAGATTTGTCTTTAGTAAATCAACCCCGTTGTTTCATTATGTATCTTTCTGTTTATTCATCTAAAGATCAAAGGGATGATCTTTAATCTGCAGATTAAATCAGTTAAAGCAACCGGACAAGTAAAAAAAAAAAAGCTTAATTTAATTTTTTTTAATATATTTAAATGTTCCACTGTTGAACACCTTATTAACCCTTAAATTACTCTAATCAGCCATAATTAACTCCTTATTCTAATTCTCTATTGCTGGCAGGGAAACGTGGATAGGTGGACAGAGCAAAGTGAGCAGAGAAATGACCTCATCAGAGTCCTGCTGCTCCTTCACTGTCCAGTCAGCAGGATGTTGATGTTTTCTTTACCAGGCTGTCCTGCTGCTTTAGTGCAGGCTAAGGAACTGGCTATACCATCTGGTAAAGGTGCTTGGATAACAAAAATGTGTTTGTGTGTGACTTAGAGGTTTAGAAACACTTTGGATGGAAAAAAAAAAATCCCATTACGTGCAGCTTTAAATGGGTATTTAGCTGCCACTCTACAGGAAAACTATAATAAAATGTGAAATGCTTCTTTCAAGGCATAGTGAAATTTAGCTATATGTCTATGAATATAATACAGTATGTAAACTTCTTTATAATAAAGCGGCTGGTTTGGGGTCATTTGTTTTAGTATGCCCACTAGATGTCCCTATTCCCAGCAATTTTCATGATACAGATGTCTTCACAAGCTGCCAAGCAAAGGTCACTTGAGAACACATATTGCATCCAACCCATAGATTCCACGTAACTGGATTTTTGCACATTGATTGAAGGACAAACATGTTGTCTATTTCATCATACAAAATACAGGAAAACAAGTTTAGATTCTCTGTGTATAGACACAATTATAGCCAGGGCCGATCCGCCCTATAGGCTCACTATACAAAGCTGCGGAGGGCCTCCCAAATTACTAGAGGCCCCTCCTGGTGAGAAGTCATTTTCGGCCCCTCACCCCGCTTCTCTGCATGGGTGAAAAGGTAAGAAGTCAGCACCCCCTTCCGATAGCAGAACACCCCCTCCCCCCTCTTCCCAACTTTAATGTAACATATCACTGTCGGCAGCGGCCCCCCTCCCCCCGCTTCCCAACTTTAATGTGAAATGTCACTGTCGGCAGCACCCCCCCCCCCCCTTTTCACATTTTAATGTCGGCAGCGCTTCTCAACTTTAATGTGACATGTCAATTTGCTCAGGGCCCCAAGGAGGCCAGGATCGGCACTGATTATAGCATAGATTATAGCATAGTGACAATGGCGTTGTTTTGTTATACTCATTGCTACATCAGGATGAAGCCTAAAAGAAACTGCAATTTAAAAAAAAAATGCATCTTGCTAGAGCAGCTGCATATTACAATGTGGAATGTTACTGTACAATGGAAAAAGATCTGTTCTCTACACGAATATGACTTATACAGAGCCAGCCTGCAGATTGCATTATGTTTGATCGCTCGCAGTCAACTTCTTAAAATGCAAAACAGTGATATGGAAGAGGTGACCATGCCCATAAGCTGCCCAGAGGGCAATGCAAGCCTGGCTTTAGAGGCGTAATTGTTTTCCGTTCAACCGCCAGGCTGAATGAAAAAAAAAAAAAACTATCTGTTTCCAAGGTGGATGGGGGAATCCTTTCTTTGTATTCTGCGGCAGGGGGACTTCCCCGCTGTAAGGCCGCGTACAGACGAGGAGACATGTCCGCTCAAACATGTCCGACGGACCGTTTCCAGCGGACATGTCTCTTCGGGTTTTGGTCCGATGGCGTGTTCACACCATCATACGAAAATCCCCTCGATCTGAGGACGCGGTGACGTGGCGGTGACGTTGACGCCGCCACGTCACCACTCCAGGAAGTAAAATACTTCCACGCATGCGTCAAATCCATTCGGGGGGGGATTTCTGTCCGCTGGTTAGGCGTACTAACCAGCGGACATGTCCGACGGACAGGTTTGCAGCGGACAAATTTTAAAGCATGCTTTGAAATTTAAAGACAAAGAAAAATGGATAGCCGCACTCCAAAACCTGATGGGTGGTCTTTTATTCAATAGACAGCATGTACAAAAATAGGGTCACAGCAGTGAAAACAAGGAACAGCCGACGCGTTTCGCACTGGATCAGTGCTTATTCATGGCATGAATAAGCACTGATCCAGTGCGAAACGCGTCGGCTGTTCCTTGTTTTCACTGCTGTGACCCTATTTTTGTACATGCTGTCTATTGAATAAAAGACCACCCATCAGGTTTTGGAGTGCGGCTATCAATTTTTCTTTGTCTTCATTTTGCTCAGTGCACCGCCAGCACCCTCGGTATCCTGCACCACCTGTAACCATTTAGTGATCCCACCTGGAGCGGTGACTCCGTTCTTTCTATGCTTTGAAATTTGTCCGCTGGACAAACCTGTCCGCTAGGTCGTACACACAATCGGAGATGTCTGCTAAAACTGGATGTCCGTTGATCGTGTGTACGCGGCCTTAGAATACACTGATCAGTGCTGCAGGCTACACCCCGCAGGGCTGATCGAGTGGAAATTTTCCAACAGGGTGGTTGTACAGAAGTTGATCGGTAGATTGAATGTCTGTTTTAACCACAGTGCCCATGCTTGGATCGAAATTCCGCTGGGCCCTGCTGAAACGGACGAATTTCGATCCATTTATGGACAGTTTAGCACATTCACTTTAGTGTCCCCTCTGTACAGGCACATACTCCCCTTTCCTTCACCCCCTGCACCCGTTTAGCCACTGGGAGCAGAGAAGTAAGCCCTGAGAAAGTCTAGTCAGAGCTTAGGCCGGCATACACAGTTCGAATCTCGGCTGGTTCAGCAGGAGATTCGACCCGTTAATGGGCAGGCTGAATGTACCAAGTTGATCAACGTAGGTACAACCAGCTCGCCAGATTCTCTTGCGATTATCGCTAGCAGCTGCTATAGCCACTGTCGATAATCACAGTCTTCTCTCGGCAGCGACGGCTTCCACTGCCCGCCCGTGCAAGAAGACAATTGCCGGGCAGGAGGGATTCCCCTGTCAGCACGGTCTGTGTCGATTGGGGAATCGTGCAAATTTGTTTCCTGCAACCCATGGTGCAGGAAAGGAATTTGCACTGTGTATGGCCGACCACTGCAAGAGAGGATGGGAAGGGATTTGCATTGTCAGCTGATTTTATTGCACCAGGCAGCTGAACTGAGCCGTGGGAGAAACAAAGGTTTTCTGTAAAAGAAATATGGAACCCAATACTGCCGATTTGTTTTTATTTATAGATGAGCGTTAATATTAAATCACAGAATAGGACTTGAAAAGCCCAAATATTTATTCAAATTAAAATAAAAAAGGGGCAGTACTTACATTTAATATGAAGGGTCCCTTATGATGGTGCTGGCTGTAGGGTTAATACGGCTGCTGGACCCGTCGTTGGTACTCATTCAGAGTGCCAACAATACCTACCTCCTTTTGCCCCACCCATTCATAAAATATGTAATATAGCTTTTACAATACTTTGTTTGAACCAGCTTGGTCCAAGTTGGGTGACGCTAAAAACTCCATACGAATGTGGGAAACCTTACCAACTGGTAATTCTGTCATCCAGCATTCACTCACCACCAAAATATTAATTTTAAACTCTCGATTGTACCACGTAACATTTTCACCTTTAAAGCTTAACACTCGAACAACAGCTGTAAAATCCAGGAGCGGTAACGTCACCCATAGGCTCCAATGGCCCATCCATTGCCTGTGGTCCCTCCTCTCCCCTTCAGCTGCCGCTGGCTGACACAGGGAAGCTGGATTACATAGCTGGACCAGAGTGAGCTGAAAATAGGTTAAGTTGTTTTACAAAGGTTAGGAAAGGAAGGAAGGGAGTATTTTTTTTTAAGACTAGTTGGCCCTAGCTGGAAGTCTACTTTAAATGTTTTATTAGCATGTTGATAAGGGAAGAAAAGAGGAGCCAGGGAAGGCAAAATGTACGTGTATTAAAGTTCAGCTTTAAAGCCTAAATTTTTTGGCATACATGACGTTCCCATATGGTCATTTTAGGATTTAAAAAAAAAAGACAAAAATATATTTAAGATTTTTTTTTTTGTGTGTGTGTTTTACGCAATGACACTGATTGCCTTGTACACAAAAAATGTTAACAACTTGACGGCTACAAGGCGCTCGACTGGTTCGGTGACGCTGTCATATGACGGCTTTGCATGACCGTGCCCGCAGCTGAACACTGATACTGCTGATCACATATTGCCAATCAGTGCCTCTTTACCATGTGATCAGCTGTGTTCAATCAGCTGAACACGGAGGTAAACAGATTCCAGTTATCGGCACTCCTTTTCTCATGCGGACAGCATGAGGAGAGAAGAGAGTCGATAACCAGCTTCTCTAAAAAGGGACATCTACACTAATAATCAGGGCACTAATTATCATTGTTGTGATTATCAGTGCAGTCCTATCAGTGCCCACAAGTGCTGCCAATCAGTGTGTCTCATCAATGTCACCTGCCAGTGCTGCCTACCAGCGCTCATCAGTGCTGCCCATCAGTGCTGCCTTATCCGTGCCTCCTCATCCATGCCACAGTGCAGCCTCATCAGTGCCCATCAGTACCACCTGTCAATGACCGTCGGTGCTGCTTATCAGTGCAGCCTTATCAGTGCAGCCTATCATTGCCCATCAGTGCCACCTCAACAGTGCCCATCAGCGCACATGAGTGTAGGAGGAAAATTACTTATTTGCTAAATTTTATAACAAAACTATAAAAAAAAAGGTTTTGTTTTTTAAATGATTGGTCTTTTTGTTTATTTAGCAACAAATAAAATACCCAGTGGTTATTAAATACCCCCACAAGAAAGCTCTATTTGTGTGAAAAAAATTATAAAAATGTTGTTTAGGTAAAGTGTTGCATTACCGCACAATTGTCATTCAAAGTGCGACAGCGCTGAAAGCTGAAAATTGGCCAGGGCAGGAAGAGGGTAAAAATGCCCGGTGGGCAAGTGGTTAAACCAAAGATTCCCCCACATGTCAACTTGAATATTGCTTTATTTCGATGATTAACTGACGATACTGTTCTTTGTAGACCTGTGAGTGTATCCTGGGTTTAATGCAGCAGAAAATCAGTCAAGGTTTAGAAGATCTTTGTGACTGTAAAGGACAGGAGGTGTTTCCAGGCCACCAGCTGAACCCACCTTATTTATCTCCCGCAGTTTATTTTTAGCTGCCGCTGCATCTTCTTGTTCTGCTGACAGTAATTTTTCCTTCTCTTCCAACTGCTTTTTCAGAGCTGCAACTGGATCTCCTTTCTGACTGGCCTGAAAAAGTGATCACAAAAAATATGTACTGTTCATCTGTTCTTGGCTATTATTTTATTCACACAATATGTCGCGTCAAACTGGGGAATCCTTGAAAGTAAAGCTGGCCATACATATATAGATTGGGTAAATTGTAACAGATTCCTTAATCCACTCTATACAGCACGTATGGATGAAAATACCCCCCTCGGCTATTGTATCCCATGGCTATTGGATTTTGACAGCCAGCCCCACCAGCCGTCAAAATGCCCAAAGAGTGCCAGCCCGACTGGATACTGATAATTAACCACCCAGCTTCTTTGATTTTTTAATGAAGGGATGTTGGGTGGGAGGCGGCTGATGGGGCCAACCACAGAGTGAAATTTGGCCGGCGAGCTTAATGTTAGGCCACACCCACCTCAGCGTTATCTAGGCAAAACCTCAGATGAGGTTCATGTTGCTGAAAGCCTACTAAAAGATATAAAACCCTTTGACTAAAGCTGGCCATCAATGCATTCACATTTGGTCAGTTCAGCAGGGACCGGACAAATTTTGATGCATCCATTTGAAGGAAGTTGATCGTAATGCCTTGTACACACGACCGGTTTTCCCGACGAGAAAACTGCCATTAGATTGGTCAGGAAAAGCGGTCGTGTGTATGCTCCATAGCAGTTTTCCCGAGGAGAAAACTGGCCGCAAAAAAATTCGAACCTGATTTTTTTTTTTCGTCATTTTTTTTCTCGTCACGAAAACTGCTTGTGTGTATGCTTTTCCAAGGGGAAAATACGTGCATGCTCAGAATCAAGTATGAGACAGGAGCGCTCGTTTTGGTAAAACTAGCGTTCTTAATGGAAATAGCACATTCGTCACGCTGTTACAGACTGAAAAGCACAAGGCTGAAAAGAGCGAATCGTGTCTCACAACTTTTACTAACACAGCCCAAAGGATGGCGCCATTTGAATGGAACGTCCCCTTTATAGCGCCGTCGTACGTGTTGGACGTCACTGCACTTTGGTCGAGCGTTTTTTTTTGACTGAACGTGTGTATATAAGGCAGGCTTGAGAGGAATCACGTCAGGGAAAAACGTTGGGTTTTGGAATGTTAGGAAAGCCGGACGTGTGTACAGGGCATTAGACTGCAAAACTTCACTCATCTTTATCCACCTTGCTTATGGGGATGGGGGAATACAGTCATTTTATCTCAATCACGTTACCCATTTGCCTGTTTAGATTTCTAAAGCTGACCAACCACAGCTCAAATTTCAGTCAACTGCAGTCACTGTTTAGGGATTGTGACAGCCGCGAGTGCCGGCTGTCAGAATACAGAAAAAGGCAGCAGATTCGTCCATCCATGCTGCTTACCGTGGATGGGGAAGTCTATGGATTTCTTCATTCAGCCGGCTGGGCCAAACAACAAAGGTCTTTATGCATATGACCAACTTAAGACCTTACGATTTGGAAAGTAAAGGGGGTGTGGAAGGTGGGGTTCCATTAATTAGATAAGCTGGCCATATATTGTACAATCAATTGTAGATTAACTAAAAATGGTCAATGACCAGGTGGTTACGGAGTTCTGATAAGACCCTTGTTTTGTTTTTTTGGTTAGATGGCTACAAGCAAAAATGATCAGACACACACTATCTATTATGTGTAATTTTATGCTTGGTTATCCTCCGTCACCAACAGGGCTCAATTCCTGCGGGAACGGGTGGGAATGGAGTTCTTGCACTTTTTCACAGCAGGAACTCCGTTCCCTTTGCAGGACTATAGCAGCCCGAGCCAATCCTTCACTAAGCGGCGATGCCCAATGAGCGTATCATTTTTTTTTGGTGAGGGAGTGGATCTTGGGTGGGAGTTCCCACACTCTTTTCCCCAGGACTTGACCCCTGGTCACCATAAAATCCAGAGGGTGCATTTTCATGCTATTGTATACAACACGGTAGAGAAAGGGAGGTCATGCAGCAATTTACCATAAAAGATTTACATTAAATTCAAATTTAAATGAACATAAAAGAAGGCAAGACGTCTTACCGTATGCCAAGTATCCTGCTTGATGCCATTTTTCTCAATCAGGATCTCAATAAGCTTCTGTGCTTCTCCCTCACTGAAGGCCATACTGCTGATGGTGGACACTATTGTCTTGTATGGAAGATACAGGGCGCCATCCAAGTCATTGGAAACTGCATAAAAAAAAAAAGTATTAATAATAATATTTCTAAAACATTTTTTTTTTTTTTTTAACAGAATCGAAATTAACATCCACAAAAAAAAAAGCCCACTACCCAAACTGGTACATTACTGGACAGAGGTAACTTAAAGTGGATGTAAACCCACTCTCATCCTTTCTAAACTACTGCCATAGTGCTGATCTATAAGGATATACATGTCTCCTGCATGTATCCTTACCGGTCAAATGTCTCCTCTCTGTCTGTTATGAGACCCGAAAAACTGCAGATTCTGTGGGTGGGTCTGTTGTCTGGAGCTCGGTGGGTGGAGTCGTGATATCAGTAGACTCCCCGCCCAACTCTACACTCCCCTTGTCAACATGCATTTTCTCCTGTATTTCTTACACTGAACTTCTGCTATGATCACGAACATCCAGTCAAAATCCATTCTGAAGTCACCACATGACTTCAGAATGCCCAAACATGCTAATGTGTGGAGCAGCCAATCCTGGGAGAAGCTGGAGAAGAAAGGAGGAGGGCATCTGAAGTACACAGAATGCCTTTCTCAGGCTCCTGCATGAGATATGTAAATCACCCGTCATTCACAGCAAGGGGAAGAACTGACTTCTATTTCTCTGTGTGTCAGTTTTTAACTCACTGAAATAAAATAAGAGGACTGCTCAGGGCTGAATTAACTCTAAGGCCGCGTACACACGGAGGGACATGTTCGCTGAAACATGTCCGACGGACCGTTTCCAGCGGACATGTCTCCTACGGATTTTCGTCCGACGGTGTGTACACACCATCGGATGAAAATCCCCTTGGCCAGGAAACGCGGTGACGTCGACACGTCACCAAACCCGGAAATAAAATGCTTCCGCGCATGCGTCGAATCCATTTGACGCATGCGCGGACAGTTCTGTCCGCTGGTTACTGTACTAACCAGCGGACAGACCTGACGGACAGGTTTATAACAGACAAATTTCAAAGCATGCTTTGAAATTTGTCTGATGGACAAACCTGTCTGCTCGCCCGTACACATGATCAGATTTGTCTGCTGAAACGGTCCGTCGGACAAGACTGGCCGCAGATGACATGAAATCTTATACTGTACAAGGTGCAAGGCTTAATTAAAAAATAATCGGATTTACATCCACTTTAACCACTTAAGCCCCGGACCATTTAGCTGGCCAAAGAGCAGAGCACTTTTTGCGATTCGGCACTGCGTCGTTTTAACCGACAATTGCGCGGTCGTGCGACGTGGCTTCCAAACAAAATTGACGTCATTTTTTTCCCACAAATAGAGTTTTCTTTTGGTGGTATTTGATCACCTCTGCGGTTTTTATTTTTTGCGCATCAGATTTCTCTTTATTACAAGAAAACTAATTGCACAGCATTGGCTATCCCCACATTTACTGAATGAAAGAACTAGGATAACCACCAACATAGAGGAAAAGACTAGTGTGCTCATAGGGGCTGCACCCAAAAATTCTTAAAACTATAGGATAATCTCTAACATTACAACACCTACTCCCATGACCCTGCCCCGACCATATTTAAATTGCTACATCATTTATTGGAATGTTTTATAATACAGCTCTGTGAGATCATTGAATACTTGCTGTATGTATTGTGTTAGGCATTGTTACAATGTTTAATTTAATTGTTTTTTATGAGTTATTACGATGAGTTTTATTATATATTTATTGGTAGAGGATAGTGCGGTGGTTTATACAATTGAATTGGCGCACTATCATTTGTGATATAAAACACAGTGGCTTAGTGTTAGAGCAAAGGGTATTATTGCAGTGTATTTGGTAGATTTTCCTCTTATTTCTGTTCTACAAGTACATTGATTCTGGGGCGCGTGAACAGCTGTTCCTCCCTCCTGTGGCCTGGAAAGACATACTCCCTCTACAGCTGTGTGAATTGGCAGTGCGGCTCTTTGCAATAGCCATGACACAGCGGAGAAGCAGCAAGGGGTAGGAACAAGGCTTCATAGAGACTCTGGCCCACCAATGAAAAGTGCTGAAAGTACAGCAGCCCAGAAGAGATCAGCGGCACCATAATAAAATCAACATGACATGGGACATTTCATTTCAGTAGGGTCAAAAGACCTGACACTTTCAGAAATGATGCAGATTATAAGCCTTTTCTACAGAAGCACTCTGACTTTGGCACGATAATGCAGAACTCCAGCCAAAAATAAAAGGTAAAAAAAACTTAAATGGCCAATGAAAATTCAGCTTTGATCATGAGATTACTCCTGCAATACCTTTTTCTGCCACAAGATGTCCCTAGTCTGATGGCCTCTATCATTCAACCTTCTACCTCTGAGCCCAGGTCCTCCCTAACCTGACCCAGCCTGTGATTGAACAGTGAAAGGAGAAGCAGCACAGTGAGGTACACAACTCTGTCACTTTGCTCTCCTCTTCTACCGACATGCTCCTTCTACTCCTTTTTTAGTGTGTTTTCAGTTTTGCAGAAACACACTACAGTCCATTTTACATGGTTTTATGGGTCATGTTCACATCTGTGCATTTTATGGAAGGGGCCAGGAACTTGTTTTTGGTTCCATAAACTTCAATGGATAAAAAATATGGGCCGGATTCACGTAGAGAGGCGTATCTTTGTGCGGGCGTAGCGCATCTTGTTTACGATACCCTGCCGCAATGTTGCGCTGGTGTAGCGTATAGTTGTCGGCGTAAGCCGACGTAAGTCAAAGTAGGTGGAAGTGGGCGTGATATATTATAATGAAGCGTGACCCCAGGCAAATGATGAGCTGAGCTACAAAAAAACGAACTGCGCATGTGTCGGCTCTTGGACGCATCCCAGTGCGCATGCTCACAGTTACGTCGAAATAGCTGCCAAAGATACGTCAATACACTGCCTACCACGTGAACGTAACCTACGCACAGCCCTATTCACGTAGTACTACGTAAACGACGTAACATACGACGACTGTTCCCTGGTCCATACCTTTGCATGACTTACCCCTGCTTTATGAGGGTTAAGTTTACGCCGGACGAACGACTTACTTAAACCGCGTATATTAATGCGCCGGGCACAAGTACGTTCGTGAATCGGCGTATCTTACTAATTCGCATTATAAGGAAAAAGAAATGGACAGCCGCACTCCAATAGATGAAAAAAACTTAAAAATGGTGCCTGTTTATTCCAGTCAAAAAATGTAACTAAAACAGCAAAAACAGCAAACAGTGGGGTAACAAAAGCTGACGCGTTTCACATCGACAACCGATGCTTAGTCATAGCACAATTCTATACTAATACTAATTCGCATATTTAACATGGGTACGCCAAATGCATCCAGCGTAACTATGCGCCCACGATACGCCGGCGTAGGCAAGTTACGTCAGACAGCTGAAGCCTTGTTTTATGACATATCTAGCTTTGGGAATCGGCGTAACAATACGACGGCGCACATTTGTACTTACGACGACGTATTTCTAGATACGCCGGCGTAAAACTTTCGTGAATCCGGCCCTATGTGTAATGAGAAACACATATTGCACCTAGAATATGCAAACTGGTGTGAATCAAGCCTTAGGATGGATTCACACCTATGCATTTTTAGTGCTTTTTGAATTTTGACGATTTGCATAACAGAACATGTTCCGTAGGAAACCATGTTAAATGGCTCTTTGACTGCGAAATGCATTAAAAAGGCATAGGTGTGAATTGGGCCTCATGCCGCGTACACACGATCAGGCTAAATCACATCAGAATGCCGATGGAATTCATCAGAATTTCCACTGAAAAAAACTCAGATGGTGCTACACACGATCGAAAAATCGGAAAGTCCAATCGTGTGTACGAGGCATTAGGCGCTGTCCACACTTTTTCGTATTGGAATCCTGGGCAGAATCACACAAATCTCAAAATGGCAGCAAAATGTGCGGTGTGCTTGCGGTGCCATTATTCTTCCTTGTTAAATTTGTTTATTGGTTTTGAACAAAGCAGAAAAGAAGAAGGAGCTTTTAAGTGCAGTATTATAAAACTTTTAATGACAAAGAGCGGATAAAACACTTACAAGATATTTAACCGCTCGTTGTTATTAAGTTTTATAATACTGCACTTAGAAGCGCCTTCTTTCCTGCTTTGTTTTACTAGAGTGAGCTTCCCTCTCTTGAAGTGCTGCTGTGGTGCATTATCTGACTACATCTTCATACTCCCAATTTCCATCAGGGCCATTTATGCATTTTAGAGAAAGTCCTCTTGTCACCCAGAGCGCCCTACCAACAACCAACAGATACAGTGTATTGGTACAGAAGTGGTTGGAAATGCATCCGGTTACAAGAACGTAGAAAATGCCAGTAAGAACTATTGGTACAACAGAAGGGTGTGATTATTCTTAACAAAAATGCACGAAAGCTAAAGAAAAACATGCAATGCCAAAGCACCTAGTTCAGTGACAAAATACATTGGTATTAATGCCGCGTACACACAATCAGATTTTCCGTCAGAAAAACCTTGGATGGTTTTTCCGACGGAATTCTGCTCAAGCTTGGCTTGCATGCACACGGTCACACAAAAGTTCTCTGAAATTTCGTCCGTAAAGAACGCAGTGACGTACAACACTACGACGAGCCAAGAAAATTAAGTTCATTGCTTCCGAGCATGCATCGAATTGTCTCCGAGCATGCGTTGGAATTTTGTGCGTCAAAAAAAATTGGAGAACCAGCTCTCAATCTTTTATTGGCGGAAATTCCGACAGCACAGTTGGAATTTCCGTTCAAAAGCTCACATCCGACTTTTGCTGGCAGAATTTCCGATCGTGTGTACGGGGAATTACACTGCTTTCATTAAAAGTAGAAATGAAGGCAAAACTGATTTTTATATAAAAAACCCTGTCAGTTTTTTAACCATCTGTGTAACATTAGGGCTACTTTCACTTCACTTCCTGACTCAAAGCTAAGGCTTTTGACGGTTCTGGACCTGGCTGCACAGTGGATCCCCTACACCCACATAATGGGGGGCATTTTGGCATCTTTTCACTGGGCACAGTCCTGGCACTGGAGACAGAGCATAAAGAACAGAGAGCTGGAGCCGCATTCGTCGATCTCTATACCTGCCCCATCCCCATCTCAGTTTAGATCAGAAGAGAGGAGAAAGGTGCTAACCAGGCAGGCACAGCTCGTGTAGTGAATCACTGCACGGGCAGATAGAGGGATGTGTGCTGTATGCTGACAGCTCGCATCCCGTACAATAAGGCTGGATTCACACCTATGCATTTTTAGTGCTTTTTGCATTTTTGGAGATTTGCACTATGTTAAAGTCCATGTTAAATGGACTTTAGTACAAATCTACAAAATGCAAAAAACACTCAAAATTTCATAGGTGTGAATCCAACCTTAGATTATATCCTGTCGAGCACACTTAGGACTGTGCTGCTCTACAAGAGAATTTTTTCACATTCCTACGGACAACGCTTCTATTTTTCTATTCCTCCGCATGATATAACACATCAGTAAGGCCTGGTTCACACTAGTGCAATTTCAGATGTGACTTGAGTCGCACAGAATCTCATGACAATGGAAATCACATGTTTTTTAATAGTGCCCTTTCACATCAATGCGGCAAAGTGCGGCACGATTCTGAAAGAGGGTCCTGTACCAGGTTAATTTCCAGTGCAATTTTGGCCCCACAGACTTCAATGGAAACACACCAAAATGCATCAATATGCGATTTGATGCATTTTTTATGCAATTTCAGTGCTGTTTCACCCTATCACAGCAAATATGCTTATCATTAGGCCAAAACCAAAAATGCAGAGGCATAAAAATTGCATCAAAATCGCGCCAAAAACACAACCATGCTGCACTAATAATTGCACTTAAAAAAAAAAGAAAAAGATCAAATCGCAGCCGCAGCAGTGTGTGAACTTAGCCTAAATCTCACTCTGGAAAGAAGAGACTTCCTGAGTATCATAGGCCTCTGGAGACATGTGACTAGGCTATGGGGTATCTGCACTTCAGCTATAAAAGCTGCTCCACGCATAGGCATAAGCAGGGCCTTGAGACTGGTTTTGCTAAGCCCTGGTGCCAGAAACTTAATTTTTCGTTACTGGTAAACCAGCAGAAGCACAAAAACGAACGCTCGTGCATCATTACCAACCAAAGTATAATAAGAGCTATACTGTATGAGCTATTCCTACAACACCATTCCGATTCAAAACTGCACACGGAGATAGCTTGTATGAACGGACATTTCTGATCTCTAACGTACGTCTCAGTGAATATAACCCCATGACTAACTGCATAAAGCCCATTTCAGAGGGGAACATAAATTCTCCCTTGCAGTGGGGCTGTCCTTTACTACAAGAGTTGAATGTAGACGATGCACCAAAACTTTGGTGGCTGAAACATAGCAGTCAAAAATGGCTCTAATCAGGTGCTTAACAAAAAAAAACAAAAAACACGCTGCTGTAATTCAGGGGCCGGATGCATGAATAGGGGGTGGATAGATTTATGGTATGCATGAATCTATTCATTAGTCATATAGGGGTAGCGTGGAGAGAGGGGGTGGCTCCCGGGCACCCCTAATGGACGGGCCACCACTGGTTTCAGTTTCGGCCAAATGCATCTGGAATTTTCAGTACCAAAAGGTTCATTCGGTGCCCTCTAGTTAAATGCCCCTGCAGCAATTCCCCCCTACAGCGGGTGCTCTCCTTGGCTCCCATGCATTTTGGTAGTGTACCGTTCCTCTGCATCCTCATGGGCTCTGTATTGGTCTTGATGATGTCAGAGGACCTTCAACTACTGAAGAACGGGGAGAAGAGGCTGCAGGAACAGGACTTAAAGCGGAGTTCCGCCAGAATTTTTTTTTTTTTTTAAGTTAGCAACTACAAATACTGCAGCTGCTGACTTAATATATGGACACTTACCTGTCCTGGGCACCCGCAATGATCTGTCCCTCGGCTCTCGGGTGAAGGTGCCGCCATCTTCGGCAATGGAATCAGTAAGTGAAGCCTTGCAGCTTCACTTCCTGGTTCCCTACTGTGCATGCACGTGTCGCGCTGCACGATCCCACTGTCCCTGCTGTCTTCTGGGACCAGTGTGTCTCCCAGAAGACAGCGGGGGAGGCGCCAGACGTGGCGTAGGTCGTCTTGATTACACAGGTATCTGCTCTCCCCCCCCCCTCCTGAAGGTGCCAAATGTGACACCATAGGCGGGGGAGGGGGGATTCCGAAAAGCGGAAGTTATATTTTTGGGTGGAACACCACTTTAAAGCCTGTGAAAGCAGAGGGTCTGATAAGCAAAACTGCGGTCCCCTAGAGTTGAGCCTTAGCACAGTCAGCTTTCTGTCAGGCTGAACAGTGCCGTGTTTTGACTAAATGGGCCTTGCTTGTTTAGCTGAGGAGGCAAGTTAAAAAAACATAAATTACCTCACACGCAGGCAGATACAGGAGCCATCCACAGAAAAGAGTTGCCAGGCAATTACTAGTTTGGAAATATTACACTGCATATTTTGCATGGCATTTTCTTTAATGAAAGGCTTCTATCTTGTTTCAAACAGTCACACACTATGAATTATTGTCTACCTAACACTTGAAATATTATCCGCCGGTCCACACAAAGCAATCCAGGAAGTACCACAAAAATAAATATCAGAATTGAACCAGTTTGAGTATTCGTCATATCTCGCAAGCTTTACTTTGAGAATAAAGGTCAGGGTGTGGCTCTTGGCCTTTACTAAATTTTACTTACAGGTCATGCTATTCTGTATTATTAATTTTTTTAAAGTGAATGTATAATCTTTTTAATCGTTTTTTTAAAATAACTTAAAGTGGAATTTTACATAAAATATAAAACAGCCAGGCTTTTTATTGCACACTATGGGGGTTATTTACAAAAGGCTAATTTACTTTGCACTACAAGTGCAAACTACAAGTACAGAGTGCATTGGAAAATTGCACTTGGAAGTGCAGTCACTGTAGATCTGAGGGTGACATGCAAGGAGAATAAAAAACAGCATTGTGGCTTGCACATGATTGGATAATAAAATCAGCAGCTCTTCCCCTCATTTCAGATCTACCCCTCAGATTTACAGCGACTGCACTTCCAAGTGCACTTTCAGTGCAATTTCAAGTGCACTTTGCGCTTGTAGTTTGCACTTGTAGTGCAAAATGGATTTTCCTTTCTTACGTCATTTTTGCAATCTGCGTTCCAACGTACACTGAGCTGCACATGCGCAGCATGCGCCAGGATAAACAAAATCCTGACACAGCCAATCAAGATGTCTGAATATCCCTAACCTGGAAAATGTTCAGATGAAGAAGTTGGCACAAACAAGGGAGCTCATGGACATTGGCATCACAAGTATATTTTCACTTTAAGCTAATATTATTATAATGCCTGCAATGTTAATTAACAACAGGCTCAGGGCAGCTTGCACTCTCTCAATATAGATGCATTGATTTGTAAGAGACAAATGGTATAAAGGGCTTGAGGGCCCTTTCACACAGGCGGACTGTTCAAAAACCAAGTTTTTTGGCAGTTTTTCTATGGGAAAAACTGCGATGGAGCATACACACGGCCGGGATTCCCGGCCAAAGCTCCATCACAGTTTTTCTGTCAGGAAAACCGGTCGTGTATAGGGGAAAGACCGAACCGAGTAGGTTCTCTGCTTTCCCCTCGGGAACTTTTCCCGTCGGAAATCCCGTACGTGTGTACGAGGCATGCAAGCATTTCATGGTGGAAAGCAGAATGTGCTCACCCCCTCCCAATGACTACAGCCCTGCGTGAAGATGCCCTCTTATCCCTCACAGGAGGCTAAGCCTAATGGGAACTGTAGTGATGTAGCAAGAATGAATGCGCACAGCAATCCAGGAAGTCAGTGAGAATAACGATTCAGGAGTAACGAAGGTGAATAAAACAGCTCGATTTCAACAGGTATCAAACTAGTTATAATGCGAAACATTACTTTTTACCTTATCAGCTACTGTCAGACTTTAATTTAACAGGAAAATATTTTTGTCTTTACAACCCCTTTAATTCTCAATCATGACAACAGAGACTTCAGGGTTGGATTCAAAATATTGTGGTGCAGCAAGACATGCAAGCACGTGCCCCAGTGGAATTAAACTACACTGACCACCTTTTTCAGGAGTGCAATGCACTTTACTGCATTGCCGTATGTCAGGGTACACTGCGGCACAATGTTTGCCCGATGGCCCATTTAAGGCAGCTTCACATCGGTGACACTCCCATTAGCACAACGTATGTAAACATTCGTTATATACATCAGCGTGTTTGCGGTGCTGATTTTTGGACATTTTGGTGCTTTGGCAGCTCATTCATTTGGCTAGACTAGAAGAAGCTTTTACTGGATTGTTTAGAATATGTAAATACTTCAGTGTGCATAGCCTGAGCACAGGTTCTCTTCAGACACCCAGGGCTGGCTGTTCCTGAACACTTCAATGACAATGAGATTATGGCCAAGGCATTTTTAATGTCCTACAATACCCTAAGGAGCGATTGTAATAACAGCCAATTATTATCTTAGGGCAAATATAGATCAAGATGAGCTACATAAAGACCAAATTCTTCTGTGGTTTAAAATTCTACCAAAATAGATTTTGCATTAAGGCTCATGGCTTTAGATTAGTAAAAAGAATAGCTCTTATTCGCCAGCGACGTCCCACACAGGTAATCAACATCTGCAAGTGCCACAGTAAAAGTGAACCTGTCACTCAGGTTCTCTTTATAGCCCATCTCCTCTGCTACCAATACTTCCCGTGCTTCCTGTTGACCCTCCAGAGTCTGGAGTAGAAAGCCCCTTAAAAACACAGTCAGAGGTCACATGCTTTCCCAAACCCAGAACATTTCAAAACATTGGTCATACTATATCCACTTGCTTACTGGGCACATATACCCCCCTCCTGCCCAGGTGAAATTTCAGCTTCCAGCACTGCATCGCTTTAACTGACAATTGCACGGTCGTGCGACGTAGCTCCCAACAAAAAATTGACGTCCCTTTTCCCCCACAAGTAGAGCTTTCTTTTGGTGGTGTTTGATCACTTCTGCGGTTTTTATTTTTTGCGCTATAAACAAAAAAGAGCGACAATTTGGAAAAAAATATACAATATTTTTTACTTGTTGCTATAATAAATAGCCCAATTTTTTTTTTTTTAACATTTTTTTTTTCTCAGTTTAGCCGATACGTATTCTTCTACATATTTTTGTTAAAAAAATAAAAAAATCGCAATAAGCGTCTGGTTTGTGCAAAAGTTATAGCGCCTACAAAATAGGGGACAGAATTATTTCTTATTATTTTATTTATTTTTTTAACTAGAAATGGCGGCGATCTGCGATGTTTATTGGGACTGCGACATTATGGCAGACACATCGGACACTTTTGACACATTTTTGGCGCCATTCACATTTATAGTACGATCAGTGCTATAAATGTGACTGGCATTGAAGGGGTTAACACTAGGGGGTGAGGAAGGGGTTAAATGTGTACCCTGCATAGTGTTCTAACTGTGGGGGAGGGGGACTGACTGGGGAGGTGACCGATCTGTGTCCCTATGTACAAAGGACACAGATCGGTCTCCTCTCTCCATGACAGGACGCTGTCTCTGTGTGAGCCGGCAATGAGAGATGATCTCATATGTTTACATTTGAGATCATCTCTCATTGGCCGCACAGATCGCATCGCAAATGGGCACTCTGATTGGCCGTTCGCGCCGATCTATAATTGGTTGTGTCCAAACGGCCAACACAGAAATTCCCCGCTGCCCCCTTGGGAGCGAGCAAATTGACGTCCTCCTGGATTTTCAGGTCTGCGCTGTAGCCGTCATTCGGCTATAGTGCGGGCCTCAAGTAGTTAAAGTATATGATTGGATTTTATGAACATCGAGGGTTATTTACAAAAGGCAAATCCACTTTGCACTACAAGTTCAAACTACAAGTGCAAAATACACATGAAATTGCACTTGGAAAAGCAGTCGCTGTAAATCTGAGGGGTAGATCCAAAATGAGGGGAAGCTCTGCTGATTTTATCATCCAATCGTGTGCAAGCTAAAATACTGTTTTTTATTTTCCTTGCATGTCCCCCTCAGATCTGCAGCGACTGCACTTCCAAGTGCACTTTGCACTTGTAGTGCAAAGTGAATTTGCCTTTTCGTAAAAAAAAAAAAAAAAAAAAAACAGTGTGTCAATTCGCACCTTAGTCTAGGTTCACATTAGTGCAATCGCATATGATGTCTGTGCAATGCGAGTTCAGCCATACAGTTGAATAGCTAAACTCGCATTGAATTCATACAAAAAAGGTGCAGGGACTTTTTCCCCTGCACCGGAATCGAATTGCATGAGTGTTCTCACACTGCGATCTGTGAACCGATCTGGAGGTGTCATTAACATAGAATTGACATCTGCAGCAGTTTGCTGAGGGCTGTGTAAGCGGTTCCCGCATTGCATAATGTATGTGTGAATCTAGGCTTAAAGGGGCAGATTCACGTAGATCGGCGCATTATCATTCCGGCGTAGCGCACCACTTTTCCGTTAGACTTGCGCAATCTAGCCGCGTAATCCGGCGATTCACGTAGCTTTTACGCAAGAGCTTGCGCAAACATAAGGTTTTTTCCGTAGGCGTAAGGAGGAGTAATACAAATTGGGAGGGACGTGGGCGTGTTACATTGAAATGAGCCGTGACCCCATGCAAATGAAGGGCCGGCCGACTCGCGCATGCGCGCGTGAAGGAAACCATGTCAGCTCCGTTGTGCGCATGCTCACAACTCGGGAGCGGCGCAATCATTGAAATTGGAAATGGACTAGGGCAATGTTGTGAACTACGCAGACAGCATAAATAGACACACACAAACGCCCTTCCATTGCAAAAGTACATCCCTTTGTGTCCCTTCCCATTGAATCAAGTGCTTTTGCTCTGTTGTTCGTTAGAGTGTGTTTTGTAGTTGTGAGATTAGTGTTCTGTGTGATCTTGTGCTTGTTGGTAGTTTTGTGAAAGTGTATTTTGATAAGTGTTTGAGACTGTTTGTTTGATTGATAGATTTCTGAGCGTTTGTTTTCTTGCTTTTTTTTTTCATCTGATTTTTTTGTGTGTGTTTCTTGCTGAGTGCTAGTGTGATTTTTGGCTGTTCTTTTTCTCTTTGTGTGTGTTCTTGTCTGATTGGTTGTGCTTGTATTTGTGACAGATTTTTGGTGACTGCTAGTGAGTTTGTTTGGAAGTATGACTGAGAGAAAAAGAAAGCTCAATTTTACTGTGGGGGAAAAAAGAATTCTTGCCCGGGCCATTACCGACTATGGGCGTTTTCTCCACGGCCCGCAGAGTGCCACCACCACCCCGGCCAGGAGGAGGGAGATCTTGGATAGGATCACGGAGCAGGTGAATTCATCGGGGGAGGGGGAGACACGGACCCGCTCTGGGATAGAAAAGAAAATAAATGACCTCCGGCGTGAGGTGAAAAAAAAACTGGCCGCAATAAATGCCCATGCCAGGGGCACAGGAGGGGGCCCACCATGCCGGGTTAGATTTTCAGAGACGGAGCGTGTGGTGGCCCTGACCTTTCACCGGCATGAAGTGGAGGGCCTGCCAGGCTTTGACACAAGTCCGGTCCCCGCGGTGCCAGGTAAGGTTTTTATTTCTCTCAGGTGTGTAGCATGTGTGGGGGAGGGGGTGAAAGGGAATATGTGGCAAGTGTGTGGATCCTCCAACCTGTGAATGTTTTGTGTCATCCACAGCTGTGCAGGAGGGTGCAGGGCCATCTGGACTGACCGCTCCAACCCCAGGACAGCAGCCTAATGAGGCCCCCCCAACAAGGCCAGAGTCCGCAGAGGAGGAACAAGAGGAGGGGGAGGATCATGCGGAGGACGATCATGAGGAGGAGCAGAATCATGAGGAGGAGGAGTCCATGGAAGGCACTGGCCCTTTGGTTTCTGCGGACTGTTCCCCTCTGGCTGCAAGAAGCCTGCCCTCCCTAAGGGTCAGCCCCCCCCCTCCTCCCCCAACATGGCTCCCCTCACAAGGGCCTCCCCTTCTCCCCGGCCACAACCATCAGCTGGAGCCAGGAGGTCATCCCCAAGCACCAGGGGGGCGCCCAATCTCATGCCCGCCTGTCTGAGAAGGAACCTGGCCACCCAGACCCGCCTTCTGAGACAGCTCTGCCAGACTATGGGGCGGGTGGATCAGAGCCTGTCCTCCATTAATGATAGCCTGGGTAACCTGGACTCCCACTCCCGGGCCTCCACAACCTGCCTAAATGACCTGCAAACTACAGCAGCAGGCGTTGGGCAGGATGTGAGGGCCCTTACCCAGGCTATCCAGGGCAACACGGCAACACTTGGTGCTGCCCTGGACAGAATAGCCGTGGCCTTGGAGGGCAGGCCGCCAGGTGGGCAGATCTCAGGGGCTGCTCCTCCTTCCCCGGCTTTTCCCCTCCCCCATGCGTCTCCCCTGAGGGTCCGGGGCCGTGGCCGGGGGCGCCCCAGGCGTGGCTCAGGCAGAGGGCAATAATTTTTTTTTCCCCCTTTTGTTTGTTTTGAAAGCTTTTTTATTTTTGTTCTCTGCTTTTTTTTGTTTTTTCTAAGCATTTTTTTTTTCCTATGCATTTTTTGTTTCTATGCATTTTTGTTTGTTTGACTTTTTTGGCATATTTTGGGTTGTGAATGATGTTTGAATGTGGGGGTGACATTCCTGCTGGAAAAGGGGTGTCACCCTCAATTTTGGTGGAGAAGGGTTCCCCAGGACCAGGGAGAAGTGATTCCCAGGTCCGTGTGAATGGTGTATGAATGTACAGTGACATAATTGGAGCCTTGACGTGGCGTTACTGCTCACCAGTCTTGCATGGTGGACTGGTGCCAATCCAATTTGATGAGGATGTGGGGTGTGTGTGCTAGGGACCATAGTGGTGTGCATGCATGCATTCTCATTGTGCCATGATTAATGTGTGTGTTTAACGTGCAAAGATGCATAATGTGAGCTGGCATGAGATGGGGTCATGAGATGGGGTTCCAGTTCATATGCAGAGTCACCTTGAAGGGAAAAGACAGGTGGATGTTAGTCATGCATGTGCCACTTGTGAGGTGTGCATCACGGGAGGGGATAGTCATGCCTGACTCCCATGTCACTCACCAACCAGCCAGCTGTCCCCATACATGTTCTGTTCGCAATCTGTGGGGATGGGGCTCTGATTGTATATGTAGCTGTCATGGGTGTCATGGGTAGTGCCATGTGTTGGGCTGCTGATGTCCTCCTGCAAGGTTGTGGTAATTCCACGATGGCATGAGGGGTGAATCTGAAGATGCGAGACACCTCAGAATCTCTCATGCCAAAGATGTCTATGCGTGTGTGATATATCAAGTGAAGAGTGAGGGGCTTGTATCAGATAAGAATATTGTATTAGATTAGATTAAATTGTAAATTTGATATAAGCCAAAAAAAAAAAAAAAAACCATCTCCCGTGCCCTCCTTAGTGCCATCCTCCGTGCCCTCATCCTTCTTTGTTCATCTAAAGTCAGTAGTATAGCTATGCGCGACGATGCCCCTGGCATGTTGGCATACAGATTGTTGGGCAACACGTGTGACTGCTGAACTCCTCACTAACAGTGTTGCTTTATCTGACAATTAGGCGGCGTACACACGAGGGGATATGTCCGCTGAAAACGGTCCGATGGACCGTTTCAGCAGACATCTCCGCTCGTGTGTATGGGCTAGCGGACAGATTTCTCCACCCGACAGATTTCAAAGCATGCTTTGAAATCTATCGGGTGGAATCTGTCCGCCCGACATGTCTGCTGGTTAGTACACTTACCAGCAGACATGTCGGGTCCCACCGCCGCCGCGCCGCTGCCGAATGGATTCGGCGCATGCGCGGAAGTGTTTTACTTCCTGGTGCGGTGACGTGGCGGTGAGGCGGCGGCGTCAACGTCACCGCCGCGTCACCGCGCCGTCCGGCGGCGGGGAATTTGATCCGATGGTGTGTACACGCCATCGGATCAAACTCCCGATCGGACATATCCGATGGAAATGGTCCGCGGACCGTTTTCATCGGATATATCCGATCGTGTGTACGCCGCCTTAGACTTTTTTTCAAAATTTAGACCAGCTTTTAGGTCCTCTAACTTTAGACAGAACATTTTGCAGTTGCGCACATCGCGTAGCCTGCGCAGCAACTGCGTTTTTTTGTGAATCCCCGTAACTCCCTCATTAGCATATTTGACTAGCAAATCAATGGTGTGTCTAGCGCAGTTTTGCGCGAAGGCAAGCGAAGGTCTAATTCAATTACGCCGGACCAAAAAACGTAGATTTCTGGCGTATATTGTTTTGTGAATCGCGTCCAACTATACGCACGCGCACATTTAGACTTACGCACGCGCAACAGCAGTTGCGCAGGCGTAATCGCTCTGTGAATCTGGGCCAAAGTCCCTAGTCTCTCTTTACCAGTGCATAACAAAATTGGGATGTGGTGCTAGAGATCATAAATAATTTCATTCAGGACTGGATATTGAAAATAACAAATTTACAACAAATCGGAATATACGAAAGGAATTCTGAAAACAAATTATTTTAACATAAGAATATTACGAAACAAAAATGATTAAACTTAACCAAATCAAAAACAATATTAAACAAATTTTTCGGTCATGTATTGTACATCTCTTTTTGTTCTGGCATCGAAAATCCTGTGCCACTTATTGCACTACAATGCGCTGCACTTCTTTTATGGAAAAAGCACTAGGGATGAAATCATAATGCTAACATTATCAGTCCTAAGTGGATTCCCCATACATATAGAGAGCTATAGATTGATTGATTTATATATACAGTGCGGAAAATAAGTATTTGAACACCCTGCTATTTTGCAAGTTCTCCCACTTGGAAATCATGGAGGGGTCTGAAATTGTCATCGTAGGTGCATGTCCACTGTGAGAGACATAATCAAAAAACAAAAATTCCAGAAATCACAATGTATGATTTTTTTAACTATTTTTTGTATGATACAGCTGCAAATAAGTATTTGAACACCTGAGAAAATCAATGTTAATATTTGGTACAGTAGCCTTTGTTTGCAATTACAGAGGTCAAACCTTTCTTGTAGTTTTTCACCATGTTTGCACACACTGGAGGAGGGATTTTGGCCCACTCCTCTACACAGATCTTCTCTAGATCAGTCAGGTTTCTGGGCTGTCGCTGAGAAACACGGAGTTTGAGCTCCCTCCAAAGATTCTCTATTGGGTTTAGGTCTGGAGACTGGCTAGGCCACGCCAGAACCTTGATATGCTTCTTACAGAGCCACTCCTTGGTTATCCTGGCTGTGTGCTTTGGGTCATTGTCATGTTGGAAGACCCAGCCTCGACCCATCTTCAAAGCTCTAACTGAGGGAAGGAGGTTGTTGCCCAAAATCTCGCAATACATGGCCCCCGGTCATCCTCTCCTTAATACAGTGCAGTCGCCCTGTCCCATGTGCAGAAAAACACCCCCAAAGCATGATGCTATCACCCCCATGCTTCACAGTAGGGATGGTGTTCTTGGGATGGTACTCATCTTTCTTCTTCCTCCAAACACGGTTAGTGGAATTATGACCAAAAAGTTATATTTTGGTCTCATCTGACCACATGACTTTCTCCCATGACTCCTCTGGATCATCCAAATGGTCATTGGCAAACTTAAGACGGGCCTTGACATGTGCTGGTTTAAGCAGGGGAACCTTCCGTGCCATGCATGATTTCAAACCATGACGTCTTAGTGTATTACCAACAGTAACCTTGGAAACGGTGGTCCCAGCTCTTTTCAGGTCATTGACCAGCTCCTCCCGTGTAGTCCTGGGCTGATTTCTCACCTTTCTTAGGATCATTGAGACCCCACGAGGTGAGATTTTGCATGGAGCCCCAGTCCGAGGGAGATTGACAGTCATGTTTAGCTTCTTCCATTTTCTAATGATTGCTCCAACAGTGGACCTTTTTTCACCAAGCTGCTTGGCAATTTCCCCGTAGCCCTTTCCAGCCTTGTGGAGGTGTACAATTTTGTCTCTAGTGTCTTTGGACAGCTCTTTGGTCTTGGCCATGTTAGTAGTTGGATTCTTACTGATTGTATGGTGTGGACAGGTGTCTTTATGCAGCTAATGACCTCAAACAGGTGCATCTAATTTAGGATAATAAATGGAGTGGAGGTGGACATTTTAAAGGCAGACTAACAGGTCTTTGAGGGTCAGAATTCTAGCTGATAGACAGGTGTTCAAATACTTCTTTGCAGCTGTATCATACAAATAAATAGTTAAAAATTCATAAAATTGTGATTTCTGGAATTTTTTTTTTTGATTATGTCTCTCACAGTGGACATGCACCTACGATGACAATTTCAGACCCCTCCATGATTTCCAAGTGGGAGAACTTGCAAAATAGCAGGGTGTTCAAATACTTATTTTCCGCACTGTATATCAATCAATCAATCAATCAATCACTCAAGGGGAACCAGAAGTCTGTCTCTGTCAATCTCAGAAACGTGAAGGCTTGGAGAGCTCCCTGCCAAGGGTGCATATGGTAATAGCTACATAAAGTTACATAGTTGGCAAGGTTGGAAAAAGACACAAGTCCATCCAGTCCAACCTGTGTGTGTGTATTTATGTTAATATTACATTACATTGTATATCACTGTATGTTGTGGTCTAATAGTTTTTTTTTATTATTATTATTGATGCTTCCAGCTAGAGCTGCACGATTAATCGGCAAAAATCGTTATCGCAATCTTTTTCCCGTTGCAATTCTTGATACAGGGTTTCTCGATCTTTAAAGGGGTGTTCCAGCCACATTTAGTGTTTATTAAAAGTCAGCAGCTACAAAAAGTGTAGCTGCTGGCTTTTAATAAACACTCACTCACCTGCTCCACGATCTAGCGACGGGCCTGCTCCTCTCCCCCCCTCCCCGGCCGTCGTCTTCATCCTAAGTGTGGGCACCCGACCATGACAGCCTTCGGCTTCACGGCCGGGCACCCACTGCACATGCGCGAGCGGCACTGCCGCCCCTGATTGGACAGGCGATCGCATGGAACCTGTCATGTGTCCCATGCAATCGCCTACAGGGAGGGGCTGTTGTAGGCGATTAAGCTTAATCGCCTAACCAGCCCCTCCGCGGAAGCAGGAAGTGGGACAGGAAGTCCCACTCCTCCTGAAGCCCCCACTCCCCCCCCCCAAAAAAAAATTACATGCCATATGTGGCATGTAAGGGGGTGAGGAGTGGGATTAGCGGAAGTTCCGAACTTGGGTGGAACTCGCTTTAACATGAAAATAATTTTCTCTCTGCACTTTGGTATGCAAAGAATTTCCTGTCTGCTCTCAGCCAAAAGTCAGTCTGGGCAGCCTGCCAAGTTTTGAAAACATTGTATCTCTTCAAAGGAATAAACTTCTGTATGTAAATTAGGATTTTTTAACCACTTGAACACCAAACCTTTTTCTGACAGCTCTTTTCAAGTTAAAATCATTATTTTTTTTTTTTTGCTAGGAAATTACTTAGAACCCCCAAAGATTATATAACTTTTTAGTAAAGACCCTAGAGAAGGCCGGACCGGATGGAGGAGTGAGGAGTGAGTGTGTGTGCTGCCGTTCTGCCGTGCGTGTCTCCTCTCCGCAACATGCTGGCTGTCTAAAACGCCGCTCGGGCGTTTTTGAGATCCCCTGACGGAGGAAAGCTAAGCCGTCACTGTGGCTCCCGGCTTCCAGCTCCATGCTGCTTGCGCTGTCTCTGCGCTTTCCTTTCCTTTCCGTGCAGCTCCTACCCACACAGCCTACAGGCATTCTGTCCCCTGGCACCCGCTCCGCTCTAGCGGCTTTGGATCATTGAGGAAGAATGCACGAGCAGGCTGGAGAGATGTCAGGCTGATAAACTGCTCTGTGCGCTGGAATACCAGAGGGGAGAAGGAGAAGGAGGGCAATGGGAGCGATCTCTGAGCGAGACGTGGAGAGTGTCTGAGGACGGAGGATCTGGGACAGCAAGTGCAGCAATGAATATGGGGTATACACAGACTGTATGAGCAGATTGTCACACTGCTGTTGCATAAACACTCCGGGACCTGAGGACTTTCACTTCTTCCCTAGACAGGTCACGTGAGTAACGGATTGTAGTTGAATACATTGGAATGCTAATGGAATGCTAATGGAATGCCAGTACTAATGGAATGTTGATTTGCTGCTTTGCATACTTTTGTTTTGTCTCTCACCTGCTTCTCCCCTGCTGACGGCTTTTGAAATTATATGGAAACTATATGAAGTTGCAAGAGATAGAGATACAGGATAGAAGGATTGGAGGGAGAGCGTGTAAATATAGGACTACACTGTACGTACGCATATCTGTACTTCCACTCTCTGTAATCCTGATTAAGGACGAAAACAAAATAAAAAAAAAATATATGTACGTACAAATCCAGCTGTATGCAAATTGAACTGGTTTTCACCCTGGTCTGGCCCGGAAAGAAGGAGGAGTCTGAGCGATGTCCTATAGTCTCTATGCCTCGGCTCATCCCTCCATTTAGCCACATATTGACTTAAAGCTGCAGTCACTTATTTTTTTACATGGAGTACAGCCCTCCTTCCTGCCCTCTTTTCTCCCCACTTCTCTCCCCGCTCAGGAAGGGTTAAAAATTTGAACTGTGCATTATTACGCCTGGCAGGTAAACATCTACATTCACATTTACATTTTCAACCATAGCTACTCAGCCACCTACTGCTGCGCGCTTTAAAAGACTCAGAAGTTGTCCGACAGTACGGACCGGATTGATCAATTGACTTCTTGAGTGCCCTCTCTCTATTTTGCCTGTTATTTTCCATTTTTTTGTTAATGTTCTCTGTTGCTTCTTATGCTGCGTTCCCCCGATTTGCATTGTCAAGTGACTGAATAAATGCAAAGGTAAACGCAGATAAAACATCAATAGAAGGCAGCCCTCTCCAGATATAAAATGGCAACAACAACAAAAAAAGGGCAGCACAACCTGGATAGTGGGGGGCCCCAAACAACAAGGGCTAAAGAGAAAGCAACCCAGGCTGCGGCAGCTGCAGCAGCCAAGCTGGAGCAATACTCCCATAACTCCATAAATTCCCCAGGCAAAGGAGCCCAGGGCCAACAAACGCAGATTAAAAACCAGGGGGGTACGTCAGCGGATAGGAGAAGTCAGGGGCACGTGGCCTTGGGCTCAAAGTCAACAAGCAAAAAAGACCCCACGGGAGAACCTACAGGGGGCGCTACAGAAGCCCATGCAGGGGACGGTTCAATAGGCGGGGGAGAGCCCTCCCTGAAAGAAATATTACATGCTATAAATGCCTGCAGGGGGTCATTAACCAACCTAACTGACCAGATAAAGGAAATAAAGGAAGACTTGAAGACAATGAACCAGGAGATGCTGAGAACCGAGCAAAGAGTGACGGCAGTAGAGGAGAGAGTGAGTCAAATAGAAGACGAAATGCACCCGGTAAAGCAACAGATGCAAGCAATGCAAGAGCAAATAAGGTGGCAGGCAACAAAACTTGACGAAATCGAGAACAGGTTACGTAGAAACAATATACGGGTGGTAGGCCTCCCGGAACAGAGTGAGGGTACCCATCCAGTAACTTTCCTTGAGAACTGGCTTAAAGAGTCTTTTGGGGAAAATGTTTTTTCACCCTTCTTTGGGATAGAAAGGGCCCATAGAGTTCCATTCAGAGCCTTAAAGGATGGACACCCTCGGCCTTTACTTTTGAAATTTCTTAACTACAACGATAAGGTGACAGCGCTGCAAAAGGCAAGAGAAAAGGGGGAAATTTTCTACAACGGTTCACGAATTTCTCTGTATCGGATTTCTCCCCGGATCTAAGTAAACGTAGAGCGGAATTCACCCCAGTCAAGCGTAGTCTCTTAAAAAATAAAATTACATACGCACTATTGTACCCAGCTCGCTTGCGGATAATGACTTTAAAGGGACCCCAGATATTTGATTCACCTGGAAAAGCAGCACAGTGGCTGGAAGAAAATAAACTGCAAATAGAACAAACATAATGATTGAACTTTGGCAGGGAGGAGTAGAGAAGGGGGCAGGACCCCATCAAGAGATCTCGGATTTCCCCCCCCCCCCTCCGCTGTTGTGACGGGGCTTTGCCCTTTTTTTTTTTCTTTTTGGTCTTGTTTGATAACACATACACTCTCACGTATATACATATACACATTTCTATACATTATACATTTTTATACACATTTATACATATTTAAACACATTTTTTCATATATACATTCTATTGTATTTTATCCAATTTTTTTTTTTTTTCTCACACAAATTTGAGGGTGGGAGGGTGTTTTCTCCCAAACCTCCCCCCTTTTTTTTGGGGGAGGGGGGCACTCAATCTTAATCGCACTTAAATGAGCGAGTGGGAAAGGGAAAGGGGAAAAAAGAGGAAAGAAAAAAGAAAAAATTATTATGTGAAACACAAACCAGCAAAACATAGGCACTGACTAGGAATGGGGGGTCATACTTTTGGGTAAATATATGCTTGGGAGGGGAGGGTGGCACGGCAGAAGGGGACACATGGGATTCACAGGGGGAATGAATGTTGTAGGGAATGTAAGGGAGGGATGGCAGATAGCGGTCACAAACATAGCCCCTGGGGAGAGCCTAGATAGGCAAGGGAAGAGGGGGGGGGGTAGCCCAGGGGGGCAGGGGAGGGGAGGGGAGGGTTGGGTGGGGAGGGGTAGGGTAGGGAACAGGGAACGGCTACTTTACTGGTTAACAATGTTGTTGCTGCAGGAGGAGGGGAAGGGAGAGGAGAAAGGAGGAAGGGCCTACAGTGCTGCGGGTGACTACTTAGCGAGGAGTGAGAGGAATATAGCCCTCTTTTTGAGGATAAGATCCATGTACCCCATTGCTGTACACATACTCTTAGATGCAGGATAAGACATTGACTATTGTTTCCTGGAACGTGCGAGGTATGGGGGACCCAATCAAGAGGGTATCAGTTATGTCATTTCTGGATGAGAGTAAGCCAGGAATCTTGTGTCTTCAAGAGACACACCTGACTAGAGACACAATGGCCCAGCTAAATAGTCGAAAGTTCCAGTCCCAGTATCACTCAGTGTACTCCTCCTACTCGAGGGGGGTGAGCATACTGGTGGAACGGGGAGTATTGTTCGCTTGCACAGAGTCTAGTATAGATGACCAAGGACGGTATATATTTCTCTTTTGTGTAATTGCGAATAGACCATGTGTCCTGGCTAACATCTACATCCCCCCCCCGTTTAAACCTGAGGTCCTACACAAACTTTTTGAATTTACCATGGATAAAATGGGAGTCCCAGTAATAGCGGTAGGGGACTACAATGAGGTGTTGGATAGAAGCCTAGACAGATTCCCTCCTGGGAGCAAAACCAGATCACCAAGTGAGGGTCGATTGGTACGGCTCCTGGAGGAAATGGGGATCAGGGACATATGGCGAACTTATCACCCCCAGTCGCGGCAATACTCTTGCTACTCGAGCACACATCGGACGCTCTCTAGAATTGACATGGCTCTGGCTAATGAGGAAGCATTGCCCCTGGTTAGGGGGATAGAGTACGGTCCCAGAGGTGTGTCAGACCACTCTCCGCTGCTGCTGACAGTCAAGATTGGGTCCGGGTCGCCTCGTGGCGAATGGAAATTCAACCCGGGCTGGCTCGAGTTGATTGGCGATGCGGGTAACCTGGTTTTTAAAATAAAAGAATATGTACAACTCAACGCGGGGTCGGCATCGACGGGGGTGGTCTGGGACTCCTTGAAGGCCTTTTTAAGAGGACTCCTGATACAGCAGGTAGCAAGAGGGAAAAGAGAAGCTAGAGACAAAGAGGGTAAACTTGGCCTCGAGGCGACTCAAGCTGAGCTGAGGTATATTAAGGAGCCCACCTCAAGGAGACAGCAAGAATGGGAAGAGAAGCAGGCAGAGTATAGAATGGCTATCAAAAGAAGATCCGAGAACAAGCAAATTCTTCAGAGACAATGCCAGTTTGGAGAGGGGGAGAAAGTAGGACGTATACTGGCCCTGCTGTGTAGAACTAACTCCCCCCCTCAAACGTCCCAGCAATTAGAACAGATATGGGTGACATTGTTACAGAAGGGCAAGCGGTAACGCAAACATTTTGTGATTATTATAAGGCGCTGTATAAATCCACAAAGAGGGCAGGGCAAGGAGCTATGGATGCCTTTTTCCAGACAATATCAGTCCCTACACTGACAACAAAGGAGAAGCAGGAATTAGAGTCACCAATCACTTTAGAGGAAATAAAGCAAGCAGTGGCAGGAATGCCCAACCTAAAGTCTCCAGGCCCAGATGGGCTGCCAATAGAGGTATACAAACGGTATGGGGAGGTATTGCTCCCAGAACTATTGAAGACATTGGAGGGGGCAACAAGTGAGGGGTCACTCCCTAGCTCAATGGTGGAGGCGACTATCATAGTAATACATAAGGAGGGAAAAGATCCACTAGATCCCTCATCCTACCGTCCAATCTCCCTATTGTGTACCGATGTAAAGATCCTCGCTAAGGTACTCGCCACTCGGTTAAATAAGCACATTAATAAGTTAATTCATCCAGACCAGACTGGCTTTATACCAGGTAGGGCAACGAGCACAAACATTAGAAGGCTTTTTTTAAATATACAAACACCAACAGACAACAGAGGGACTAGAGCAGTGCTATCCCTTGATGCCGCAAAAGCCTTTGATAGCTTGGAATGGGCATACTTGTGGAGAGTGCTAGAGGTTTTTGGCTTCGGACCCCTTTTTATCAGATGGGTTAGACTATTGTATAGTGAACCCAGGGCTAAAATCAGAATTAACAACGAGCTCTCAGAGGTGTTCCAATTAGAGAGAGGAACAAGACAGGGGTGCCCTCTATCCCCCCTTATGTTTGCCCTCGCTATGGAGCCGCTGGCAATTATGGCAAGATCGAGGACGGGACGTAAGCGGGTTCAGGAGACAGGCGGGGGAAGACCGAATTGCACTATTCGCGGATGATGTGCTTTTTTTTTTGGGAGATGTCGAGAGCTCATTGGGAAGTGTAGTAAAAATGGTAGGGGAATTTGGACAGCTTTCAGGCCTGACTATCAATTGGGATAAATCCGCCCTGCTACCACTGGAACCACTCGATGTCCAGTTAATACCAGGGGTGCCCCAACTGAGCGTGGTCACCAGACTGAAATATTTAGGGATCTGGGTCACTAAGGACGTCACCCAATACGCTAACATTAATATCGCCCCATTGCTACTCAAACTAAAACAAAAGAGTGACATATGGAAACGGCTCCCGCTGTCGGTAGCAGGGCGCTGTAACCTTATTAAAATGGTATGGCAGCCACAGCTGCTATACTTGTTACATAATTCCCCTATTTGGCTAGGCCAGGTTTGGTTTAAGAAAATAGAGACGTTATTTAGAGAGTTAATATGGAGGGGGGGCCAAGCCAGGATCAGCTTGCAAACACTACAACTCCCTGTAAAAGAAGGGGGTCTGGCGGTTCCACACCCAAGGCTATATTTTGTAGCATCCCAGCTGCAACACTTGGCGGGTTGTGGAACCACAGACCACGAGTGTCCCAACAGTCGACTACTGTTAGCAGGGAATCCGCATAAGCTATTGGTGGAAGCCTTAGAGGCAGACTTTTTCCCCCACAAATACCCAACCATAAAACTAGTCAGAAAAATATGGCAGATAACAAAGGCATACCTGGAATACTCCGGGGTAACTGAATTTTCCCCCATATGGAGTAACAACAATATACAGGAGGTAATAAGCATAGAGAGAAACCGGAGGAGTGGGAAAGACAGGGGATAAATCGCTTAATACAATTGTTCGAGGGGGGAACCATGAAATTATTCTCGGACTTGGTAAGGGAATATAGGATATCTAATAAGACGTTCTATACGTACCTCCAGGTTCGCCATGCCATGCAAACCCAATTTAGATCCCAAACTGTTACATGGGCAAAAATCCCTGCCCTTATTAAAGTAATTAATGCCAGTACATCTAAAGGCTTAATATCATTAATGTATACTTGCCTAGGGTCCAGAGCGATAAGTAGAGCGGGCCCCACCAAGAGTAGGGAGGGGTGGGAAGGCGACTTAGGGGAAATGACTTCTGATCAATGGGACAAGATATTGCAACAAGGAGTATTGGTGTCATTGGCTCCATCGCAGAGACTGTCCCATCTGTTCTTACTGCACAGAGTATACTACACTCCCCAAAAGATGTTTAAACTGGGTTGGAGGCAAAACAACGAATGCCCAAGATGTAAAGGTAAAGGAGATCTTATCCATATGGTCTGGAAATGTCCTAAGCTATACCGCTATTGGGCAGAGATAATCGCAAGGATTAACAAGGCCTTTGGATCCTCTCTCGAACCAGAAGCTTTGACCTGCCTACTAGGTAGCATTGAGGACACTCGAGTCCCGCCAGGTAGCCGGGAAGCAGTAATAAGATGCCTTTTTCAGGCTCGCAAAATAATTGCCCAAAAATGGCAGGCCCCCGATCCCCCGTCCATAGGAAACTGGACGGCGATCATAAACCAAACAATTTCCAGTGAAAGAGTGTGCTTCACTCGGCAGGGGAATTACTGGAAATTTGCAAAATTGTGGGGACCATGGCTAAAGAGCAGCGAGAGATCCCCCGAAGAGAGAACTAACAATGAAATCTTGACCGGTCCATTGGGAACAATCCCCTTCTAAAATGGTCAGAGACCCCCTGCTTAGCTATCCCCCTATAGCAGGCCTACGGGAAGACTACAACGCTTTTCTCAAACCCTAGCCAAGCACCCGAATTAACATCGAACACGTCATTGTAAACCAGAACTTCTCTGTTAAAGCAACACAAGAAGATTACGTTTCCGCGGGAGGGAGGGGGATAGGGAGGGAGGGAGGGCTGGTGCAAGGGGGAAGACACAAGGGGCTACACTAGGAAATAGATAAGACTTCATTATCTTTAAACAAAAACATTTTTAACTGTGTGGTTTTATAATTACGATAATTTGTTAATTGCCAATTGTGTGATTATGGCTGTGTATCTGTTTAATTGGTGTACCCTCGGAAAAAAAAAATAAAAATAAATTAGTAATGCAAAAAAAAAAAAAAAAAAAAAAAAAAAAAAAATAAAAAAAAAAAAAGACCCTAGAGAATAAAATGGCGGTGGTTGCAATATTTTATGTTGCACTGTATTTGCGCAGCAGTCTTTTTAAATGCATTTTTTTTTTGGAAAAAATTACTTTAATGATTTAAAACAAAAAAAAAAAAAACAAGCCAGTAAAGTTAGCCCATTTTTTTTTTTTTTGTATAAATGTAAAAGATTTTACGCCGTGAGAATCGTGAGAAAATCGCGATCTTCATTCTAAGCAAAAAAATCGTGATTCTCATTTTGGCCAGAATCGTGCAGCTCTACTTCCTGCATTAACTACTGCTTGTGGAAGACAATTTCACATCATTACCACTCCTATGCCGCGTACACACCATCACTTTATGTGATGGAAAAAAACTACGTTTTTAAAAACGTCAATTTAAATGACCGAGTGTGGGGGAAAACGTTTTATGTCTTGTGAAAAACGACCAAAAAAAATTAAAGCATGCTTCAATTTTTTGTGTCGTTTTTCAAAACGTTGTTTTTTGTTTCACAAAAAAAAATCACTGTGTGTAGCAAAAAACGACGTTTAAAACAATGTTTTTCAACCCGTGCATGCCCAGAAGCTAGTTATGAAGCGAGCTTCAATGGAAAAGAGTGGTGAACATAACCTCGCTTTGCTAGAGCATTGTGAAAAAACAATGGTGTGTAGGCAACGTCGTTTTTGAAAATTTAAGTTTCAAAAAGGTCGTTTTTTATTTCACAAAAAAAAATCGTTTTTTTTCATCACATAAAGTGATGGTGCATTACAGTAAAGAACCCTCTATGTAAACCGCTTCTCTTCTAATTTTAGTGAATGGCCACATGTCTTTTTATGTTCCCTTGTGCGGAAGAGTTTTATCCCTATTGTTAGGTCACCATTGCAATATTTGTACATTGAAATCATATCCCCTCTCAAGCGTCTCTTCTCCAGAGAGAATAAGTTCAGTGCTCATACTCTTTCCTCCAAAATAAGGTCCTCCAGCGACTCTTTATTATTACTTTTATTAATAATAAATATTATTATTTGTCCCTTCATTCGTTTTGTTTCCCTTCTCTGGACTCTCTCCAATTCCAGCACATCCCAGAACTGGACAGCATACTCCAGGTGCGGCCGGACCAGAGTCTTGCAGAGTGGGAGAATTATTGCTTTATCTCTGAAGTTAATACCCTTTTTAATCCATGCCAATATTCTGTTTGCTTTGTTAGCAGCAGCTTGGCATTGCATGCCATTGCTGAGCCCATCATCTCCTAGGACTCCCTTGTCCCTTTTCATCCTTGATTTCCCCAGAGGTTCTCCCCCTAGCAAGTAGATTGCAGAAATATTTTAGCACCCAAATGCATTATCTTACATTTTTTAACATTAATCCGCATTTGCCATGTAGTTGCCCACCCCATTATTTTATAACAAAAACCTGTCTGTGAATAAAACCCTACTACACTCAAAACCCCCAAAAATGTTTGAGTAACAGTCATTATATCTAAACTTTAATACACCAAAGTCAAAAGAAAAAAAACTATATCTTATAAGTTAAAAAAAGCTAAAGTTAAAAAAAAAGCAAATACACCTTACCAGGCAGTCATAAAAATAAAAACAGATACACAGTCAACGGAACTGTCTCAATCTTTGCTCTCTATCTTTACTGTTCTGTCCCTAGAAAGCAGAGGATACAATTTCCTGGATATCAAAAAACAATAATCTGTTCCAGACTATGTCTCTGTACAGTAATTAAACCCTCTGGCTATTCATCTTTCCCGTCTGATACTCGGAGCACAAAGGGTCCCAACAGTACTACAGAGATCACCAGTTCATTGCCTGGATCTCCATTGGCAGCATGTCCCACACAGATGCAGAAAAACTAAGGCCCCGTACACACGGCAGAGAACCTCGACGGGCGGAACACATCGTTCCGCCCGTCGAGGTTCTCTGCCGGCCGTCAGAATCGGCGACCTGCCCGTCGGGAAAGGCAACCAGCCATTCATCCCGACGGGCCGTCGAGCAAATAGAAAACCTGTTCTCTATTTGCTCAACGGGTTTCCCGACGGGCGGGGCTCGCTGAGAGCGTACACACGGCCGAGGTTCTCGGCAGAATGCGGCTCCCAGCGAGGTTCTCGCTGGTTTCTGCCGAGAACCTCGGCCGTGTGTACGGGGCTTAACCCTGCCATAAGAACACAATGGTTATTAATTGCATCCTAAAAATCCCATATGCTGGTTATACCCAGGTCAAATGATGGATTGACTTGGGTACAATAAGCCTGCCTATACATGGTTCGAATCTCAGCCAGTTCCTGCTGAACAGGCTGAGATTCGAACCATCTAAGGCCAGCTTAAAACTAGCTCCGAAGCTAGCAAGCCCAATAAGAAAATCAACAGCAACATTTTTACAAGTGCAAAAAAAAATATAGCCAAAAAGTCTCATCAGGATGTCCAGCCCATTTGCAGACAGAACATCACTGACATTTAAAATATCATACAATGTCACCAACCTGGCTCGGCTTTCTTCTTTGGCACGTTCTTCTTTTTTGGAGCAGGTTCGGGTTTTTGCTCTTCACGGCTCACAACAGCTTCGGTTTTTTTGGTGGTTGGTGGACTTGACTGTGTTTTAGTAGACTGGGAGTTAGAAACCGGTTGACTTGACTGCACTTTATCAGAATTGGTTGATGGGGTGCTTGACTGACCTTTAGCAGACTGAGGGTTGGAGTTTGGTGGGCTTGATTTAGTTTTAGCAGACTGAGAGTTGGTGATTGGTTGGCTTGACTGAGCTTTAGCAGACTGAGAGTTGGTGCTTGGTTGGCTTGACTGAGCTTTAGCAGACTGAGAGTTGGTGCTTGCTTGGCTTGACTGAGCTTTAGCAGACTGAGAGTTGGTGCTTGGTTGGCTTGACTGAGCTTTAGCAGACTGGGAGTTGGTGCTTGCTTGGCTTGACTGAGCTTTAGCAGGCTGAAGGTTGGCATTGGATTGGCTTGACTGAGCTTTGGCAGACTGAGTATTGGTGACTGGTTGGCTTGACTGTGTTTTGGCAGGCTGAGAATTGTTGACTGATGGACCTGATTGAGATTTAGCAGACTGAGCACTGTTGGCAGATGGAGTGGACTGGGTTTTACTAGAGTGAGTGCTGGTGACTGCTGCATTTGACTGAGTTTTACCAGAGTGGCTGCTGCTTGCTGGTGGGTTGGACTGAGATTTTGGCTGAGATCCAACATGAGAAACTGCTGCCACATTCACTACCTTTAAAGAAGCCTCGGAAACAGGAGTCTGCTTTGAGACAGGCTTGGTCACGGCCACCACTGGACTCTGGGATGGTTCCACCTTTTGGGACTTCTTGTCTTGCTTTTTCTTCTTGTCCTTAGGAGAAGGTGCCATTTTCACTTGAGCTGGGACCACAGCTGGTATTTTAGGGGTTTCTTGAACCTTCACCTCCTCTACTTCAACTTCAGGCTCCGATTCATCTTTTTTCTGCTCATTTTCTGAAGAAGTTTCCTGTTCGGGGATTTTGCCATTTGGTTTATCATCCTTTTTCTTAGACTTTCCTTTCTTCTCAGGGATTTTATCCTTCCTCTTCTTCTCAATTTTCGGTTGTTGGCCCTTCTCCAGCTCTCTGCGTTGTTTAGCCAATGCTTCATCATAGGAGGTCTCCTTCATAGAAAAGGTAGATACCAGGAAAATGCCAATGGCCGATATCACCATGAAACCTCCAAACACCATCGCTCCTAAAGTCTGAGGATCGTACAAATCCATCTTGATCTTCTAGATGTCTAAATAAGAAAGAAGGTAAAAGTTAGTGAAACATTTATGTAGGGAAAAAATAAACACGTCAATAAAAAATATAGCTCTATAATTCCCTATCCACTCTAACCATAAAACAGCCAGCTTGTCGGTTTACATATATTTTCAAAAACAAACAGTCCAAGCAATCTGAGTATGCATATCAGGAAACAAATGTACTCTAATGAAGGCAATTTCCAGAATAGGATTTTAATATTTATTGTACTCAGCATATTTTGCATGCTATAAAAGTATTCGATTACTTTTGCACCAAAACAAGTGAGGTGTGTTAAGTCAGAATTTTCATTATCAAAATGTCATAAGACATGAAATAACAAAAATTAAATAAAATGTTTTTTTGCTTGAGTTGTGCTCTGAGTTTTTTTCCCCCTTCATACTTTAGGGAGCACCTAGAAAATTAAAGCGTGTCACAAGATGCCGAAAGAACCCGAACGTTGGTGCGGCTCTATACGGCACCTGCGCACCGACGTTCGGCTTTTTTCGACATCTTGTGACGCGCTGTATGCGTCGGTCGGATGCCTGTCAATCAATTAGGCACGCCCATCCCTGACCCTCATACCCGGAAGCAGCGGTGAGCAGGCATATAGGAATCGGTATGTACGGACGTAATTTTTTTTTAAAAAACGTCCGATTCTAATTGCATTTATCAGCCCTCAAAATTTCCACTCACCTACTAGCATTTGGCGAGTGGATTTCAGCTGGGGGCGAGTGATGACAGGGCTGCATGACCAATCTCCCTCCAATCTGTGCCTACACTTAGAGTCCCGATGAGATTGGCGGCCGAAGAGGAAAGGTGCATGCTCGGGAAAAGTAGTCTGGTGAGCCGCGCACAGGCAGAGCAGTACACAGGAGCTCTCCTTACAATTCTCATTAAGCCATGGGACCTAACATTATGACCTCTCTGAGCCTGCCCCCCTCCCCCCGACCAATGTAGCTCACTTAAAGTTGCCCTGACATGAGAGCCGAAGCCTTCCAGTTTGTGCAGTTTTCTTCTCCTTGTGCTCTATGTAAGTGTCCAACAGTTCAGCCTGAGCACTGTGAACAGACTGGGCTCAATGTGTCCTGTGCTGTGTCAGTGTGCACTGTGCTATCGTGTCAATGGCTGTTCAGTTGTATGGATCTCAGCGCTGGATTGTACTCCCTCCCGCTGTGCTGCAGCTCCTCTCCTCACTGCCAGCCTAAATAAAAAGGGGAAGTGGGGGCATGCGAGCGTGGAGCCGCACACACAGGCTCCTGATGATGAGGTGAATGGAAGGGGAGAGGGAGAGGGAGAGGGAGAGGGAGAGGGAGAGAGAGAGAGAGGATGGATGGGAGTTGCAGAGGAGACAGCAAGAGAATGGGGAAGAGACCCAGTTCTAGTGCCCTGTCCCTCTGCTCTTCCCCCAGTGCCCTGTCCCTCTGGTCTGCCCCCAGTGCCCTGTCCCTCTGGTCTGCCCCCATTGCATGTCCCATTTTGTTAAAGTTGTTGTTGGTAATATTTAATTGTGTAACTTGATTCTGCATAAAACATTGAACAGTGTCATTCTACGAGGGCGTGTTTACAGGTGCAATTAGGCGCAGGGCAGTGTATGAATTAGGTGGGGCAACTGGTGGCAAGTAACTCTTGAGGCCTGGCTAGTAGCTCAGGATTGAAATTTTGAGCCCTGCATTTATGACATTAATGGCAATGTTAAAAGTTTATTTTTAGGTGAACCTCCCCTTAATGGACACTAATATAGAGGACTCATGTTTACATGTTATTATCAAGCCATTACTGGGTTGGGTAATACTGAATGTCAGACATATGGTAGTCTAGTGGTGTTGCGAGTTGTCCTTTACCCTTTTATGGAGATTTTAATTACCGGTATGTATTGATATAATATATGCTTTTGAAGTTTCCTCTTGTTGTGCCCATAAAATACGCCTTTTTTTTGGTAACAAGTTGTTTCAAAAAATGTTGTCTATGCAAAATAAAAAATATAACTAATTTTATATATATATATATATATATATATATATATATATATATATATATATATATATATATATATAAACACACACACACAAAAAGGTTTTTTCTTTGGATGACCAGGTCAAAATAAAAGCAGAAAGAACACCTGGAAAAAAAATGCAGCTACTACAGGAACAAGCAAGCTAAAATATATATAATTTTTGTCTGCAAGTTTTAAATCTGTTTAAATCTACAGCTCTTCGCTATAAAAATGAAAGATAACTACAGCTACAAGGATCAAGTTTTATGCACTTTTCCATCAACATACTTTTTTTTTTTTTTTACAACATTCCCAGTCGAGGAGCTGTATCAGCTTTTCCAGTTTGCATACTTTTTTTTTTTTTCCTGGACAGCAGCGTGTTGGCCTATACGGGAAACCCAGGAAATTTTCCTGACAATGAAACAGTGGAGGCTCTGTGCCTTGTCTGCAGACAGACCTTCGTGGCAGACATGTCTGCCAACACTGGGGCTCTTTTAGCAAGCAGCCAAAACAGACACAGCCTATTTTACATAGGACCCTACCTGCCACTCAAATCCTTTGGTATTTTAGATGGTTCCTTCAGACAAGTGTAAAAACAGCTACGTCTTGTCGTTTAAAGTGGTAGCAAATTTTTCAAGTGCAGTATGAACCTGGGGGGGGGCAGAGAAAATGGTTGCAATATGGAGCAGGGTAAATGATGCATGCAATTTGCTTGATGAACGGCGATTAACCACTTCAGCCCCGGGCCATTTCACTGGCCAAGGAACAGAGCACTTGTGATTCGGCACTGTCGCTTTAACGTACAATTGCACAGTCGTGCGACGTGGCAACCAAACAAGATCGACGTCCCTTTTTCCACATAAAAAGAGCTTTCTTTTGGTGGTATTTGAGCACTTCTGCGTTTTTTATTTTTTGCACTATAAACAAAAAAATAGAGCATACATTTTGAAAAAAAATGCAATATTTTTTACTTTTTGCTATAATAAATATCCCTCCCAAAAAAAATCTATCATTTTTTTTTTTTTTAACCACAGTTTAGTAGGATACATATTCTTCTCAATATTTTTGTAAAAAAAATAAAAAATAAAAATGCAATAAGCGTATATTGATTGGTTTGCTCAAAAGTTATAGCATTTACAAAATAGGCTGTAGTTTTATGGCATGGATATATATATATTTTTTTTTTACTAGTTATTGCAGCGATCTGCGATTTTTATTATGACCCTGACTTTATGGCGAACACATCGGACACTTTTGACACAATTTTGGGACTATTGTCATTTTTACAGCCATCAGTGCTATAAAAATACAGGGGTTAACCACTAGGTGGTGCTGAATGGATTAAGTGTGTCATAGGAAGTGATTCTAATTGTTAGAGGGCGTGGCTACGAGTGACACATCACTGATCGCTGCTCCCGATGAGAGGGAACAAACAATCAGTGACAGTGTCACTAGGCAGAATGGGAGATGCACGTTTACACTTGCCTCTCCCCGTTCTGCAGCTCTGTGACCAGATCGTGTGACTAGTCTCGCGGAAAGGGTCACAGAGCTCACGGCACTGGGGGTGCACACGCACCTGACACAGCGGGAATTTCAAAGTGATTGAAATATACGTTATTTTGCCCAGCTGTGCAATTCTGCCGACGTAAATCTACAGGAGTCGGCCCTTAACCAGTTAATACAACCTTGCAATCATTAACACATCCTCTTTAAAATATAGGTTTTAAAAAGCAAGCCATTTAAGTACCTGATTCTGGCCTGGTATGAGCCTCTTGCAAACTCTGTACTACAGGAAGAAGCAGTGCAAGGAGCCAATCAGATCAAGTGTTGACAGGAAGCATAAACCATAGAGAAGCACACCGTTCCGGGCAAAATCGGATGCAAAAAGGTAGATCACAGGTGCTGACCTCGGCTCACTACCGTGGAAGACGAACGCAACAAGGAATTGGTCGCACACTAGAACTCCAACTTAGTTTGATGTCAACTTTATTGTCATAAAAGGGTAAAGATAAATACAGGCAGCAGTTTACGCGTTTCACAAGCGATAGCTATCGTGAACAAGCAAGCTATCGCTTGTGAAACGCGTCAACTGCTGACTGTATATATATTTGACCCTTTTTTGACAATAAAGATGACATCAAGCCAAGTTGGAGTTCCAGTGTGCGACCAATTCCTTGTTTCATTGACCGGAAGCATGAAGACAAGAGAAGAATGCAAAGTGACAAAAGGGATGGGCTCATAACTGTACCATCACAGTATCAATCACAGGCTGAGGCGGGTCCAGGACCACCTGGGCTCAGAGGAAGCAATGTGAATAATGCAGACTGGAAAAGGCAAGTATAAAAGGAGCGACTGGCTTTAGAGGCTGCTCCCCAATGGTTTATTCCTCCATATTTAGTGGGAGTGCCCAAAAGTTTGTAGATTCTGAATAAGGGTATAAAATTTCTCTATTCGTTAATGACACAAACCTTAAAAAGAATCAAGAGGCCCTACTGGGCCGCCCAATTTTAGAAGCTTCACGATGCGTACGGAAATTATTCTCTTTTGTATTTTTGGAAGCCCCGCATCGCAATAGCTAAATCATGGAGGTCCCCTGTGATACTGTTCAACCCGATTAAGGCCAAGCTTTCCTGGAAAATGATCAACAAGGAACTCTCAGCCATCCTCAATGCTAAAATTTCACAGTTCGAAAACATCTGGGAATTTTGGATTAACTATTAGCCTTGTACACACGGTCGGACTTTTGACCATGCAAAAGTCCGCCGTGAGTTCGTCAGAAGTCTGACGGAAAGAAAGAGAACAGGTTCTCTAAGGTCCGTCGGACTTCTGAAAAAAAAAAAGTCCGATGGAGGCTACACACGGCCGGACTTTCCTAGAAAAAAAGCCAGTCGGACTGTCAGGAAAAGGTCCATCCGCTGGTGCTATTGATATTTTGTCTTGCAGTGCTGCGTCCCACCAGCAGGGGTCTCCTGGCAGTTCGGAGCTGTCAGGGGAACTTCCCCCTGCTGGTATATCACCTTTGGGATGCAGTACTGACCTCCACCAGCGGATGGACCCTGGCAGTGTGGAACACCTGGCCTTTGCTCCGTTCAGGTGTGACCTGAACCCAATCAGTACACCCACTATAAATACCCGGCGAGTTCAAACAGAACTCGCCCTGGTATCTGTTTACTAACCGGACCCTGAACCTGCTCTGGACCTCTGACCTGATCTGTCCTGACCTGATCCCGATCCCTCTCCTGGACATTTCCTTCCTGCCCCTTCCCTGTCTGCAGTCTCTTTGAATGATCTCCTGGTATTTGACCCCGGCTTGGCTTTGGCTTATGAGTATTGCATTCTCCCTGAACTTGTATATAGCTTTTGTGTTATTCGTGCACTTATTTTCTCACCTTTGTAAATAAACACCTTTTTCCACTATATACAGTGTTGGTCTCCTCAGTGTAGGCACACAGTCCTGGTCCATCTAGAATCACTGACACGGACATTTTTCCTCTGAAAATCCGGCTGTATGTACGAGGCATAACTGATAGTTCACTTGAAGATTCTAAAGGAGCTTCTGGAGTCCAAGTTGGGAGTTTCATCATTGCACCAAATACCTTACTTACCCCTGTACCCGTTTTCCTCTACTGCACCCCGAGACTAGTTATCTGGAGCCTGGGAATTCTTGTATTTAAGGGGGGATAGGTGCAATGATCATGAGGTATAATCATGCTATTTGACATTTGTCTTTACCAATAAAAAATATTGGAAAACAAAAAAGGAGTGCCCGGCGTCCAAGTAGGATGGCATGTTAGAAGATTTTATTGAGAATAGAAATAAGTACATCAAGCCAATGCTTTCTGGGGGAACAGGGAATGTGAAAAATGCTAGCTGTCAGACTGAGGACGTTTCCAGATAAAAGGAGATACTGTAGCAAGAGCTGGTTTTGTCCTTTAACCTTTCAATTGGCTATATATTTTTTTCTAGTTAAAATGACCCTGGCACTATACAAACTTGGTTTAAATTAACTATTTAAAAGCATAACTATGGGCAAAAAACTCCCCCTCCCCCATTTTGGATAGATCAAGGGAGGGTTATAACCCTGTCAGATTTTCTTTTCCCCATCTGTGTCCCATTGCAGAGATTTCCCTTCACTTCCTGTCCCATAGCCAAACAGGAAGTGAGAGGAAATCCCTACAAATTAAGAGAATTCCTTGGGGACCCCAGGTCACCAGAACTAGTGTCCACTTTGGAAGATTTCCCCTCTTTTATTTTTTTTGGGACAACCCAAAATTTGGGATTTTCCTTTACTTTAAATGAGAACGGTAAACAGGACAAATAGAGAGGATGAATCTCCCTAACAGGGGCACAGACAGCAATAATAACTGACAAAAGTTTTAATCCTGCTCCGCTATATCCGGTCTTTAGTTGTGTTTAAATTTAAATGAAACACGGGAATTGAATTAGCTTTAACCGCCACTAAGATATGCCGAGCTTCTCCCATTTCATCCTAATGTCAATTAGTCAGGAAGTGTAAGGATTATTCGCCGTCTGACCCCAGCTGCATATTATGAAGCATAACATTGCATGTTGGGGAGTAGGGGTGTAGGTTAGAAAATGTGGGCCCTCAATGATGACATTAATTATATGGATTTATTACAAATGGCGCTCATTTATTTAGGAGCACCATACATACTGTATATTGCTACCACAACAAAAAGATGACTGAGCATTGTGCCCCTTTTTTCAACGGGTGTATCCTTTTACCTATTTAAGCCATACTATAATTTTATATTTTCTTTTCATTTCTAGTACCTTTATACTGTATGTGACTGCATGTTAGTCCAATTCCCTTTTACTTGGGTCTGTGGACTCAGAGTGGGATAACCCAGAATGAGCTGACCTGTGTATGTATGTATGTATATATATACACATACACACACACACACACTGTATTTTCCGGTGTATAAGGCGACTGGGCGTATAGGACGGCTCCCTAATTTTCCCGCTAAAATGTTGGTTTTGGGATATACTCGGTGTATAAGATGACCACCCTTCCGACTAGTCTGTCTGGAAGCTGAGGGGTAGCTGGAACAACCGCTGACAGGAACAGGCTTTATTCAGCTTTTTTCAATTCTCACTGTGGCCATTGCATGCCTCAACCTCACTGTGCCATTGCATGCCTCAACCTCACTGTGCCATTGCATGCCTCAACCTCGACGATCCCATACATTATCCCTGACATGCAGAGTCAGTCAAACTGCAGGCGTCCATTGTTCAAAAGCCGCGCCTCCTCCTCGTGCTGTTCCACGATAGGCGGAACACTCAGTTTCCCAACAGAGCCTGTGTTCAGTGTTCTGCCTATCACAGATGTCGTCTCGTCTGAGGTCGAGGAGCGAAAATGTTCCTCGTACGATGCCAGATCGTACGATTTTCGTTTAGTCAGTACAGTTGTCGTCCGAAAATACAATACAAATACAATACAACACATGACATCACTTCTGATTTTATTTTCTGTCGTATGAGAATTTTTGTGAATTTAGTAATCTATTCAATTTCTACTTGCGACTATAAAAGCGGAAAAAGTCGTACCATCTGTCGTACGGTATTCGGATCGTGTGTACGGGGCAACCATATTATTTAAAAAAAAAAAAAATGTTTACTTCCCTTCGCCTAAAAGGTTACAGCTTGTTGTTCAACTGAGTTGTACAGTTTATAGGTCAAATTAACCACTTGACCACTGGGCACTTAAACCCCCTTAATAACCAGACCAATTTTCAGCTTTCGGTGCTCTCACAGTTTGAATGACAATAACTCAGTCATACAACACTCTAACCAAATGAAATTTTTGTCCTTTTTTTTCCACAAATAGAGCTTTCTTTTGGTGGTATTTGATCACCTCTGCGGTTTTTATTTTTTTCGCTATAAATGAAAAAAGAACGTAAATTTTGTAAAAAAATGAATTTTTCTTCATTTCCTTATAAAATTTTGCAAAAAAGTAATTTTTCTTCATAAATTTGGCCTAAAATGTATACTGCTACATATCTTTGGTAACAAAAAAAAAAAAAATTGGATAATATTTAGTCTGGGTGAAAGTTATGGGGTCTACAAGCTATGGTACCAATTACTGAAAATTGATCAATTTGATCACATCTGATGTACTGACAGCCTCTCTCATTTCTTGAGACCCTAACATGCCAGAAAAGTACAAATACCCCCCAAATGACCCCTTTTTGGAAAGAAGACATTCCAAGGTATTCAGAAAGAGGCATCGTGAGTTTTTTGAAGTTGTCATTTTTTCCCCACAATTCTTTGCAAAATCAAGATTTTTTTATTTTAATTTTTTTTCCACAAAATGTTCATATTATTAGGTTATTTCTCACACACAGCATATGCATACCACAAATTACACCCCAAAACACATTCTGCTATTCCTCCCGAGTATGGCGATACCCCATGTGTGAGACTTTTACACAGCGTGGCCACATACAGAGGCCCAACATGCAGGGAACGCCATCAGGCGTTCTGGAACACCCAGACCAATTCTGACATTTCTCTCCTACATGGAAAAATCATCATTTATTTGCTAGAAAATTACATAGAACCCCAAAACATTATATATGCTTTTTTAGCAAAGACCCTAGAGAATACAATGGCGGCCGTTACAACTTTTTATCTCGCATTGTATTTGCACAGCAATTTTTTGAACGCGTTTTTTTTTGGAAACAAAACAGTTTTGTGCTTAAAAAAAAAAAAAACAGTAAAGTTAGCCCAATGTTTTTGCATAATATGAAAGATGAAGTTACGCCGAGTAAATAGATACCCAACATGTCACCCTTCAATATTGCACACGCTTGTGGAATGGCGCCAAACTACGCGACTTAAAAATCCCCATAGGCGACGCTTTAAATGTTTTTCCTGGTTACATCTTTTTAGTTGGAGAGGAGGTCTAGGGCCAAAATTATTGCTCTCGCTCTAACGTTCGCAGCGATACCTCACATGTGTGGTTTGAACACCGTTTTCATATGTGGGCGGGACTTACGTGTGCGGTCGCGTCTGTATACGAGCACACGGGTACAGGGGCGCTGTAATTTTTTTTTTATTTTTTTATTGTTCATTTTACTTTATTTATTTTAGTTTGACACCTTTTTCCCCAAAAATAAATGTTTTGGTTACTTTTATTCCTATTACAAGGAATGTAAACATCCCTTGTAATAGGAATATAGCATGACAGGTCCTCTTTACAGTGAGATATGGGGTCAATAAGACCCCACATCTCCCCTCTAGGCTGGGAAGCCTAAAAAAAAAACGATTGCAGAGTATTGCGCGGGGGAGTATTGCGCGGGGGAGTATTGCGCGGGGGAGTATTGCGCGGGGGAGTATTGCGCGGGGGTACTGCAGAGTATTGTGCGGGAGTATTGTGCGGGAGTATTGTGCGGGAGTATTGTGCGGGAGTATTGTGCGGGGTACTGCGGGGTACTGCGGAGTATTGCGGGGTACTGCGGAGTATTGCGGAGTATTGCGGGGTACTGCAGAGTATTGCGGGGTACTGCAGAGTATTGCGGGGTACTGCGGAGTATTGCGGGGTACTGCGGAGTATTGCGGGGTACTGCGGAGTATTGCGGGGTATTGCGGAGTATTGCGGGGTACTGCGGAGTATTGCGGGGTACTGCGGAGTATTGCGGGGTATTGCGGAGTATTGCGGGGTATTGCGGGGTATTGCAGAGTATTGCGGGGTACTGCGGAGTATTGCGGGGTACTGCGGAGTATTGCGGGGTACTGCGGAGTATTGCGGGGTACTGCGGAGTATTGCGGGGTATTGCAGAGTATTGCGGAGTATTGCGGGGTATTGCAGAGTATTGAGGAGTATTGGGGGTATGCAGAGTATTGAGGAGTATTGGGGGTATGCAGAGTATTGGGGGGGTATGCAGAGTATTGGGGGGGGTATGCAGAGTATTGGGGGGGTTATGCAGAGTATTGGAGGGGGGTATGCAGAGTATTGGGGGGGTATGCAGAGTATTGGGGGGGGTATGCAGAGTATTGGGGGGGGTATGCAGAGTATTGGGGGGGGTATGCAGAGTATTGGGGGGGGGTATGCAGAGTATTGGGGGGGGGTATGCAGAGTATTGGGGGGGGGTATGCAGAGTATTGGGGGGGGTATGCAGAGTATTGGGGGGGGGTATGCAGAGTATTGGGGGGGGTATGCAGAGTATTGGGGGGGTATGCAGAGTTTTGCGCAGGGAAGGAAGGAGTTAATGCAGGGATGGCTGAGCAGGGATGGATGGATCTGTGACTGCAATAGTCACAGATCCATCCCACACTGCTGCAGCCATCCGCGCTCTCCTCTCACGCTGTACCGATCGGTACAGCGAGAGGAGGGAAGAACCGGCGTCAGCAAGTGACGCGGTTTGTTTACATGTGATCACGCCGTCATTGGACGGCGCGATCACGTGGTAAGGAGCCGCCACCATTGGCTCCTTACCGAGATCACTGACGCTGCGGGTCCCGTGGACCCGCCGAGCGCCGTGACCGCGTGTGCGCGCCCGCTCGGGCGCGCGGATCTGACGCACGTCAGATTTGTTTACACACGTGGTCGCGCCGTCATTGGACGGCGCGATCACGTGGTAAGGAGCCGCCGCCATTGGCTCCTTACCGCGATCATCGGTGCTGCGGGTCCCGTGGACCCGGTGAGCACCGGTGATCGCGTGTGCGCGCCCGGTTGGGCGCGCACACCTGACTCTAACGGAGGACGTCCATGGACGTCCTGTTAGAGTACAGGAACCGCCCTATAGCCGTATTTCGGCTATAGGGCGGTGATTAAGTGGTTAAAGCAGGATTCCACCCGCAATTTTTTTTAAGTCAGCAGCTACTAACAGTGTAGCTGCTGACTTTGAATAAAGACACTTACCTGTCCTACTTGCCCGCGCTGATGGCCCCCCGATGTCGATCCTCGATCCTGGCAGCTCCAGGCACCGCCATCCACAGTAAGGGAAACAGGCAGGGAAACATACGTTTCCAACTGCACATGTGCGAGCAGCGCGGCGCTTTGTGAATGGTCTGGCTGCTTTCTGAGATACACACAGTTCCCAGAATGCACAAAAATACACTGAGTGTAGGAGGAGGAAGAGAATCGACCGTGGGAGATAAGGGGCAGATTCGGGACTTCCGCATAGCAACAGCTATTTAGGGTAAGTAAAACATTTTTTTTTTCCCCCATTTAATTTTTTTTTTTTGATTTTTGGAAGAAATGTTTTTTCCAGGGTGGAACTCCGCTTTAAAAAGGTGAAAAAAGTTCTGAAATGATTTATATCAGTCTTTTTTTTTTGTTACATCACAGAAACCTGACATTTTAACAGGGGTGTGTAGACTTAGAGTGTTTTAAAAAATTGCAAAAGAACAGAAAGGATTGGTAAAAAAAAATTATAAGTTGAACTTCTGCTTTTAAGCTTTATAATTCAACGAACATTCCGTTAGAGGCAATTTTTTGGTGGCTCAACGTGATTGGCACTGCGCTGACAAGCCATTCACCTCTGCAGCCAAGGGTTCGGATCCCGGTCTCGGCTACATGTGAATTGAGTTTGGTGGTCTCAGCCCGGTGACTTGTCAGCCTTGTTCCACTATGAGATTTGTTCCAGAACTAACTGCGCATGCGCAGTTACCAACTGCGCATGCGCAGTATTAGTCTACGGAAATAGCCGAACGCAACAGCTGATCGTCAGCTGTCTATGCGCTCGGCCACGGCGGCTGTTTAACAGATAAGTTAGCAATCAAAAAAAAAAAAAATACATTCCTCCCCTCATTTCTCCCCTTTCTGCCGAGCGGCAGCGTGCATTCCCTGCCATCCGCACGATCGGCATCTGGCAGCTAACACACAGCTGTTCGCGCTCGGCAGTTTCCGTCGGATGGGCGTACTCAGCTGGAACAAAACAGATAGGTGGAACCAGACTGGCAGATCACCGGCTCCCGGTGGGTGTGCTATGCAAGGTACGCCTGTGCTTAGTACGCCCACCCCCCCCCCCACAAAAACCACCACACTTGCACGCACACAAAATTGGTTTAAAAACACATGCACTTTGGTCATGCGGTCTCTTAAAATAAAGAGAGGCGAAGGACCTACGGGGCTGGCTGGGTGGGCTAGGCCCCCTCACTCCCTCATAGGGGGAGTCCCTCTGCCCCATTGGGGTCCCGTTGGGCCCCAGTTGGGCTCCCAAGAGGAGCAGGTAGGGCGGGGTGAGTGGGAGGCCCCCCTTCACACCCGCCATTGCCACCAAGGGCATGGAGAAGGATGGCGATTGCCTCCGGGGGGAGGGTCTGCCTACTCCCAACTCCTGCAGTCCGGCTCCTCTCTCTCGAGTTCACGCACAAAAATACACTTCGAAAAAAAAAAAAAAAAAAGGAGGCAATTTTTTTAGAGTGGTTATTATATTGTAAAGGGGTTGTAAAGGTTCCTTTAAGCTAGTGCATGCATTGTTGGTTCACTTACCTTTTCCTTTGATTTCCCTTCTAAATGTTTTTTTTTCCTTGTCTGAATTTCTCACTTCCTGCTTCTCCTCAGTAAGCTTGCCCCCAGAGAGCACACTGACTAACCCCAGCCAGAACGGCTAGGATTATGGTGTGAAGCTTACTGAGGAGAAACAGGAAGTGAGAAATTCAGACAAAGAAAAAAAACATTTAGAAGGGAAATCAAAGGAAAAGGTACGTGACCCAACAACGCACTAGCTTAAAGGAACCTATTTAGAAAAAAAAAAGCTTTACAACCCCTTTAAACTAAAATATAATAACCACTCTAAAAAAAACGGCCTCTAACGGAATGTTCGTTGAATTATAAAGCTTAAAAGCAGAAATTCAACTCAGTAACCAACCTTGGCTATCACAGGAGGGCCAAAAGCACTCAGATCTCATTGCCAGGGCTTCAGACAGCCGTACAGACTAGACAGGACTAATCCCTGCCTCACACCACTCTAAACCTTTCATAAAAAAAAAAAAAAAAAAAATGAAAATAAAAAATTATAGAGCTGTGGTCAAAATGTCCAACTAAACATTCATAGAAAATATAATGTAAAAATGCCCCATTACATATAGGCATTAAATCACATCCACCAGACCATTTGCAGACAGTCACAGAAGGGTCTCTGTGTAAGGCAAATTTTTGGGCCCTCGGTCAAATACTGCCCAAGAAAAAACACGCATTCACCGTGTATGGATTGAGAATTCCTTAGAAGGGAGCCGCGTCCGGGTCTGTCTGACCACACGAGGGGTCCAGGAATTCATATGACCCACATCAATTCTAAATTGGTCAGACAGCCCCCAAACTGCACAAGAGATACATCTGCCAAGAAACAATGAAATGCAATCATTTGTAAGCGTTCCCTCACAGCAAAACTTGTACGGCAATGCACAAAGCTGTAACATATGTTTCCGTGCATTTTCAAGAAATTGCTGTGAATGAATGTTAAGCCCTGTACACACGCTCGGTTTTCTCGGTGGTAAAAAGTCCGCAGAGAAAACCGAGGGGAAAGCCCAGAACCCGGCAGGAAAACTGCCATGGAGCTTTGGCTGGGAATCCCGACTGTGTGTATGCTCCATCGGCACTGCCTCACAGTGTTTACCATAGGTAAGTAGTAGATCTGGTGGGAAAAAAATGCTGGGAATCACGCCAGGAAAATAGAGAGAAGGTTCTTTACTTTTGCGCCGGGATTCCCAGCTGTTTTCCTGACGGGAAAACTGTGAAGAAGCATACACACAACCGGTCATGTGTACGAGGCTTTATACTTGGTCAATGCCAAAACATGAAGCATGCAGGGTGTTTTTCTGAATGCATTGTAACCCAGCAAGGTTTGAAGTCACAATGGGTCTCATTATTAAAAGATAAAACCAGATTTTGCTGCAATATGCAGTGAGTTTTTCAAGGTTTTTGCAATAGCTTTTTTAAGCATTTATTTTTTTTACCAAAAATAGGTAGAAGAATACGTAAAATATATTTTTTTATATAATTTTTGGGGGATATTTATTACAGCAAAAAGTTAAAAATATTGATTTTTTTTCAAAATTGTCGCTCTATTTTTGTTTATAGCGCAAAAAATAAAAACCGCAGAGGTGATCAAATACCACCAAAAGAAAGCTCTATTTGTGGGAAAAAAAGGACGCCAAATTTTGTTTGGGAGCCACGTCGCACGTCCGCACAATTGTCTGTTAAAGCGACGCAGTGCCGAATCGCAAAACCTGGCCGGGTCCTTTAGCTGACTAAAGTGGTTAAAGCCTGCTATCCCACAATGGTCCGTGGAAAATCCAACAACAATTGTCCGATGGCGCATACAAACGGTTGGATTTTCCGACAACAGCCTCTAGTCACACAATTCCCGTTGGATAATCCGATCGAGTGTACGAGGCTTTAGAGTACACTTTGAATGTTCTCAATGAATGCAAAGCATTCTCTGATTGGATAAGATGGAGAAATAGGGCGGTGGCATCAGACTTAGATTTTAAACCTAGTATTAATTATAATGTACAGTATTTCCTAATTCCCTACAGCAGTACAGCGGTCCCCAAATTTCTTTTGTCATAGCTTTTATATATGTAGTGTGCATGCTGGCCTCCAGTACAACACAGACTGATCCTACAGAATCCCCAACCCTACAGGAGCCAAACAAAAACTGAAGTATTAATGATGTGTCAGAAACAAGACTATAAAGCGTTGCCTACAATAATGTGGACCTTTGTCTTTTACGATTATGGTGCTGCACTTGTACTGTGCATTGCAGATAATTAAGGGGTCCTCCGAGACCGAGGCAGCATTCAATTTAATTAGTTACCTAGCATTGTAAGCAGTCTCAGAGCGGAACTGCTAGCATCAGAAAAGCGCGCAAAGCTAACCTGGATTTATATTTATACCCGGTTACCATCTGTACCATTAAGTTTAGAAGATGCGATTTATGGGAAATTGTCAGCTATATGGTGCTGCCTCCTACAGTTGCCATATTTACCCCATGCTGTAGGCAAATTCTCACATCTATAATACAGGCAGCCGTAAATTCAGGAACTTTGCATACTGTATGAATAGGATCCAGGTTGGGGCTAAACATTTATTTTCTCCTATACAGTTTTTAAAAGGGATACCGATCATGTATGTAAATCATAACACACATACATTAACAAGCGCCACTTAAAATAATAATTTGCAATACAATTCTCTATTATCTAGCTTTACATCTGTGCATTGCATGCGCAAGTGCTGCCTTTGTACCCATTTAGATGGGATATGGGTATTACTGTTCATTTTTTTATTACACTGTGAAAAGAAAAGTAGTCTCTTGACAAGATACACTGCAATTTTAATAAACACTTTAAATCCATTTCTTTTTTACACTTCTAATAATGTAAACAGTATTATATCTCCATGGTTGTTTTTAAAATAATGCTTGCAGTAGTAGATTGATGGCGCTGGAACCTTAAATGGACACTAAATGGTTCTTGTTTAAAAAAATAACAAACATGCTATGTTTTGCACACAGTGGGCCCGTTTTGCACACAGTGGGCCCGATCCACATCTTCTGGCGTCCCTCGGAGCTTTCTTCCATAGGGGTTAGTTCTCGTGGGCGTGCTCCTGTGATACAGCCGGCGGCCATAGCCACAGACTATCACTCGGACCCGCCCTCCGGCGTGCTGAGTCATTGGATGTGATTGACAGCAATAGTGAAAAAAAAAAAAAACCTTTACAACCCCTTTAACCACTTCAGACCCGCGCTATTGACAAAATACGTCAACAGCGCGGACCTGAGGCGCCAACTAGACGTCTTTGGACGTGATTTAAAGTGCATTACCCGCGCGCGCCACTGGGTGGCGCGCCGCGGGTAAACACTGTCCCGCCGCATCGCTGAGGATCCGATGCATGTACCTGGCGGCCGCCATGTCCGTCGGGTACATGCGATCGGCGGGAACACGAGCAGATGACAGCAGGGACGTGGAGCGCTGTGTGTAAACACAGAGCTCCACGTGCTGTCAGAGGAGAGGAGACCGATCTGTGTCTCTTGTACATAGGGACACAGCATCGGTCACCTCCCCCAGTCACCCCCCTCGGTTAGAACACACCCAGGATACACATTTAACCCCTTCCTCACCCCCTAGTGTTAACCCCTTCCCTGCCAGTCACATTTATACAGTAATTAGTGCATTTTTATAGCACTGATCGCTGTATAAATGTGAATGGTCCCAAATTTGTGTCAAAAGTGTCCGATATGTCTGCGGCAATATCGCAGTCCCAGTAAAAATCGCAGATCGCCGCCATTACTAGTAAAAAAAAATCATAATAAAAAAAATCATAATTCTGTTCCCCATTTTGTAGGTGCTATAACTTTTGCACAAACCAGTCGCTTATTACAATTATTTTTTTTTATTTTACAAAAATACGTCGAAAAATACGTATCGGCCTTAACTGAGGGAAAAAAATAGCTTTTTTTTAAAAAAAAAATGGGATATATATTATAGCAACAAGTAAAAAATATATATTTTTTTTTTAAATTGTCGCTCTTTTTTTGTTCATAGCGCAAAAAAGAAAAACCGCAGAGGTGATCAAATACCACCAAAATAATTATTGTGGGGAAAAAAGGATGTAAATTTTGTTTGGGAGCCACGTCGCACGACCGCGCAAATGTCAGTTAAAGCGACGCAGTGCCGGAAGCTGAAATTTCGCCTGGGCACGAAGGGGGTTTATGTGCCCAGTAAGCAAGTGGTTAAAGTAGAGCTCTAGGCAAAACTTTAATTTTTCATTTTGGATTGAGTTAAAGTGATACTAAAGCTTTGGTTTAAAAAATAAAGAAAATAACAAACATATCTTACTTCCCTCAACTGTGCAGCTCGTTTTGAACAGAGTGGCCCAGTCAGTGATCACTGGCTCTGTACGTTTTTGGAAAACTAAGGAACTGGATTTGCCGGCTCCTACCTCCGCTCTCCATCCTGATCGATCAAGGGAGACACAGAGCAGAACGGAGGGGGGACACAGAGCAGAACGGAGGGGGGACACAGAGCAGAACGGAGGGGGGACACAGAGCAGAACGGAGGGGGGACACAGAGCAGAACGGAGGGGGGACACAGAGCAGAACGGAGGGGGGACACAGAGCAGAACGGAGGGGGGACACAGAGCAGAACGGAGGGGGGACACAGAGCAGAACGGAGGGGGGTGACAGAGCAGAACGGAGGGGGGTGACAGAGCAGAACGGAGGGGGGTGACAGAGCAGAACGGAGGACACAGAGCAGAACGGAGGGGGGACACAGAGCAGAACGGAGGGGGGTGACAGAGCAGAACGGAGGGGGGTGACAGAGCAGAACGGAGGGGGGTGACAGAGCAGAACGGAGGGGGGACACAGAGCAGAACGGAGGGGGGACAAAGAGCAGAACGGAGGGGGGACAAAGAGCAGAACGGAGGGGGGACACAGAGCAGAACGGAGGGGGGACACAGAGCAGAACGGAGGGGGGACACAGAGCAGAACGGAGGGGGACACAGAGCAGAACGGAGGGGGACACAGAGCAGAACGGAGGGGGACACAGAGCAGAACGGAGGGGGACACAGAGCAGAACGGAGGGGGGCTGGAGGAGGATACAGGACCAGTCAGTGGCCCTGCTCCCACCGTACTGATCACCCCGACTGCCCAGGTATCGGGTGAAGCATCGGAGCATTTTCCGAGTACAAGTACTCAGGCAAATGCTCTGTATCGGTACCGATACCAGTATCGGTATCGGGACAACCCTACTTTCTACTATTTTGGACCAAAAATTTTAGCCTGGCATTAGCATTACCCAAAAATAATAATAATAAAAAAAAGATAGTTGGACAAAAAAAAAAACTGCCTGAATCTGGCCAAAATGAAAGAAAATAAACTACAATACATACACTCTACATTTTTGCCAATGAGTGAAATTAAGAGTTTTGTTTTGCCAAAAATGTTCACGTGCCAAAATCAGTCATCAAAATCACTCCGATTGCCTCTAGTTGTGACTTTATCATTGACATAAACTTGTACAACATGGCCATTTTTGCCTCATTAAATTTAAATCACTTCCTTCCTCAATCTCTACAACTCTTATGACGCATACACGCGGTCGTTTTTTGTGATGAAATAAAACGACATTTTAAAAAACGTCATTTAAAATGATCGTGTGTGGGCAAAACGTTGTTTTATGTCTTCTGAAAAACTACCAAAAAAAATTTCAAACATGCTTCAATTTTTAGGTCGTTTTTTAGAATGTGGTTTTTTGTGTCATAAAAAATGATTGTGTGTGGGCAAAATGACGTTTTTAAACCCGCGCATGCTCAGAAGCAAGTTATGAGACGGGAGCTTCAATGGAACAGAGTGCCGTCGAACGTGGTGTACGTCACCGCGCTTTGCAAGAGCATTTTCAGAAAACGATGGTGTGTATGCAACGTCGTTTTTTTAAATTAAGTTTGAAAAACGTTGTTTTGTTTCGTGAGATAAAACGTTTTTTTTTTTCATCACAAAAAGTGATCGTGTGTACGCGGCATTTCCCTGCATCATTTCTCTTGTGTCAGCACTGAAGACCAAGAGGATGATAAGAAGTATGAAATCACAGTTAGCCATTAGAATGTGAAAACATGTTAGCTCTGAGAAAGGGGGCATGTTCCCCGAAACACATCGGCCTTCCAACCGTGTGTCACATGGCATGATGACAGCGCCTACAGCTGGAGTTTCTATGAAATCCGCCTATTGTCATTTATGTTTGTAAGTATGAAATTGTCCTTTAGTATTAAAGTTGAATGGTGGTAATTCATCAGGCGTTTGTGCACTCCTGTGTGCATTTCTGTAGTTATCATAAAAATGTGTGACAGCCATTTTCCTTGTGTGTCAAAAAGCTGCAATGTATAAAGCCTTACAGAAACACATGACATTGGTGGGTGTGAAGTGGGACCCCTTTTCACCTCCTGCTCGAGTCCGTCTGTCTGTCTTGTTCCCCTGTTTTAATATTGGTTGACTCTACGCTTAACTCCACCTGATATTGCTGACTTCCATTTGTGTTTGTACTCATGACTGGTTTGTGAAGTCATGCCTTCTGGGGATTTAATTGAATATTTTCTTTGACTAACTTGTAATTATGATTTGTTCTTCATGTTACTCCTAATTATTTAGAACAGGTTGAGGTTTAATTATTACTGGTAAAATAAATATTTGTACATTTCTTAATTGGTTAGTAAGGTTTAGATTAAAGGGGTTGTAAAGGTTCGGCTTTTATTTTCTAAATTGGTTCCTTTAAGCTAGTGCATTGTTGGTTCATATACCTTTTCTTTCGATTTCCCTTCTAAATGTTTTTTTTTTTCCTTTGAATTTCTCACTTCCTGTTTTTCCTCAGCAAGCTTGCCACCATCATCCGAGCGGTGGAAAGTCATTTAGAACAGCTTACTGAACACCTTTCTGAGGAGGAACAGGAAGTGAGAAATTCAGACAAAGAAAAAAAAAAAAACATTTAGGCTGCATTCACATCTAGGCGACAAAATGCCTGTCGCCCGACGCTCGTGCCGCTGGAGGGGAAAATTCCCATTGATGTCTATAGAGATGGTTCACATCTCTGAAATGGCCGAACGCCTGTCGCCTGAAAAAAAGTCCCAGACCCTTTTTTTCAGGCGACATTGGCGTTCGGCCATAGACATCAATGGAGATAATTTGTAAAAAAAAAAAAAATGAATCGAATCGCGGCAAGTAATGCCGCGTACGCGGCGTTACTTGCCGCCTAGATGTGAATGCAGCCTTAGAAGGGAAATCGAAGGAAAAAGGTAAGTGAACCAACAATGCACTAGCTTAAAGAAACCTTTTTAGAAAATAAAAAAACAAACCTTTACAACCACTTTAAAACTAGCAGAATAATTTTCTTTATGCTGTTCAATGATAGCTGTTGGCTAGCAATCTTGGGTGGTACATGGTTCTATGTGTCTGACATACAGAAAGCTCCTAGGGGGACATCCTACAAATACATATAGTAACACCAACCATCACAAAACACTTTTACATATTTGGCAGGCATTCCCATTAGTTCAGGATTAGAGTTTAAGGAGTACTCTAGATCTTAGAAAAAAATAGGTAACAACAACTGTAGGGGGCCAGGTTGTGCCAGGATTATTCTCAGGCGACTGACCCCGTCTATATCTATAGGGCGTATTGGAGCTCCTCTTTTGGGCTACAGCTGACTGTATTTGCATGGCTGTTAAGTAGGGTCCCCTTGATGTCTATTTGCCATATATGTGGGAATATTGATCCTTTTAAAGTTCTAACCATATATGATGGTCTTGTGGGCAGGAAGGCTTTTGCACTTTGATTAACACACCTGTCTGCTATATTATAATCAAACTTTGTCCTGGCTGGCTTTTGTCTGTCCTTCCCTCTGTGATGTTGGGCCTATGGTGCCCCTATGCCCACCCTACACATTGATGGGTGTACTTTCCATCCTGGTGAGTGAACGTTTACCCTCTATATTTTTCTGGGTCCTGAAGAAGCCTTTTTTTTGGGTGAAACGCCTTGATCTTACAGCCACTAGGAAAGCCCTACTCATCTACACTAGACTGATACTATCCGAGTCTGTATATGAGTATTTATCCGATTGTCAATACCATTGAGAGGGTTTCACTTCCTTTTAACTTATGGGATACAATTTTAGTGTTTGTATTCTTCTTTTTAAACATTGTAAAAAATAAAGACTATATTTTATCTTCTTGGTTTCTCGTCTTTGATGCTGTGCCCCAATACTACCTATTTATACAGGAATATTTGCCAGTGGTTACCCATCCTTTTTTATAATATATTGGGATGAGGCTTTTAAAGCCCCGTACACACAGTGGGAATTTTCGATGGAAAAAAAGTCAGACGGATTTTTTCCATCAGAAATTACGACCGTGTGTATGCCCCATCGGAGTGATTCTGATGAATTCCATTGGAGTTTAGATAGAGAACATGTTCCATTTTGTTCGGACAAAGGTCCGGTCGTGTGTACGGGGCTTAAGTCTCTCTTTTTCTACTCTATATCTTATTAAACAATCAAATTCACAAAACTGCCGAGAGGTGCAACTCAATTTGAACCCTGAGTCCCCTTTCACACTTATACGTCTTATACTTATACGTCTTGTCCCACAATTTTGGACTGCAAAATCGTATGACAAGTCATTCTCCATTATTTTTCAATGACTACCATTCATACTGGCACGACTTTAAGTTGTGCCTACATCAAAGTAGTCCCTGCACTACTTTGGTCCGATTTTGATGCCACTTACACAGGCATTCATTAAAATCGTGGCCGCGAATCGTGGCAAAATCGCGGTAAAAATCGCGCGACTTTGAAGTCGTACAAGTGTGAAAGGTGTCTGAATCGGACTGCAGATTTAACAGGGTCAACAGAGGTTAAAGCAGAATCAGGCTACAGACTTTAGATGGTGGCAAGCCATGCAGGTAGATCTGGTCACAGATTTTAAACAATGTCTGCCTTCAGGGTTGCCACCTGGACAGTAAAAACGGGATTTGTTGCCAATGTTATAAATAGAGAAAAGACCATAAAGCAACAACTTTTTCCAGAAAAGCTGGCAACCTTATCTGCCACGCAGACACCGAGGTTGATTTACTTAAAGGGGTTGTAAAGGTTTGTTTTCTAAATAGGTTACTTTAAGCTAGTGCATTGTTGGTTCACTTACCCTTTCCTTCAATTTCCCTGTTCTTTTCCAATAGTTTTTATTGAAAATTATTCATATCAAGTTTACAAAGCAAAATATAGTGTACATGAGGCGAGCGCTTCCATATATCAGATGTCACAAAAACAACAACACCAGAGACGAGAGAGATGCAACTTATCTAAACAAGGGTTCCCAATGTAACTCTCGTCTCCACAACCTCCAGCTCCGCAAACTAAATGAGACACCTATTGCGAGTAAATAAAAATAAACTACAAATAGAAACTCTACAGGCCTCATGGAGAGGAAGAGGAGGAATCCAACACCATGTGGCCTAAGATCCCATCTCGGCCCCTCAATCGAACCATAGAATAAGAAAGAAATGTGAAAGGAAAGAGAGAAAAGAGAGGAAAAGGAGAGAAAGGAGTAGAAGAGGGAAAGATGGGTGTGCACCCCTGTTCTCCACTAAACCGTGTTAACATATCATAATCCCTCAGATAGGTAGTTTATCCAAGGTTCCCAGACTTTGTCAAAGAAGAGCTGTTTATCCAAAAGTATTGCCGAAAGGCGTTCATTGATCATGATCCACGACAACTTAGCCTTCGCCAAGTCGAAGGGGATCATAGGTGTCCTCCAGGACCTAGCTATCGCCAACCTGGATGCAGTGAAAATAAAAGAAATACGTTTACTTGAATGGCCCTGCACTCCCTCCAGTGGGCTACCTAGTAGTGCCTGCTGTGGCGATTTGGCCAAATTCACCTGGGTTAATGAATAGATAAAGTTGTAGGTGCGAATCCAGAATCGCCTGACTTTCGGGCATACCCACCATATATGGTATACCGTTTCCCTCCATGCCGCATCCCCTAAAACATAGAGGGGAAGCGCCAGGAACATATGTTGCCACCCTCGCTGGAACCATGTACCATTGCATCAAAACGTTATAATTCGCCTCAATCAAAGAGGTGTTGATGAATGATTTAGAGGCTAGTTGTGCCATTTTAACCCATTTATCCAAGTCAAGCGTTGCTTCTATATCCTGTTCCCATTTGTTCATATAAAACAGTTTTTCCGACTTAGAGGACAAGATACCGTAAATTATTGAGATGTGACCGGTATGCTTGTCGAAAGACCTGCACAGACATTCCATGGGGGTGGAAATCGATAAATCATGTGTACGCTGTAGAGTCTTCAGATAATGCACTGAAGGAAAAGGTAAGTGAACCAACAATGCAATAGCTTAAAGGAACCAATTTAGAAAATAAAAGACGAACCTTTACAACCCCTTTAAAGGCAAGGTTGTTCACTTGGAAGGGAAGTTGCACTTTGCAAGGGAATTTACCAGGGAGCTTAGTGAATGAGGTAAAGCTCTAATGATCATCCAATCATGTCTGCAAAGATGCTGCCCCCCCCCCCCCCGCCTTTAGAAAATCAACCCTACAGTCTGAGCATCTTTAGACTACAAAACCATTAGCGTAGTTTACAAAGCCACAGCCTAGCTTGCAGTGTCACCCTATATAGGAAAGGGATGGGAATGGGAAACCGGGCACTGGCTTATCACAAGAGAAACAGCAGGAATCAGCTTCGGAGAGCCGTTCTCAACCTTGGTTCTGTGGAACCCTAGGGTTCTCCCAGAGGTTGCTAAGGGTTCCCTTAGCTGTGACTAATTAGCATCTCATTTGGCAATGCCTACATTGTTCTGGGGCCAATGTCACTTGAAAGAGCCATCCCAGAGATCTTTTCTGTAAGTGGGCAATTCTTCATACTGCCCTTCGAATTAGGGTACATTGGTAAATAATATTAGATCTCAAAAATATTTCAAGGGTAAAAGGAGTAAGAAAAGCTAAGGTAGGTGTTTGAATCTGCAGATAAATTACTTCTGCTTAAAATTTTCAGGCAGAAATTATTCTATACACAGGATGGTTGCCCAGTCAAGACAGATCATGCAACTATGTAATTGAAAAAACAGTAGGGGGGAGGAGTAGGACCCACAATTCTTCTTAAAGAACAAAGATTCTTCTCATTGGCTGAGATGAGATGGTGATGTCACCAGTTTGCCTTTCTGCCTCAGCCAATCAGAGGAAACTTTGTATTCATTCATTGAATACAAGGCTTCCTGTGAATGAGTTAGCAGTGCGCCGCCCAACTCCGCTAACGTCCGCAAAGATCCGCGTCCGTATGGATCCGGTTTTTCGGACGAAAGAAAACCCTATCTTTCTTCCGTCCGGCGGATCGGATCGGATGAAGACGGACAAATGGTCCGTATTCATCCGATTCCCCATAGGGGAGAGCGGAGGAGAGACAGGGCGTTCCCTGCACAGTGTGCGGGGACCGCCCTGTCCACTGGCAGCTGAGCGGGGATCCCCGCTGAGCCGACGGACACACACGGAACGGACCGAAAAACGGTCCGCTCCGTGTGAAAGGACTCCATCCAACTCTTGTTGAATTTTTGAACTGTGATTGCTGTGCCCTTGGGTGGCAATCAACACCCTTGATATAGAAAGTGCCACATCCTGAAATATAAGGATTGGGATAGAACAAAAATTGACTTTATAGGCACTTATTAAAAAAATTGGAAAAAAACTTTAATATTTTTTACATAAGTAGATACAATTCATCAGTGACCAGAGTTTATCTGGTGAAGACGTATTGAGAATTAAAAAGATATGTATATACACAGAGATGTCAAGATATATTACTAACATAATATACAACTAGGATACATGCTAGACATGTTGAAAACGTAGTCAAACCAAGACGTAGCAGAGTTTAAGTATTAGTATCCAATTGATTATCGCTGTGGAAATCTTGACACTTGTTCACATTCCTCAGGGGGTTGCTCTACATGTTTCGTGGATCAAAACCACTTCTTCAGGAGCATTGGGAACATACCAGTGGTGTATTGTAAAGAAAAATGCTGACTGTGGCTGCCCAGTCCTGGCCAGGGTGTTTATCGCAATGTGCCTAGACTCTAGAAGAGTAGGGCTAGATGGAGTTTCTGGATGAACCGTGGTATGTGTTGCAATTCGCCATACTCAGCTGGAAAGGCCCATGCCCCGGGGGGGGGGGGGGGGGGGATACAAAAATGGCTTGTTTGAGTATTAGGGCAAGTTTACATAGAGACGATGCTTGAATGGAACAATCCTTCACAAAGACTGGCGGTGGCTGAGGGACTGGCAAGCCTGGATTCGCCTGTATCTGTGTTGAGGAAATGATGCGTCTCTGTGTGTCACCAATGCGGCTGCACTCTCCTCCTTGTTGAAGGCTTGGGCAGAGTGGGAAGGATTACATTTTTCAGGAGGAGTTCGATCTACACATTAGTCTTGACACTTCCCTTCCCTTCCTCACTGCCAGCGCCAGACCTGCCTGAGCAGTAGCAGCATTTGGCAGTTCCAAGCTGACAGCAGGCCATCTTGGGCCCCCCACAGTGGAGGATTTCCGGGGCCCGGTCGCAATTGCAACCTTGGTAGTTCCAGTGACGTGGCGGGGCCGAGTGATACAGTGAGTGGCTATGGCCGCTCGCTGTATCATGGGAGCGCGCCCGCAATTACTCACCACCATGCAAGCTCTCTCGCATGACGGTGGTCAGTATTTGAGGAGAGGACCAGAGACAGCCGCCGAGGGACCCCAGAAGACGTGGATCGGGGCCACTCTGTGCAAAATGAACTGCACAGTGGAGGCAAGTATAACATGTTTGTTATTTTAAAGAAAAAAACATTTTTTCCTTTACTAACCCTTTAAGCCTGGGCCATGCCATTCTAGCTCAATGGACAGGAAGTCTTTGTTGCACTGACAGTACAGAAGTGTCTTGTTAATACAACAATTGTATGTAACATCACACTGATCCTGTGACTGGCTCCACAGGGACTTGATCTAATTATGTCATTACAATTAGATTAGAAGTACTGGGTGTCCATGCTCTTCCTTCGTTATGCAGGCCATACATTATGTAACTAATAAAAAGGGAGGGGCGCATTATTATTTTTCTTCATGGCCATGCATTCTGTCTGCCTTCTGTCTTTGTGAATGAGCCCTCAAGCCTTAAGACAGACAAGCACAGATAATGGTGTAATGTTGGTGTCATGAATCTTTTTTTAACCTTAAAAAAAATATTATATATATTTTACACACATGTATACATAGAAGCATATCTCAAAAAATTACAATATCATCTAAAGCCTCGTACACACAATCAGTTTTCCCGATGGGAAAACTGAGGAGAGCTTGTGGCCGGGAATCCCAGCCGTGTGAATGCTCCTCGATTTTTTTTCCGACAGGAAAACTGCCCAAAATCCGCCAAAAAAAAAGGAGAACCACTGTATAGAATAATTCTTGCAGAAAATACTTCAGATGTCTCTTCTGCGATAAAACAGACCTCATGCGCAGCTCAGCTTAAATTAGCGGCATGGTCCCTGTGTGCCAGGATGCATGCACGGGAGTTACATCATCCTGTGCCAACCATTGCCTGAAAACTGGCACCCAAAGAGAAGATGCTGGACCTTTATAGAGAAGGCAAGTAGTAATAGTGCTTTAATGCATCTCTGAATTCTTTAATACATCCCAAAATGCATTTTCTTAAAGCGGAGGTCCCACAAAAAAAATAAAAAATAATTATGTATATATGTATATATATATATATATATATATATATATATATATGTATATATATTATATATATATATATATAATGAATTAATTATAACTATTAAGTCAGGAGCTACAAATACATCAGGTGCTGACTGTTAATATATGGACAATATAATATATGGAGAATCGCACGCCAGCTCTTGCCTGTAGTGTATAGGGTGGGAGGTTGTTATGGAGTTTTTTTTTGTGTTTTTTTCTTGTTATTATATGGACACCTGTCCAGGGTGCCCTCGATGTCGGCAGCCGAAGCTAAACAGTCGCTCGTGGATCGGCAGCCGCCATACTCGGTAAGGGGATCAGGAAATGAAGCATTGCGGCTTTAGTTCCCTACTGCGCATGCACGAGTCGCACTGTGCGTCTTCACTGGTCCCCTGCTGACAGCGGGGGTACAGAGTAGGGTGCCGGAAGTGGCATAGATCACCAAGGTGATCTATTCCAGGAAGTGGGAGCAAATACCTGTAGGGTTCCAAAAAGTGGAAGTTACATTTTTGGGTGGAACTCCACTTTAAGGCTGCATTCACATCTAGGCGGCAAGTAACGCTGCGTACGCAGCATTACTTGCCGCTATTCGATTCATTTTTTTTTTTTTTTTTTTTTTACAAATTATCTCCATTGATGTCTATGGCCGAACGCCAATGTCGCCTGAAGAAAAGGGTCCGGGACTTTTTTTTAAGGCGACAGGCGTTCGGCGTTTCAGAGATGTGAACCATCTCTATAGACATCAATGGGAATTTTCCCCTCCAGCGGCACGAGCGTCGGGCGACAGGCGTTTTGTCGCCTAGATGTGAATGCAGCTTAAGTGTAAGCATGTCAGTCCTGCTTCAGAGCTGATGTGGTAACAAGGGACATGCTGGTAGGAGAAGAGAGCAGAGTGAAAGAGATGGGCTCATCAGTCTGCTGCTTCTCCTTTCACTGTCCATTCACAGGTTGGAGGAGATTCATGACTTGTAAATATTCCTTATCTGCAACAAATCAGGTCTTCTGCCCTGTGTCACTAGGTTACAGACAGACAAAAATGGGGGCAAATGGTATTTTGTCTTTAGCAGTAACTTATCGGATATCTGATAAAAATGTTAGACTCCAAAATTATGATATCATTAAACTGGTGTAATAAAATTTTTATATACTAATCTAGTCATGCTACTGGAAAAGATCCAAATCAGATGTGATTATAGTGTATGCACAGCCAAGATTTGTTTAGTTTTGGACAGCGTAGGGAGGGTTAGAACCTCTGTCAAGTTTTATCGATTTCTGAATCCCTACTAGTAGATTCATGGTCTCCTTTTGTCCTGGTGACCTCTAACCACAGTGGTCATCGGGACAGAATGTGGGAGATTTACTAAAAATGGAGTGAAAAGACTGGTGCAGCTCTGCATGGTAACCAATCAGCTTGGTTTCTACGCAGAGCTGCACCATATTTTGCACTCTACAGTATACAGCTAAACCTGCTAAGAACCTAATGTAGAGCACATGTTTATATGCGAGAGACAAAAGCAGAGTTATTCACTGTGATTTTGTGCTTGGATGTCATATAACAGTTGTATGTTGTGTTCACAGAAGGAAAAGAAAAAATATGCCTTTAAGAGTCATTTGTTTGTATGGCAGCAGGAGGTAAGGAATAACACAGTTGAATTCATGCCAGCAAGCATAGAGTTAAGCTTTTGTGACTCATTGGTAGCCTTGCCCAATCACAGCTAACCTCACATTGAGCAGAGTCTTGACCAGTCACAGCCAGCTTTACAAACACTCTGTCTGGGAGGTTCCTAATACTCCATGTGCTGCTAGATCATTCCACCACAAAGACAGCGCAGACACACAAGGCCAGAGTCTTGTTTTATGGAAGCCAGGGGCTAAAAATAGGTATGCGACACAGTTATATATATGTTTTTATTGTAAATAGTGTGGTTAGAACTGTATACTGATCTAGTTGTGTGTTCACTTGTAGTTCCACCATACCGTCATACCATACCGAACCATACCATACCTTCAAACCAAACCCAACTAAGCTAACCCTGCAAAAGCAACCCTGCAAACCAAGTTGCAAACCACAGTTATACCTTTCAGAGAATTCTTTGATAAGAGAGAGAGAGAGAGAGAGAGAGAGAGAGAGAGAGAGAGAGAGAGAGAGAGAGAGAGAGAGAGAGAGAGAGAGAGAGAGAGAGAGAGAGAGTAAATACTGAAGAAAGAAATATATCCACCATCTTATGTTAAATGACACGATTGAATATTTGAACCACCATTTTCTGTTATACTTATTCATCACATGTTTTTGTACATGGACTGTCTGCTGCAAAGCAGCAGTATTATATATGGAAGAAAAATTCTTCTAATGCCACAGCGCATGAGGCACTACATAGTGCTGCGCCTGCCACAGTTATCGCTCTCACTCTCTCATACTAATCACTGGAAGTTTAACATGACACCTCATTGCAAAGAACTCCCTGAGGAACTAAAAGAAAAAAATTATTGTTGCTCTACATAAAGATGGCCTAGGCTATAAGAAGATTGCCAAGACCCTGAAACTCATCTGTAGCACGGTGGCCGAGACAATACAGTGGTTTAACAGGACAGGTTCCACTCAGAACAGGCCTTACCATGGTCAACCAAAGTAGTTGAGTGCACGTGCTCAGCATCATATCCAGATGTTGTCTTTGGGAAATAGATGTATTAGTGCTGCCAGTATTGCTGCAGAGGTTGAAGGAGTGGGGGGTCAGCCTGTCAGTGCTCAGACCATACACCGCACACTGCATCAAATTGCATGGCTGTCGTCCCAGAAGGAAGCCTCCTTTAAAGATGATGCACAGGAAAGCCTGCAAACAGTTTGCTGAAGACAAGCAGACTAAGAACATGGATTACTGGAACCATGTCCTGTGGTCTGATGAGACCAAGATAAAGATGGTGTCAAGTGCGTGTGGCGGCAACCAGGTGAGGAGTACAAAGAGAAGTGTGTCTTGCTACAGTCAAGCATGGTGGTGGGAGTGTCATGGTCTGGGACTGCATGAGTGCTGCCAGTACTGGGGAGCTACAGGTCATTGAGGGAACCATGAATGCCAACATGTACTGTGACATACTAAAGCAGAGCACGATCTCCTCCCTTCAGGGACTGGGCCACAGGGCAGTATTCCTACATGATAATGACCACAAACACACCTTCAAGATGACAACTGCCTTTCTGAAGAAGCTGAGGGTAAAAGGTGATGGACTGGCCAGGCATGTTTCCATACCTAAACCCTATTGAGCATCTGTGGGGCATCCTCAAATGGAAGGTGGGGGAGTGCAAGGTCTCCAACATATACAGCAGCTGACTGTGTTGAGTTATTTTGAGGGGACAGCAAATGTACACGGTCATACAAGCGAACACTCATTACTTTACAATGTGAAAAGGTAATTTCTTCAGTGTTGTCAAGAAAAGATAGAATAAAATATTTCAAAAATGTGAGGGGTGTCCACTTTTGAGAGATACTGTAACCTACGTCCAACTACATGACGGTGAGAAACACTGATAGCGATTGGGCGCGAGTTCATTTACCACTTCCCCACTGCCATAAGCATTTTACTGCTACGGCGCGGTGGAGTTGCTTTGACACGACGTCCCTGTGGAGTCCTCGGCACTTCCGCGATTGCGCGTCCCCTGGGACGCGCTCGCGAAAGTGTCCGTGTCGCCGGGCTAGAAGACCCGGGATCACGTATCACGGTAATTGCCGCTGTATAGCGCCGTTTACCACGTGATCGCGCCGTCGTCAATGACGGCGCGATATTGTAAACAAACCGGCGTCATTTGATGACGCCGGTTCCTCCCTCTCCTCGCTCTCCTCTCTGTACAGTTGCGAGGAGAGGGGGGGGGGGCGGGGTGTCAGCAGCTGAGCTGTGGCTGGATCTGTGACAAATGCAGTCACAGATCCAGCCATCCCTCAAAACATCCCAGCTTGCAATCCCCTAGTACCCTGCAATCCCCAGTACCCAGCAATCCCCCAGTACCCAACAATACCCCACAATACCCCAGTACCCAACAATACCCCACAATACCCCAGTACCCCACAATACCCCAATACCCCAGTACCCAACAATACCCACAATACCCCACAATAACACCCACAATACCCAGTACCCAACAATACCCCAGTACCCAACAATACCCCACAATACCCCAGTACCCCACAATACCCCACAATACCCAACAATTCCCCAGTACCCAACAATACCCCAGTACCCAACAATACCCCAATACTCAACAATACCCCAATACTCAACAATACCCCAATACTCAACAATACCCCACAATACCCCAGTACCCAACAATACCCCAGTACCCAACAATACCCCAGTACCCAACAATACCCCAATACTTAACAATACTCGGCAATACCCCAATACTCGGCAATACCCCAATACTCGGCAATACCCCAATACTCGGCAATACCCCAATACTCGGCAATACCCCAATATCGGCAATACCCCAATACTCGGAGATACTTTGCAATACCCCAATACTCGGCAATACCCCAATACTCGGCATGAACTTTGCAATACCCCAATACTCGGCAATACCCCAATACTCGGCATACCCCAATACTCGGCAGATACTTTGCAATACCCCAATACTCAACAATACCCCAATACTCAACAAACCCCAATACTCGGCATGATACTTGCAATACAATCGGCAATACCCCAATACTCGGCAATACCCCAACTCGGCAGATACTTTGCAATACCCCAATTTCAATACCCTGCGCGATACTCTGCAATACCGCCTTGGGGATTTTTAAGTACGAGGTTTGGCGCCATTCCAAAGTGTGCGCAATTTTAAGGGTGAATGTTGGGTATTATTTACTCGGCGTAACTTCATCTTTCACATTATGAAAAAAAATTGGGCTAACTTTACTGTTTTGTTTTGTTTTAAGCACAAAACAGTTTTTTTTCAATAAATTTCTGCGAAAATACCGTGCGAGATAAAAGTTGTAACGGCCGCCATTGTATTCTCTAGGGTCTTTGATAAAAAACTTTAATGTTTTGTTCTAGTAATTTTCTACAAATAAATGATGATTTTTCCATGTAGGAGAGGAATGTCAGAATTGGCCTGGGTGTTCCAGAACGCCTATGGCGCTCCCTGTATGTTGGGCCTCTGTATGTGGCCACGTATTTCTACGTCCAACTACATGTACGGTGATGTTTTCCTTTAAACACTGATACCACCAAAGAGATTTGTTGAAAAAAAGGACAAAAATTTCAAATGGGTAGAATGTTGTATGACTGAGTAATTGTCATTCAAACTGTGAGAGCACCGAAAGCTGAAAATTGGTCTGGTTAGGAAGGGGGTTTAAGTGCCCAGTGGTCAAGTGGTTAATTCCTTATTCTATTACAATGCTTTCCAAAAATGTTACTGACTCATCCCTCTATGGACAGGAGGAATTTCGCAACAGCTTCGTCTGCTTCCCATATTTCTCCATTTTCCAGATCAATCCGAGAATGAGGATTATTGGCTAGTTATGGCTCAGGGAGGCCACCGATGGCAATTTTTATTGTAATTAGTCCACATCTGCCTGGGGCTCACTTTTGAAAAACTGCTATTATAACATAATAATACACTATATTACCAAAAGTATTGGAACGCCTGCCTTTACATGCACATGAACTTTAATGGCGTCCCAGTCTTAGTCCTTATGCTGCGTACACACGATCATTTTTTGTGATGAAAAAAAAAACGACGTTTTCTGTGAAGTAAAAAAATGACGTTTTTGAAACGTCACCTTTCAAAGACGAACATCGTCTTTTCGTTTTTTCACAAAAAGCGAGGTTACGTTCACCACTCTTTTCCATTGAAGCTCGCTTCATAACTAGCTTCTGGGCATGCGCGGGTTGAAAAACGTTGTTTTAAACAACGTTTTTGCTACACACGGTGACGTTTTGTGAAGCAAAAAACGACGTTTTGAAAAACGACACAAAAAATTCAAGCATGTTGGAATTTTTTTTTTGGTCGTTTTTTTTAAGACAAAAAACGACGTTTTGCCCACACACGATCAATTTAAATGACGTTTCAAAAAACGAAATTTTTTTTCATCGTAAAAAACGACCGTGTGTACGCGGCATTAGGGTTCAATATTGAGTTGGCCCACCCTTTGCAGCTATAACAGCTTCAACTCTTCTGGGAAGGCCGTCCACAAGGTTGGTTTAGGAGTGTGTCAATGGGAAGATTTGACCGTTCTTCCAGAAGCACATTTGTGAAGTCAGGCACCCCAAACTCGTTCATCCATGTCTTTAGGGACCTTGCTTTGTGTACTGGTCCAAATTATTTGGTGGAGGGGGGGGGGGGGGTTATGGTGTTTTTTCAGGGGTTGGGCCTGGTCCCTTAGTTTCAGTGAAGGGAACTCATAAAGCGGAGTTCCACCCGAAATTGGAACTTCCGCTCAACCCACTCCTCTCCCCCTTACATGCCACATTTGGAATGTCATTTTTTTTTGGGGGGGGGGGGAGAGTGGGGGCTTCAGGAGGAGTGGGACTTCCTGTGCCACTTCCTGCTTCCGCCGAGGGGCTGGTTAGGCGATTAAGCTTAATCGCCTACAGCAGCCCCTCCCTGTAGGCGATCGCATGAGACACATGACAGGTCCCATGCGATCGCCTGTCCAATCAGCGGTGGGCCACGCCGCTCGCGCAGTGCCGCTCGTGCATGCGCAGTGGGTGCCCGGCCGTGAAGCCGAAGGCTGTCACGTTCGGGTGCCCACACTTAGGATGAAGACGCCGGCCGGGGAGGGGGGGGGAGCGGACCCCCCAGCCGGCGCGTCACTGGATCGTGGAGCAGGTGAGTGTGTGTTTATTAAAAGCCAGCAGCTACACTTTTTGTAGTTCATGGGCATGTAAAGGCAGGTGTCCCAATACTTTTGGTGATATAGTGTATAGTATAAGGCTGTGAATTGGGCATACGTATGCATATACCCATGGGGAGGGTCATCTTTGTCTGCTTGGGATCCACAGGTGGTCTATGCATCTACATGCAGGCAGTCCCATTCATGTCTACTGGGACGCGTCCATTGCATGGACACAGCTCCTAGCCCTAATTGTCCATGTGGCAGCTACATCCGAATAGACATGAACGGGACATTGAACACCGGGCAAAAATGGCCCTTTGCACGTGTGTGCGAATAGGTATTCTCCTGTGAACGAGGCCATAGTCTTAACTCCTAGCACTTGCTGACCCTTTACTGCAACCTGACCCAGTTCCAGACATAAAATATGACACTGTATCAGCTGCAAGGACCACATATAATTGTTTTGCCTCTTGTAAAGACTAGTGTTGAGCAGAATATGCCATATTCGATTTCGCGATATATCTCGAATATATAGTCGAATATTCGAGATATATTCGCTAAATACGAATATTCGTGATATTTTTTGGAAATGAAATTATTGCGAATTTTCGCTATTGCGAATGCGAAATTTCGAGAAATGCGGAATGGAGCACTCTGAATGGCTCAGAATATTCGTGATATTTTACAATACAAAATAATTGCGAATATTCGAGAAATGCGGAAGGAGCACTCTGATTGGCTCAGAATATTCGTGATATATTACAATATAAAATAATTGCGAATATTCGAGAAATGCGGAAGGAGCACTCTGATTGGCTCAGAATATTTGTGATATATTACAATACACAATAATTGCGAATATTCGGCAAATGCGGAAGGAGCACTCTGATTGGCTCAGAATATTCGTGATATATTACAATATAAAATAATTGCGAATATTCGAGAAATGCGGAATGGAGCACTCTGATTGGCTCAGAATATTCGTGATATATTACAATATAAAATAATTGCGAATATTCGAGAAATGCGGAATGGAGCACTCTGATTGGCTCAGAATATTCGTGACATATTACAATATAAAATAATTGCGAAATTTCGAGAAATGCGGAATGGAGCACTCTGATTGGCTCAGAATATTCGTGATATATTACAATATAAAATAATCGCGCGATATCGCTATTGCCGAATAATCGCATTGCGATTTTTCGGCAATATAAAATGAGCGCTGCAGCTACTCGGCCCAAGGTCTCTAATCATACCAGCAATGCTTTTAGACGTCGATGGGGATCTCTAGGATGTGATCTGTTCTAAAAAAAAAATTGTAAACATTCGAATATTCGAAATAGCGAATATTCGCCGCAATATTCGTGTTATTCGCGAATACTCGAATATGCAATATTCGTAGCGAATATTCGCAATGCGAATATTCGTGAGCAACACTAGTAAAGACTAACCCGTACACACAATCAAAAAAAAAAAAAAAACGTAAAAAAAATACCGCTTTCAAAGCAATCGTATGATAATCTGATCATTAGTACACAGCTTTTAAGAGCCAATCACAACAGTTCATCCAATATTAACCAATGGAACAAAGCACAACATTTTTTCTCGTACAGTACCAGATGATACAATTTTTTTTTAATTAGTACAAGGTGTTAGTCTTTTGCAACCCCTTAAACAGCAGCACTCAGACTGGTACAGGTAGGGCCTTCACTGTGATACAGACAGTAACACCTTGCATATTGCTGACTGTCTAACACTGGGAGCTTCCTGACGGGAGAAAAATGCAAAGTGATGAGGTCATCAGTGTGCGGCTACTCATTCCTTGGCCAATTACAGGCTGTTGAGGAACCTAAGGCCAGGGACTATTACACAGCTGCAGGTAGTGCAGGACTTGGCTATACTTCCTGCTGGTTATGCCTGGATCACAGGACTTGCCAAACAGAATGGCAAATTTGTGTCAGGTTAAGAGTTTACATATATTTCGTTTTTAACTGGCTTTTCACTTTCACCATTAGGCCCAATGCACACGACACGCCGGTGCAAACTCTGCTGAACGCATGTTTTTAAAGGCTAAAACTGGCGTTTATAAACGCCCATTTTGCCGCGATTACAGTCGCGTTTAGCTGCGTTTTACTGCGTTTGCGCCTATAAGTGTTTAGTTAAGAAACATCATAAGACCCCCCCCCCCCAAGCTCAGAGAGTAGCAGCAGTGTACTTGTATTTAGCGTGTCACTTGCCACAAGTTGTGGATTGTCCACTTGCAATGTCACCTGACACATCACCTGCCACAAGTTGTGAATTGTCGACGTGCCACCCCCCCCCCCCCCCCCCCACATCAAGCTGCCACAAGTTGTGAATTGTCGATGTGCCACATCACCTGGCCACATCACCTGCCACAAGTTGTGAATTGTCCACGTGCCACGTCACCTGGCCACATCACCTGCCACAAGTTGCGAATTGTCCACGTGCCACGTCACCTGGCCACAAGTTGTGAATTGTCGACGTGCCACGTCACCTGGACACATCACCTGCCACAAGTTGTGAATTGTCGACGTGCCACTTCACCTGGCCACATCACCTGCCACAAGTTGTAAATTGTCCACGTGCCACGTCACCTGGCCACATCACCTGCCACAAGTTGTGAATTGTCCACGTGCCACGTCACCTGGCCACAAGTTGTGGATTGTCCACAATGCAATGCATGTAATTACATTTATTTTATTTTAAAAATGTTATGGTTTTTCTTTTTTTTAAGTGTATTTTTGTGCGTGAACTCGAGAGAGAGGAGCCGGACTGCAGGAGTTGGGAGTAGGCAGACCCTCCCCACGGAGGCAATCGCCATCCTTCTCCATGCCCCTGGTGGCAATGGCGGGTGTGAAGGGGGGCCTCCCACTCACCCCGCCCTACCTGCTCCTCTTGGGAGCCCAACTGGGGCCCAACGGGACCCCAATGGGGCAGAGGGACTCCCCCTATGAGGGAGTGAGGGGGCCTAGCCCACCCAGCCAGCCCCGTAGGTCCTTCGCCTCTCTTTATTTTTAAGAGACCGCATGGCCAAAGTGCATGTGTTTTTAACCAGAGCTGTGGTGGCTCAACGTGATTGGCACTGCGCTGACAAGCCATTCACCTCTGCAGCCAAGGGTTCGGATCCCGGTCTCGGCTACATGTGAATTGAGTTTGGTGGTCTCAGCCCGGCTCCCGGTGGGTGTGCTATGCAAGGTACGCCTGTGCTTAGTACGCCCACCCCCCCCCCCCACAAAAACCACCACACTTGCACGCACACAAAAAATTGGTTTAAAAATATTATTTTTTCATCATTTGCCATAATTATTTCAGATTTCTAATGTAAAAAAAAAAAAAAAAACACCTTTAAAAACGCTTATAAGCGAAAATGCTGCAAAATGCCGGTACCACGTTTAGCGTCTGAAACGTGGAAAACTTTTGCGTCTGGAAAATAAGGTTAAACGCAACGGTCTAAAAACGAGACTGTGTGCATGGACACATAGGATAACATTAAACATGTTCAGGGGCAGTTGAAAAAAAAAAGTGTCCAACTGCCTTTAACCACTTTGCAACCGCCCTATGCCGAAAGTACGGCTCTAGGGCGGTTGCTGTATTCTAACTGGCCGTTAATTAACGGCCTGTCAGAATCGCGCTCCCGCGCGCCTCCTGAGGCGCGCACACGGGAACATCCGTGACCGCCGGGTCCAGAGGACCCGGCGCATCACGGATCACGGTAAATCGCCGCTGATAGCGGCGGTTTACCACGTGATCGCGCCGTCCAATGACGGCGCGATCAGATGTAAACAGACCGGCGTCATTTGATGACGCCGTTCTTCTTCCCTCCTCTCTCTGTACCGATCGGTACAGTGTGAGAGGAGAGGGGAGGGAGCGGATGGCAGCGCCAGTGCTGCGGGCTGGATCTGTGACAAATGCAGTCACAGATCCATCCATCCCTCCCTCCCTGCTCAGCCATCCCTGCTGCATATACTCTGCAATACTCACCTGGGCATACTCTGCAATACTCAGGCATACTCTGGCAATACTCTGGGCAATACTCTGGGCAATACTCTGGGCAATACTCTGGGCAATACTCTGGGCAATACTCTGGGCATACACGGGCAATACTCTGGGCATACTCCGCAATACTCTGGCAATACTCTGGCAATACTCTGGGCATACTCTGGCAATACTCTGGCAATACTCTGGGCATACTCTGGGCATACTCTGCAATACTCTGGGCATACTCCGCAATACTCTGGGCATACTCCGCAATACTCTGGGCATACTCCGCAATACCCTGGGCATACTCCGCAATACCCTGGGCATACTCCGCAATACCCTGGGCATACTCTGCATACTCCGCAATACTCTGGCAATACTCTGGGCATACTCTGCAAACTCTGGGCATACTCTGCAATACTTGGGCATACTTGCAATACCCTGGGCATACTTGCAACTCCGCAATACTCTGGGCATACTTGGGCATGCTCTGGCATACTCTGGGCATACTTGGCATACTCTGGGCATTTGCCATACTCTGGCAATACTCCGGGCATACTCTCTGGCAATACTCCGGGCATACTCTGGCAATACTCTGGGCAATACTCTGGGCAATACTCTGGGCAATACTCTGGGCAATACTCTGGCAATACTCTGGGCAACTCCGCAATACTCTGGGCAACTCCGCAATACTCTGGGCAACAGCAGCCCCTGTCCCCGCGAGCTCGCATGCAGCGAAAACGCAACGCAAGTTATAAAACGGTGTTCAAACCACATGTGAGGTATCTTTATATCATGTTTTTGGGGTTTTATGTATTTTTCTGCAAATAAATGATGATTTTTACATGTAGGAGAGAAATGTCAAATTGGCCTGGGGCTCCCTGCATGTTGGGCCTCTGTATGTGGCCGCACTGTGTAAAGTCTCACACATGGGGTATCGCCATACTCGGGAGGAATAGCAGAATGTGTTTTGGGGTGTAATTTGTGGTATGCATATGTGCTGTGTGTGAAAAATAACCTAATAATATGAAAATTTGATGAAAAAAAAAAAATCTTGATTTTCAAAGAATTGTGGGAAAAATTACAACTTTAAAAAACTCACCAGGCCTCTTTTCTAATATACCTTGGAATGTCTTCTTTCCAAAAAGGGGTCATTTGGGGGGTATTTGTACTTTTCTGGCATGTTAGGGTCTCAAGAAATGAGAAGGCGTCAGTACTTCAGGTGTGATGAAATTGATCAATTTTCAGGATTTGGTACCATAGCTGTAGACCCCATAACTTTCACCCAGACTAAATAATATCCAACATTTTTTATTTTTTTTACCAAAGATATGAGCAGTATACATTTTAGGCCAAATTTATGAAGAAAAATTACTTTTTTGCAAAATTTTATAATAGAAATGAAGAAAAATTATTATTTTTTGCAAAATTTTGTTCTTTTTTCATTTATAGCAAAAAAAATAAAAACCGCAGAGGTGATGAAACACCACCAAAAGAAAGCTCTATTTGTGGGAAAAAAGGACAAAAATTTCATTTGGTTATAGTGTTGTATGACTGAGTTATTGTCATTCAAAATGTGAGAGCACCGAAAGCTGAAAATTGGTCTGGTTATTAAGGGTGTTTAAGTGCCCAGTGGTCAAGTGGTTAAACACGCGTTTAACAGCGCCTCGTGTGCATGGGGCCTTAGGGTGGACATTCCATTTATGCAAAGTGTGCAACTGCACAAGGGCCCTCTGGGACGTGAGGGCCTGTTTTATACTAGATGTGGGTCAGCTCCACCATGTGAAAAACCAAAATTGAGAACAGAGAGGCATTCTCCACCATCACTTCCTGTCTGAGCAGCACCGAGACACATAATGCTTTCCCACTTCCTGTTGACATTGTGTCAACTTGAAATGAAAGGGATGTCCATAATCTGACCCTTCTTGCAAATTATGAACCATGAAAGAGCTCAGGGTATCGCAAAGGTTACTATTTATCGGCTTCTATCTAAACACAATAAATTATACAGCGTGTCCCAAAAGTCGCCTTACAATTGTAGCTACATTATATTTACAAATCTTCATGGCAAAATATTAATAATTGAAAATATTAAATATAATATGAATTATTTTTCTATGTCTTTTTCTTGCATAGGAGTTCTTAGGGGGCTTCACATGCAAAAAAAAAAAAAAAATTGAGATCTACGAGACCATCATCCCAAACTACGAGACCACCATCTCAAACACTTTGGGGAGCTCAGCGGCCCACACAGTTTGTTGTCTGCTCAAAAAAACGTGTTTTTATTGAACCATTTTTTTTTTTGTATTATATATTAATGTTTTTATGATGTCTTACTATTAAAATATTTTAAATTATAATTTGCCATTATTCCATATGTTATTTGAGCACCGCTACAATCCACTTCCTCCTTATATTCATATCTAACTTTTAGGGATGAGGTGCATTCTATTTTAGAATCTTTTGAATTGTTTCTCCTTTATACCAAACTATTCCTAAAGCTAAGCACTGGGATAAATAAATAAATATTGTCAAAATATGTACTCCATCCTAAATATTGGGGTGCATTGTGTATTTCTTCCTGATCTGTGCGGCAATCCACTTTTTCCCTGTGTAGGAGTTTCCTGTAATCAAGACCGGTCACTGCTGCTCACTCTCTTTGTGCAGGGTGACTGGTCTTGTCTCCGCCCCCTCCTGTAGTTTTCTGCAGGCAGCCTGCAGTGGGTGGAGCCTTCTGGGCCCCTCCCCCATCAGGTCATTTGGTGCATACAGAGTGGATTTATAGTTTTTGTGGATATTGAGGAATATATATATATTATATATATATATATATATATATATATATATACACACACACACAGTTCAGATTTAAAAATGTCCCCTTTCCCCTCCTGCATGACCTATGTAAATAAAGATCTGTACACTTAGTCCACTCTGGTGCAGGCATATGACCCCACAGCTCTGGTTGCCCTGTGTCATGGGGTGCTCGACAACAACTGGAAATTCTGGGAGCGGTGACATCACCTGTACGCTCCCACAGCCCAGCCATTGTTGGTGCTCCCCTGCAGATGCCACTCACTGACAGGGGGAGCAAGAACTGTGGATAGTACAGCTGGACTGAAAAAAGGCGATTATACTGATTTTTTTACATGGGGTAGGCAGGAGAGGTAGCAGGAGGGGACATTTTTTAAGAATAGGTAATGTTATCAAGTCATAGATGGTGCAATCCCCCCCACCCTCCCGGTTGCAGGAAAGAAAATCGATTGATCAGGGAATTTCTCCTGCAGCGCAATCGTATTCTGCTCACGGGGAGCCTTTCCTGCCAGCAGAACACAATGATTACTGCCGACGGCAGCAGTAATCATATGCAAAAACTTCAACAGGCTGATTGTACTGAAGTCGATTGATGGATTGACTTCAGTACAACCAGCCTGCCCATAAATTGATCAAATTTCAATCAATCCCTACTGAACCGGCTGAGATTTGATCCATCTATGGCTGGTTATAGACAGGATTCCACTTTATGCCAATGGCAGTCATCACATGAAAAAACTTCAACAGGCTGGTTGGACTGAAGTTGATCGATGGATTGACTTTAGTACAACCAGTCTGCCCATAGGTGGATCAAGTTTTGGCCAGTCCCAATCCCCACTGAACCGACTGAGAATTGATCCATCTATGGCTGGCTTTAGGCAGGATTCCCCTTTATGGCTGGGTTTATGCTCTCCACCGTCTTTTAGAAAAATTATCCACAGTGGATACAGTTTCAGAGGGTAGCAGAGCAGTGATACCGCTACCTCGTTATTCCTTGGGTTGTTGTTTTTTTTTAAAGCTTAACGAAAATTTTGCAAGCATATGGCTTGCAGTATCATTGACTTCAATGGCCAAGTTTGTCACCTGTCAAACCAAATAGAATTTGTGTGGCATGTGTAGGATCCCCCTCTGTCTGCCTCCTAGGAAGAATAAGGAGAAGAAAAAAAAGAAAACAGAAGAGGAAGAAGAAGAAAAAGGAAAACAAAAAAAGAAGAAAAAGGAAAACAGAAGAGGAAGAAGAAGAAAAAGGAAAACAGAAGAGGAAGAAGAAGAAAAAGGAAAACAGAAGAGGAAGAAGAAGAAGAAGAAGAAGAAGAAGAAGAAGAAGAAGAAGAAGAAAAAGGAAAACAGAAGAGGAGGAAGAAGAAGAAGAAGACAAGGGAAACAGAAGAGGAGGAAGAAGAAGAAGAAGACAAGGGAAACAGAAGAGGAGGAAGAAGAAGAAGAAGACAAGGGAAACAGAAGAGGAGGAGAAGAAGAGGAAGGGAAGAAGAGGAGGAAGAAGAAGAAGAAGACAAGGGAAACAGAAGAGGAGGAAGAAGAAGAAGAAGACAAGGGAAACAGAAGAGGAGGAAGAAGAAGAAGAAGACAAGGGAAACAGAAGAGGAGGAAGAAGAAGAAGAAGACAAGGGAAACAGAAGAGGAGGAAGAAGAAGAAGAAGACAAGGGAAACAGAAGAGGAGGAAGAAGAAGAAGAAGACAAGGGAAACAGAAGAGGAGGAAGAAGAAGAAGAAGACAAGGGAAACAGAAGAGGAGGAAGAAGAAGAAGAAGACAAGGGAAACAGAAGAGGAGGAAGAAGAAGAAGAAGACAAGGGAAACAGAAGAGGAGGAAGAAGAAGAAGAAGACAAGGGAAACAGAAGAGGAGGAAGAAGAAGAAGAAGACAAGGGAAACAGAAGAGGAGGAAGAAGAAGAAGAAGACAAGGGAAACAGAAGAGGAGGAAGAAGAAGAAGAAGACAAGGGAAACAGAAGAGGAGGAAGAAGAAGAAGACAAGGGAAACAGAAGAGGAGGAAGAAGAAGAAGACAATGGAAACAGAAGAGGAGGAAGAAGAAGAAGACAATGGAAACAGAAGAGGAGGAAGAAGAAGAAGACAAGAAACAGAAGAGGAGGAAGAAGAAGAAGACAAGGGAAACAGAAGAGGAGGAAGAAGAAGAAGACAAGGGAAACAGAAGAGGAGGAAGAAGAAGAAGACAAGGGAAACAGAAGAGGAGGAAGAAGAAGAAGACAATGGAAACAGAAGAGGAGGAAGAAGAAGAAGACAATGGAAACAGAAGAGGAGGAAGAAGAAGAAGACAAGGGAAACAGAGGAGGAAGAAGGAGAAGACAAGGGAAACAGAGGAGGAAGAAGAAGAAGAAGAAGAAGAAGAAGAAGAAGACAAGGGAAACAGAGGAGGAAGAAGAAGAAGACAAGGGAAACAGAGGAGGAAGAAGAAGAAGACAAGGGAAACAGAGGAGGAAGAAGAAGAAGACAAGGGAAACAGAGGAGGAAGAAGAAGAAGACAAGGGAAACAGAGGAGGAAGAAGAAGAAGACAAGGGAAACAGAGGAGGAAGAAGAAGAAGACAAGGGAAACAGAAGAGGAAGAAGAAGACAAGGGAAACAGAAGAGGAAGAAGAAGACAAGGGAAACAGAGGAGGAAGAAGAAGAAGAAGAAGAAGAAGAAGACAAGGGAAACAGAGGATGAAGAAGAAGAAGACAAGGGAAACAGAGGAGGAAGAAGAAGAAGACAAGAGAAACAGGAGGAGGAAGAAGAAGAAGACAAGAGAAACAGGAGGAGGAAGAAGAAGAAGACAAGGGAAACAGAGGAGGAAGAAGAAGAAGACAAGGGAAACAAGACAAGGGAAACAGAGGAGGAAGAAGAAGAAGACAAGGGAAACAGAGGAGGAAGAAGAAGAAGACAAGGGAAACAGAGGAGGAAGAAGAAGAAGACAAGGGAAACAGAGGAGGAAGAAGAAGAAGACAAGAGAAACAGAGGAGGAAGAAGAAGAAGACAAGAGAAACAGGAGGAGGAAGAAGAAGAAGACAAGGGAAACAGAGGAGGAAGAAGAAGAAGACAAGGAAAACAGAGGAGGAGGAAGAAGAAGACAAGGGAAACAGAGGAGGAGGAAGAAGAAGAAGAAGACAAGGGAAACAGAGGAGGAAGAAGAAGAAGACAAGGGAAACAGAAGAGGAGGAAGAAGAAGACAAGGGAAACAGAAGGGAGGAAGAAGAAGAAGACAAGGGAAACAGAAGAGGAGAAGAAGAGAAGACAAGGGAAACAGAGGAGGAAGAAGAAGAAGACAAGGGAAACAGAAGAGGAAGAAGAAGAAGACAAGGGAAACAGAAGACAAGGGAAACAGAGGAGGAAGAAGAAGAAGACAAGGGAAACAGAGGAGGAAGAAGAAGAAGACAAGGGAAACAGAGGAGGAAGAAGAAGAAGACAAGGGAAACAGAGGAGGAAGAAGAAGAAGACAAGGGAAACAGAAGAGGAAGAAGAAGAAGACAAGGGAAACAGAAGAGGAAGAAGAAGACAAGGGAAACAGAAGAGGAAGAAGAAGAAGACAAGGGAAACAGAAGAGGAAGAAGAAGAAGACAAGGGAAACAGAAGAGGAAGAAGAAGACAAGGGAAACAGAAGAGGAAGAAGAAGACAAGGGAAACAGAAGAGGAAGAAGAAGAACAAGGGAAACAGAAGAGGAAGAAGAAGAAAAGGGAAACAGAAGAGGAAGAAGAAGAAAAGGGAAACAGAAGAGGAAGAAGAAGAAAAGGGAAACAGAAGAGGAAGAAGAAGACAAGCGAAACAGAAGAGGAGGAAGAAGAAGAAAAGGGAAGAAAAAAGGAAACTGAAGAGAAAGAAGGACAATTAAAACGGAAGAGAAATAAGAAGAAAAAGACGAAAAATGAAACAGAAGAGGAGGAAGAATAAAAAGGAGGAAGAAAAGGAAAAAGAAGAAGAGATAGAAAAAAAAAGAAGAGGCTGCTTGTCTAGATCGTCCCATGTATTGTAATGCAGGCCATCCTATGAGATTGCTCTGATCCTGGCAGCACACCGCTAGATGGGATCAGCAGACGTGTCGCTCTGATCAGATGTGGACACGTAAGCCTCTAGTATAGAGAGCTCCCATCAAACTTTCCATCAGCAGCCCCTGCACAGCCTCATCCACCGGGATCTCCTCTCTCTCTCCCCGGGATCTCCCCGGGATCTCCTCTCTCTCCCCGGGAGAAGAGAAGAGATCACCGATGTGATCACAGAGATCTGCTCATAACAATCTATACATTATATCATCTCAGCGATGCAGACATTGCACTTCTCTGGCTGTGTGGACTGACACCACCATACAAAGTCCATACATGATCACCGATCACATCCACTACAGACGCTCAGATGAAAGTCTCCTCCACATTGTAAAGATCACACTGATTACACATTACAGCTCCTAGCAATAGAGATCCTCCGCTCCGAACAGCAATGGAAGATCTGCAATCACCAGCCCTGGAAATCCTTGCTGGACTTTGTAGTCCCCCTTCCTCCCTGTCTGCCCAATAAAGTACTGAGGGAAAGTTCCTAGCAGCTGCTTCATAGAGATCACCGGGGGAGTCAGATCCTATGTATTCTATACGAATGCATCCAGCTGTGATAGGAGCGATCAGAGTGCTCAGGCTGCCTGGCTGTGTATTGCAGATAGTTGCGGTAGGTAGTGGTGACTTACCTTGCCCAGGGATCGGATGCTTGCTGTGACAGTGCTCTGCTCGGATCCTCCTGGCACACACTCCGCTCTCAGCCGGCTCAGCCTCTTTGCTGACTCTCTGGAGTCGTGGCACTTTTCTTTTCATTGGCTTTTTTTTTCAATGAAACTTTATTGCTAACGTCAGCAAACACGAGTGTGGTCATCATTGTCAGATGTGAGCTGTACTGTACAGAGACCGCCTAGGCTGGAATGTATTCTTCTACATCCACGTACTGTACAGACAAGGAGAGAGCTGGGAGCACAGAGGATCTCACACCATAGATATATTTATTAGATATGTTTAGTCATCCTATTGGGTTATCTGCCAATAAAAAGCCAGATGAATAAAGTCAGTGCGCCAAAGATGCAGCATGTGGGACTTTTTGGTGCGCTTTCAGAAAATGCAGAACAAAAAAAATAGAAATCTATAGGACTGCAGCTATAACTGCAGGTAAAATGTAGGAAGACCCCTTTTACATTACACAGCCCCACACCTCTGGACCCCTTTTACATTACACAGCCCCACACCTCTGGACCCCTTTTACATTACACAGCCCCACACCTCTGGACCCCTTTTACATTACACAGCCCCCACACCTCTGGACCCCTTTACATTACACAGACCCCACACCTCTGGACCCCTTCACATTACACATGCCCCACACCTCTGGACTCCTTTACATTACACAGGCCCCACACCTCTGGACCCCTTCACATTACACATGCCCCACACCTCTGGACCCCTTTACATTACACAGGCCCCACACCTCTGGACCCCTTTTACATTACACAGCCCCCACACCTCTGGACCCCTTTACATTACACAGACCCCACACCTCTGGACCTCTTTACATTACACAGACCCCACACCTCTGGACCCCTTCACATTACACAGACCCCACACCTCTGGACCCCTTCACATTACACAGGCCCCACACCTCTGGACCCCTTCACATTACACAGGCCCCACACCTCTGGACCTCATCACATTACACAGGCCCCACACCTCTGGACCCCTTCACATTACACAGGCCCCACACCTCTGGACCCCTTTACATTACACAGCCCCCACACCTCTGGACCCCTTTACATTACATAGCCCCTACACCTCTGGACCCCTTTACATTACACAGCCCCACACCACTGGACCCCTTTACATTACACAGCCCCACACCACTGGACCCCTTTACATTACACAGCCCCCACACCTCTGGACCCCTTTACATTACACAGCCCCTACACCTCTGGACCCCTTTACATTACACAGACCCCACACCTCTGGACCCCTTTTACATTACACAGCCCAACACCTCTGGACCCCTTTACATTACACAACCCCCACAGCTCTGGACCCCTTTATATTACACAACCCCCACACCTCTGGGCCCCTTTACATTACACAACCCCCACACCTCTGGGCCCCTTCACATTACACAACCCCCACACCTCTGGGCCCCTTCACATTACACAACCCCCACACCTCTGGGCCCCTTTACATTACACAGCCCCCACACCTCTGGACCCCTTTATATTACACAGACCCCACACATCTGGACCCCTTTGCATGACACAGCCCCCACTCCTCTGGACCACTTTACATTACACAGACCCCACACCTCTGGACCCCTTTACATTACACAGCCCCCACACCTCTGGACCGCTTTGCATGACACAGCCCCCACTCTTCTGGACCCCTTTTCATTACACAGCCCACACACCTCTGGACCCCTTCACATTACACAGACCCCACACCTCTGGACCCGTTCACATTACACAGACCCCACACCTCTGGACCCGTTCACATGACACAAACCCGCACACCTCTGGACCCTTTAAATTACACCCCCCACACCTCTGGACCCCTTTACATTACACAGACCCCACACCTCTGGACCCCTTCATATTACACAACCCCGACACCCCTGGACCCCTTTACATTACACAGCCCTCCCCACACCTCTGGACCCCTTCACATTACACAACCCCAACACCTCTAGACCCCTTTATATTACACAACTCCCACACCTCTGGGCCCTTTTACATTATACAGCACCCATACCTCAGTATCCCTTTACATTACATTGCCCTCCAACACCTCTGGACCCCTTTACAGTACACAGCCCCTACACCTCTGCACTCCTTTACATTACATAGACACCACACCTCTGGACCCGTTCACATTACACAGACCCCACACCTCTGGACCCCTTCATATTATACAACCTCCACACACCTGGACCCCTTAACATTACACAGCCCCCACACTTCTGGATACCTTTACATAACACAGACCCCAACACCTCTGGATCCCTTTACATTACACAACCCCTGTACCTTTGGACCACTTTATGTTGTTAAGCCCAAACTCCTTTGGACCCCTTTATATTACACATCCCCCATACCTTTGGACCACTTTATGTTCCACAGCCCCCGCATCTCTGGACGTCTTCACATTACACAGCCTCCATACTTCTGGACCCCTTTACATTACACAGCCCCAACACCTCTAGACCCTTTTATATTACACAGCCCCACACCTCTGTGCCCCTTCACATTACACAGCCCCCTTACCTCTGGACCTCATTTACATTATACAGCCCCCATACCTCTGGATCCCTTTACATTACATTGCCCTCCAACACCTCTGGACCCCTTTACAGTACACAGCCCCTACACCTCTGCACTCCTTTACATTACACAGACACCACACCTCTGGACCCGTTCACATTACACAGACCCCACACATCTGGACCCCTTCATATTATACAACCTCCACACACCTGGACCCCTTAACATTACACAGCCCTCCCCACACCTCTGGAACCCTTTACATAACACAGACCCCAACACCTCTGGACACCTTTACATTACACATCCCCCATACCTTTGGACCACTTTATGTTGCACAGCCCAAACACCTTGCAGCGGCAACATCGGACACTTTTGACACATTTTTGGGACCATGCACATTTATACAACGATCGGTGCTATAAAAATGCATTGATTTCAGTTTAAATGTGACTGGCAGGGAAGGGGTTAACACCGGGGGCAATCAAGGGGTTAATGTGTTCCCTAGGGAGTGATTCTCACTGTGGGGGGAGGGGACTGACTGGGGGAGGTGACCGATCGGTGTCCCTATGTACAAGGGATACACCATCAGTCTCCTCTCCCTGACAGGATATGGATCTGTGTGTTTACACACACAGATCCACGGTCCTGCTCAGTTAGGCCCCTTTCACATGAGCGGACCGTTCGTCTGCTTATTACAAGTCTGTTTACGGACTTGTAATGGGCCCCTATGGGATCGCGTCCGTTAGCGGATGATGCATCCGCTAACGTCCGCAAGATCCGCATCCGTTTTTTCGGACTGAAGAAAACCCTATTTTTCTTCCGTCCGGCGAATCGGATCGGATGCAAGCGGACAGATGGTCCGTTTTCATTCGATTCCCCATAGGGGACCCCCGCTGAGCCGACGGACACACACGGAGCGGACCGAAAAATGGACCGCTCCATGTGAAAAAGGCCTTACTGTGCAATCGCGGGTGCCCGGCGGACATCGCAGCTGTCGGGCACACGCATCGGGTTCCCAGTGATTCGGCAGGCGCGCACACGCCCCCTAGTGGCTCGGGAAGGCGCACCGTCATATGACGTCCGCCCAGAACAAGGGCAGTGTGTGTGTCCTATACCTACATAGTTTTGCTAATAGGTCATTCTCATCTCAGAATGTTGGGGGGTATGGACACTGTAGTTTGTTGTGTATGGGACTACATAGCCAGTCAGGGTGTCCATGCTGATCCGTGTCCACAGCCAAAAGCGCTTACAATGAGCACATGAACTGGACGGCAGGAGCAATGGAAGAAGGTGGTCTAGTCTGATGAATAATGTTTTCTTTTACATCATGTGGATGGCCAGGTGCAAATGTGTCACTTACCTGGGGAAGAGATGGCACCAGAATGCAGTACGGGAAGAAGGCAAGTCAGGGGACGGCAGTGTGATGCTTTGGGAAATATTCTGCTGGAAAACCTTGGGTCCTGCCAATGCCATTCATGTGGATGTTACTTGACACATACTGCATACCTACACATTGTTGCTGATCCTTTCATGGAAACTGTATTTTCTTGTAGCAGTGGCCTCTTTCAGCAGAACAATGCCCCTATTACACTGCAAAAATGGTTCAAGGATGGTTTGAGGACACACTGAGTTTGAGGTGCTGACTTGGCCTCCAAATTCTCTAGATCTCAATCCATCCAGCATTTGTGGGATATGCTGGAAAAGTCCATGGAGGCCCCACCTCACAACTTACACGACTTAAAGGATCTACTGACAGCTTGAGGCAGATACCACAGCATACTAGCGGCATGATTCTGGCTAAAATTAAAATCACAATTTTTTGGCTTAGAATAAAGATCATGATTCTCGCGGTATACCATCTTCTTTCACATTATACAAAAAAAATTGCTGTTTAGTTTTTTCTTAATTCATTAAAGTGTATTTTTTTTTTTTTTTAATTGTGTTTGAAATACCTCTGTGCAAATACGGTGTGACATAAAATATTGCAACAACTACCATTTTATTCTCTAGTGTCTCTGCTAAAAAAAACAATATATAATGTTTGGGTGTTTCAAGTAATTTCCTAGCAGAAAATAATGATTTTTTAGTTGTAAGCAACAAATGTCGGAAAAGGTTTGGTCTTTAAATGGTTAACCACTTAAAGCGGAGGTTCACCCAAAAATCAACTTTCTCACATTAGATCCAGCATACTGCTAACATCTGCAGTATGCTGGTTTTTTTTTTGTACTTATCTTTTTATGAACCGTTGTTATCCGGCTCCGAGTGGAGAATCCTGCGGGGAATGGGCGTTCCTAAGCCAAGAGGAGTTGATTGACGGGCTGCTAAGGCGTGTCACGCCTTCTGAAAATACCCGAGTGCAGTGCAGTGCAGTATGCTGGATCTAATGTCAGAAAGTTGATTTTTTGGTGAACCTCCGCTTTAAGACCCGGACCATTACGCAGGTAAAGGACCTGGGCAGTTTTTGCGATTCGGCAGTGCGTCACTTTAATTGACAAATGTGCGGTCGTGCGACGTAGCTCCCAAAAAAATTTGGTGTCCTCTTTTCCCACAAATAGAGCTTTCTTTTGGTGGTATCTGATCACCTCTGCGTTTTTTATTTTTTGCGCTATAAACAAAAATAGAGCGACAATTTTGAAAAAAAAATATTTTTTACTTTTTGCTATAATAAATACCCCCCAAAAATATATAAAAACAAATAAAAAAATGTTTTTCTCAGTTTAGGCCGATACGTATTCTTGTACATATTTTTGGTAAAAAATATTGCAATAAGCATTTATCGATTGGTTTGCGCAAAATTTATAGCGTTTACAAAATAGGGTATAGTTTTATTGCATTTTTATTAATATATATTTTTTTTACTACTAATGGCGGCGATCAGTGATTTTTTTTGTGGTGGATACATCGGACAATTTTGACACATTTTTGGGACCATTGTCATTTTCACAGCAAGAAATGCTATAAAAATGCACTGTGAAAATGATGTTTGCAGTTTGGGAGTTAACCACTAGGGGGTGCTGAAGGGGTTAAGCGTGACCTCATATGTGTTTCTAACTGTAGGGGGCGGGGCTGGATGTGTGACGTCATTGATTACCTTTCCCTATATCAGGGAACAGACGATCAATGACAGCGCCACAGTGAAGAACGGGGAAGCTGTGTTTACACACAGCTTCCCCGTTCTTCAGCTCCGGGGACCGATCGCGGGACTCCACAGTCACGGAGCTTCGCTGGGCACTTAACGGCTGGGAACTTAAAGAGGACGTACAGGTACGTTCTTGTGCCCAGCCGTGCCATTCTCATGAGGTATATGTGCAGGAGGTGGTCCTTAAGTGGTTAAACTTCCTTCATCTACACCAGGGGTCTCCAATCTTTTCAAACAAAGGGCCAGTTTATTGTCCTTTAGACTTTAGGAGGGCCGGATTGTGGCCAGCAGGGGACAGAAAAAGTCCCGGGCTCGACATCAGTGAGAATAAATATGGCCTCAGGATTGGTGGTCAATAGGAGGAGGAGTAGTGCCTCTATTAATAGGAGAAATAGTATCCTATCATTGGTATTGGTGGAAGAAATAGTGCCCCATTGTTGGTGTCAGTGGGAGTGCCTCATATCAGTGGGAGGAATAGTGCTCCAAGGGCCGGATAAAGGCTAGCAAAGGGCCACATCTGGCCCTTGGGCCGCAGTTTGGAGACCCTTGATCTACACGCCTAAGAACGAAAAGATACTTTGTTTCTACTTAATTGTGTGTTGTATTAAAACTTGTCAGGCTGTCCGGATTTTGTTTTTCCGGACTGTGAGAACTCTCTGCATTTGTTAGAAAGATCGTCACATGCTGTTTTAAAGATCGGGAAGAGAAAAAGATTGCAATTTCGATTCTTCTAATCGCGCAGCTCTACAGCATACCTTCAAAAGTCTAGTTGCATACATGTCTCAATGGGTGGTGTATTTTGGCGGGAAAGGGGGCTGTTTTGGTAGCAAAAGGGGAATCTACTTAATATTAGGTGGGTGGTCACAAAGTTATGACGGATCAGTGTATGTAGTCCCAAAACATTTTTTTTTTCAGTATTGGATAAAGTGGGGATAGATAAAACCCATGCCAATGAGGCAAAGTGAGGCAACTGCCTAAAATGTCACTCTGTGAGGGGATTGCCACCAAGGCCTGAGTATGCATACTCCATCCTCACTGTTGCTCAGTAACCTTGCCTTTTTTACACAGGGTAGTGTTACTGGGCTAGTTGCTAGGACCATGGCAGCTGGGAAGCACAGCATTATTGGTTGTTATGGTACAGGCAGTTGAAGCGTAAATTATGCCCCTTAAAAGCCTGAAGGTGCTCCTTTCCTTTTGGGTCCAGCCTGTGAAAAAGTCACACAAATGAATTTACTTTCTTAATTTTCCAAACAATTGTAGAAAAAAATTATAACTTCAAAAAACACATAATGCAGCCAATACCTTGGGCTGTCTACTTTCCATAAAGGGGTAATTTTGGGGGTATTAGTACTGACCTGACATTTTAGGGCTCAAGAAATGAACATCGGGGTTGATACATTTAAAATATATACAGTACACCATAGTTTGTAGACTATAACTTTCACAAAGACTAAATAATTTACACTGTTATGCTCTTAAAGGGGTGTGTAACAGAATAACAGGAAGTGAGGATTTCCATATATTTCCCTCCCTTCCCTCTCCACTCCTACCTGAAGGCGCAGCAGCACTGGGCAGGGCGAGGAAATGTTGACCGCCTCCTAGCAGCCAATCACCCCCCGTCTAACATGACAGGCAGCTACCTCTCTGGTCCCGCCTCCCGCTGTCCACTCCTCTACTCTTCCAATGATAGCGGCAGAGGTGTATTTAGGTTTTGTGCTGCCCTAGGCCTGACTAAACTTGCACACCCCCTAATTTAAATATGACCCACCCCTTCCTGTCAAAGCCACACCCTTGTCATATTCATGGGAAGAGAACAGAGGGATGCCCTGGGAGAAGGACAGAGGGTTGCCATGGGTGACGAACAGAGGGACGCCGCGGGAAAAGGACCGACCTGCCGCCCCCAGCAAAGTGCCGCCCTAGGCCTTGTCGGCCTAGGCCAGAATACATCCCTGGATAGCGGAGGAGGCTGGGGACAAAAGCGGTGACTAAATGGCGCGATCGCCGTGGTCCGGGAAGAGCAGCAGCTCGGGCCGGATGTGGGCCGCCATTTAGTGATGCCGTCGTATACTTGCGCCGATTCAGAAAGCGAGATACGTCGAAAAACATGACTTCAGCCGTCTGACGTAACTTGCCTACGCCGGCGTATCCTGGGCGCATTCGGCGTTCCCATTTTAAATATACAAATGAGTAAGATACGCCGATTCACGAACGTAGATGCGCCTGGCCGCTTCATATTTGCAATTTGCGTAAGGCTTACGTCTGGCGTAAAGTTACCCCTAATATGGCAGGTAATGTAAAGTTATGGGCTTGGGAACGACGCCGTCAAATTTTACGTTTTGTACTCCGTTTACGTAGTACTACGTGAATATGGCTGTGCGTAGGTTACGTTCACGTCGTAGGCATTGAGCCGTCGTATCTTAGGGAGCATATGCGACGTGATTCTGAGCATGCGCACGGATGCGCTGTTCGATCGGCCATTCATTTGCATGGGGTCATGCTTAATTTAAATAGATCACGCCCACCTCCTTCCCACTTTAAATTAGGCGGGCTTACGCCGGCCAATTTACGCTACGCCGCCGCAACTTACGGAGCAGGTGCTTTGGGAGTACTGTACTTGCCTCTCTGTTACGTCAGCGTAGCGTATATGAGATGCGCTACACCCGCACAAATGTACGCCGCCCTATGTGAATCTGGGCCAACGTTTTGTCGTGACAATCGTGATCTTTATTCTAAGCAAAAAAATTGTGATTCTCAATTTGGCCAGAATCGTGCATCTCTGGCCTCCAGAGATAAACAAATTCGGATGCCATTAAGCAGAGGGTACTTATTTCTATATGTTCTGGACATGTCCTTGGATGGCACAGTTTTGGACGGCAGTTTTTGATTATATCAATACCCGTTTACAGCTGTCTCTCCCCCGTACCCCTGAATTGGCACTGCTGGGTATCCATAACAATGAGCAAAGTCTCAAATACACCAAGCTGTTACTATCATATTTGTTGTACTATGCAAAGACGGAAATACTCTTTAAGTGGGCTTCCGCCTCCCACGATATCCTCTTGGAAATCAATCGTAAATGGGGTTTTGCCAATGTGCAAATTGACATTTATTAATAGGAACTGCTCCCGTAAATATGAAAAAATCTGGCAGCCATGGTTGGATGATTAATTGTTCTGTCTATAAGGAGATGGATTTCCTTTTTACTTTCCTTTGTGTTGGCGATTGTTGAATGTATGTTCTCCCTGAATATTAGGCACTATATTGACATTTTTATTTAATTTTTTTAGATATTACTATATTGACATTTTTTTTTTAGATATTACTAACCCTGGATACCTGTTGTTTGTGTAACACTTATGTTTTTTTTAATAGAGAGTAATTCTGTTTGTTAAAAAAATAATAATAATAATATACACTGATTTATTATTTTTTACACAAAGAAATGTAGCAGAATACATTTGGCCTATTTGTATAAAGAAACCCCATGATTACGCTAAGAGGGCGGAGTGAGAGGCTTTGAGGGGCGTGGCCTGCTTGAAGCCCAGGCTGAGGCTGTCATACACCTCCTCACAGGGTTTTGCTGTGATGTAAGACTTTTAATACTTCCTTTCTATACTATAAAGAAAGATTGTTTACTTGCAGCATTTTATAAAAGGAACAAGTTTTTATTCAAAATGTTCAGACTTTTACCTTTATATAGGGGGGAAAAAAATACCACCAAAGAAAGCTCTGTCCCAAAATACTATATTAATTGGGGGTACTACAATAAGAAACTTGCAAGAGGGTCCAACATTATGATTGGGATTCTGCAGGACCAGCTTCTGATCATGCAAGACCAGCATGACAGCCAAACACAGTGGTCATGTGATCGTCCAATCCTTCCAACCCCCGGGTGTATAGACCCTGTTAAAGGGACCTTAAGGCTGGGCTGGAGGGGCTATACCAGCTCCCTCCAGACCTATAGACAAATGACAGCTGGGCAGGATACATGTCGTTCTAGGTGGACGTCATATGAGGTCCTCCCTGGTAGAGACCTTGCGCACACCTGGACACAGCAGATGGCCAATCAGTATCGGCTGCTGCTGGTACCATGTGATCGCTGTGACTAATTAAATCTGGCCTGGCTTACCAGGGTTCTCCCCAGTAGTGTATTTAGGTTTTATGCTGCCATTTTTTGGGGGCGCTAGACTAATTTGCCTCTCAGCCCAGTCGGCCCCATAAGACCGGAGCCACACTAACAGTGTAGTGCAAGCCGATGGAGACTCTTTCTGTGCTGCCCCCCTGCAAAGTGCTGCCCTAGGCCTGGGCCTTGTCGGCCTAGTCCAGGATACAGCGTTAGTTCTAATGCCTTTCTGATTTGAATGGGGCTGCATTTGTATGGCCTGGGAGGTGCAAGGAGCTTGCGGACATGTGCTCCTTAGGGGGGCATCAAAATACTTTTGGGTTGTTCCACACCATGGTGGTTCACTGGCTCTAGGTTATGTCACATTATGCTTTCTTGCACTATGCCCTTGAGTGAGCCTTTTGGCCTGCTAGGGCAATTTTTATACTGGACAAAGGGATCACTGTGTATTGCACATGGCACCTTTTTTTCTGTGTGTCGCATATTTGTTCATGAAGACTTACACTGCACGTGTTTTGGGTTTTATTTGTGTGTTTTTTCAAAGAGACTAGTGGTTCAGGTCATCAGGGTGCCAGCCCTGAAGTCGGGTACAGATTCTGTGGCCTTCAGGTCTTTAGCCTCTTCCCATCCAGAAGGGTCTTTCATCGGAAAAGCCCCTCACCAAATACTTCATGGACTGGCTTCGGCTTTGATTCAGAATCAGCCTCTTGCAGTCCCTATACATAAGCATGGAGTGCAATAGGAAGAAGTACAAGGAGCCAATCAAGTATTGGCAAGAAGAATGTTGATAGGAGGAGAAAGCTGAGTGACAGTTAGAAGAACTCATCACTGTTCAACTTCTTCTTACACTGCAGTCACAGGCGGGGCTGATCCTAGGCAGGTGTATGGGGTGCAGTGCACCCAGTTGCCACAAAGGTGGGAGCACTGAAACACCAGAGTGCTCTCCTCCCTCCTCCTCCTCTCCTTGTCCGTGTCCAGAGACAAGTGTCCGTGTCTCTCCGCCAGTCACAGCCGCCATCCCTATGTTTTCTGCCCAAGCCCGCCCCACCCCTTCTTCTGTCAGAGGAGGAGAGCGAAGCAGTGGCTGCCTCTGTGTGGAGAGAGACCAGCCATGCAGTGACGTCGCTGGGGGCGGTCCGTGCCTAACGTGTTTTCTTCGTCCGTGTTAGGGGAGCATCTCTGTGTTTGAGTCATTGCCATAGAAACATTTGTAAAGGGGAGGAGTTGGTAAGATGACCACGCCCATGTTGGCGCGCCAGAAATATTTCTGCACCCAAGTGTCTGTGACTCTAGGATCGGCCCTGGTCACAGGGGCAAGTACAGGACTCAGGGGAAGTGGGTTGAAGGATGCTGGTCATCAGACTGAGGACATCTAGTGGCAGGAAAAAGTACTGTAGGGGAAGTCTCTGGTTTGTAGCTGAATACTGCAGTAAATGCTGTTTTTATTTTATATTTTAAGGTGAAAATCATTTTTATCTTAGCGCCAAGTTGGGGAGCAAGGTGTTAGGGTGAGATTTAATGTTAGATATAGGTCATAGGTTGAGTGAATAGGTGTGAATCTGAAAATTACATTTGTTTTTGATGTTGAAAACTCAGTGTTGAGCGCTAATACTACTGGAACTACTCTCTCCTATGACACAGCCACATGCTAATTTTAAGTGGACCGTACAATAGATACTGTATGTGGTTAGCCTTCCTGCCTTACAGAGCTGTGGTTTTGGATCCAATTCTTACTGCCCCACTCACAGAACCAGGAAGTCCTGCATTGTACATGATCACACCTGAGAGGTGGACACAACAAAACTGGTCAGAGATGGGTGCGGGAGACTGGTCATCAAAACTGAATCCAGCAGACAGGAACACTTGGGGCCTGAGTAATAAGGCAAGTATTCCTTTGTATTAGAATACACCATTGGTAAATGAGTACTATATTCATTATCAGATAGGTTGGAACCAATGTTAAGTACTATATTTATGTACCTGTATGTCTGGAGATGAGCTTTAATCAATCCATCATGTCTACCCTTCAGCTATAATAACTTAACCATTAGTTCCACTCTAACGCTTATTGCAACTATTGATATTTTCAGGTGGAGCTGTCTTGGTAATTGAAGCTATTGGGTGTGTGCAGATAGAATGAATGAAGCTGTTGGGTGTAATTAATGGTTTGAATAAAGCTTTCAGGCCGACAAAAGATATGTTTTGCATACATGTTAACCACTTCAGGCCCGCGCTACCGTCGGATGACAGCAACAGCGCGGGCCTGAATATCCAACATGCCGTCATTTGACGGCATCTCCTTCAGGCGCAGCGCGCTGCGGGGAAGCCCTGTGTTGTCCGTGTCCCTTGGACACGGCCAATCACAGATCACGGCGAACGGCCAATCAGAGTGGCCGTTTGCGATGCGATCTGTGGGCGAATGAGAGATGATCTCTCATAGATCATCTCTCATTGCCGTTTTACACAGAGACAGCGTCCTGTCTCTGGAGAGGAGGAGCCCGATCTGTGTTCCTTCCTACATAGGGACACAGATCGGTCACCCCCCTCCTCCCCCCCCTTCCCCCACAGTTAGAACACACCTAGGATACACATTAACCCCTTCCTCACCCCCTAGTGTTAACCCCTTCAATGCCAGTCACATTTATACTGTAATTAGTGCATATTTATAGTACTGATCGCAGTATAAATGTGAAAGGCGCCAAAAATGTGTCAAAAGTGTCCGATGTGTCCGCCATAACGTCGCAGTACCAATAAAAATCGCAGATCGCCGCCATTTCTAGTAAAAAAAAAAATAATAAAAAAATAATAATTCTCTCCCCTATTTTGTAAGCGCTATAACTTTTGCGCAAAGCAAAGCAGTCGCTTATTGCTTATTTTTTTTTTTTACCAAAAATATGTAGAAGAATACGTATCGCCCTAAACTGAGAAAAATTTTTTTTTTTTTTTTTTTAATTGGGATATTTATTATAGCAACAAGTAAAAAATATTGTATTTTTCTTCAAAATTGTCGCTCTTTTTTGTTTATAGCGCAAAAAATAAAAACCGCACAGGCGATCAAATACCACCAAAAGAAAGCTCTACTTGTGGGGAAAAATTTTGTTTGGGAGCCACGTCGCACGACCGCGCAATTGTCAGTTAAAGCGACGCAGTGCCGGAAGCTGAAATTTTACCTGGGCAGGAGGGGGGTGTAAGTGCCCAGTAAGCAAGTGGTTAATAGGCATTCGTTTATTGGAAATTGCCACATCAAAATTAAAGAACCTATTCGATTATTTCCAGCACATCATCCACCCAATTTAAGCAGTCAGTGAGTGCACCATTGCGTGCTTGTGATATAACTCAACTGTTGGTCAGTATCCACAACTCATAACTATTGACTGGGTATTGACTAGTTTCACAGCTGAAATCTGCTTCTTCAGGACAGGGCTATTGCATGGAAATCATAGATTGCTTATTTAGTGGTCTAGTTCATCTGAGAATACATTTAAAACCCATACTATATTACCAAAAGTATTGGGACGCCTGCCTTTACATGCACATGAACTTTAATAGTATCTCAGTCTTAGCTACTATCCCCTCACCCCCACTCTCCCCCTTTTCTAACATAACTGGGATGATGGTACAATTTTATTTTCTGTTATTTATTTCTACATGAGGCTATACTCTCCCTTTTGCTCATATCTCAGTCTTATGCTGGCCATACACTATACAAAAAAATCGGACAAACCCATTTTCGAAAAACGAACGTTGGGGCGTGAGCGCAAATGATGGTGCCATCATGTAATGACCGATAAATCGTTCAGTGGACATACATAAATAATTTTTTTTTTTTTTTTTTTTTTACATATACCTAGTGCAGACAGTTCGGACGGGAAACACATTATCCTTTCAATTCATCATTCGTTCGGCAGAAAATTTCCAAACTTCAGTTTTTTGGCTCAAAAACTATTATCAATTCTGTGCCCATTAACTGGCCAAAAAACGAACGAACTGTCTAAATCAGGGGTCTCCAAACTTTCTAAACAAAGGGCTGGTTTACTGTCCTTCAGACTTCAGGAGGGCCAGATTGTGGCCAGCGGGAGGTGGAATTTTTTTTGGCATCAGTTGGAGTAAACATCACCACATTTGGTATTAGGTTAGAGGAATAGTGCCCAATCGTTGGTATCATAAGGAGGAATAGTGCCCTATTATTAGTGTCAGTGGGAGAAATGGTGCTCCATTGTTGGTGTTTGATGGCAGATTAGTGCCTTATATCAGTGGGAGGATTAGTGCCCCAAGGACTGGATAAAAGCAAGCAAAGGGCCGCATCTGGCCCCCGGGCCGCAGTTTGGAGACCCCTGGTCTAAATGACCGAATTTCGGTCGATTTTTCATATAGTGTATGGCCAGCATTAGTCTGTAGGGTTCAATATTAAGTTGGGCAACCCTTTGCAGCTATAACACCTTCAACTTATATGGCAAGGCTGTCCACAAGGTTTAGGAGTGTGTCTATAGGAATGTTTCACTATTCTTCCAGAAGCACATTTGTGAGGTCAGGCACTAATGTATACGAAAAGGGCTATCTCACAGACTCGGCTCGAATTTATCCCAACGGTGTTTTATCGGGTTGAGGTCAGGCCAGTCAAGTTCCTCCACCCCAAACTCGCTTATCCGTGTTTGTATGGACCTTGCTTTGTGCACCGGTGTGCAGTCATGTTGGAACAGGAAGAGGCCATCTCCAAACTGTTCCCAAAAAGTTGGGAGCATCAAAATGTCTTGGCATGCTGATGCCTTAAGAGTTCCCTTCACTGGAACTAAGGGGCCAAGTCCAACCCCTGAAAACGACTCCACACCACAATCTTCTCTCCAACAAATGATTTGGACCAATGCACAAGCCAAGTCCATGAAGACATGGATGAGCAAGTTTGGGGTGGACTGGCCAGCACAGAGTCTTGAACTCAATCCGATAGAACACCTTTGGGATAATTTAGAGCAGAGATTGCAACTCAGGCCTTCTCATCCACATCAGTGCCTGACTTCCCAAATGTGCTTTGGAAGAATGGTCAAACATTCCCCTAGACACATTCCTAAACCTTGTGGACAGCCTTCTCAGAAGAGTTGAAGTTGTTATAGCTGCAACGCGTTTAAAGGCAGGCGTCCCAGTACTTTTGGTAATATAGTGTACATATCCTATACACAGGATTCAACAATAAAAGATAAAAGTTGCTTGCAAACAGTATATGCATAGGATTAGACTTCAAACTCAAAACTGTCATTACATGCACCTGCTGGGCGAATCCCCCACAAAACATGAGCGACGTGCCTGTGGGGCATGTGTTTGGCATGACAGTGTGTGGCAAGCACTGACTGACTGTAATCTGTAATCAGTCTGTCAACTTATCTATGGCAGCTCAATTAGCAGAGGGGGGATTATAAGTGCATCTTGTTTGAGTACACCTATCCTTTAATATAGATCTAAACCCTACCTGGACTATATATCCATGATAAAACATTATATCCATTATATAAACATACACAGGGCCGCCATCAGGGGGGTACAGGCAGTACACCTGTAAGGGGCCTGGGGGTCCCCAGGGGCCCGGATGGGAACCCCCCTCTTTTTTTCTTTATTTTTTATAAAAAAATATATTTTTAAATATTTTATTTATTTTATTTTTTATTAAAGGGCCAATTTTTTTTATTTTATTTTTTTTTAGCAGTCCTGGGGTCCCCAGAGGCCCCCAGGGCCCCGGGTGGCAACCCCCCATTTTTTCATTTATTTTTTATAAAAAAATATATTTAATATATTTTTAGTTTATTTTTTTTATTAAAGGGCCAATGTTTTTTTTTAGGGGTCTAGAGGTCCCCAGGGGCCCGGAGATCCCCAGGGCTCCAGGTGACAACCCCCCCACTTTTTTTTTTTTTTTTTTAAATAATTGTTATATATTTTTTTTTAATTTCTTTTATTTTTATTTTTTTATATAAATATACATACATTTATTATTATTATTATTATTATTATTATTATTAAAAGGCCCAGAGGGCCCCAAATGAGAACCTTTTTTCTTATAAAAATGTTTTAAATTTTTTTATATAAAAATATTTTTTTATATATTTTTTTATTTCTTTTATTACCTCCCACTGTGCAGCCGAGGTAGATGGCTGCAGAGCTGAGCTACTGTATGTCTCGTCTCACACATAGCTCAGCCTCAGCGCTGACATCCCCTTCTCTCTCTGCACAGACACAAGGAGAGATAGAGCTCATCTGCTCCTCCTCCTTCCGAGTCTGCCCTGCCCACACTCCCCGGGCATGTGTGGGGACTGGACAGGAAGTTTGAACCCAAAAAAGCATCAGACAGCTTGCCTGTGCCTCAGCCTCCATCCTAGTAAGCTCACACTTTCTAGTCTCTCCTGCCTCCCAGTGTATAAAACGGGGTGCTCTGTGGACTTTGTTAAAGGGGAGGGGGGCAGGCTTTGGTGAGCAGAGACCCTCTTTACACAATAGTACACAGCATGCACCCTTAAATCAAGTTTCCCAGAACACCCCTTACATCAGATCTGATGTAAGGGGGGCCTCTGTGCAGACTGTGATGTAAGGGGGGCCTCTGTGCGGACTGTCATGGACCTGCCACCTAAGAGTTAACAGTGCAGACTGATTCCAATGACTGGCAACAAGCTGCCTTATTTAAACACCTCAGCAGCACTGTGTCTGCCTGATCTGCAGTTCTTACCCGACTTCCTGTTCCTGTGATCTGACCTGTTTCCTGTGTTTGACCCGGCTTGTTGACTACGATTGATCTCTGCTATCCTGATCCCGGCCTGCCTTGTGACCACGCTCAGCTCTACACTGCTTGATTTCCCACTGCCGAACTTGCCTGTATACTGACCATTCTCTGCCTGTCGTTTATACCTATATCTGATTGTCTGTTACCAAACCCGGCTTGTCTGACTACCTATTCAGTGTCTCCCCAGCCAGTGCACCCACCAGCCGGCTTCCCTTTTCCTGCTGCACCTGCTGAACCGAGAAGTAGGTCTGCCACCTCATCCCTTTAAACCCAAACACACATGAATTACACAGGTTCCGAGACTAAGTGAATGCAGATCATGCACCAAGTGAGTTTAATTACCACCTTAGTAGGCCACCGAACCTGTATAATTAATGCGTGTTCGGGTTTAAAGGGATGAGGTGGCAACCGTACCGAGAAGACCCAAGACGAACCAGGCACCCATACACCGCCAGGCTCTTGTGGCCACTGTTGCAACATCGGTGGCCCTTGAGCCGGGGTTGTACGAGAAGCCTTCTCACTACACGTCAGGCTCATCTGGCAGATACGTAACACGGACTCTGATGTAAGGGGGGCCTCTGCGCGGACTCTGATGTAAGGGGGGCCCCTGTGAGGACTCTTGTGATCCATCACTTTTCCACGCTCTATGGGCCACTTGACTGGACTTGCCCTCCAGGCCTAAGGCTACCAGCCCTACCTGGTATACACCAAAGTTTGTAGACTCTTCAACCCCCAAAAGAAGGCTACAGCAAGGGCCTTTATTGCCGGGAGGGTGTCCATGAATGTCCTCAGGAGCAAAATCTGTCTGCGCGTCCCTATGGGTCGCGAGTGGCGCGATCTGTGATCACCGAGTCTACGAGACTCGGGTGATCACAGATCAGAGTAAGGGGTCGATCCTGACCCCTTAGCACGTGATCAACTGTCAGCCAATGACGGCTGATCACATGATGTAACCAGAAGCTGGGTAATCAGTATTTTTTTGTGTGTGAGGCCACACGATCGGTCCAACCCGATGAGAATGGTCCGATGGACCGTTTTCATTGGTTCACAGACTGATGGTCTGATGTGCGTGTACACCATCAGTTCAAAAACCGATCGTGTCAGAACGAGGTGACGTAAAACACAATGACGTGCTGAAAAAAATTAAGTTCAATGCTTCCAAGCATGCGTCGACTTGATTCTGAGCATGCGCGGGTTTTTGAACAGATGCTTTTGCGTACTAATCATCGGTTTTGACCGATGGTCGGGCGTCCATCAGTCCGATTTTAAAGCAAGTTTTAAAACTTTGGTCCGGAGGACGACGGACCGATGGGCTGTACACATGGTCGGTTTGGACCGATGAAACTGGACTTCAGTCCATTTTCATCGGTTTGGACCGATCGTATGTACGCGGCCTGAGGTGGAAAAAAAGATGACCATCGACTTCTGTCAGAGGGAAATTGGTCCTTCGCACATAAAGCCATGGCTGCATTTTTTGTGCCCTTTAGTGTCAGCTGCCAGTGCCCACTATGCCACCTACCAGTACCCACCAGTGCCACAGTGCCACCCATCAATGCCCACCAGTGCTGCCAATCAATGCCCATCTGTGTCTCATAATCAGTGCCACAGATCCTTGCTGCCTATCAGTGTCACCTAAAATTGCCCATCAGTGCCACTCATCAGTGATCATCAGTGCCAACCATCAGTGCCACCTATCAATGCCGCCTCATCAGTGCTTATCAGTGCCACCTACCAGTGCCCATTAGTGTCGCCTATCAGTGTCCATCAGCGCAGCCTCATCAGCGCACATCAACGAAGGAGAAAAATGACCTGTTTTCAAAATTTTATAACAAACTATGAAACAGTTTTTTGTTTGTTTGTTTTTCAAATTTTTGGTCCTTTTTTGTTTTATTTAGCAAAAAAAAAAAAAAAAAAAACACAGCAGCAATTAAATACCACAAAAAGAAAGCTCTATTTGTGTGAAAAAAATGATAGAAATTTCATTTGGGTACACTGTAGCATGACCGCCCAATTGTCATTGAATCAGTGACAGCGTTGAAAGCTGAAAATTGGTCTGGGCAGGAAGGGGGTGAATGTGCTCAGTAAGCAGGTGGTTAACTTTCAAACAGACTAAACATATACACTGTTTTGGGCTATTTTTACCAAAGAAATGTAGCAGATAACATTTTGGCCTAAATTTCTAAAGTAAGGGTCCTTTCACACGGAGCGGACCGTTTTTCGGTCCGCTCCGTGTGTCCGTCAGCTCAGCGGGGGGGTCTCCGCTCAGCTGTCGGCGGACGGGGCGGTCCCCGCACACTGTGCAGGGACCGCCCTGTCTCTCCTCCGCTCTCCCCTATGGGGAGTCGGATGGAAACGGACCGTCTGTCCGTCTTCATCCGATCCGTTTGGGCGGACGGAAGAAAAATAGGACATTCTTCCGTCCGCAAAAACGGATGCGGATGTAGCGGACGTTAGCGGATGCATCATCCGCTAACGGATCCGCTCCCATAGGGAAGCATTGAGGTCCGTTACCGGACGTCCAAAAAACGGACAAACGGAACGGACCTGTGAAAGGACCCAAAGATTATTTATTTGTAAAATTTTATGACAGAATTAGGAAAAAACTTTTTTTCCCAAAATGTTGTGTATTTTTGTGTTTTTATAGCAATCAAATAAAAACACACTGGTTTTAAATGCCACCAAACGAAAGCTCTATCTGTCTCCAAAAATTATAAAAATGTAATTTGGGTACAAAGTACTGAGAGCTGAAAATGTACCTGTGCAAGACGGGGGGTAACAGTGTCTGGTATTAAAGTGGTTAAAGTATATTCTGGGCTAGTACCCACTTCTAGCACTTTGACAAAGAGATTTAAGAGCTGCTGGAGGTCACTACCTTAATGCTTCTTCCACACAAGGCGGACTCAGTCACTACGGAGTCCGCCAACTCCCGTCTGCTCAGCGGGAGATCCATCCTCTGATCTCCGCTGACAAGCCCCTCTCTGCTCACTGAGTGGGGAGGGGCTTGTGCAGCACCGCTGTCTCCTATGGAGCGATCTGATGAAAACGGACAGCGTGTCCGGATCTTACCTGATCCGCCATGGACAGATGGGGACGTATCGCCATCCGTCTGATTTTGGTGTCTCCGCTGACATGTCTCCGCTGACATCCGACGCTCCATAGGATTGCATGGAGCGTCTGTTCAGGTCCACCGTCAAATCTGACAGGCAGATCTGAACAGTCCGACTGTGTGAAAGGGGCCGAATACTTAACTAAGACAGCTCTAATGCTAATAAAATACAGTATGGTATTAAAACATTGTTTCCTTTTTTCTTCCTTTTTGTCTGAATATCCATTTCCCTGTAACAATATTTCTGGAATTTAGCGCATGGCACAAAAATATTACTGTGATGATAAAGTAAGCAACCAATGAAATTGAATGGCATACAGTATATCTGTAAGCAGCCCGTTTTCAAAAGTTTAGACTATAAATTTTTTGGTATGTTTTTGATTGGAATTTATAACTTTGTTAAAGGGGTTGTAAAGGTTTGTTTTTTGTTTTCTAAATAGGTTCCCTTTAAGTTAGTGCATTGTTGGCTCACTTACCTTTTCCTTCGATTTCCCTTCTAAATATTTGTTTTCTTTGTCTAAATTTCGCACTTCCTGTTTCTCCTCAGTAATCATCCGAGCAGTGAAAAGTCAGTCAGAACAGCTTACTGAGGAGCAGGGCCGCCATCAGGGGGGTACAGGCAGTGGCAGTACACCTGTAAGGGGCCCCTTTATTTCTTCTTTTTTTTGTAAAGGCCCCCCGCTTCTCAATTTCAGGCGGGGGCACCCCCCCCCCCCCCGGTTCTCTGCTCTAGGGGGCCCATGCCTGAAGCTGTGTAAGGGGCCCCAAAATTCCTGATGGCGGCCCTGAACATATATGAAACATTGTGTATCATACTTGTGGTTTACATGCACTGGCAAAATCGAAGGATGAGGTAAGTGAAGGAGGACTTCACTAAGGTAAAGGAAGCTATTTAGGGAAAAAATTCTTTACCTTTACAACCCCTTTTAATATACCCATACCTGACCATTGGTCAGTGGCGGCTGGTGCTCAAACTTTTTGGGGGGGCGCAAACAAAAAAAAAAATATTGCAGCCTCACTGTGCCATGCCACCAAATGCAGCCACTGTGCCATCAATTGTCATCACTGTGCCATGCCACCAAATGCAGCCACTGTGCCATCAATTGTCACCACTGTGCCATGCAACACAGCAACTGTGCCATCAATTGTCAGCACTGTGCCATGCCAACAAATGCAGTCACTGTGCCATCAATTGTCACCACTGTGCAATGCCATCAAACGTCACCACTGTGCCATAAATTGTCACCACTGTGCCATGCCATCAAATGCAGTCACTGTGCCATCAATTGTCACCACTGTGCCATGCCATCAAACGCAGCCACTGTGCCATCAATTGTCACCACTGTGTGTGCCATGCAACACAGCAACTGTGCCATTAATTGTCACCACTGTGCCATGCCATCAAATGCAGTCACTGTTTCATAAATTGTCACCACTGTGCCATGCCATCAAATGCCACCACTGTGCCATCAATTGTCACCACTGTGCCATGCCAAACGCCACCACTGTGCCATCAATTGTCACCACTGTGCCATGCCATCAAATGCCACCACTGTGCCATCAATTGTTACCACTGTGCCATGCCATCAAATGCAGTCACTGTGCCATCAATTGTCACCACTGTGCCATGCCATCATATGCAGTCACTGTGCCATCAATTGTCACCACTGTGCCCCATGCCACTGTGCTCATTGTCGCCTCTGTGCCCTTTGTCACCACTGTGCCCCATGATGCCACTGTGCCCCATGATGCCACTGTGCCCCATGATGCCCCTTTCCCTGTAAAAATCACTTACCTGACGCTTCCATGTTCTTCCTTAGATGTCTTCTGCCGCCGTGGAGAAGCTTCAGCCAATCAGGTTCCTGATAACCAGAACCCGGGAACCTGATTGGCTGAAACGGCCATCAGTCTCATGCAAGGAACGCAGATTGCCTGTGCTCCGAGCATAGACTTCCGAGAGATGGAGGGGGGCACTGGAAAAGCCTATCAGAGCCGCTGGCTTTGATAGGCAGTTCCCCTCAGCCAACCAGCTGCCGCTATTCAGGTAACCGGCGACCCATGTCCGGTTATAGGAATAGACCAGGCAGCTGGCAACAATAACACACGTTCAATGCATTGCATTGAATGTGAGTTATTTGCGAGAGGGGGTGGCGCTGCAGCGCCCTCTATAGACGGCCGTCAGAACTTCCGCTAAAATGTCAAAATGACATTTTAGCCGAATAAAGTTCTTAAAGGGCCCGTTTTTTTTTTTTTTTGTGACTGCGGGAGGGGGGGGGGGGGCGGCGCCCGTGCGCCCATATGGGCGGGCCGCCACTGCCATTGGTACAAGCTAAACTGCCCATTGCACCCCCCGCAACCATGAAACTCCTTATGCCGTGTAAACACGGTCGGAATTTCCGATGGAAAAAGTCAGACGGAATTTTGTCATCGGATATTCCGACAGTGTGTATGCTCCATCTGACTTTTTCTTTCGGAAATTCCGATGGAGTTAGAAAGAAAACATGTTCTCCTTTTTTCCAACGGAAATTCCGTTCGTCTGTATGGAATTCCAACAGGGAAAAAAACATGCATGCTCGGAAACAATTCGACGCATGCTGGGAAGCATTGAACTTCATTTTTCTAGGCTTGTCATAGTGTTGTACGTCACTGCGTTTTTGACGATCGGAATTTGGTGTGTCCGTGTGCGTGCACAAGACAGCTTGAACAAAATTCCGTCGGAAAAACCAGTCGGAGTTTATTCTGACTGAAAAAACGGTATTAGTGTGCCCAAACCCTCGATCAACAAACAGCTGTAAAAAAAAGTAACCATAAATTAAAGCAGAGTTTCACCCTAAAAAACAAACTTTTTATGAACAGCTTGCCTTTAATGTAAAAAAAAAAAAAAATTAAAAAAAAAAAGTTTTTTTTACTCACTTCTATATGGCTGTTACTAGGCAGATTTCGTTATCTGCCTAATTCCTAGTACGCGTTGGTAGAACTTCCTGTCCTAAGACCCCATTGCCTCCTGGGAAATGATGACACTCATTTCCCAGGAGTCTCTGGGCATTACTGTGCCTAAAAATCCCAGCATGCACCTCTCTCAGAAAATCCAGGAAGAAACATGAACCCAGAGGTGGACCACATTTTAGTGCAGAAACCTTCAATTCTATAAGAATTGTAGTACACATTGAGCAGATCATGTGACCAGAAACAATGGAAATAGTGGTAGGTAAGTGTCACAAAAATGCATGTGCTGTTTCACCATGTGTCTGGTCGCTAAGTGACCCCTAAATTTTAGCACACCTGTTTAACTTGTTGATCATCCCGAACAAAGAAATCTCTTATGCCTTTTTTTGTAGATATATTTTAGATGTCGCCCGTGGTCCCTGTTGATCTCCAGCTATTTTGCAGGGGCGTGCGGGGAGCGTGCAAAGGGAATCCCGGTAATTCAGGTCTGTGCTGTAGCCGTCATTCAGTCAAGTGGTTAATAAGTCAGCCATGTGGTTAATAACAGCATCCAGACAGACCTGAAAAAAAGGAAAATAAGTCAAGATTTTATATATTTTATACATAATGGGGTAGATTCAGGTAGAGCGGCATATATTTATTCCGGCGTAGTGTATCGTCTTTACGCTACGCCGGCACAACGTAGAGAAGCAAGCCTGCTATTCACGAAGAATAAGCGCTCCACGTTGCGCCGGCGTAGCGTATAGTTGTAGGCGTAAGCCGACGTAAGTCAAAGTAGGTAGAAGTGGGCTGGAAGTAGGCGTGATATATTTAAATAAAGGGTGACCCCATGCGAATGATGGCCACAGCTTCAAAAAACGAACTGTGCATGTGTCGGCTCTTGGACGCATCCCAGTGCGCATGCTCACAGTTCCGTCAAAATAGCTGCCTAAGATACGCCTATGACATGAACGTAACCAATGCACAGCCCTATTCACGTAGTACTACGTAAACAGTGTACGCAGCGTAAAATTCGACAGCGACGTTCCCTGGCCCATACCTTTGCATTACCTGCACCTCATATAGCAGGGGTAACTTTACGCCGGATACGTAAACGGCGTAGATTACAGCGACGGGCGCAAGTACATTTGTGAATCGGCGTATCTTGCTCATTTACATATTCAACGCGTAAATCTATGGAAGCGCCCCTTGCGGCCAGCGCAAATATGTGCCCAAAATCCGACGGCATAGGAGACTTACCGTATTTATCGGGGTATTGCGCGCTCCGGCGTATAGCGCGCACACCTAATGTGGACCCGAAATTCCTGTAAAAAAACATTTTAGTACTTACAGTTTTGGTGTCTTGCGCGGCGTCAATCGGCGGCCTTGTCTGGTCCGGCGTCCGTCTTGGGCTTCAGTGGTGTCCTCCCGGCTTCTCCAGCGATGTCTCGAGTCGAATCCCCGCTTCCCGCGCTCAGTTTAAACGCCTCCGCTGACATATACCGAGTGCAGTACACTCGGGTACATTTGGCCAGGCTCAGCTTCGCTCGTGCTCACACTCTGTGACGCTTATGCGTGAGCACGAGCGAAGCCGAGCCTGGCCGAATGTACCCGAGTGTACTGCACTCGGTATATGTCGGTGGCTCAGTTCAAACTGAGCGCGGGAAGTGGGTATCGGCGTATATCACGCACCCACGATTTTCCCCTTATTTTAAGGGGAAAAAAGTGCGCGGTATACGTTGATAAATACGGTACGTCGGTTGGATTAAGCCAAAATTCAGGTGTATCTAATTTCAAGAATAAGACGCATTGATACAACGGCGCATCCGTGGACTTATGCGGCGTATCAGGAGATACGTCGGTGTAAGTCCTCTCTGAATCCGGGCCATCATGTGTTTTTGATATGTATGGTTTTTTTTTGGCTCTTCTCTACTCTTCTTAACATTTATTTTGCATTCATATTTTTCTCAGTTAAAGCTTAAAGTAAACCCACAACAGTAAAATCAGTCTGTATACGCAGTAAAGCATGCTTGTTATACTCACTGTGGAACCTAGGGGGTTAATCCTCCACATTGTATAAAAAGGCTGCTTGATCTTGTATGCACAGATCCTGCTCTTCTTCCATTGACTCCAAAACATGTCCGGTTAATACAGAGCCTTTGGAGTCAGGCTGCACATGCTCAGTTTGGTGTGTATTACTAGAGATGTTATTTTTGTTCTTTGCAGAGTGAGAGTGCATGTGATCAGTACAGGGCCAATCAGCACTATCCAGACAGAAGATCTGGTGCCCTCCAGCCTCATAGGACAGATCAGTGCAATATGAAATCTCTTACAAGATTCACCAGGAACAGATAGAAGTCACAAGACTGCTATATACTACTGATGAGAAAAGGTATTTATCAGTTTATATTTACTAAAACAATTGCATGTCCATGTTCTGTGTACTGTGGGAGACCGGATATAGTTAATGCAGGGTCTTGGGTTTAGTAACACTTTAAGTTCAGTCAAAAAAGTTTTAAAATAAAAAAAAAACTATGAATGGAGGATGGGCAGATTTCAAGGGTCTGTCCCTGATTTGGAACAAAGTCCCTCTTTCCTTCTCATTTGTCCCTCATATTGGTCCACAAGTCAGTACTTGTATTCCTCGTCCACATATTTATAATTTGTCTTATTTTTTCTTACATCTACTTATTATAATTACTCATTGGAAGAACGGCAAGTGCTGTTTTTTGCACAGTAGTTTGTGTACACGTTTTTTCAATTTTTCACTTTTATATATATTTGTATGGTTTAATTCAGGGGTCTCAAACTCAAATTACCTGAGGGCCGCAAGACAAGTTTTCATATCCCATGGGGGGCCAAATGCAAACTTTCAAACTTCAAAAACTGTACTGGTGTCAGCGAACGTATTAACCCCCAGCTCTGTGTCAGCGGACACATTATTAACCCCCAGCACTGGTGTCAGCGGACACATTATTAACCCCCAGCACTGGTGTCAGCGGACACATTATTAACCCCCAGCACTGGTGTCAGCGGACACATTATTAACCCCCAGCACTGGTGTCAGCGGACACATTATTAACCCTCAGCACTGGTGTCAGCGGACACATTATTAACCCCCAGCACTGATGTCAGCGGACACATTATTAACTCCCAGCACTGGTTTCAGCGGACACATTATTAAACCCTAATATTGGTGTCAGCAAACACATTATTAACCCTGACCACTGCACTGCACACGGACCACTGCACACGGACCACAGCACACGGACCACTGCACTGCACACGGACCACTGCACTGCACACGGACCACTACACTGCACACTGCCGACAGACTACTACACTACACACTGACCACTCACCATCATGGCACAGCACATCAAGGCTCACAGCCCAGCAAATTAGGGCACAGCACATCAGGGCACAGCACATCAGGGTACAGGGCACAACATATCAGGGTACAGCACATCAAGGCACAGAGCCCAGCAAATAAGGGCACATGGCACAGCACATCAGGGCACACGGCACAGCACATCAGGGTACAGGGCACATGAGGGCACATGGCACATCAGGGCACAGCGCACATCAGGGTACAGGGCACAGCACATCAGAGCACAACAGGGTACAGGGCACATCACATAGGGGTACAGCACAACAGGCCACGTCAGGGTACAGAGCACAGCACATCAGGACAGGACATATCAGGACAAGGCACATGGCACATCAGGGTACAGGACATGGCACATCAGGGTACAGGGCACATGAAAAAGCACATCAGGGTACAAAGCCCAGCAAATCAGTGTACATGGCACACATCAGGGCACATGGGGCATATCAGGGCACATGAGAGCACATCAGGCACAGCACATCAGTACAGAGCACATGGCACTACAGGGCACAGGGTACCCTGATGTACAGAGCCCAGCACATCAGGGCCCTTTTAGGGTACATGAGGCACATCAGGGTACATGGGGCACATGGCACATCAGAGCACATCAGGGTACCTGGGGCACATGGCATATCAGGGTACATGGGGTACATCAGGGCACAATCAGAGCACATCAGGCATACCTCCCAACGAAGTTGTTGAGCCGAGGGGGGTCCGCAGATCATAGTTGATAAGCGGGGGGGGGGGTCCGCGGATCTGAGTTGTTGAGCGGGGGAGGTTCCGCGGATCGGAGTTGTTGAGCGGGGGGTTCGCAGATCAAAGTTGTTGAGCGGGGGGTCCAGGGCTCGGAGTTGTTTAGGGGGGGGGTCCGCAGATCAAAGTTGTTTAGGGGGGGGGGTTCCACGGCTTGAAGTTGTTAAACGGAGATTTACCGCGAATCGCGGGGATTTAACGCAAATTGCGGGGATTTACCGCGAGTCGTGGGAAATTTACCGCAAATCGCGGGAATTTGCCGCGAATCGCGGGGATTTACCGCGAATCGCGGGGATTTATCGCAAATCGTGGGGATTTGCCGCGGGCCATTTATTACCGGTCCGCGGGCCGTAAATGGCCCGGCGGGCCGGTACTTTGAGACCCCTGGTTTAATTGGTTCTTTGGCACGGGTGATTTAATTTATACATAAACAGTAAGCTAATTAAACAGTAAGCTAATTAATAACTAGTCACATAGACAGGCCTAGGTGTCAGTGCCCACCCAGACAGCTGGGCCCCAGTATTCAAGAAGACCCAAGGCTGTCCACATCTCATTAACCAGCTTTATTTTCACATATACAGTGCCTTGCGAAAGTATTCGGCCGGGTTTCAGGCTTTAAACATAAAGATATAAAATTTTAGTTTTTTGTGAAGAATCAACAACAAGTGGGACACAATCATGAAGAGGAACAAAATTTATTGGATATTTCAAACTTTTTTAACAAATAAAAAAGTCTGCCCGAGACTGTGTGGCCGGAAATGGGTGCAAATACCAGTCTTTAGACAGGTATCTGCACCCCCCTCCCCCTGAAAGGTGTCAAATGTGACACCGGAGGGGGGAGGGTTCTGATCAGCGTGAGTTCCACTTTAGGGTGGAGCTCCGCTTTAACTTTTTTATCTTGTTTAGTCACGTGATTTAGCAGCTCTGGCTCCCCTGTGTCAGACAGCAGGTGCTCCAGAGGATAGGAGGGAGAGTAGACAATGGATGGTAGCCTATGGGTGATGTCATAACTCCAGGAATTCACAGCTGTTGTTGAGCGCTCCCTTATATAGGGGAGCTGGAGCTTCTGAATCAGACTATAAAAAAGTAAGTACACAGATCTTTTTTTATATCGATAGGTAGGAGAAGGGGGGGAGGGAATATTTTTGGGAAGAGTAAGAGTTAACCTTTACTACCACTTTAAAAACTATAATGACTACTTGCCCATGAAAAAATTATTTCTCCTTACAAGGAAATTCTAACTTACAGATGTTCATTATTTATATATTTAAAAAACTGTGGCATTCCATAGCTATGTGTAATATTAAACTTTTATTTCAGAGTTTTATGTGGCAGAAAAATGCAGCTGCAGTGAAATGGTTAAAACATGTCTTCCATATCTGATTCTGTTGGTGCTTCTTTAAGACCGCAATTACTCTGGCCCTCCTTCCTCTATAAATTCCTTCTTTTTTTTTTTTTTTTTTAATCCTGTGTGTATAAATGAATGTCTTTTTATTAAAGGCATAGCCTACCTTTTGCAAAAACACCCCTATTATACAAGAAAATTGCATTTATTAAATGTTTGCAATTTTGTCTGCAGAACATTACAACCATAATCAGTGCATTGAGAGAGCCCCTGCCTTCTTTGCATCACAGCCCTAGCTTTATATTGAGATTGAGATATGGACCTACAGTTTTGGGGTAGAAATAAATGGATTACAGATGCTGTGACTTTACCACACTTGTGTGACATTGAGATCTGTGAGTCCCTCTGCTGCAATGACAGATCAGATTTGTAGTTTATCTATTCACAGATGCCTGTGCATTGTATTTAAAGAGACAGTACACTGAGGTTGATTTACTAAAGCCAGAGGGCCAGATTCAGGTAGAAGTTACGCGGCTTATCTGTAGATAAGCCGCGTAACTTCTAACCTACGCCGTCGTATCTGTTTTCTGTATTCAGAAAACAAGATACGCCGGGCTTGAGTTCAGATACGAGTGGCGTAATTGTATTTCGCCGTCGTATCGGAACTGCAATTTTAAAATGCCCGCTAGGGGGGCGTTCCCGCTGATTTACGCCGAGAATATGTAAATCAGCGAGATACGCCAATTCACGATCGTACGTGGGCCCGACGCTGTGACTTTACGATGTTTCCGTAAGAGATACGCGGCGTAAAGAAAAACATGCCCCCTAGGTGGCGTATCCTATGTTAAGTATGGCCGTCGTTCCCGCATTGAATTGAAAAAGTTTCAAGTCGTTTGCGTAACTCGTCCGTGAATGGGGATTGACGTCATTGACATTCACGTAGAAAACACCGTCCTAATGTGGAGTATGCGCACTGGGATACATTGACGGCCAGCGCATGCGCAGTGCGTTCACCGTGGGATTGTGCCTAGTTTAAATACTACACGCCCCCTACCCGCCCAATTTGAATTCCGCCGGCCCATTTTCGATACGCTGCCGCAACTTTAGGAGCAAGTGCTTTGTGAATACAGTACTTTCTCCTAAAGTTTCGGTGGAGTAACGTAAATAAGCAACGTTACGCCAGAATAAAGATTCGCCCATCTACTTGAATCTGGCCCAGAGAGTGCAAAATCTGGTGAAGCTCTGCATAGAAACCAATTAGCTTCCAGGTTTTTCAGTCAAAGCCTACTTGAACAAGCTGAAGTTAGAAACTGATTGGCTACCACACATAGCTGAACTAGATTTTTACACTCCAGATTTAGTAAATCAACCGCAGGGTTTGCACTTAGCACATTTTCAGCTTAAAGTTGCACTGTCTTAGATGAATTTATCATATATGTATTTTTTTTTTATGTATTTTTATATTTCTGCACTTTATGATTTAAAGAGAAAGCGCACTCACTTCTAAACTATTTTCCAGATTACAGATCTCTGTAAATGGATCTGTGAATGGATGACATGGGTGTTCAAATACTGGACAGCCCAGTCAGAAGCACCCTGCGATTTTGGGTAAGTGGGGGGTGGTTTGAGGCTAAGTTGGGGAGGACTTGGGGAATATGACCATGTTTTAAGTTACAACCTAAATATGGGTGTTATATGCAACATCATCAGAAAGGTCAACGCGATTGGCACTGCGCTGACAAGCCGTTCACCTCTGTAGCTAAGGGTTCGGATCCCGTCTCGGCCGCATGTGAATTGAGTTTGGTGGTCTCAGCCCGGCTCCCGGTGGGTGTGCTATGTGAGGTAAGCCTGCGCTTAGTACGCCCACCCCCCTCGCACAAAACCACCACACTTACACGCACTTGAAATTGGGTTAACATGCACGCACTTTGGCCACGCGGGCTCTAAAAAAGAGAGGCGGAGGACTAACAGGGCTGGCTGAGCGGGCTAGATCCTCTCACTCCCTCATAGGGGAGTCCCTCAGACCCGTTGGGCTTCAAAGCGGAGCAGGTAGGGCGGGCTGTGTGGGAGGACCCCCTCACACCCGCCATTGCCACCCAGGGGCATGGAGAAAGATAGCAGATTGCCTCTGGGGGAGGTCTGCCTACTCCCAACTCCTGCAGGCCGGCTCCTCTCTCGAGTACACGCACAAAATACACTTTAGAAAAAAAAAACTTCTCAGAAATTGCGGTGACGTCGGGAAAACCTTGGATGGTTTTTCCGACAGAATTCCACTCAAGCTTGGCTTGCATAAACACAAAATTTCTCTGAACTTTCGTCCGTCAAGAACGTGGTGACGTACAACACTATGACAAGCCGAGAAAATGAAGTTTAATGCTTCCGAACATGCGTTGAATTGTTTCCGAGCATGCGTCGGAATTTTGCACTTCGGAATTGCTTCCAGCTCTCAATCTTTTGTTGGTAGAAATTTCGACAGCAAAAGTCCGATGGAGCATACACACGGTAGGAATTTCCGTTCAAAAGCTCACAACGGACTTTTGCAGTCGGAATTTAAATTGCATAAGTCTTTAAATTGAAACCATCATTAACCACTTCCCGACGGCCGTACGACTATGTACGGCCGCAGGGTGGCTCTGAATCTCAGGGACACCGTCTTTTGACGTCCGCACCTTTCCTAGTTCCCCGCGCGCGATCATCTCTCATTGCCGGCTTACACAGAGACAGCGCCCTGTCTCTGGAGAGGAGACCGATCAGTGTCCCTTGTACATAGGGACACAGATCGGTCACCCCCCTCCCCCTACAGTTAGAACACTATACAGGGAACATATTTAACCCCCTCCTCACCCCCTAGTGTTAACCCCTTCAATGCCAGTCACATTTATACAGTAATTAGTGCATATTTATAGCACTGATCGCAGTATAAATGTGAATGGCGCCAAAAATGTGTCCGATGTGTCAGCCATAATGGTCGCAGTCCTAATAAAAATCGCAGATCGCCGCCATTACTAGTAAAAAAAAAAAATATATAATAATTCTGTCCCCTATTTTGTAGGCGCTATAACTTTTGTGCAAACCAGTCGCTTATTGCGATTTTTTTTATTGATTTTTTTACCACAAATATGTAGAAGAATACGTATCGGCCTAGACTTATAGCAACAAGTAAAAAATATTGTAATTTTTTTCAAAATTGTCGCTCTTTTTTGTTTATAGCACAAAAAATAAAAACCGCAGAGGTGATCAAATACCACCAAAAGAAAGCTCTACTTGTGGGGAAAAAAGGACGTCAATTTTTTTTGGGAGCCACGTCGCACGACTGTGCAATTGTCAGTTAAAGCGACGCAGTGCCGGAAGCTGAAGATTCACCTGGTCAGAAAGGGGGTATATGTGCCCAGTAAGCAAGTGGTTAATGCATGTATTTAAAAATGAAAGTACTGTAGACCTAAACTCATAAAGACAGTAAAGATTTGCTGTCTTAAAGGGATCATTTCGACTTGTTCATTATGCCTGATTCACATTTTGTTTTTAATTCCTCCCGAAAAATAACTCAGCAAATCGTGTGTCTAGGAGCTCCTAATATCTGCAGTGTGTGATCTAAGGCATTGCTGCTTCTAACTGCTGGTCTCAGAAAATAAGATAAATGATGTCACCAAAGTTCAGCTTACTGTTCTGCTTGCTGAAGAGGAAACTGGACATGAGGACCTACCGTGCAAGGATCTCCCTGCTTCTGCTTCATCTATTCTTTGGGTCTGAGCTTTCCCCACCTCTCCTGTTCCTTCTTGAATATTTCTCCACTGGATATCTATGACATGAGTAAGCAAAGCCTTGATCCCTCATTAAGGTGGCCACCTCCAAACAGAGGCATGGTGCAGAACAAGGCATTCTAGGTGGCTAACTGGGATAAGAGTAACTGCCTACAGGCAATACTGATGACTAGTTCATTGCCTGCCTTTTATCGGCACAGCTTTCATGGGTCAGGTCACCTGGTGCAACATGTGTAAGTATGTGAATTTGTCTTTGACTTTCTGGTATCCCTCAGATATTGAGCATTTCGTGATGCTCAATGAAATAATAAAAATACATGTAAAAGTGCTACATCGCACATTAAATAATGCGCTAAAAAAATGGCAAATGGGAAATTTATAGTGTGTCAGGTCATCTGCGGTCAGGTGACAGATGCACATTGTTGGGGTCAGGAGTGCATCGCTAAGGTAGTAGACCCTACGGCTGACTGCTGCAGACGGAACACTGGGTGGCTAAGGAAGGCAGGTCCACTGGCGCACTAACGGGGATCCCACAGGGAGCTAGAGCCTAAGATTCCCCAGGGCGCGAAATCTAAGATCCAGCAGGTGTTCACCAGAGCCTCTAGTGGTGAGGATGGACTGGGCTGCAACTGGATCCAGTTCGCAGCCCCCAGAGTCCCCCAGCACATGCTCACAGTAGGCTATAGAGGCTAGAGGGGAAGCAGAAGCTCAGGATACAAGAGATAGTGAGGGGATAAACCAAAGGTCTGGGCGACTAGCAGACAAGGATAAACCAAGGACACATCAAAGGTCAAGGTCACAAGCAAACAGGGATAGTCGACAACAAGCCAAGATTGGTAAACCAGAGACAGGCGTAGCACACGGCAAGCAGGAACTCAAATACACAATAGCTTAACAAACACTGTTGATCAGCACGGCTGGCTTGCAGTGCACAGGTTAATATAGAGTTCTCTGATAGGGCCTGGGGTGGAGCCATGCTTAGAGGAGAGATTACTTAAGCATCAAGGTGAGAGTGGCTGGCCTCTAAAGCAGGACACATGGAGGAGGTAAGCTGACAGACAAACATTACTGCATAACCATGACAGTGTGAAACTGGTCAAAATGTAGTAGCAACAGTTAAAGTGAACCTAATGTTAAAAAATAAGACCCATCTCATGCCCACTTTCCTTTTGTAAATGCATAATTATTAATACAACTAAAATACAGTACTTACATGATCTACCATAACTAGGGTTGTCCCGATACCGATACCAGTATCGGTATCGGGACCGATACCGAGTATTTGCGGGAGTACTTGTACTCCCGCAAATACCCCCGATACCAGAATAGAATACTCGCCCCCCCCCCTGCCGCCATCGCCGCCGCTCCTGCCGCCGCGCACCATCGCCGCATCCCCGCCGCTTAGTTAATACATGCGGGGAAGATAACAGCTTTCATTTGAATAGCTGTATCGTTTCCCGCGGCGCCGCACATAGACACTCCCCCTTGCTCGTGATTGGACAGATCGTGAGCAAGGGGGAGTGTCTATACGCGGCGCGGCAGGAAACGATACAGCTATTCAAATGAAAGCTGTTATCTTCCCCGCCTGTATTAACTAAGCGGCGGCAGCGGCGATGCAGGATGCAGGTATGTGGGAACTGGCTGCATATATGGGGCTGACATAGCTGCATATATGGGGGTGACATAGCTGCATATATGGGGCTGACATGGCTGCATATATGGGGCTGACATGGCTGCATATATGGGGCTGACATGGCTGCATATATGGGGCTGACATGGCTGCATATATGGGGCTGACATGGCTGCATATATGGGGCTGACATGGCTGCAAATATGGGGGTGACATGGCTGCATATATGGGGGTGACATGGCTGCATATATGGGGGATATGGAGGTGACATGGTTGCATATTTGGGGGTGACATGGCTGCATATATGGGGGTGACATAGCTGCATATATGGGTGATATGGAGGTGACATGGCTGCATTTATGTGGGTGACATGGCTGCATTTGTGTGGGGACATGGCTGCATTTGTGTGGGGACATGGCTGCATATGTGTGGGGACATGGCTGCATTTGTGGGGGGACATGGCTGCATTTGTGGGGGGACATGGCTGCATTTGTGGGGGGACACGGCTGCATTTGTGGACACGGCTGCATTTGTGGACACATTTAAAAAAAAAAAAAAAAAGTATCGGTATTCGGTATCGGCGACTACGTGAAAAAAAGTATCGGTACTTGTACTCGGTCCTAAAAAAGTGGTATCGGGACAACCCTAACCATAACCATTGCTCTGTATCCAAATTGTCCCTTGTCATCTGACCAAATGCCCAAGTGTTCGGCTACACAATCTTTCCAAATAGAATAAGCTAATATGATAAAATAATCGTGCAGAGGTTATTTTGGGCATGTGACTGCCAGGTTTGGGTTACAGAGCTCCCAGATTCAGACTCCCAGGGCATTTAATAACATTTATACATTTAAAAGAGTGGAGTGATAAAGATTGGGGGAATTGTTGTTAGGATACCCTTCCTGTGGACTGAAATCTCAAACAATGTCATCAACTTTCTCATCTGTCATCTGTGAAATACAAAGCAACACCCCTCTATATAAAAGAAATGAGGAGGGGAAAGTGTTTGCAGTGTGAACCAGGAGGACACCCTAGGGCAGGCTTGTCCAAAGTCCCGCGTTTCAAAAGGCCCGCCTGGTCATTTTGACATGTATGTCTTTTATGGCCCCCAACAAATCCCGAGCACCGGGGACCATGAAAGAAATACATACTGGCTGCCAGGGATGGACTGGCCATTGGGACTACAGGGAGTTTCCCGGTGGGCCGATGGCTCAGTGGGCCCGCTTCAGTGACAGCGGACCGTCGCCCCCCCTCCACTCCTTTGTCTCTCTCTTCCCGCAGCGTTCACCTCCTCTCCCTCCCCACAGCGCTCACCTGGGGGGGGACAGAGAAGCAGGGGGAGGACCAGAGGAGCAGTGGGGACAACAGAGGAGCATGGGGGAGGGGACAGTCAGCTGACTCAACAGCTATGGCCTGGGAGTTTCTCACTTCTGCCTATTCTTGTCCCATAAGGGTCTAATAAAGTAGAATGGATAGTGGCTAGTGAAGGGGGAGAGGGGGCTTGGGTGGCCGGGGGGTTGCAGGAGTTGTCCAGCCGCCATGGGAGAGACCTGTCAAAGTGGGCCAGTCTGGATGAAGTCCAGGGCCAAATTTTTGTCCCAGTCCAGCCCTGCTGGCTGCCTTGGAGGAGGCAGGACAAGCAACGTGCATACGGGAGTACTTCCTGTTTACACGGCGACCTGTGTAAAAGGAAGTCCCATCTCCTGCGCTGCCATTGGACGACTGTTCTGTTAATCACAGGAGGCGGAACTTTCGATTAAAGAGGCCGCTGATAAAACAGGAAATTCTCCTGTACGTCTGTCGGCGCTCGGCGCGCCCCCTCCCTGTCTCCTCCAATGCTGCAGATGAATGAATCAGGCTGCAATGATGAGTCTGCATTCAGGGGAAAGGGGGTGCTGCATTCAGGGAAAGGGGGGTGCTGTATTCAGGGCAAGGTGGTGCTGCATTCAGGGCAAGGTGGTGTTGCATTCATGGCAAGGGGGTGTTGCATTCAGGACAATGTCTGTGTTGTACTCAGGGCAACAGGGGTGCTGCATTCAGGGCAATGGGGGTGCTGCATTCAGGGCAACAAGGGTGCTGCATTCAGGGCAATGAGGGTGCTGCATTTATGGCACTTTTGAGGCTGTATTGATGGACAGTGACCCTTATTTTGATTCAAAATTTAAGATTTGTGCTGCATTCAGGGCAACAGTGAATAATAGCTGCTCATCTTGAGTTTGCTGGAACTCTGTCCAAGTGAAACTGGACTAAGTGGTGCATTAAAATCAATTGTTGGTGGAACTGGACTAAGAGCTCGAACCGTCCCTTGACACATCAGAAGCCCAGCAACCGTATTGTTACCTCTGTTTGACCTGGGGTCACAATAGCAGGCATGCAACATAAATGACTCAACCAGAAGACAGGACAGCGAGACATGCTCACGCATTCGTTTGGGTATAGCCCAGGGGCTTAGTGACACCACAGAAGAGAGACAAGACGGAGAGACTGGAGGAGGCACTGTATTATGTGTTGTGGCTGTATGGAGGTGGACCATTTCAGATTTAACTCAACGCCTGTTATTTCTGTTGGTGAGGTGAGAGTTCTGTGAGCCTGCTGTGGGATATCTTCACCTTCCTTCTCTAGTGACACCCCATATCTTCTAGACATCACTCTGCTCCACACTTGGACTAATACTATTTATCTTCCACTTACAGACTATGGGCCAGATTCAGAGAGCCGTAACTCCTGTCTAACTGGTGTTAGACTGGAGTAATTTCAAATTACGCGCGTTTTTTAGCTAGTCGGAAACCTCAAACCATGAATAGACGGCTGCGGGCTTCAATTCGACTGGATTACGTGTTCGTACGCCTTCGGATCTACGCTGCAATAAAATTGCGGCCACTGGGTGGACTACCCGTCGTTTTCCACGTCGGGGTATGCTAATGAGCTTTTGCCGGCGATCCCAGAAATTACGATCTTCAATCGCAATCTCTTACGGCATCTTTAGTCATCTTTTTTTTGCGTAACACTATACCAGCTTTTTGCTGCTCTAATATTAGACAGCCCATGTTAAGTATGGCGTCGTCGTTTCCGCGCGTCGAATTTCTACATTTTCCGACATCTTTTATTATTTTTGACGTAAAACGTCCGGGAATAGGAATGTCCGTAAACGACGCTACTCAAACAACGAATGACGTAACAACGTGATTTCGCGCAATGCACGGCGGGAAATTTCTGAACGGAGCATGCGCAGTTCGATCGCTGCGGGGACGTGCCTAATTTAAATGCTTCACGCCCCCTAATCGCGTATTTCGATTACGCAGCGAGAAATAGACTACGCCGCCGTAGCGTACGGGCAAAAATCTACCAGAATTCGATGTAGAGCCTGGTAAAATACGGCAGCGTAGAGTATTTCGATTACGCAGCGCAAAATTAAGTGTATCTTAATCTGGCCCCCTGGATTTTAGCACTTTATTGGACTATTTGCACTTTATGCTTCATTCTTTGTGATGATCGCATGTTGGTTTATGGTTCATCAGACTTCTAGCACTTTATTGGACACTTTATACTGTTTTTTGCACATTTCTGCACCCGATGACCGATTAGATTTTGCAGAACGGGTCATCTGCTAAGTTTTGCAGTTTATTATTCATTGATGTGTAATTGCATTTAAAGCGGAGTTTCACCCTAAATATAAGATCTCTCATGTGATCCAGCATACTGGCGTCAGCGCCAGTATGCTGGGTTTTTTTTTTTTTTAATCGCACACTTACTGTATTATTCCGGAATTTCATTTTTTCCCCCCGCAGTGGACGGCTCTAGTATTGCTCGTCACATCTTCCTAAAATACCCGAAATGGACTCGGGTAATCTCGGCGAAAATGCGGCGCCTGCGCACAGACCTAGGAGCTGACTGCGCAGGCGCCGTATTTCTCCGAGTCCTATTTCGGAGGGCGTGACGCGCCATAGCCGTAGGACTCGGAGAAATACGGCGCCTGCGCAGTCAGCTCCTAGGTCTGTGCGCAGGCGCCGCATTTTCGCCGAGATTACCCGAGTCCATATCGGGTATTTTCGGAAGATGTGACGCGCTATACTGGCGCCGTCCACCACGGGGAAAAAAATGAAATTCCGGAATAATACAGTAAGTGTGCGATAAAAAAAAAAAAAAACAGCATACTGGCGCTGACGCCAGTATGCTGGATCACATGGGAGATCTTATATTTAGGGTGAAATACCGCTTTAATATTGCACTGCTGGTTCATTATTAATATTATTTTTGCGCAAATCCTTCATTTAAATTATTCAGGACAACAGGCTGCTGCATTCAGGGCAATGGGGGTGCTGCATTCATGACAATGGGGGTGTTGCATTCAGGGCAACAGGGGTGTTGCATTCAGGTTAACAGGGGTTCTACATTCAGGGCAACAGGGGTTCTGCATTTAGGGCAATGGGGGTGCTGTATTTATGGCACTTGTGAGGCTGTATTGATGGGCAGTGACCCTTATTTTGATTCACAGTTCTTTATTTAAAATGTAAGATTTTTTAAAGTGAAAGTGCGTGTTACACGCTGATAAATACGGTATATCCAAATAACACACCTGAGGTAATCTATTCACCACACACAGCCACAAAGAAAAGAGAATTCTTGTTGGGCAGTGTAGTGGTGCTCAAACGAACACACTTAGACCGAATTTTAATGGTTCACAAAATGTCAGGCAAAATGGTCGGCCCTCACGCATGTTCACTTCATCAAATCTGGCCCTCTTTGAAAAAAGTTTGGACACCCCTGGCCTAGGGTGACAGTGCTGCTCCTCCATAGATACAATGCAGAGAGTGAGCGTTGTCCTCATAGGACAGGAAGTGTGTTATTGCCACAAGGACTCAGTGAAAATAAAGGGAAAAATCTGGAAAAAAGGATACTAATGCAAAAACTGGATATATAAAATTTTTGTTTTGCATTTAAAAATAAAATATATATTTTTTGTTGTTGCTCAATTTAACCACTTAAGGACCGCCTACTGCACATATACGTCGGCAGAATGGCACGGCTGGGCACATCAACGTACATATACGTTGATTTTAGTACCCAGCCGTGGGTCACGGGCGCGCGGCCGCGGCGCGCGCCCGTGACCCGGTCCGAAGCTGGAGCTTCGGACCGGGTCACGCGGGATTCCCAGACCCGATCGCCGCTGCAGTGCGGCGATCCGTCCCTGGAGCTGAAGAACGGGGAGAGCCCATGCTTCTCTGTGGCCGCAGCATCGATCGCGTCATCCCTGTAATAGGGGGACTCGATCGATGACGTCACACCTACAGCCACACCCCCCTACAGTTGTAAACACACACACAGTCACAACGAAAGTCACAGCGCCACCTGTGGTTAACTCCCAAACTGCAACTGTCATTTCCACAGTAAACAATGCAATTTAAATGCGTTTTTTGCTGTGAAAATGACAATTGTCCCAAAAATGTGTCAAAATTGTCCGATGTGTCCGCCATATTGTCGCAGTCACGAAAAAAATCGCTGATCGCCGCTATTAGTAGTAAAGAAAAAAATGTTTAATAAAAATGCAATAAAACTATCCCTTATTTTGTAAACGCTATAAATTTTGCGAAAACCAACCGATAAACGCTTATTGCGATTTTTTTTACCAAAAATACGTAGAAGAATACGTATCGGCCTAAACTGAGGAAAAAAATTTTTTTTTATATATTTTTGGGGGATATTTATTAAAGCAAAAAGTAAAAAATATTGCATTTTTTTTTAAATTGTCGCTCTATGTTTGTTTATAGCGCAAAAAATAAAAACCGCAGAGGTGATCAAATACCACCAAAAGAAAGCTCTATTTGTGGGGAAAAAAGGACGCCAATTTTGTTTGGGAGCCACGTCGCACGACCGTGCAATTGTCAGTTAAAACGACGCAGTGCCGAATCGCAAAAAGGGGCAAGGTCCTTTACCTGCATTTTGGTCCGGGTCTTAAGTGGTTAAAGTAACCAACTATAAACATGATGCAGATGTTTGGTCTTTTGTGTCCTGTATTGGCAATTGTTACACTGGAAAAAATCATTTTAGTTGCAAAATTTGACCCAAAGCTTGCAAGAGAACAAACGTAGCAAATGCTACCGATGTCAAGCTGACCTTCAGCCTTGTGGAAGACACAAAAAAGTAATTAGTGTGCAATATTTATTAAAAACCTAGCTGACAGCAAAGTTCAGAACATTCTGAATTCTGCTACATAGAAATGCTAGCAATTTTAGGAAAATGCAACTTTTATAGTACAATGTATAAACACGGAAAGTAAAACTAAGGTAACTGGGGTCATGTATAAACTAGATAGGATGAAGGTACACAGAGCATTTCATCATGTTTTGCTCTTGTGTAAAGACATTTCACTTTTGTGTACTTATGTTTGTCTGATTTTACCTAAGAATTTGAACTCATGGGATAAATTAAAATGATCCCTTATGTAGGAATGAAATGATGAATGAATGTACAGTATGAATAAAAATGAACAATTTTTGGGATTTTGTTTTTCTTTCCTTTTTTATCATAATGCTAAGCAGGAAATAGAGAGAGTGAATCCCTAAGGCCCCTTTCACACTGATAGGTTTTAGCGCTAAACATAGCGCTGCTATACCGCCTGAAAAAATCGTGACCTGCAGTCTTCAGTGTGAAAGCCCGAGGGCTTTTACACTGAAGCAGTGCGCTAGCAGGACCGCTCCAAAAGTTCTGCTAGCCGCATCTTTGGAGCGGTATATGAGCGGGGTGTTTACCGCTTCTACACCACTCCTTCCCATTGAAATCAATAGGAAATCGTGGTAATACCGTCGGCAATGAGCCTCTAGCGGGGGTTAAAACGGCACCGCTATCAGCCAAATATTGCAGTAAAAATGACGGTACATCAGTGCTAAAATGTGCGCCGATATACCGCCACCTTACCTCCCGTGCCCAGTGTGAAAGGGGCCTAACAGAGGCTCAGGTAGCAAAAACCTGACAGGTGTTCTAATCCCTCCCCACTCTCTCCAAATGTAAATAAAAAAATCTAGAGCCCCTTAATAGACTATTAGTTTTAGGTAAACTTGGCTTTTGTTCTCTTTGTAACCAAGGAGGGCAGTTATTGTTTGGTAGTGTCTGTTTTAGGTTCTACTGGGGCAGGCTCAGTTTCTTTCCCCTGCAGCCCATTGAGCTATGGGATATAGTGGGCAAAAGTGCTTTCACTTTGGCCTGCATCTTCATAGCAGTTTAACCAATCCCTGGCCAGGAGAGTGGGTGACCAGCAGGGGACAGAGAGGGGTATAAATATGCTGGGGCCTGGAAAAGCTTCCTTTTGTTCCTGGGGGAGTAAGACCCAGCCTGAGGGCTGAGGCATCCCTGGAAGATCAGCTGCAACAAGCAAGAATCATTTTTGAGGTCCCAGTTCCTGCTAGGGGTTGGGGGACCTCTGGCCTAGACTTCTGAACACATGCAGAGGGCTCATCTGAGGATCCAGGCAATTAAGTAAAAAAGCTGACTGATACTGCAGGTGGCAACACTACCCCAACTCCAAGTAGTGTACTAGAGTCATCTCCATCAGATTATCCCATGCAGCTATTACTCTCTAGATCGGGGACAGGTGACTGGTAGATCACAGCCTGGACTTGCTGACACATCTTTCCAGAGCATCAAACAGAGTGCATTGAAGAGGGACTACTTGTAAAATTGGAACTGTAGAAGGGCGCACGAGCCGCGTAAGCCAATGCCTCCTCTGTAGTGCTAGCTTCTGTCCCATGTGGAGTGATACTAACTGCACTCCACCTCTTATCCTGGCTAGTGATCTTCAGAGTGGTGCCAGCGGCAGGAAAGAAAGGATCTTCAGGTCAGTGTGAAGCAATACACTGGGCATAATAGTATAAGGCTGCATTCACACTGATGTGCTATGGTTTACCCACACCGGCTTTCTGATAAAATCCCTGCGTGCTTGTGAGCAGTAGTGAACGCATATGTAGGTCACGCCCACATATGTAAACAGTGTTTGCACCAAGGTATCACCACGAACGTCTGAGAGAGCAATCATTTTAGCACTAGACCTCCTCTGTAACTCTAACCAGGTAACCTGTAGACATTTTTAAAGTGTTGCCTATGGAGACATTTATGTACCGTAGTTGGGCGCCATTCCACGAGCACCTGCAATTTTAAAGCATAATATGTTTGGTGTCTTTTTACTTCACTTAACATTATCTTTCATATTAAACAAAAAAAATTGCGGTATATATTATGTTTATTTTTTAAATTTATTCAAGTATATTTTACTCATGAAAAACCGCTGCACAAAATGTGGCATAAACAATTGCAACAACTGCCATTTTATTCTCTAGGGTCTCTGCTAAAAAAAAAAAAAAAGTACAATGTTTGGGAGTTCTAAGTAATTTTCTAGCAAAAAATACAGATTTTTACTTGTATACAACAAATGTCAGAAAAAGGCTGGTTCCTTAACCACTTAAGACCCGGACCAAAATGCAGCTAAAGGACCTTGCCCCTTTTTGCGATTCGGCACTGCGTCGCTTTAACTGACAATTGCGCGGTCGTGCGATGTGTCTCCCAAACAAAATTGGTGTCCTTTTTTCCCCACAAATAGAGCTTTCTTTTGGTGGTATTTGATCACCTCTGTGGTTTTTTATTTTTTGCGCTATAAGCAAAAATAGAGCGACAATTTTGAAAAAAAATCAATGGGCCAGATTCAGGTACATCTGCGCATTATTGGACCGGCGTAGCGCACCGCCTTTACGTTAGACTTGCGCAATGTAGCCGCGCAATCATCCTATTCTCGTTGCTTTTTACGCAGAAATGTGCGCATGCGTAACGTTATTTCAGAGGCGTAAGGCGGAGTAATACAAATTGGGAAGGACGTGGGCGTGTTACATTGAAATGAGCCGTGACCCCATACAAATGAAGGCCTGGCCGGCTCGCGCATGCGCGCTTGAAGGAGACCATGGTCAGCACCTCTGTGCGCATGCTCACAACTCGGGAACGGCGCAATCAGTGAAATTGGAAGTGGACCAGGGCAAATTAGAGAACTACGCAGACAGCATAAATAGACAGACACAAACGCACTTCCTTTGCATGGGGCTCCATACTGCCTACCTGTCAGGGCCCCGCTCCCCCCACCCCCAAGAAAATATCAAATTCGATTTTTGCTAAAAAATACAGTAAAATCATTATTATATGACATGGTTACCAACCCGCTTCTTCCGTTCTCCATCCTAAAACATCCCCTTGTGTGCCTGCAGCAGGAAAGGAGGGAAGCCAGCCAAGATGTGGGGAAAAGGGGTGCACAGGGGGGCCCGGAAAGCGGAGGAATGGGGGTGCGGATACTAGAACTGATTCCCCTGTATTCATACTGTTTTCTAGTACCTGAACCTTAAGGCTCCATGCACACTGAAGCTGATAAACTGCAGTTTATTGGCGTTTTGGCATTTTTTTAAAAGCCCATAAACTGAACTCTATGTTAGCCTATGTGTCCATGCACACCTGGGCGTTTTTTTAGCTTTAATGAGCTTTGGAGTTTATTGGCTTTTTTCTGAACGCCCGAAATTTGCGTTCAAAGTGCCGTTTTTCGGCAGGAAAAAACACCAAAAAACGCTATATGCTAATTAACGCTAATTAATGCTAATTAAAGGCCGTTTATGAGCTTTAAAAAACTGCATTCTGGGAGTTTGGGAATGCATTCTGGGATTTTTGGAGTGTCCCTAGTGTTTATACAATAAAAAAGCTCATTTAGGCCGCGTACAAACGATCGAATTTATCTGCTGAAACTGGTCCGACAGACCGTTTCAGCAGACATCTCCGATCGTGTGTACGGGCTAGCAGACATGTTTTCCCATCGGACAAATTTCAAAGCATGCTACACTAACCAGCGGACAGAACTGTCCGCGCATGCGTCGAATGGATTCGACGCATGCGTGGAAGTATTTTACTTCCTGGAGTGGTGACGTGGCGGCGTCAACGTCACCGCCACGTCACCACGTCCTCATTCGAGGGGATTTTCGTCCGATGGTGTGTACACGCCATTGGACCAAAATCCATTGAGACATGTCCGCTGCAAACAGTCCGTCGGACATGTTTGAGCGGACATGTCTCATCGTGTGTATGCGGCCTAACGCTGACGCTGATAAACGCTGATAAAAGCTGATACAAAACGCTGATAAAAGCTAGATTTTAAAGCAGCTTTTTCTGCCAGAAATCTGGCGCTCAAAACGCCAGTTTATCAGCTTCAGTGTGCATGGAGCCTAATATTCATGTTATATAGGAATATCACATCTGCATTTTGCAAATAAATGATCCTTTTGGTAGATAAGATTGTTATTGTGTTAAGAAAAATCATTCACAATTCTGCCGACTGCCATCTTTTGCCTTTGGCTAGCCATGGATTTTAGGATAGTGCAGTCTGAAATTAGATCAAATTGCTCAAAGGCAGGGGAGGGCTGGGCCAGGCCGCTCCAAATTATGTTCAAAATGGCCGGCAGCCGCTACCATTTTCTTTTTTATTCTGGTCTAGGAAGTTGGGCCCGGGGGCACGGCCATGGCGACCGACCACTAGCTGTTGCATTTCTGGGAGTTGTAGTCCGCGCTCAAGCTCCAAGTGGGTGGAAAACGGAGCAGCGCAGAGGAAACTACAACTCCCTGGGATCCGATTCTTGGAAGCAGGCAGAAGCAGGGTGTGCCAGGGAGTTGGGACATGGCGGGCAAGGACCTGCTAAGCTGAGATCACTGAGGTGAGAGACCCTTACACCCCTAGCTGACCCTTTATCTCCCCCCCCCATACACCCCATGTAACCTTCCCCAGTGATCAGGCTGCATTGATGGGCACTGGATTTGGGTGCACTGGTGAGGCTGCATTGATGGGCATGGGAGTTGGTTGCACTGGTGAGGCTACATTGATGGGCACTGGAGTTGGCTGCATTGATGGGCACTGCTGAGGCTGCATTGAAAAAAAAACAGGTGGGCCATGGATGGTGAGCTGATTCGGCGGTTCAATGGGCCACTTGACTGGACTTGCCCCCCAGGCCTAAGGCTGCCAGCCGCTCCCCTGCTCAAAGGTAATCTGTTTCAGTTGCTCTCATGACATATACAGATTTCTGCATGACCATGCAGCACTTTGTGTCGAGTAATTTTACTTAAGCGGCGCTCCACCCAAAAATTGAGCTTCCGCTTTTCGGAACCCCCCCTCCAGTCTCACATTTGGCACCTTTCAGGGGGGAGGGGGGTGCACATACCTGTCTAAGACAGGTATGTGCACCCACTTCCGGGAATACAGTACTGCGGCAGACACGCCTCTACCCGCAGCGCCCGCTGTCTTCTAAGAAACACACTGTTCCCAGGAGAGAGCGGGGACCAGTGACGGCACGTTGCACTATTCGCACATGCGCAGTAGGAAACCGGGCAGTGAAGCCACAACGCTTCACTTCCTGATTCCCTAACCGAGGATGGCGGTGGGTGCAGCCGAGGGACGAGCGATTGCTCGTCCTTGGCTGACGACATCAAGGTGCTGGACAGGTAAGTATTTTTTTAAAAGCCAGCAGCTGCAGTATTTGTAGCTGCTAGCTTTTTTTTTTTTAAATTGGGCCGGAACCTCCGCTTTAACATGCTTGTATTATCCACACTATGACTGTATTCTTCTATATTCTTAGAAGAGGTACTCTGCAAATCTTACAGCTTTGTGAAGGATTTCCATATCAAGATGTGTCAAAAGCACTTCCTCCTGCAATCAACAATGGATATTAAATGTTTAGCATGGGTTTCTCCCTGGGCGTTAAAGATTCCTATTGTTCATAGCTTTGCATATGTGAACATTATGAACTCTTAGTCAGTCGAGTTCCTTTAAAGCAATTCTAAAATAATCAATAGAAAGTCTATGGGTGGATCCACAACTTGGCAAAAGTTCAATAGACTATGAAAAATAATATTATGTTGTTAGGATAAATAATATATTAATATTGGATCCCTAATTCTACCTGGTCACAAGCTGCCTAATATGCCTAGATGCATTGTGAGAATTTTTAATTTATTAGGCCTCCTTTTCTTTAATCTGTCCAATCAGCACATTGTTCTCATTGAGCTCTGCAGAGTGTAACTTTAGCTTCCCGCCCCCTGCTTTCTGAAAGCTCAGACAAGCTGTATATATTATGGACAATGAATGGCTGTAGTAAAGAGAAGACTGTAGATAAGTAGGTACAACCTATGTAGAAGGATTTATTTAATCGCTGTTTGTCATCTTAGGCCAGTCACGCCACTGAGAATACAGTATGTAAGGGTTCACAACCATTTTACCTGAAGTATGTCTTTAAAAATACTGGCCCAGATTCAGAGAGCCATTACGCCTGTCTAACTGGTGTTAGACTGGAGTAATTTCAAATTACGCGTGTTTTCTAGCTAGTCAAAAACCTCAAACCATGAATAGACGGCTGCGGGCTTCAATTCGACTGGATTACGTGTTCGTACGCCTTCGGATCTACGCTGCAATAAAATTGCGGCCACTGGGTGGATTTCCCGTCGTTTTCCGCGTTGGGGTATGCAAATGAGCTTTTGCCGGCGATCCCCGAAATTACGATCTTCAATCGCAATCTCTTACGGCACCTTTAGTCATCTTTTATTTGCGTAACACTATACCAGCTTTTTGCTGCTCTAATATTAGACAGCCCATGTTAAGTATGGCCGTCGTTCCCGCGTCGAACTTCTACGTTTTCCGACGTCTTTTATTATTTTTAACGTAAAACGTCCGGGAATAGGAATGTTCGTAAACGACGCTACTCAAACAACGAATGACGTAACGACGTGATTTCGTGCAATGCACGGCGGGAAATTTCTGAACGGAGCATGCGCAGTTCGATCGCCCGGGGACTCGCTTAATTTAAATGCATCACGCCCCCTAATCGCGTATTTCGATTACGCGGCGAGAAATAGACTACGCCGCCGTAGCGTACGGGCAAAAATCTACCAGGATTCGGTGTAGAGCCTGGTAAAATACGGCAGCGTAGAGTATTTCGATTACGCAGCGCAATATTAAGTGTATGTGAATCTGGGCCACTTTTTTTAGTTATACAGGAGGGGCCTATTTTAGTGCTCAGCACACTACTTAAACTGGATAATTGGTATTTATTAGGGTATATATACATTTTACTACATATACTGTACATATAGTCAGGGCCTCTGATATGGGGGTACAACCAGCCCTCCTGTACCAGGCTCCGGCCCCATCAGTTCAACAGGATATGCAGGGCCAGAGAATATACTTTTTTATTTTTTTATTTGGAACAGATGGAGTAATACTGTCAATCATTGTAGGCCCTGATACTTGCATGTGTTATTGCTGGTCCTGACACCAATGCCGAGGGCCATTGCTGGTCCTGACACTAATGCTGGTGGTTATTGCTGGTCCTGACACCAATGCTGAGGGACATTGCTGGTCCTCACACCAATGCTGAGGGCCATTGCTGGTCCTCACACCAATGCTGAGGGCCATTGCTGGTCCTGACACCAATGCTGGTGGTTATTGCTGGCCCTGATACTTGCTTGTGTTATTGCTGGTCCTGACACCAATGCAGAGGGCCATTGTTGGTTCTGACACCAACGCCAAGGGCCATTGCTGGTCCTGACACTAATGCTGGTGGTTATTGCTGGTCCTGACACCAATGCTGAGGGCCATTGTTGGTCCTGACACCAATGCTGAGGGCCATTGCTGGTCCTGACACCAATGCTGAGGGCCATTGCTGATCCTGACACTAATGGTGACTGTGGGGCCCCGGGCTGAAGATTACACCAATGCTGGTACAGAGGCGGGGGCTAAAATTATTTCTGGTCCTGACACCAATGCTGATGGCCATTGCTGATCCTGACACTTATGCTGAGGGCCATTGCTGGTCCCGACACCAATGCCGGTGGTTATTGCTGTCCCTGAGACTAATATTATGTGTAATTGCTGTGCCTGACATTAATGCTGTGGGTTAATGCTGGCCCTGACACCAGTGCTGTGGAATACCAGCCCTGTCAGGTAGGCTGTATGTGGCTCCCTGTTTTCTGAAGGTGGCCCTGTATATAGTAGGCATGCAGGAAATTGTACTGAAATAGAGTACTGATATAACAAGATAAGACTAAACTCATAAGTACCGTATGTCATGCACTGGCACTCATATTTCACAATTATAATAATTGACACAAACTCCATCTTTTTCTCTTCTGTAACATGTTTTATTTGTTTGTATTTTATAAATATTTAATACAAATTAATTATACAAAAAATAAAAAAATACAGCACGGATATGACTTAGAATTAGGTAAATGATAATTCAAGAATATAGGTAAAAATTTGTATTCATCAAATGTCCAGATTTTCAAATTCATTTATTACACATACAACAAATGGTTTTAAAATGTCACAGTAAATCATCAAGTAAAGTTTTTTTGGTCTCATATTCCCTACTAATAAATACAAAATTAATAAAGTTTTTTTTAATTTCAATTTAGCTATGATCGGACTGACAGTTTTTTGTATAAGTTGATATTTTCGTTTTCAATGGATTAATTAGCCATTGGAGGCAATGTGATCATTTAACCGAATAAATAAGAACAACTTCAAAGTTGTGCATTAGCATGATACTGCTGATAGTGTTCCAATCATGGCTTTTGAAACAAATTACAGTGCCTGAAACTGCACCACCGAGCGATCATTTGCAACCACTGTAGATCTCTGCAATCTGTTCCACAAGGTTCAACTACTTTAGTTTGCTAAAGGTGCCCACAATCCGTCCTCTCTGTGTATGATATTTACTTGTGTCATTCCAACAATTTTTCAAGTGCCTAAAAGGGTACATAGACCATTTACATCTATCCCATCCCCCAGGCTTCCAAAAGTCATCGTCTGATCTAAACCAGACTGTCATATCTATAGCTGCTTGCATGTTACATAAGCATCCTGAAGGATCCAGGTTATTTGTCATTGTACCCCCCCCCCCCCCCTCCCACACACACACACTCTGCCCACGCCTGCTTACCGAAGACCTGCTGTCAATTTGACTGTTGAAATCCTGGTTTACAAACAAGGGACAGTCAACAGGGGTCCTACATAAATTATCATAAAGTTGTTATAAATCACACTGTTGCAGCTCAGTTAGTGCAGAATGGAAGCTGTGTACTGAGCTAGAACTTTGGAACTGCATTGAACAAGGCTGCCCAGTACAACATAATGCATATGGTTTGAACAAGCCCTCAATCTTTTGTGATAGACCCATAGCTGAAATATAAAAATTGGTCTGGTCCATTATGAATACCATAAGGAGGTACTTGAAGAAAGATGGGCTGCGTGGTCGAGTCGCCAGAAGAAAGCCATTACTACACAAATGCCACATCCATGTATCCTGATTACAATACACCAAACAGCACAGAGACACGCCTCAAACCTTCTGGCACAAAGTCATTTGGAGTAATGAGACCAACATTGAGCTTTTTGGCCACAACCATAAACACTACATTTGGAGTCAACAAGGCCTATGATGAAAGGTGCTCCATTCCTACTGTGAAACACGGACGGAGGTGGATCGCTGATGTTTTGGGGATGTGGGAGTTACAAAGGCACAGGGCAAGATGCGGGGGGGGGGGGGGGGTTCCATACCCATTTTGTTTGGGGGCCCCAGATTCCTTCAAACGGCCCTGCTTGCAATTACCTAGAAGTAGGCCCGAAACAGTCTCTATAGTGTCCTTAGCACTTGTAGACAGTCCTAGATAGATAGATTGTTTTGGGCTGGAGGGCATATTCTATCCCTTTCCTCTACAGCAGGGGTGTCAAACTGGCGGCCCTCCAGCTGTTCCGAAACTACAAGTCCCATCATGCCTCTGCCTGTGGGAGTCATGCTTGTAACTGTTAGCCTTGCAATGCCTCATGGGACTTGTAGTTTTGCAACAGCTGGAGGGCCGCCAGTTTGACACCCCTGCTCTACAGCCTTAGGCTGGCCATACACAGTTTGAATCTTGGCCGGTTCAAACAAGCAGATTCGAACCATTAATGGCTCGGCTGAATGTACCAAGTTGATCGATCTCTTGCGATTATCGCTAGCGGCTGCTATAGCTGATAGCAATAATCACTAATGTAACGGCTACCCAAGTAGGGAGAGGGTATCAGCCGTTGGAGACGTCATTTTCTCTGGCAAGTTGCTATGCAAGTAAGTCCGGTATAAGCTCATCCACGAGAGCCAGGGGGAGAGTCAGGTCCAGTAGTAAAATGAACAGAAAAATAATCCCATCGCATGCCCATTCAAGAACGAGACGGGGCTACGTTTTGAAGGGTCAAGTAGACTAGCTTTAATGGTACAACTCTTGGTTTATATCTAGTTACAAACTTGTGAGTAATCAAGGAACAATGGAACTCTCCGCCCCCTCCCTCCACAGGGGGGGGGCCCCAAGGTAGACCCCCTGGCACCAGGCCAAAGAAGCCACATTCCTTTCTCAATAGAATTCAATCAACTCCCAGAACAATACTCGATCACAGATAATCCCATCAGTAGCTAAACATTTCGGCACCGCAAAGCCTGACAATTTCTTCTGAACATAATTGACATGCTATTTCAATACACTGACCGGAGACTGTTAATTTGTAATACAGTACACAAAAGAGAGAAGAAGACATTTAGAATTTAGTAGTGAAAGAGTCACTCTACAATTAACCCTTTGAGCTGAGAATTAACAAATTTAAAATAGCCTTACAGATATCTCAGAATATAATGTGGATAATCCATATCTCAGGTAGTCCCAGATATCATTCATCCTATTGTAACACGTCCTTCGGTTGTTTGTATGTCCTACTGCATTAATATTATAGATGTACAGGCAGAATACATAGTTCCGTTACAACTATCTTATCGCGGCTGCGGTGGCTGGGGCAGAGCACACAGTCCCAATCCCAGTCTAAAATAAGGTATGTAATAAAAACAGGAAGAAAATATAAGCAGATTAAATTGCAGCTTTAGTGTTACTAAACCAAGGACCCTGCATTCACTATATCGTGCCTTCTACAGTACACAGAACATTGAAATGCAATTATTTTAGTAAATATGAATTGCTAAATACCTTTTCTTATCAGCAGTATATAGCAGTTTTGTGACTTCTATCAGTGTCTGGCTGAGCACTGGTTTAAAGCTTGTAGGAGGAGTTTTCATTCTCCTCTGACTGTCCTATGAGGCTGCATGACCCCTGACCCTCTAGACAGTGCTGATTGGCCCTGTGCTGATCACATGCACCCTCCCTTGCAATAGACACCAAACTGAGCATGTGCAGAGTGCTTGCAAGGCTCTGTTCTATCAGAATATGGATTGGGGACAGTAAAAGAGGGGGAAGATCAGAGAAGACATCATCAAACAGCCTTTTTACACAATGTGAAGGATTAACCCCTTAGGTTCCAAAGTGAATATAACAAGCATGCTTTACTGTGTATACAGATTGATTTTACTGTTGTGGGTTTAGTAACACTTTAAAGTGATACTAAAGTCTTGTTTTATTCATTTTTTGTTCAAAATAACAAACATGTTATACTTACCCGCTCTGTGCAGTGGTTTTGAACAAAGCAGCCCCAATCCTCCTCTTCTCGGGTCCCTCTTCGGTGCTCCTGGCCCCTCCCTCCTATTGAGTGCCCCGCAGCAAGAGGCTACCTGTATCCATTCAGACACGGATCTGCGGCCCCACCAATTCTCTTCTCATTTGCTCATTTGACTTTGATAGACAGCAGCAGGAGCCAATAGCGCTTCTTTGCTCTCTCAACCAATGAGGAGGGAGAGTCTCTTGTGCAACATTGCTTGATAGGGATGGCACTCAGATAAGTATTAGGGGGGCCGAGGGAGGCTGCTTCACACTGAGGATTTTCACCCACTCCACCCCACCAGTTGGTCACAAGCCCCGCACTTACCCCATCTAGTGCTTCTTCCGGGCAGGGAGCAGTGGCTTCACCCTGCATCTCATCCTCCTCGGCTTCAGGATGCCTTCCCCTGCATCTCCTCCTCCTCGCCTGCCAATAGGATCGCTTCTTCTCTTGGCCAATTGGGTCTGGAGACTGGATTCCCGATTGGCCCGGGAGGAAAGTCAGGAATACAATAGCGCATATTAATTTGCTATTGTCACACAACTGGGTGAGCTTAGGCTGCATTCACACTATAACGCGGCATACGCGGCGTATTTTGCCGCGATTTGTAAACTTTTTTTTTTTTTCACAAAATATTTTACATGATGCCTATGCCGAACGCCGAAAGACGCCTGAAAAAAAGGGTCCGGGACTTGTTTTCAGGCGGCAGGCGTACGGCGTTTCGGCGTGAGATGTGAACCATCTCATAGACATCAATGTAAATTCGCCCCTCCAGCGGCACGAGCGTCACTCTTTAGGCGTATATACGCCTAGGTGTGAATGGAGCCTTAGGGTGCAGTGCTCTGTGCCCTAACACCACCCTTTTTAGAAGCCAATTAGAGCCTCAGGCCCTAATAAAAAGAAAAAAAAAAACAATGTAATCCATGCATTCGACGCCCTGCATGTTGATTAGGGGCCGGATGCATGAATCTAGGGAGGTGGAGCCCCTGCGCCCTGTATGGTCAGGCCACCATTGGCAATCTCTGAATAAAGTCTCACCAGTAGAAGATGGATTCTGATTGGTGTCTTTGGATTATAACATTTACTAATTACTTAAAACTTATTGCTTATTGCATAGGATGCTCTAAGGTAAAAAAAAAACACAAAGCTTTACACCAAGCTTTGTGTTTTTTTTTACCTTAGAGCAGGGATCCTCAAACTACGGCCCTCCAGATGTTGTAGAACTACACATCCCATGAGGCATTGTAACACACTGCCATTCATAGACATGACTAGGCATTATGGGAATTGTAGTTCCTGAACAACTGGAGGGCCGTAGTTTGAAGACCCATGCCTTAGAGCATCCTATGCATGAAGGTGAATAAACACCGTGCACTCTCCGGCCCCCCGAGCCCCTGTTTTACTTACCTGAGCCCCAAATCTCCGTGGGCACAATCCCGCTGCTGTCAATAAAATCATCATGCGGCGAGCCGGGGGCAGGGCTGAGTGATACAGTCTCACACGGGAGAGCACTTCCCAGGGGGGGGTTAGCTCTTGCGGGGAGGAGCCGAGACAGCCATCGCATGACCCCAGAAGACGAGGATCGGGGCCACTCTGTGCAAAACAAACTGCACAGTGGAGGTATGTATGGTATTGTTTGTTATTAAAAAAAATTAAAAATTAAACCTTTACAACCCCTTTAAAAAATTGTCAAAAGCTCTACCACTTGACTTCACTTTCTTTAGTTGTTTGTGGTTTTTGTATGCAAGGCTTATGCCGCGTACACACGGTCGTTTTTTGCGATGAAAAAAAACGTCGTTTTTTTAAAACGTCATTTAAATTGATCGTGTGTGGGCAAAACGTCGTTTTTTTTTCTTAAAAAAAAACGACCAAAAAAAAATTCCAACATGCTTGAATTTTTTGTGTCGTTTTTCAAAACGTCGTTTTTTGTTTCACAAAAAGTCACCGTGTGTAGCAAAAACGTCTTTTAAAACTAGTTATGAAGCGAGCTTCAATGGAAAAGTGTGGTGAACGTAACCTCGTTTTTTGTGAAAAAAACGATGGTGTGTATGCAACATCGTCTTTGAAAGTGACGTTTCAAAAACGTCGTTTTTACTTCACAAAAAACGTCGTTTTTTTTTTCATCGCAAAAAACGACCGTGTGTACGCGGCATTATAGCATGCATCTTACAGTACAACAGGCTGCAATATCAAGATAAAAGATAAAATATCCTTATTAAAAAAAAAAAACGTATTTTAAAGTTTCTGTCACTGTCGCTAAAAAAAAATAAAGATCCTTAATCTTGTGTGAAGCTTTGTGAATTGAACCTAATGTCCTTCCAGCAAGCTGGCTAATTGGTTGTACTGCAGATATGAAACTCATATATAGCTTCTAAAAAATGATACCCCGCAATATTACCCCGCAATCTCCGCAGGATAACCCCGCAATACTCTGGCAATACTCTGGCACAAAAGCAATCTCCCCCGGTAACAGCAACTCTGCCTTAGGCTTCTGGGTGATATCAGTGATATACACAGGCAGAATATAGTCAACTGAGCAGGAGAAAGTCAAATGGCTTAAGCAGCAATCTCAATTACTATAAAGTTATTAATTTGTTTAACACTGCGTACCACGTGCGTGGTGACATTTGAACAGATCAAGAGATTTAGCTTTTTTTTGTAGATAATAGCAGCTAAATCCTTTGATTCATGTAGGATTATGTGAGTTTGCTCAGGGAAAAGTAAATGCCACATATACTGGGCTGAGTCGCTTCTGAATCAAGACACAGTTAATGTAAAGGGTGAATAAAATTCTTTTTTCAAAATTTTATTAGAAATAAGAAAAATTCATTTTTTTACAAAATTTCTCTTCATATAGCAACCGCAGGATCAAATACCACCAAAAGAAAGCTCTATTTTGTAAAGGTTTGTTTTTTATTCAAACTTGAGAGCACCGAAAGCTGAAAATTGGTCTGGTTATAGGTAAGTGCCCAGTGGTCAAGTTTAAGCTAGTGCATTGTTGGTTCACTTACCTTTTCCTTCGATTTCCCTTCTAAATGTTTTTTTTCTTTGTCTGAATTTCTCACTTCCTGCTTCTCCTCCATCATCCGAGCGGTGGTTAGTCAGCCAGCACAGCTTACTGAGGAGGAACAGGAAGTGAGAAATTCAAAGAAAACAAAGAAAAAAAAAACCATTTAGAAATCGAAGGAAAAGGTAAGTGAACCAACAATGCACTAGCTTAAAGGAGTTGTAAAGGAAAACATTTATTTTTGCTGAAATGACAGTTTACAGGGTATATAGACATAATAGTTAACTGATTCCTTTTAAAAATAATTAAAAATAGATAAAAATCAATTATATAATGTGCCTGCACTTTCAGTTTTGTTTTTCATGTAGTTTCATGCTTCTGTGAAGGACAGAGACACCAAGCCAATAGAGGGCAGTGTTTGTTTTTAAAATGAAACTGATTGGTTCTGAGGGGTTTTAGACACACAGTAATCACACCTCCTTGATTAGAGACCACAGAGAGAAGCTCCCAGTACTTTTTCATTAGGAAACAGACAACCAGGAAGTGTGCAGAACAGAGAAGGATTACAGAAAAATGAACAATGAGGACATGAAACCAGGACTGCATTAGTGTAAAGGAAGCTATTTAGCTAAAAAAAAAAATCCTTTACTGACCCTTTAAAGGTACCTATTTAGAAAATAAAAAACAAACCTTTAGGCTGGGTTCACACTTGTGTGGTGTGTATTTCAGCTCTTTTATCTCTGCAGATAGATAAGGGAAGTGTTCAGCAGATTAGCTCAGTTTTTGCTGCGAATTTGGAGACCTGGGAAAAGTTCCAGGTGAGAGGAGAGTGGGGGAGAAATGTATTGAGCTGAATGACAGAAATTTCTGAAGAGAACTGAACACATCTGCGAATCAGCTGCGTACCCATAGAAGATAATGGGACTGATTTCGCACCTGAGCCGCACCGCAAGGCATAAAATCTGCACACGTTTTTTCTGCAATGCGCAGTGCGAATGCATCGCACATATGTGAACCAGCCTCATTGGAAACAATGTATTTAGAAATGTTCTGCATATTAGATGCGGTTTAAGCCGCACTCAATTCACATAGGTGTGAACCCGGCCTTATTAGCAGCTCAGTGGTGGCTACAAAAGGTCCAGATCAACCTCTGATTTGATGACCCAATATAATGCCTTCATTTAGGACTGTCCGAGGTTGACAACAATGAACATACCAGGTAAAAAATCTCTCAATTTTTCCTTTAGCTCGTTGAGAAAAGGCAAGGAAGTAACTTGTGGGTACAACTCAACACCAATGCTTCCAATGGTGGACCCTGGACAGTTGTCACCCCGAGAACAAAAGGCATGGAGACCTGGTCATCTTCAAAAGCTTGGGTTCCAACTTTATTTATTCTGCAACTTGGCCAATGATGTCTCCACAGTCATACATTTCCCTCCCTTCTCTTGATGAGCAGAGGAAATGACGGGCACCATTACAAACAGATTTTCCAACAAGGATCCCACATCTTCATTAGGAATAATAACCACTTTTGAAAGTTTGATAATTCTTGTTACCTTACTCTAGGGCAGGAGTGTCCGCATCAGCATTATGATTGCCCTTAAAAGGGCCGGTTGTATCTGTAAGATTAGATGTCCAGTTCATCTCCTCCCTTTTACCTTAGATGTCAAGAGCCACCCCACCATCAGAAGTTGAGTCCACCACTCCCCCTTACATCACAGTGCTCCCCCTTTCCTTATGCTGCTGCTGGGAAGAAGCTGGATGCATTACTTGAAAGCAGAAACTAGGGGCCAGATTCACATACACTTAATATTGCGCTGCGTAATCGAAATACTCTATGCTGCCGTATTTTACCAGGCTCTACACCGAATCCTGGTAGATTTTTGCCCGTACGCTACGGCGGCGTAGTCTATTTCTCGCCGCGTAATCGAAATACGCGATTAGGGGGCGTGAAGCATTTAAATTAAGCGCGTCCCCGCGGCGATCGAACTGCGCATGCTCCGTTCAGAAATTTCCCGCCGTGCATTGCGCGAAATCACGTTGTTACGTCATTCGTTGTTTAAGTAGCGTCGTTTACGAACATTCCTATTCCCGGACGACTTACGTAATAAATAATAAAAGACGTCGAAAAACGTACAAATTAGACGCGGGAACGACGGCCATACTTAACATGGGCTGTCTAATATTAGGGCAGCAAAAAGCTGGTATAGTGTTACGCAAAAAAAAGATGACTAAAGGTGCCGTAAGAGATTGCGATTGAAGAACGTAATTTCGGGGATCGCCGGCAAAAGCTCATTTGCATACCCCGACGCGGAAAACGACGGGAAGTCCATCCAGCGGCCGCAATTTTATTGCAGCGTAGATCCGAAGGCGTACGAACACGTAATCCAGTCGAATTGAAGCCTGCAGCCGTCTATTCATGGTTTGAGGTTTTCGACTAGCTAAAAAACGCGCGTAATTTGAAATTACTCCAGTCTAACACCAGTTAGACAGGCATAATGGCTCTGTGAATCTGGCCCTAGGCGTCTGGAGTAGGACCAGAGGAGGGCTGGAGCGCTCCTGCAGCTGCAGGAGAGGTGCAAGGGCCATATGAAATGGCCTGGAGGGTATGTGTTTGACACCTGTGCTCTAGGGTAACCCTCAACAGTTCTAACCTTGCCTAAGCATCCCACGGGTCCGTTCCACTAGGAGGGGGAAAAGATCATGCCCTTTAAGGTCATCGCTAAGGTCATCACTACTAATGCCGCGTACACATGATCAGTTTGTCCGATGAAAATGGTCTGATGGACCCCTTTAAGGCTGTCTGTGCCTTTATCAGGGAAATTCATGCTGTCTATTTGTCCTGTTTACCAGTGTAGCGCTACCCCCGAACGAGCCGCTGGTTGATTGATGGGTCTGGCACATTACATAACTCTATTGTTGTCTAGGGGTGTGATGCACAAACAAAGCAGTGAGTGGAGGTCCAGACATTCAATAAAGTTCTCCAAGGCTTTATTTCCAGGCCAACACAGCCAACATCAACTTCAGTTAGGAGAGAAAAGGTTGATGAGAGTAAAGGGATGAAATTGCAGTGTCAGGCCTGGATGTGAATAGGCAATCCAGCCCATAGTAACAGCGGTCCGTAATGGATGAATATAGGGCCGAATCCTTCCAATGGACTCCAGCCCGGGTCACCGGGAGACAGTAATGCGTACCTGTAGCATCCCGGTCACCAGATCCCCGATTAGTGCGCCTCTCAGTCTGAGATCCGTTTCAATGGAACCTGGAACCCAGTGGATTACTGGGGTCCTCTTTCGCCTCCGGTTGAGGCTCGATGAATCCTGCAAGCTTGGCCAAGAGGGCCGCGCCGGCGGGGCCCATAGGTGCGCACACCCTGAAGGTGGATGCCGCACCCAGCACCGGGACCCCGTGAAGATTTTAGAACACATGACACCTGTCACAGATATACCCCTCCCCAGCATGCCCTGCGAGGGAAGAACTCCTCTAACTGGCTGCTGGGGAAGACTTGCTCTGCCAGAAACCCTGGTGGCACCAACTGCTGGCCATAGATGATACCACATCCCTAAAATGCAGATCCACGAGACCTTTCTGGACCGACAGGGGTCATAATGTAAATGAATCACGAATGGGAGCAACGTAGCTCTCCCATTCTAGCTAACTTTAGCGTAGTGCCCATACTGAAAGTAAGGGGGCGCTACACCAGTATCATTGAAAGTGAAATTAAAAGAAAATTCCAAATATTGGGTTGACACCAAAACAGTAGTAGAGGGAAATTCTTTCAATTGTGACCTCAGTGACACCCAGGTTTTCCCTCACTTTGGAGGGATTTCCTCTCACTACTGGTTTTGTCTATGGGACAGGAAGTAAAGTGAAATCTCCCCTATGTGACAAGATGGCAAACAAACAAAAAAAAACAGAGGGGGTTATAACCTTTCCTTATTCTATCCAAAATAATAATAATAAAAAGTTTTGCCTTTAGTTCTAATGTATTCAAAGAAAGTGATTGAAAGCAAACAGCTTCTGTTCTGCTCTTTACAAAACCCACAATGCTCTGAGAATCCACTGTCATTGGTGGTCTCTGAGTTTATATTTATGTTAAAAGAATTTCTCTTGAAAGCTAAATACCTGTTGGTGTAGGAAAAAATGAAAACAATTACCTGTAACCATAGGTGTGTGCAGCCTATTACATTAGGGTGTGCACCCCAAAGCTCAAACACACATGCGTATATATACGGTATATTTTATATATACAATGGACAGTGTCAGTAGAACAGTGGATTTTGTCAGTGGCCAGGGACTGTTGTCAATAGTTTATTTTTATTTGATTTATTATTTTTTTACAAAAAAAAATTACAATTTTTTTATTACTTTCTTTTAAAAAAAAATTAGGAGCACCATTGGGGTGCTTTTGTCAGATATCAGGGGCCTAAACAGACCCCTGATATCTCACTTTTGAGACAGAGAAAAGGGCTGAGAACAAAGATTCCAGAGTCCCTTTCTCTGCAGCCAATCAGCAGGGGAATCTGTGCAGCACAGGGTGATTAGGGTGTGCCTGGGCACACTGGCACACCCTGTGCGCAAGCCTATGCCTGTAACTATCTAAATTGGCTTTGGATAAAGAAAGGGTTTCCAGAGCCACCTGTGTACTTATGTAAACTCTGTTTCCTGTAAATTCAGAAGAAGTATTTACACTTTCAGGGAGATTGCTCTTTACACTCAGTTTCCCAACTGTGAGGAACATGGTAATTCAAACAGCTGGATGCCAGGCAAACAAAGTACGCTGCAGTTTTGCTGACAATTTGCTGTCTGTGGTGGTGTACCGCAGGGATCATCATCTGGTACAAATATGTCAAGAACTTCTTGTAGTGGGGACGTTGCCGACGTGCTGCAGTCCAAACCCGTATTTTAACCTTTTGTTTTGCAGCTGTGATCTTGCATTGCCCCTTGGATGAAAGGCGCTTATATCAGTGAAACATGAGCCTGCTATAAAGATCAGGTCCATTATGTGGCTGGCCAATTTTTCTTTACATGTTTCATTACACTTTCACTGTCATTTGTTTAAGTCTAAACTCTTTCTTTAAATTAAAAAATGTCTCTTACATTTGTAGTGCCTGGTTACTTCCAAGTACCGGTGCTATTGAAATTTAGAGGGTGATCAGAGCATTAGTAGACTCTGATCCAAATTGTTATGTTTAAAATAAGGTCTCTATCTCAGCCTGGCTGTGCTGTGGGCTCATTCTGTTGTACTGGGGGTTTTCTTCTCACTCCAGTGCAGTAGATGGCAGCAGTGGAGTCAAGGTTTGGGTGCTTTTCCCCAGCAGCCAATCAGGAGGTTTGAGCCTTGCTGTGCATGCTGGGGGAGGGTATTTATGGGGCAGACGCCATTGGTTCTGGGTCTTCTTCCAGTGTGGCACCCACCTTTAGGGTGGCTACATCACGGCGCCCCACTGTTATGGCCTACCTGGCCGGGGCGTGCGTGTCACGTGGTGTTCCTGGTTTTGGGACCATGTTGGTCCCGAAACATTTGAGCAGCGGCGGGGACCCAGTGATCGACTGGGTTCCCATATTTGAAGATTACAAGTGGCATAGCTGTTCGGTGGGGAGTCCATCTGCGGTGAGCCAATGAGAGGCTGGCAATCTAAAAGGATTACGACAAACCACCGGGGATCAAGGTAGCTGGACACTGAAGGATTGATCACCTGTCAGTCGGTTACCTGGGCGACTAGAAGAAGGAGATCCAGGCGCAACCCAGGAGGGTTGTCTCCGTAAATTGTAATCAGTGAGGGCCTGTGGCAGAGGTTTCTCCCTGAGTCCATTCCAGGAGGGTCTGTGGCAGAGACTTTTCCTCAATTTCAAGTTCATTCCAGGAGGGTCTGTGGCAGAGACTTTTCCCAAAAAATACTCCGGCTGCCAGGTCAGTGAGAGAGGACTGTCCGGGTACACTAAGCCCACTCAGGCAGGAGTGGTCCGGAAAGTGTTACATATAGGAGCAGGACTGTTTCCAAATACTACACCTGAATCTGCTGTTCTCCTTTTTCCTTCAACTCTATCCTTTCACCACCAGTTTATTGTTTTTACCCGGCTGGGTAATAAAGAGCACAGCAAAAGACACCTGTTGCGGGCATTCCTTTACTACTGCTATATGCATCATTCACCCCTAGGAATGCGGAGAGCCACGAGGTAAATGTGCCACCCAAAAGGAACCAGCAGCTCCTCTGGGGGTAAGTGCTACACATTTTTTTTTAACTCTTATTACCATGTGAGTGAAAGGGCATGCAAACCCAATCATTTTCTGTTTCAAAAGTAAAAATTACCAATGATCAATAGTGTTCACAATTATTCTATGACATAGTGAAAATAGGGGATGGTATCAAAAAATTAATACTGCATAAAATGCCATATCCCCAAAATCTTCGCCGAAGAGGAGGCTCTTCTCCAGCAACCCCCCTCAAAAATACAGTGGCCCTAAAGGGGGTAGTGCTACATCTACATCTCCATGGCCATTAAAACATTTTCCTTACAGAGAAAATCTCACTAATGGGTATCTGTAACATTCTTAGGGCCAGATTCAGATACAATTACATTGGCACAGAGTATCAGAGATACACTACGCCGCCGTATTTTACCAGGCTGTACGACGAATTCTGGTAGATTTTGTCCCTTACGGTACGGCGGCGTAGTGTATTTCTCGCCGCGTATTCGAAATACGCGAATTAGAGGGCGTGAAGCATTTAAATTAGGCGCGTCCCCGCGGCGATCGAACTGCGCATGCTCCGTTCAGAAATTTCCCGCCGTGCATTGCGCGAAATAACGTCGATACGTCATTCGTTGTTTGAGTAGCATCGTTTACGGACATTCACACTACGATTTTCCCGTCCGTCAGCCGCATACGATTTCAGTTTTGAAAACGTACGGGCCCGTACGGGAAAACGCATACATAGACAATGCATTGCAAATCGTATGCACTCAGATGCATCCGGGTGCGTACGATTTGCTGGCAAAACGTTTTTTAACAGTACGCAAAACCATGTTCGACCACGGTTTTGAGGCCGTTTTTGAAACCGTATGGCAAACGCATACGTTTTTTTTAACATTAAAGTCAATGGAAAACGCACATATGTGCGGTTCCATACGTATAAACCGTATGCGTTTTCCATCTACATGTGAAACCACTCCTACTTCCTGCCAAATTTCAATAAAACAAGAAAATCTTTATTTATTAAAATGACACTAATTCCAAAAACGTATGCGTTTTTTTAATCAAAACCGGATGGAACCGTACGCACTTTTTGAAACCGTAATACGTTTTATAAACGCATACGTTTCACTTTTGGGCATACGTTTACGTACGGTTCAATCTGTTTCAGCCGCATACGTTTTTTCATATAAATCGTATGCGGCTGACGGACGGGAAAATCGTAGTGTGAACCCAGCCTTATTCAAGTAAAGTTAATAAAATTCCTGTTCACTGAACAGTTTCTGAAAATAATGCATAGAGATCCTTTGGTTGGGTGAAAGCAGTTCCTATGCTGGCATCATTTATTATAACTCAAGGACAGTCAGAGCAATTCTTTCCAATATTTGAACTTACTGTGTGTTTGCTTAGCTTTGTTTTCTGCGTGGCAGTAACCACATAGGTTTAATTTGTAAATGTCCCCACGAACATGCAAACATTTCGATCCTACTGCTTTCTTTCTCTGCGTATCCTGTTTGCATAGGTCTTCTCAGCTCCAAGAGTAAACTGTGACCTGCAGCAGCTGGTAAACCAATTGACATTTGCAGGGTAATGCTCCTTTACTACACTAAATTAAAAAATCGAATTACCTGAAAGATGCGTCAACTTAGTAATGGCCTTTTAGAAAATAGTTAGCAAGCATCTAATATAGCAAAAGTTCCCATTCCTGTACAGGCAGTAAGAATTTCAACACTGTAATTACTTTCTTCCCACAGAGATGAGCTGGTCATAGACACTAAAGGGCAGGTGCCTGCAGCCCATTCCCCAAACATTAACTTTGAGCTGTTGAGCCTATGGGGAGAGGCTGTGAAGGAATGCTGCCGATGTCTTTTTTCAAAAAAATTATATATTTTTTTTGTATTTTTTTTTCTTTTATTTACTATCATCTGGACATTTTTTTTTATTCTGGTAAATATAAATTATTGCATAAAATTAAAATTAAGCATTTTTCTATTTAGCCATTAGATGGAGCTCAACTCGTTTTTTTTACATGTTCAGTCACTGCAGCTGCTAACAGTGCTGCAGGAAACCCTTTGTTTACAGAAATAAGTAACCCATTACAGCAGTGACTCATGTCAGAGTTCAAGGTTTCCTTCTGACAAAGGGAGCTGCAAAGAAAGCTACTATGATATGAAGTCTTTTTAGCTAACCCATAGTGCTTTGCAAATCATTTATGTGTGTGTGTCTATATATATATATATATATATATATATATATATATATATAGACACACACACACAAAGTGCCTTGAAAAAGTATTCCTACCCATTTACATTTTCCACATTTTGTCATGTTACAACCAAAAATGTAAATGTATTTTATTGGGATTTTATGTGATAGACCAACACAAAGTGGCACATAATTGTGAAGTGGAAAGAAAATGATAAAATGTTTTAATTTTCTTTTGCAAATACATAACTGAAAAGTGAATTTAAAAAATATATACATACATACACACACGCACACAAAAACAGTGCCCCTTGAAATTTTCCACATTGTCATGTTACAACCAAAAACGTATATGTATTTTATTGGGATTTTATGTGATAGACCAATACAAAATTGCACATAATTGTCAAGTGGAAAGAAAATGATAAATGGTTTTCAAAATCTTTTACAAATAAATATTTGAATAGTACGGCTTGCATTTGTATTCAGCCCCCTTTACTCTGATTCTCCTAACTAAAATCTAATGGAACCAATTGCCTTCAGAAGTGAGCTAATTAGTAAATAGAGTCCACCTGTGTGTAATTTAATCTCAGTATAAATATTGCTGTTCTGTGAAGTTCTCTGAGGTTTGTTAGAGAACCTTAGTGAACAAACAGCATCATGAAGACCAATGAATACACCTAACAGGTCAGGGATAAAGTCGCAAAGAAGTTTAAAGCAGGGTTAGGTTATTAAAGAATATCCCAAGCTTTGAACATCTCACGGAGCACTGTTTAATTCATCATCCGAAATTTGAAAGAGTAGGGCACAACTGCAAACCTACCAAGACATGGCCGTCCGTCCACCTAAACTGACAGGCCAAGAAAGAGGAGCATTAATTAGAGAAGGAGCCAAGAGGTCCATGGTAACTCTGGAGAAGCTGCAGAGAGCCACAGCTCAGGAGGGAGAATCTGTCCACAGGACAACTATTAGGTGTGCACTCTACAAATCTGGCCTTTATGAAAGAGTGGCAAGAAGAAAGAAATTTTTGAAAAAAAGCCATAAGAAGTCCCTTTTGCAGTTTGCAAGAAGCCATGTGGGGGACACAGCAAACATGTAGAAGAAGGTGTTCTGGTTGACTTTTTGGCCTAAAAGTAAAACGTCCATCGGTTAAAAATCAACGCATGCTCAGAATCAGGTCGACGAATGCTCGGAAGTATTGAACGTAATTTTTCTCACCACGTCGTTGTGTTTTACGCCACCGCATTCTGACACGATCGGTTCTTTAACTGATGGTGTGTAGGCAAGACTGATGAAAGTCAGCCTCATCGGATATCTGATGAAAAAATCCATCAGATCGTTTTCATCGGAAGAACCGATCGTGTGTACAGGGCATAAGAGTCTGCAAAAGACTTGAGACTGGGTCAGAGGTTCACCTTCCAGCAGGACAACGACCCTAAACATACAGCTAGAGTGACAATGGAATAGTTTAGATCAGGGGTTTCAAACTGGCGGCCCTCTAGCTGTTGCGAAACTACAAGTCCCATGTGGCATTGCAAGAACGACTGTTACAAGCATGACTCCCACAGTCAGGGGCATGATGAGACTTGTAGTTTTGCAACAGTTGGAGGGCCGCCAGTTTGAGACCCCTGGTTTAGATCAAAACATATTCATGTGTTAGAATGGGCCTGTCAAAGTCCAGACCTAAATCCAAATGAGAATCTGTGGCAAGACTTGAAAATTGCTGTTCACAGATGCTCTCCATCCAATCTGACAGAGCTTGAGCTATTTTGCAAAGAAGAATGGGCAAAAATGTCACTCTCTAGATCATAGGCGTGCGCACAGGGTGTGCCAGGTGTGCCAGGTGTGCCAGGGCACACCCTAATTACCCCATGCCCATTAGCATCATCGCTCTGTGTACCAGCAGGAAGATTGAAAAGATCTCCCTTTTACTGGCTCTGCCATAAGAGAAGTGTTTATCCACTTCTCTTTCATTGTGCTGGCAGAGAGATCAATGTGCTGGGGTCATATATATGTAGACCCACCCAAACACATGTGTTTGAGATTTAGGGTGCACACCCTAGTTCAGTAGGCTGCGCACACCTATGCTCTAGATGTGTGTAGCACTACCCCCCGGAGGAGCCGCTTAAGTTTGTTCAGCCTGTTACTCTGCCTCCCAACCCTAATAACAGCCTCAGCCTTTTCTGGCACACCTGGCAATAGTATAAGTGCAATAACCAATGAGAAACTTCAATGAGAAGTACTGGCAATCTTGCCAGTAGAAGAAATGGCCACCATAGGCACATCATGTGACAGTTGGATCCCCCTGCTGGCCTATAAAATGCTGCCACTGTCTGACCCAAATTGCTGGATTGTCGTCAGCTTCCTGTGTCTGTTTACCTTTAACCACTTTCCCACCGCGCCATAAGCATTTTACTGCTACGGCGCGGCGGGGTTACCTCGGGACGACGTCCCTGGGACGTCGTCCTTCACTTTCGCGATTGCGCGTCCCCTGGGACGCGCTCACGAAAGTGTCCGTGCTCGCCGGGTCTAGAAGACCCGGCGCATCACGGATCACGGTAAATTGCCGCTGATCGCGGCCGTTTACCACGTGATCGCGCCGTCAAATGACGGCGCGATCACTTGTAAACAAACCGGCGTCATTTGATGACGCCGGTTCCTCCCTCTCCTCCCTCTCCGCTCTGTACAGTGTGCGAGGAGAGGGGGGGGGAGCGGGGTGTCAGCAGCTGAGCTGTGGCTGGATCTGTGACAAATGCAGTCACAGATCCAGCCATCCCTCAAAACATCCCAGCTCTGCCATCCCCCCAGTACCCTGCAATCCCCCAGTACCCAACAATCCCCCAGTACTCAACAATACCCCAGTACTCAACAATACCCCAGTACTCCAGTACTCAACGATACCCCAATACTCGGCAATACCCCAATACTCGGCAATACCCCAATACTCGGCAATACCCCAGTACTCGGCAATACCCCAGTACTCAACAATACCCCAATACTCGGCAATACCCCAATACTCGGCAATACCCCAATACTCAACAATACCCCAGTACTCAACAATACCCCAGTACTCAACAATACCCCAGTACTCCAGTACTCAACGATACCCCAATACTCGGCAATACCCCAATACTTGGCAATACCCCAATACTCGGCAATACCCCAATACTCGGCAATACCCCAGTACTCGGCAATATCCCAGTACTCAACAATACCCCAGTACTCGGCAATACCCCAATACTCGGCAATACCCCAATACTCGGCAATACCCCAATACTCGGCAATACCCCAATACTCCAGTACTCAACGATACCCCAGTACTCAACAATACCCCAGTACTCAACAATACCCCAGTACTCAACAATACCCCAGTACTCGGCAATACCCCAATACTCGGCAATACCCCAATACTCGGCAATACCCCAATACTCGGCAATACCCCAATACTCCAGTACTCAACGATACCCCAGTACTCGGCAATACCCCAGTACTCCAGTACTCAACGATACCCCAGTACTCGGCAATACCCCAGTACTCCAGTACTCGGCGATACCCCAATACTCGGCAATACCCCAATACTCGGCAATACCCCAATACTCGGCAATACCCCAGTACTCGGCAATACCCCAGTACTCGGCAATACCCCAATACCCTGCATGATACTTTGCAATACCCCAATACTCTGCAATACCGCCTATGGGGATTTTTAGGTAGCAAAGTTTGGCGCCATTCCATGAGCGTGCGCAATTTTGAAGGGTGACATGTTGGGTATCTATTTACTCGGCGTAACTTCATCTTTCACATTATGAAAAAAAATTGGGCTAACTTTACTGTTTTGTTTTAAGCACAAAACAGTTTTTTAAAAAACACGCGTTCAATACATTTCTGCGAAAATACCGTGCGAGATAAAAAGTTGTAACGGCCGCCATTGTATTCTCTAGGGTCTTTGCTAAAAAAGCATATATAATGTTTTGGGGTTCTATGTAATTTTCTAGCAAATAAATGATGATTTTTCCATGTAGGAGAGAAATGTCAGAATTGGTCTGGGTGCTCCAGAACGCCTGATGGCGCTCCCTGCATGTTGGGCCTCTATATGTGGCCACGCTGTGTAAAAGTCCCACACATGGGGTATCGCCATACTCGGGAGGAATAGCAGAATGTGTTTTGGGGTGTAATTTGTGGTATGCATATGCTGTGTGTGAGAAATAACCCGCTAATATGACAGAAACAAGATTTTTTTATTTTTTTTTACAGAATTTTCAGTCGTTTTTCTTTTATAGCGCAAAAAATAAAAAACCCAGAGGTGATCAAATACCACCAAAAGAAAGCTCTATTTGTGTGAAAAAAAGGACAAAAATTTCAAATGGGTACAATGTTGTATGACTGAGTAATTGTCATTCAAACTGTGAGAGCACCGAAAGCTGAAAATTGGTCTGGTTAGGAAGGGGGTTTAAGTGCCCAGTGGTCAAGTGGTTAAACCTCTGGCTTAACTTATGCTTTACGGCCTGACCTGTGATCCTGATTATCTCCTCGCTCTGACCTTGGCTTGGCTGACTATTCTTCGATCCACTGCCCACTGTTTATGACCCAGCTTGCTCCTGTTTGCTCTTGGACTGTCTCCCGTTATATGACCTCTGGCCTGGCTGTGAACCCTGCTGCTGGTTTATCCTGCAACTGCCTATTTAGGACTTCTTCTTGCATGGCTACTGACATCGCTACCCATCGCACATCAGCCACGTTCCGCTTACCAGCCTGTTGCAGCACTACTGGCAACCCATGCACCCTTGGGCACCGTATCCCCTGTATCACTCCACATCAGAGACATGACAGAAACACACACACATTAAGATAAAACTCTTTACTGAAATATTTCTGTGGAAAAGTAACAAACAGTAACAATATATATGTTAAAGGAATGCAATGGGAGAGCAATAACTGCAATAACTGAGGTTATGAGCAATATAGCTCAATACTATTGTAGCGCCCCCTTACTTTCAGTATGGGCACTACGCTAAAGTTAGTTGGAATGGGAGTTACATTGCTCCCATTCGTGATTTGTCTAAATTGTGACTTCTGTCGTTCCAGAAAGGTCTCCTGGGCCAGTCTGCATTCTAGGGATGTGGTATCATCTCTGGCCGGCAGTTGGCGCCAGCGGGGTTTCTGGCAGAGCAAGTCTTCCCCAGCAGCCAATTGGAGGAGTTCCTCCCTCGCAGGGCATGCTGGGGTGGGGTATATCTGTGAAGATGTCATGTGTTCAAAAATCTTTGCGTGGCCCTCCTGGCCAAGCATACAAGCTTCGCTGAGCCTCATACGGAGGCAAAAGGGGACCCCAGTGATCTACTGGGTTCCAGGTTCCATTAAAGCGGATCTCAGGCTGAGCGCCGAACCAATCGGGGATCTGGTGAGCGGGATGCTACAGGTACGCATTACTGTCTCCCGGTGACCTGGGCTAGAGTCCATTGGAAGGATTCGCCCTATTCACTCATACTTAAGGACCGAGGGTGTTTTTCCAGATTTCGTGTTTACGAGACTAAAACATTTTTTTTGCTAGAAAATTACTTAAAACCCCCAAACATTATATATATTTTTTTCTAACACCCTAGAGAATAAAATGGCAGTCATTGCAATACTTTTTGTTACACCGTATTTGCGCAGTGGTCTTACAAGCGCACTTTTTTTGGAAAAAATTCACTTTTTTTAATAAAAAAATAAGACAACAATAAATTTGGCCCAATTTTTTAACATATTGTGAAAGATAATGTTACGCAGAGTAAAATGATACCCAACATGTCACGCTTAAATTTTTTGCCCCGCTCGTGGCATGGCGTCAAACTTTTACCCTTAAAAATCTCAATAGGTGACGTTTAAAAAATTCTATAGGTTGCATTTTTTGAGATACAGAGGAGGTCTAGGGCTAAAATTATTGCTGTCGCTCTAACGATCGCAGCGATACCTCACTTGTGTGGTTTGAATATACAGTGGGCGGTCGTTAAGTGGTTAACAGAAGCGACGACGAGTTACAAATCGGTACTACTAAGGGCTAGCTTGCCGGTCCACATCCAGGCCTGACATCGCAAGTTCACCTCCTTGCTCTCATCCACCTTTTCTCTCCTAACTGAAGTTGATGTAAAAACCTTTGACTGTCTGAACCTCCGCTCACTACTGTGTAGTGTATACAGTGTCCCTGTTTCCTGCAAATGGGAAAAAGCCCTCTCACCCAACCCTGCGGTCAAGGCCCAAATGAACGTCCTGGAACAGCAGGTTCTTCTGGTGACCCGACTGGTCACCTCACAGTGAAACGCTTCACCGTTGGTGCAAGTGCACCTGGACGTGAAATCACCTAGGAGGCAGTACCTCTTCCTTAGGTCTGATCTCTTCCTCTGCCTCCTGCTGTCTCAATTCCCCTCAGAAAATCAAAATGGAGTCTCTCCTTTCGTGCTCTCAAAAGCATGCTGGTCTTTTGTAGTTCCATACAGTTCAATCTGAATGTGAAACCTGAGTCCTGGAACTACAATTCCCTTTGCTTTGCTCCCTGATGGTAATCACTCTGCTGACAGGATGTGATGACACAGAGTCTTAGCTGGCGAAACAGTCTCATTGCAACGATGTTGCAGAGTGTCTTTTGGGATACTTGCAGGTAAGATAGCCAGCTCCCTGCTACATCTGCAAAGCTGGTAGAGACCAGTGTTGCTCATCTTCCTTTAAAAAAGTAATTAGTTACAGTTACAAGTTACTTGACCGAAAAAGTCATTGAGTTAGTGACTCAGTTACTACATTGGCAAAGTAATTAGTTACTCAGCAAAGTAACTGACTTTTTTTGCCCGTGTATAAGACGACTGGGCGTATAAGACGACCCCCTAGCTAAAATGTTGGTTTTGGGATATACTCACTGTATAAGACGACCCCTCACTGTGCCATCTGTAACATGCCTCACTGTGCCATCCCATCTGTAACATGCCTCACTGTGCCATCCCATCTGTAACATGCCTCACTGTGCCATCCCATCTGTAATATGCCTCACTGTGCCATCCCATCTGTAACATGCCTCACTGTGCCATCCCATCTGTAACATGCCTCACTGTGCCACCCATCCCATCTGTAACATGCCTCACTGTGCCATCCCATCTGTAACATGCCTCACTGTGCCATCCCATCTGTAACATGCCTCACTGTGCCATCCCATCTGTAACATGCCTCACTGTGCCACCCATCCCATCTGTAACATGCCTCACTGTGCCATCCCATCTGTTACATGCCTCACTGTGCCACCCATCTCTCTCTCTCTCTCTCTCTCTCTCTCTCTCTCTCTCTCTCAAAAAGACAACAGATTTAAATGTATAAGCTTCCAAATCAATACATTTGACTTAAAACATTTTAGTTTTCCTTTAACTTACTGTATAATCAACAACTGTCCTGTATTGGCATGTTCAGGGCATAGTAAGGTTTCATTCACATGACTATATGCACTGCATTCAGATCCATAACAAAATCCAAAAATGTGCATCTTAGGACATACGTATACATGTATGTCAAATGCAGGGCATTGGGAAAAAAACAGGACATTTTTACACATGTACAGTATTAATTGATTATTACACAAAAAAAACATGCATAATAGGAGCAGTAACATTTTTATGCCCATTTGAATGTAGCCCAAAACTCTTAGAACACTATGCTCTAAACGGGTTTGGTATTGGGGTATCCAATTTTTAGTAGCACTGCAAAAGGTGTGGTTTCAACATGTGGGTTGTACAGTATTGTCTGCCTGAATGGCAACGGAAAATGACACTGCTGGACTCTCTATTACTATTATCATTATACTAATTGTTACTACTTCATTACCTGATTAACAAAGAGTTAACAAAGTATTTTCTAGTTTAATAAGGCCTTTTTCTTCGTGGTGTGAAATTTATCAGCAGCCTTTGTTATAAACTAAAGGGTTCAAGGACCCCTTGACCAATGTTGTTAAACAGCCTTGCAGATACACTATCAGACTTCAGAATGGTGAATCAATAGTTCAAAACAACAAAAAACTTAATGAATTTGAGCTTGATTGGGAACTAGGTCACCATGATAAAGGGGGACCTTTGTGTACTGAAAACATTTGGCTTCTTAACAAGTCCTGAGTAAAATTTTGCAAGGATATTGCTTGAAGTGATGGCCTTTTCTTCTACTTTTTTTTACAGCAACCCAATACCCTGTACTTCTAAATGGCTGAGGAGATATGTATGCAGGATGGTTATATACTAGGCACAGTGGAGAATTTTCCTCACTGGTCACTGTTATAGGAAGCGAGGGGAAGGGTAAAAATCAGTGTGGCCATAGTGGCATGATTTCTACCACATTGACAATATTTCTCTGACAATGACACCAGAGAGGTGTCCGAGAGTGTTTTATGGCAGGCACACAAGGTGGAAGCCAGGGGTGTGTTTATTGCCCAGGCGACATCCTTAAAAAACAGTTGCAAGTGGACATGTCTGACTTATTGGCCCATACAGCAGAACTGTCTCATAGACCTAAATTTAAAGGTGATCCCCACGATAGTAGACAATTGATAGATCTGAGGAGGCAAGTGAAACATCTGTTGGACGTACAGACACAACGTAAACTTAGGGTGGTGCCGGTGGCTAATACATTTTACAAACAAGGCAACACAGTGTTTTTGGGAGAGATCATCGACAAAGATAAGGTAGGTTTTACCCCAGGTAGGGATAATTCCCAGTGGGCCATTTCCCCTTATTCACTGGCTCACCATGCACTGCACTCCTTGCCTTGTCCTATCCACTGATGCCGAAAAGGCATTTGACAGGATTGTCTGGCTTTTTAAGTCAATGGTGCTACAATAGCTGCAAAAATGTGGTGAGAATGGTGAGAAAATGTGGGCTTGGTATTCTGCTCTTTATGTAAGCCCTAAGGCCCAGGTGAAAGTTAATTGTGTCCTTTTCCAGCCGTTTGCCCTCTATCATCACTGCTGTTTGTTTTGGTGATGGAAGCCCTTTTATGCAAAGTAAGAGCCAAGGGTGCAAGTAGGCAATATGGAACACAAGCTTGCAGCCTTCATGGATGATGTCCTTTTTTTGTCACTGAGCTCCACGTATGCTTACCTAATTTGATGTCTGAGTTGAAGAGGTTTCAGGTACTCTTCAATTTTAACGTTAGCTTAGGAAAATACATAATTGTGCCCCTGAATACCCCGTGGCAAGAGCGTAACACCCTGAAATGATCATTCCCCTTTAAATGGTAAACTGACCCTATTATTTACTTGGGTATTAAACTTCCTGTGGATATTCAGGAACTTTACTCACCTATTTTCCCACCTATTTTATGTGCGATCTAGGAAGATCTTAAAAACTGGGACAAAACACAGATTACTTGTTGGGCAGAGTAAATAAATAAAAAATGAGGGTTCTCCCTTACTTTCATCTTTTTCTTTCAAAGCCGAAGATAGAGGTGGTTTGTGATTGCCAGACATCATGATTTATTATTAAGCAACGGCTCTGACATAATGTACATTTTTAATTGGAATTTCCATTTGCATTATAAGTTATGAGTGCCGCTAGTAAAGATGGCGGGTTGGAATCTGTCAGGACAGCTCTCAGAGTTTTGGTGATTCCACCTCCCATTGACTCACTCCACCTTGACAGTTTGGGACAGGTTGAATAAGTTATTGCTTAGACTCTTCACCTCTTTGCTTTTCACCTTGGGGGGTTTTCCTTGGTTTCAGACCCTGGGGTGGTGCTGCAGATGTGAGATGTTTTTTGTTTTCACAAGGCTTGAATCCTAAAGTGGTTGTGAAGGCAGAAGGTTCTTTATCTTAATGCATTCTGTGCATTGAGACAAAAAACCTTCTATTTTCAGCAGCCCCCCTCAGCCCCTCTAATACTTACCTGAGCCCTATCTAGATTCAGCGATGTTGTAGGAGTGTCTCGGCTGCCTGGGACTCCCCTCCTCATTGGCTGTGACAGCAGTGTGGTACCATTGGCTCCCGCTGCTGTCAGTCAAAGTCAGTCAGCCAATGAGGAGAGAAAAGGGGATGGGGCCAGGCCATGGCTCCGTGTCTTAATGGACACACAGAGTCGTGGCTCAGCTCAGGTGCCCCCATAGCAAGTTGATTGCTGTGAGGGCACTCAAGAGGAGGGAGGGGTCAGGAGCACCGAAGGAGGACCCAAGAAGAGGAGTATCTGGGCTGCTCTGTGCAAATCAACTGCACAGAGCAGGTAAGTGTAATATGTAATAACTAAAAAAACAAGACTTTACAATCACAGTTGCTTTAAGCCTCTATCCAAATTTCGGAAGACATAGGGTGTTACCTCGCTAGCTGATTGGAAACACCTGCATATGCAAAACTTCTTCCAGGGCTGAGGGTCAAGACCTGTTTTAGGGATTTGAGGTTTGCTTGGGGTTCATAAATAATGTTTGCCCTCCTAGTCCATTATCCAAGTACTACAAACTGTTGTTGGACCTTTCCTCCCATACGACCCTGTATTATATTAGAGAGTGGGAGACCTCTTCCTGAACCTATGGTTGGGAAAATTTCTAAATTGGCACACACCTCCTCTGTGTACCCAAAGATCCAAGGCTATTGTTATAAATTTTGACATGCTGGTATAGGGTTCCAGATAAATTGTCCCAAATTTACCCCTCTGTGCCTGCATGTTGTTGGCAAGGCTGCAAACAGGAAGGTACATTCTACAATTTTGGTTGGACTGTTTTCTTATTAAGCCATTCTGGACAGATATACAGAACCTTATAGTGAAAGTCACGCAACACCAATTGGTGGATGATCCCTTTCCTCTACTGTCCCTTAATTGGTGGATGATCCCTTCCTACTAAGATCGGTATTACCCCACCTTCTTAATCCTTTCAAAAGCCTTATACATGTGTATTGGCAATATTCTGCTGTTCCGATGGTTAGGGACTGGTTGTTAAAGGTACAAGATATACAACAGTCAGAGGAGTTGAGATACCAGGGTATGCATATGTTTTCACAGTTTTACAAAACTTGAGCTTCGTGTTCGAGTCAAGCCCATGTTCAACTCGAACATTGTCTGCTCGACCGTTCGTCAAAATTCGAACAAAACAGGTCATTCGCGCCAAATTTGAGCGATGCGCCACGGCCCATAATTCACTGCGGCATTGCGCGCTGATGATTGGCCAAGCATGCACTATGACCGGCATGCTTGGCCAATCACAGCGCGCAAAAAACGGAGAGCCATAATTAGCCAAAGCCAGGGTGGCTTTGGCCAATTATGGCTCAGGGCTTTAGCACACGCCCCACACTATAAAAGGCCGCCTGCAGGGTGGCCTCGTGTAGTGTGTTCTGGGCTTGTTCCAGATCAGACAGAGAGAGAGAGATTGTCTTTTTTTTATCTAGATAGAGCAGGCAGGCTAGTCAGTTAAATTTACAGTGGACTCTGCCCCGAATGCCTCAGCAAACCTACGCCGCATGGCCTCCCTGATCCTGCAAAGCCTGCATAAGGATCCCCGTATTCGTGCTATCAAGGAGAGGGATCATTACTGGCTGGCAACTCTCCTTGATCCACGTTACAAGGGTAAGGTTGCAGACCTTTCTTGCCATTACAGAGGGAGCAGAAGATGAAACATCTTCGGGAGGCCTTGCAGAAAGGTCTGTGCAACGCGTTCCCAGAGACTGGGGGGCTACCAAATCCTGATCCTGGACAACGTGTTGCTGAGGCTTCGGTGAGTCACAGAAGGAGCTGTGGAGAAGGTGGCCGTCCGACTGATGTGTTCAGACAATTTTTTAGTCCGCAGCCCCAAGGTGAGATCGGTTCCAGCAACCATCGCCAGCGTCTGTTTTACATGGTGTGGGAATACCTAAGAGCAAGACGTTTTCCGACAATAACTTGCATATGGGGGCATTAAAATTATCACTTTTGAATTCAAACATTCAAGTCCCATTGACGTCAATGGGGTTCTAAATGTTTGCGCGAACGGTCGGTCCGTTCGAAGGTTCTGGTACGAACTGAAAGCAGGGGTGTTTGGCTCATCCCTACTTGGGCTTTATGGGTGGAGTTCACATCCTCTGATACATGCAAACAATTGCTATTATGATAGTGCTAGGTTTTCTATGATAGCTAGGTTTGCTGACCTATCCCCTTCTTTTTTTCTCTAGTTGCCTCTATTTTTCTCCTCCCTGGGAGGAGCAACAGGGATCCTTGTTTGCCCCCCATTTTCTCCTTTTCCTTAGTTCTTTATTGCCCCTCAGTTTAGGTTTTATTGAGTGCATCCATAGCGCTGGGAGATTTCATAACCCTTGAATTTTTGCATCAGTGATTAATATTGCTTTTTTTGTTATACCATTTGGTATGGATATTTACTGTACATTAATTGTAAGGGTTGCTGTGTTTTCCTGGGAACTATAGACTTATGGGTTTGTCAATTTCTCCTGTTTTGTGTAATTGATGGCCTTGGTTTACTCAAAAACCTCAACTGTTTTGTTTTTATGACTTTGTATAATAAAGATTTTGCAAAAGAAAAAAAATAGGGGGGATTTCAACAGGGACAAGTTTTGACTGGAATTTTACTTGCATAGTATGGTTACCTAAGACTTTCTTTTGCTCTAATAGAATGATCTTCTTGAAAATGCATTTTACTGCCTCTTTATTAATGTTAACATGAGTAAAGAGACATCCTTTAAAAGTAAAATCTCTGAGGTAGGTTCTGATTTCTGAGGGGATATTAAAAATGTTAACAATTTATGAATGGAGCATACTTTCACTGCACCACATGGCAATACAGTATATTGCAGCTTCTGAGTAATATAAACAGGCAACCATTGAAATGCCTGTCTGCCAGCTCAAAGTTTTATCTCTGAAAACTTAATTAGAAACAGCAGAATTTAATTCCGTTGTGCATTTTTTTCTGCTTTGTCAGAGTTTCACAGAAGTTTAGAATTTGTGGTGGTCTGTGTAAGAGTAAAACTGTACTTTTATGTTAAAAGAGAGTTATAGAAGCGGAGTCCAAAAAGTGTGCTGATGATGAAATTAAATAAAAAGATGAGGCACCAGAAAATAATCTGAACCACAACTCATAAATTTATATATTGTCTATTTATGCACACAAATCGCTACTTAAAGCAGTATTAACCACTTAAGAACCGGAAGGCTTTACCCCCTAATGACCAGGCCATTTTTTGCGATATGGCACTGCGTCGCTTTAACTGTTTGCCGACCAGCGCACGACTATATATGTGACAGCATGGCTCGGACAGGCAGAAGGATGTACCTGTACGTCCCCTTTAAGATCGCGGCATTGTGGACACGTCCACGCCGCCGTGAGCACTGTGAGCCTGACCTCGGGTCCCGCGGACTTGTTTGCCGCGGGGATACCCACGATTGTCTCACGGTGAGTTAGAATGGGGAGATGCTGATGTAAACAAGCATCTCCCGCTCTGCGTAGTGACATTGACTGTAATCGGATCACTATCCTGTCATGTGTAGCCCATCCCCACAGCAGTAAGAAACACTCACTAGGGCACACTTAACCCCTACAATGCCACCTAGTGGTTAACCCCTTCACTGCCAGTGTAATTTTCACAGTAATCAGTGCATTTAAGTTAGGGCCCAGAATGCCCAAAAGTGACCAAAATATTTTTCCCAAAATAGGCAATCTGTACCTTTTAGATTAGCTTTACACATAACAAATACAGTGCCAGTTGAGGCAACAGGATTCCTATAACGTCCACTAAGAGCAGCTTGTACCAAGCTCTCCAGGATACTCTTTAGGAGTGACGTTCCTTCCCCATGTACTTCAGCAAGTTCCATCTTCACTTCTCCTGGGTGTAACTTCCAGCAAGGCAATAAGCCTTTCAGGTCCATTTTCAGTTTCATCTTATCCAGGCAGCAGACCTGGTAGGCAGAAACCTCCAACACAGCCTCCTCTTCTGGAAACAGCCCAGGAGACCACGATATTTCTTAATTGTCACCAAAATATTCCCCACCTCCCCCCAGCATGCATCCCTGTGGTTGGCCAGGGAGACACGAACTCTAAATTATTGTATCTTCTTGTTCTATTGCCAAGGCCACACCTTAACAGCAGGCAGAAATATACAATAGACCAGTGATGGCGAACCTCGGCACCCCAGATGTTTTGGAACTACATTGACAGTAGCTTATAAAGTAAAAAGTAATGTTTTGCATTATAACTAGTTTGGTACCTGTTGAAATTGAGCTGTTTTATTCACCTCCGTCACTCCTGAATCGTTATTCTCGCTGACTTCCTGGTTTGCGGTGCGCATTCATTCTTGCTACATCACGGCCTAATGGGAACTACAGTTCCCATTAGGCTTAGCCTCCATGCCTGTGAGGTATAAGAGAGCATCTTTAGGCAGGGCTGTAGTCATAGGGAGGGGGTGAGTACATTCTGCTTTCCACCATGCAAAACGCCTCAGGTGCTGGTGGAAAGCAAGAAAAGGAGAGACAGGAAATGGCATTTTCAAACCTGGATTACTGTATTTTAGAGGTCAAAAGGAAAAACGAGGTAAGTGATATATAAATGCTCTAGCTTACAGCAATCAATTGATCTAATAAAAAACTGATCTTTAGTGTTCCTTTAACTGGTATCTTCGAAGATATCAGCTAACTAAGGCTCTCCACAGCGCCAGACAGTTCAGAAACACCTTCAGTCCCTCGCGGAACATCCATAGCACACCCGGGAAACCCGTAGCTTCTCCTCTCCTCCCCCTCCTTTCATGGCTGCTGAGCCGCCCGCTCCATCCTCACTGCTCAATGTGCAGCGAGTGACACGCTGCTCAGGAGGTGTGGCTGTCCTGGAAGGGATCCCCACGCTGCTCCGTCCTGTACCCTTTACATCCTTTCTCCTGCCCCTCTCTCCCTGCATGTGTGCCGCTACGTCTGTGAAGTGGATAAGGGAGCGGGAAGATTAAGGAGCCAAAAACCACAAGAATGAGAGAAGTCACTGACTGAGACCCCCGGGGACCATTCAAGTAAGTGAGCACTGTGACCAGACCCCTCCCCTCTTCCTTCTCCCCCCTCCCCCTCCTTCTCTCCTCCTCCTTCTCTCCCCCACCTCCCCCCTTTCTCTCCCCCCTTCCTTCTCTCCCCCTTTCCTCCCCACTTCCTTCTCCCCCTTCCTTCTCCCCCTCCCCCTTCCATCTCTCCCCCCTTCCTTCTCTCCCTCTTTCTTCTCCCCCTCCTCCCCTCTCCTCTCGCCTCCCTCCTCCACTCTCCTCTTTTTTCCTCTGCTTTCCTTTTCTCCCCCTCCTTCTCTCCCCCCATCCTTCTCCCTCCCCATCCTTCCCCCCCTTTCTTCTCTCCCTTCTCCCCCCCCCCTTCCAGACACGCTGAATCTGGTGACAGTGGCAAGTAACACACTGAATCTGCTGGCAGGTGACGGTGGCAAGTGACGCGCTGAATTTGGTGGCAAGTGACACGCTGAATCTGGTGACGGGATGGTGGCAAATGACACACTGTAAAGTAGAAATATTGTATTTCTATTCTTGAGAGTAGGTGCGTAGATTGGGGCAACCTTGTAGGGGCCCCATAGCATTACTTTGCCCAGGGGCCCATGATGCTATTAAGATGGCCCTGTTCTGAGAGATATAGCGGGTGGGGCTGAGATTCCTCTGCTGATGTCAGTCTGGAGGGGAGGAGGAGAGATTTATAAATAATTCACAGAGGGGGACACTGCAATAGGTGGCAGTGCTGATGCTGTTATAAGAGCAGCAGGAGGGGATGGGTGGCTCACACACAGACAGACAGTGGAGGGGGACACAGGAGCAAAGAGGAGGGCAGATAGCAGGCTGCTGATGACAGAGGCACATAAACTGACCACAGTGTCTGGTCTCAGCAGCCATGATACACTGTGGTCAGTTTACAGATGGGTGGGAAAAAAAACGCTTTAAGCTGACTATAACCTAGCAACAGCGCTACATGTAAAATATAAACATGCCTGCTCAGGGCAGGGCTCCTACAGTTATAAGGTATGAAGGTTTAAAAAAAGTCCAACTATGCCATTTAAAACAACAGAAAAAGCTAATCCACCCGGAATCCACATAAGCCTTCCAATATGGTTTTGGTAAATAACATATTAATGAAATAATTTAAAGTTACATTTATATCTTTCCAGTGCTTAGCGAGGACCATTACCTGCACCCGTCTCTCATGTTGCAGGTTACCGAGATCAATGGGCGATGGCATCCTCGATTGGTCCATCTCTGAACCTGCTAAGAACAGATCTGATTTCCCATGCATAAAGTTCAAAGCAACTGTACACCTCTAAATTGAGAAATTGTCCAAAAGCTGAACAGTTCTCAGCTGCCGACAGGGGGGTACAGGCAGTACACCTGTAAGGGGCCCGGAGGTCCCCAGGGCCCCAGATGGCAACCCCCTCTTTTTTTATTTATTTTTTATTAAAAAATATATATTTTTAACATATATTTATTTAATTTTTTATTAAAGGGCCATTTTTTTTTCTTTTATTTTTTTTAGATGTCCGGAGGTCCCCAGGGGCCCGGAGGCCCTCAGGGGCCCAGATGGCAACCCCCCTTTTTTTATTTATTTTTGATAAAAAAAAATATTTTTTAATATATTTTTATAAACATTTTTTATTAAAAGGCCAATTTTTTTTAGGGGTCTGGAGGTCCCCAGGGCCCTAGATGGCAACTCCCCCCCCCTTTTTTTTATAAAAAAAATATATTTTTATATATTTTTTTACTTTTATTTATTTTTATTATATATATATATATATATATATATATATATATATGGTCCAGAGGTTTCTTTTTATTAAAGGGCCCAGAGGTCCCAGATGGAAACCCCCCCTTTTTTTATAATTTCTTAAAAAAAAATTATTAAAGGGCCCAGAGGTCCCCAGGGCCCCAGATGGCAACCACCCTTTTTTTAAAAAAAATCTCTCTTTTTTCTTTTTATTAAAGGGCCCAAAGGTCCCCAGGGCCCCGGGTGGCTACCCCCCTTTTTTTATATATATTATTCTTTATTTCTTCTTTTTTATGTAAAGGGCCCCCCCCCCTGCTTCTTAATTCTCTTCTTCTTGTAATGGTGAGCTTTTAAATCAATATCAATACATTTAAAATATGACTACATTGATGTAAAACGTCAAGTTACAAAGCTCCACATCACGTGATATCACATTGCCAGCTAGTTGGAAAATCTCCAGTTTGCTCACCTATGGCTAGCATAATGTTGGCCATACTGAGGTACAATATATTACCAAAAGTATTGGGACGTCTGCCTTTAAATGCACATGAACTTTAATGGCATCCCTGTTCTATCGAGTTAATGTCAGGACAGTCAAGTTCCTCCTCCCCAAACTTGCTCATCCATGTCTTTATGGATCTTGTTTGTGCATTGGTGAGCAATCATATTGGAACAGGAAAAGGCCATCCTCAAACTGTTACCACAAAGTTAAGAGCATTATATTGTCCAAAATGTCTTGGTATGCTGAGTACTGGAACTAAGGGGCCAAGCCCAACCACTGAAAAACAACCCCACATTATAATTCCCCCTCCACCAAATGATTTGGACCAGTGCACAAAGTAAGGTCCATAAAGACATGGATGAGCGGGTTTGGGGTGAAGGAACTTGACTGGCCTGACCTCAACCCCATAGAACATCTTTGGGATAAATAAGAGCGGAGACTGTAAGCAAGGCTTTTATAGCTGCAAAGGGTGGGCCAACTCAATATTGAACCCTATGGACTAAGACTGGGATGCCATTAAAGTTAATTTGCTTGTAAAGGCAGACGTCCCAATACTTTTGGTAATATAGTGTATTATTATGTAATAATAGCAGTTTTTCAAAAGTGAGTCTCAGGCAGATGTGGACTAATTACAATAAAAATTGCCATCGGTGGCCTCCCTGAGCCATAACTAGCCAATAATCCTCATTCTCGGATTGATCTGGAAAATGGAGAAATATGGGAAAGGGTGGGCCAACTCAATATTGAACCCTACGGACTAAGACTGGGATGCCATTAAAGTTCATTGCCGGGATTCAGAAAGAACTTACGCCGACGTATCTACTGATACGCCGCGTAAGTCCACGGATGCGCCGTCGTATCTATGCGCCGTACCCACAAAACTAGATACGCCTGAAAATAGGCTTCTTCTGTCCGACGTAACTTTCCTACGCTGGCGTATCGTGGGCGCATATTTACGCTGGACGCATCTGGCGCGCCCATTGATTTTCTATTTAAATATGCAAATGAGGGAGATACGGCGATTCGCAAATGTACGTGTGCCTGGCGCAGGCTACGCGCGATGCGCGTAAGTTGTACGTCCGGCCTAAAGTTACCCCTCATAAAGCAGGGGTAACTCAGCAACAGACGTGCACAGGTCAGCTGGAGAGCAGCTGCAGCATCATCGTTACAGACGAGCTGAGCAACCACACTTGCAGGACAACATATGTATGCCAACATGCCAGGGGCAGCCATGGTCATAGCACTACTGCGTCTACAGGCACAGAGGAGGAGCGCACGGGAGAGGATATACCGAACGCGCATGAACGTCTTTGGCATGGGGGATTCTGAGGTGTATCGCATCTTCAGATTCAGCCCTGCTGCCATCATGGAAATAGCCACAGCCCTGCATGATGACATCACCAGCAAGACACAACGCGTACATGCAGTGCAGCCACTGGTCAAGGTACTGGCAACACTCCATTTCCTCTCCAGTGGATCTTTTCAGCGTACAAGTGAAGTTGTGGCTGGGATGTCACAATCCACCATGAGCAGATGTGTGCACCAGGTTGTCCCCGCAATCCTCACATGCATGTCCCACCACATCATCAAACCCACCCATGAGCACCTGCGGCAGAAGGCAATGCAGGATTTTGTCAGACTTGCCAGATTCCCACGCACCATCGGGGCCATTGATTGCACACATGTGGCACTACGACCCCCCCGTGCCACAGAGCACATATACCACAATCATAAGCAGTGGCATTCCATCAACATACAGGTGATAGCCGATGCCCAATGCCTCATATGGCTCGTCCGTGCCAAACACCCAGGGGCCAGCCACGACAGCTACATATACCATCAAAGCACCATCCCAACAGAATTCGAACAGAACGTGTACAGGGACAGCTGGCTTGTTGGTAAGTGACATGGGAGTCAGGCATGACTGTCCGACCCCATGATGCAGACATCACGAGGGGCACATGCATGGCTAACATCCTCCTGTCTTTACCCTTCCAGGTGACTCGGCATATGCACTTGGGCCCCATCTCATGACTCCATACCGGGATCCCCAAACCAGAGGAGAAAGACGATACAATGCGGCACACATACGTACCCGTGCAGTGGTGGAGCGCACATTTGGCATCCTGAAGTCCCGTTTCCGATGCCTGGATAAGCCCAGGGGGACCCTGTTGTATTCCCCAAACTTTGTGTGCCAGATCATCGGTGCATGTTGTGTGCTGCACAACTATGCCATTAGAAAGGGCCTGGAGATTGACATATGTGATGACCTGACCCCCGACCCACACAGTCCCCCCCTGAATGAGGCTCACCCGTCTGCTGAGGGAAAAGCAGTCAGGAGGTGCCTCGTGGTACGCATCTTTGCACGTTAAACACATACATTCATCATGGCACAAGGAGAATGCACGCATGCACACCACTGTGGTCCCTAGCTCACACACACACATCCCCCTCACATTGGATTAGCCCAAGTCCACCATGCAGGACTTGGGAGCAGCAACGCCACGCCAAGGCACCAATCATGTTGCTGTCCATTCATACCACATTCACACGGTCGTGGGGATTACCTCTCCCCGACGACCCAGGGTGACACGCCTTGCTGGCAGGAATGCCACCCACACATTCACACACCAGTCACACTGTAGCCTGCACTCCTCACCGTGTGCATTCACTACAAAAAAAACTCATAACCTGAGCACATAAATAAAATAAAAAAAAACTCATAACCAGAGCATAAAATAAAATAAAAACTCATAACCTAAGAATAAAAAAAAGGCACTCATCTGCCCTGCAGTGGGCCAGGCATGGTGCCACGGCTCCTGCTCCTCAGTTGCCTGGGGGAGCCTCAGGTGGGGGGGGGGGGGTGCATCTGGAGAAGGATCATCCCCTGGTCTCTCCCTGGCTGGCTGCCTGCCCTCCAATGCCAGGGCAATGCAGGTGAGTACCGCATTTGTCTCAGCCTGCATCCGCAGCTGGCGGGTGGTGTTGTGCCGCTGCTGGCGCCTTATTTGCCTCCCCTCCGCCTGTACAGCCCCTGCAAGGCTCCTGACCTCTACCACAAGGCCTGATGTTGTGGCCTGCAGCTCCCCAAGGCAGGTCACTATGGCAGTGCAGTTCGCACTCACATCCTGCAGGCTGTCAGAGCTGGAGGTACTCTGATCAGCCTGCAGTGTGAGGGCATGCTGGACAGCCAAGGTGCAGGTAGCCTGGGTCTGGGCCAAGGAGGCCAGGCTCTTTGTCACACAGCGCAGGTCACCCGCTATAGCACCCATATGGCGGGTCTGCCGGGCCTGATCCCTCGCCAGATTTTCCTCCAAGGCATCAGGATCACCCCTGGTCTTGCGTGTAGCCTTCCTGGGGGCAGTATGGGGAGGCCCTTGAGGAGGTTTCCCTGATGGGGGAGGAGGCCCCTGAGGGGCTATCCCTGATGGGGAGGTGGTTTGGGAGGGTCCAAGGATGGTGTACTCCTCCTGGAGGTAGACACCTTCCTGAAGGTCCACTTGCTCCTCCTCAACTTGCTCTAGAGGAGAGGTGTGGGCACTCTCCTCCTGGGATGGCGTGGGTTGCCCAGCAGGCGACGACGGCCCAGCTCCCTCCAGGACATCTGTGGATGACACAAAGCATTCACATGTTGGTGGACCCACACACTTGTCACATGTTCCCTTGCACCCCCTCACACGCTACACACCGGATAAGAGATAAAACACACTTACCTGTCCTTTAGGGCCGGATCAATGGAGTCATAGCCCTCCAAGCCCTCTACCTTCTCCCTCTCCAGGCACCTGGCAATGACCTCCTCATCAGGAGTGAGGCTGATGTTACTGGCTGGTCCACCTCCCGTGCCCCTGGCATGCCTCCTCATTGGCCAGAGGCGTATCTAGTGAAAATAGCGCCTATGGCAAGCACTGAAACTGCACCCCTGTCAAAAGATTTGAAACCCATCTTTCAGATAACCTTAACAAAGAAAACAGCTAACAAAACTAGTGATCATCACTTGTGATACCTTGGATAGTGACATATCCTCTTTATGGAGAAATCTGGGGGTTTATTAGACCCCTGATCTGTCCTCTGCCCTCCAAGGCCAGGTAAATGCAGAACCAATACTGGAAGTGATGAAATCTTCATCACTTAAGGCCTACGTTTTCAGAGAAGAGGGAGAAACTGATGTTCCTCCTTCTTCTTTGTGCACTGCCAATCCAACCAGGTGGAATGGGAGAGCCTGGGAGAACAGGGGAGGGCTGTGGCTGAACACAGCAGGGATAGCGCTGCCATTGTCCATTAGCAAAGGTGCTGAAAAGGAGAACCTGCCTATTCTCGGGAGGAGGGAAGAAGGGACCTTGGTAAGTGCCTTGATGCCCAGCTACTCAACAGCGCCCCTTTCATATGGCACCCATGGCACTTGCCATAGCTGCCATACCCTAGATACGCCACTGTCCTAACCTCCTGGCCAAGGGCATTGACCTGCATGGTGATCTCCTGCAGGATCTCCTCCTTCCGGACCTTGCTGGTCATGCCCCATGGAGGTACACGTCGTACCTTGAGATGGCATTGATGATGATTGCCTTCTCCTCAGGTGTAAAGTTCTTCTTCCTCCTATCCTTCCCAGACGCTGGAGCAGACATATATAAAGAAACAGTGCAGCGCACTGGAACAAGTTCTAAGCCTATTTTATTGGACACAGTGTGAGTAGCCTGTGAGCAATTTTTTCTATTAAAACGTTTTTATCCTGTGGAAAGCTCTTAGATTGTTGTTCTTTTCTTATTGGTTCCAGTCCATTGCATGACTGATCCTGTGAGGAATTGATACATCTTTTTGCTTCCTGGTGGTCTTGGCTGATAATACTGCTCATTTGACCGTCTGGTAAAACAGAGGTCTAATGCTGAGGTAATAGTACCTACACTGGTGGAGTATCTACACTGGTGGAGGGATCACCTTATGAGTGTTGTGTGCTCATTAATCACTTGGGGCCAGATTCAGGTAGATGAGAGCATCTTTGCTCCAGAGTAACGCTTCTCATTTACGTTACTCTGAAGACCCTTTCAGCGCAAGTCCTGTAATTCACATAGCAGTTGCGCGTAAACTTGCGCCAGAGTAACGATAATGCGCTGGCGTAACCCGACGCAAGTGGAAGTGGGTGTGATCATATGTAAATGATGGGCGGAGCCCAGCGCAGAGGCTTACGTTCAGCGCATCAACCACGGAGCATGCGCAGTGAGTGCGGCTCCACTCGCCCCCTTTGTGCGCATGCTCACAACTTCCGTCGGCACCACTTCACGGGAAACGTCAGCGCAATGCCTTCCGTTGGGCGTTTAAATGCGCCCGTAGAAGCGCCATTTCGGCACTAAAGTATATCCTGCTCCCCCTCCCCGCAGTGATGTTACTTTTGTTTTGAGATGGCTGCTCCCGTTCCCCGCAAACACACAGGAGAAAGCTGAACTTTAATGGCCAGGAGCTGTCAGCCGTCATCTCGGCTATGGAGACCTATGATGTCTTCCTCCATGGCTGTAAAATTTGACAGACAAGCATGGACAGAGGTGTTGTCCTGCAAGTGGGGGTGCTCAGCTAGCTCTTATCGTCGGTAACGCTGCTGTAGCTGCTCTCCTGCTGACCTGTGGCCATCTGGAGTAAAGATAAAGCAGCCTTTTGTAGAAATAACTTTGCGCCGGACGGACGAGATACGCGCGGCGCATGTAGCCAGCGTATGGTGCTAATCCGTTCGTGAATTGTGAAAAATCCCTCATTTGCATATTTGCAGGGGAAATCAATAGGCGCGACTGATGCGCCCAACGAAATTAAGCGCTGACGATACTCTGGCGTCGGAACGTTCCGCCAGTCGCAAATGACCCGTTATTGGGCGCATCTAGTTTGGTGGGTACGGGCACATAGAAACGACGGCGCATCATCACAGTTACGCGGCGCATATCGAAATACTCCAGCGCAAGTGTTCCTGAATCTGGCCCTTGGTGGATAACTGGACTGTCGGATTTCCAGAATTTTGGACTTTACTGATAACTACTTGTTCATTCTCCTACACATACAATTATTTAGGAATATACCATTATTGCATATATTTGGTGGAGTTTCCTAAATACTAGATCACTGTAGTTCTCGAATATCTTGGACTCATTTATTGTTTATTGGTTTGCGCTGCACTGTTTCTTTATATATTTTTATACTTTCGGATTTTGTGAATGTCCTTTGGTGTACAGCTAGAATTCCGGTGGGTGTAAACTTAAATTTTTTTTTTCACTTATATACATATGTTTTTTAAATTATTTTATCCTCATATATATTTTTGCGCTGATTGCACCCCCTTTTTCTCTTTAGCTGGAGCAGACATGGCTGAAAACAAAAGTACCTACCAAAATCTGCTGGTGTACTTTTGCGCTCGACAGGCGCATGTCTGGGCCTATTTATGCACTGGGCGTAGGCGGTGGGCCGGCGTATCTTAGGGGTTACGCCGGGCGTAGTTGTGAGCATGCGCAGAGGGACAATACTTCCACGTCACAGTGCATGGGCCATTTAAGATACGCCCGACGTAAACCACTGCGACAAGCTCAGGCCATCATTTACATGGGGTCACGCCCACTTACACTTGCGCTGGCCTACGCCTTCAAAAATACATTACGCTGGCGCATCTTGGTGATGAATACAGTGCCTGCCTCTCCGCGCTGCTCCGGAGTAGTGTAAAAAAGATACGCTACGCCCGCATAAATATGCTCCAATGTATCTGAATCCCAGCCCATGTGCGTGTAAAGGCAGGGTCCCAATACTTTTGGTAATATAGTGTGTGTTTTCATGATAGTTTCAATGAAACAATTGTATTTTTCAGACATTAAATACAACAAATATAAGACATAATGAAACAAAGGAACCAATCGAAAAGTAATGATCGGTCTTTGATGACAAACATATTGAACTTAGTCAAACTGATCTTTTTTTTTTTTTTTTTAAGTGTATTTGTGCGTGTACTCGAGAGAGGAGCCAGACTGCAGGAGTTGGGAGGCCTCCCCCAGAGGCAATCTGCCATCTTTCTCCATGCCCACCCAGTTGGCAATGGTAGGTGTGAGGGGGTCCTCCCACACAGCTCGTCCTACCTGCTCCGCTTTGAAGTCCAATGGGGCTGAGGGACTCCCCTATGAGGGAGTGAGAGGACCTAGCCTGCTCAGCCAGCCCCGTTAGTCCTTCGCCTCTCTTTTTTAGAGACCGCGTGGTCAAAGTGCGTGCTTGTTAACCCAATTTCGAGTGCGTGTAAGTGTGGTGGTTTTTGTGGGAGGGGGGTGGGCGTACTAAGCGCAGGCTTACCTCGCATAGCACACCCACCGGGAGCCGGGCTGAGACCACCAAACTCAATTCACATGCCGCCGAGACCGGGATCCGAACCCTTAGCTGCAGAGGTGAACAGGCTTGTCAGCGCAGTGCCAATCGCATTGAGCCACCGCAGCTCCTGCAAACTGATCTTTTTTCACTGTTATTTTGAACAATTCATTTCCAACCATAGATTGCTTGAAAAGTAAGAATTCATGACCGACTGGTCCATTTATTAGTACCTGTATGGCCAATATAGTACACCTTGCAGATATGTGGGGTTACTGGTGAGTGGAACTGTAATGGTTAGCAGCTGTCCAAAACTTAAGCAAAGATCAAGAGGCTTTATTTTCTGCTACAGGTTCAGATCAAGGGCGGATCCAGAGTCTAGTCTCGGGAGGGGCACTGCCAGAAAATAAGGTGTTGCTTACAGAACTTAATTAGGTGTCCGATGTGTCCGCTGCAATGTTGCAGTACCGCTAAAAAATCAATGATCGCCGCCATTACTAGTAAAAAATATTTAAATATAAATGCCATAAATCTATCCCATAGTTTGTAGACGATTGTCAGGGACTGCAGACTTGGTACAAGAGATGGTCAGAGACTGCAGACATGGTACAAGAGATGGTCAGAGACTGCAGACGTGGTACAAGAGATGGTCAGAAACTGCAGACATGGTACAAGAGATGGTCAGAGATTGCAGACGTGGTACAAGAGATGGTCAGAGATTGCAGATGTGGTACAAGAGATGGTCAGAGACTGCAGACGTGGTACAAGAGATGGTCAGAGACTGCAGACGTGGTACAAGGGATGGTCAGAGACTGTCTATCAATGCATCCCCACTTTTGTCTATCAATGCAGTCCCACTTTTGTCTATCAATGCAGGCCCACTTTTGTCTATCAATGCAGCCCCACTTTTGTCTATCAATGCAGCCACACTGTGCATGGCACTCACCATGGCATTGCCTCTATCACACACAGAAGGTATCTCCTCTCCCGACGTGTGTCATGGAACAAACAGGAGCTGTAGGTCTGTGTTCGGTAGGCCAGTGTGCTCTAGCAAGGTCCCCCCCTAGACGGGCTTGTGTGATAGACAAAACACTGATTCAATCAGTGTTCCATCTACTATCGCACGAGCAGGTCCATCACAGGCAGCACAGCAGAACACAGATCCAGCTCTCACACACAGCCAGAGATGGCCGATGTCATACACGCAGGAGAGAGGGGAGTGCTGCAGTCAGCTACAGCTCAAAGCAGCCTCAGGACAGGTAGCCTACCAGCCCTGGTGATGAGAGAGAGAGTGAGAGACTCGGCAGCGGCAGGCACCGCAAAGCAGTTTAAAAAAAATATGATAATATATATATATATATATATATATATATATATATATATATATATGTTTTAATTAAAAAAGAGGGGTTGTCATCTGGGGCCCTGGGGATCTCTGGGCCCCTGGGGACCTCCAGACCCCTTTAAAAAAAACGGACTTCTAAAAAAAAATAAAAGAAAAAAAATTGGCCCTTTAATAAAAAATAAAAGAAAAATATATTAAACATTTTTTTTATTTTATAAAAAACAAATAAAAAAGGATTTTTTTTTTTAAAGCCAACGTGACATGATTGCCTCGGGGGGGGGGGGGGGGAATTGCCCTGTTGCCACCCCCCCCCCCCGGATCCGCCGTTGGTTCAGATATTGAAAAAATAAAATATTTTTTTTTCCAAAGGGTGTAATAAAATGCAAAAGAAAAATGTAAAAAGAAATATGATTTACAGGAAGCCAGTTTCGGAGATACATATGTGGTTTTGCTGCTCTCATTTTACATTTCAGCTGCTCTCATCTGCTCTTGCAGTGAACTGGAATAACCTCTTTTCCCTGTTCATTCATCTGGACAGTATTGGAAGCACAGTCTCCACAGGTCTGAGAATACTTAGTGCTTAGTGCTTCAGGTAGAACACTCAAAAAGAAAGCACTTCATAGAGAAGAAATTAAAGGGGTGTTCCAACCAATTTTAATGTTTATTAAAAGTCAGCTTTTAATAAACATACACTCACCTGCTCCACGTTCCAGCGACGCGCCGGCCGTAGCTCCACTCCTCCTCCCCCTCTCCGGGCGGCGTCTTCATTCTAAGTGTGGGCACCCGGCCGTGACAGCTTTTGGCTTCACGGCCAGACACTCACTGCGCATGCGCGAGCGGCGCTGCGCTGTCTGATTGGACAGGCGATCGCCGGGACCTGTCATGTGTCCCAGACGATCCCCTACAGGGAGGGGCTGCCAAAAGGCGAATTCACCATTCGCCTTAGCAGCCCCTTGGCAGGAAGTCCCACTCCTCCTGAAGCCCCCACTCCCCCCCGAAACAAATTACATACCAAATGTGGCATGTAAGGGGGCAAGGAGTGGATTAAGCGGAAGTTCCACTTATGGGTGAAACTCTGCTTTAAGTATGTCAACAAGGTTACTTTTTAATGAACACTTAGGCCCAGATTCTCAAAGAGGTTACGTCGGCGTATCTCGAGATATGCCGCGTAACTTCTAGGATGCGCCGGCGTATCTTTTTTCTGTATTCAGAAAGCTATATACGCCGGAATTTTGCTAAGATCCGTTGTATCTTAGTTGCATATTTACGCTGGCCGCTAGGTGGCACTTCCGTCGATTTACGCGTTGAATATGCAAATAAGCTAGATACGCCGGTTCACGAACGTACTTGCATTTTCTTACGTCGTTTGCGGTGTAAAGTTATCCCTGCTATACTGTATGAGGCGTACGCAATGTTAAGTATGGACGTCGGGACAGCGTCGAATTTTCCGTTGTTTACGTCGTTTGCGTAAAACGTTTGCGAATAGGGCTTTGCGTAGGTTACGTTCACGTTCGAAACCAATGAGTATTTGCGGCGTAATTTTGAGCATGCGCACTGGGATACGTCCACGGACAGCGCATGCGGCGTTTGTTAGTAACGTCTTTTACGTGGGGTCATGGTTGATTACTATACAACACACCCACTCCAAGCTAGCTTACGCCGGCCAATTTACGCTACGCCGCCGTAACTTGGGATGCAAGTGCTTTGTGAATACGGCACTTGCCTCTCTAAGTTGCGGCAGCGTAGCGTAAAGAGGATACGCTACGCCCACACAAAGATACGCCTCTGTACGTGAATCTACCCCTTAAAGTGTATCTCTAGAAAAAAACGTTTTGTTTGATAAATCACCAAAGGGCAAAAAAAACATTTGCAACAGAAACTTTTTTCTTTTTTTTTGCGGTGTATGTGTCCAATAGAGCAAATTTCCCTTAAAGTGGATGTAAACCCGATTTTTTTTTTTTTTTATGTCACAATGTACAGTATAAGATTTCCTATCATCTGTGTCCAGTCTTGCCACACAGAGTTAATCCAGCTCTGAGCAATCCTCTTATTGTTCAGTGAAATAAAAAACGGACTTACAGAGAAAAACCTTAGTCCGTTGCACCCACTTGCTGTGAGTGACAGGCTATTTACATATCTCATGCACTAGCCTGGAGACAGGCATTATTTTTAAAATTCCACCCCCACTCCTTTTCTGAAGTCGTGTGGTTACTTTTCTGGATTTTGACTGGATGTTAGTGATCATAGCAGAATTTAGTGTAAAGAATACACAGGAAAAAAATGCATGTTGACAAGGGGAGTGTAGAGGTGGGCGGGGAGTCTACTGACATCACGACTCCACCCACAGAGCTCCAGACAGCAGATCCATCCACAGAATCTGCAGTTTTTCAGTTTTTCAGTTTTTATAACAGAGGGGAGACATTTGACAGGCACGTATACATACAGGAGGCATTTATATCCTTATAGATCAGCACTATGGCAGTAGTTTAGAAAGGATGAGAGTGGGTTTACATCCACTTTAACTTCCTGTAAAGGAAACACAACAGGAAGTAGCAAGATATCTCTCCAAAGAGATTATGGTAACAACTGTAAAATGCTTGTTTTTCCATTACTTTCTATCTCAGTGGAAATGGACACCATGTCAAATAGTGAGGGTGAAACTTTCCAGCGGGGTACACAGACTGCATGCTGTGCCTTGAAAAAGTATTTATAAAGTTAAAATATTTAAAAAGTATTTATACCCCTAGAAATTTTCCACAACCTAATAACATCTCACGGAGCACTGTTCAATCCATCATGCGAAAATGGAAAGAGTATGGCACAACTACAAACCTACCAAGACATGGCCGTCCACAGGGCCGGTGCAAGGATTATTGCCAACTCAGGCGAAGGTGCATTTTGCCGCCCCCCTCCCCCACGGCGAGCACGCACAGGGCACAACACATCAGGGTACAGTGCACATCAGGGCACAGCACATCAGGGCTCATGAGGGCACAGTGAACATCAGGGTACAGCACACATTATATTTAAGAATCCGGTATTTTTTTTTATGTACATACATGTCAGTTGTTATATTTCAATAAATAATAAAAAAAAATGACCAGGGGTTGTGTATATGAAAGCACACACTATTCATGCTGTGGAAGGAAGAGGTGGGGGCTGCAGGGAGGAGTAAGAGAGGGAGACTGAGTGGCTAGGGCTGCTGTGACACCAATCCGGGCTTTCCTCCATACAGGAGAAGGGGATTCCTGGGAAGAAATCTGCAGCCTCACTGCATGTCCCATCCGCTGTCAGTGTGTTTGGAGCTGGAGGGCAGACAATGAGGAGCAATGGGGCGTCCCCTCCCACCCCGACACAGGTGGCCCCCCCGGTACCGTCCACCATCATTCATCCGCAGCTCCTTCCCGACAGCAACAGGTGGATCGGAGAACCAGAAGAAGCTCTGCGCTGCAGAAAACATTCTCAGCCAATTAGAGGCGGCTGCTGGCCAGGGAAGAGAAGGGGAGAGGACGTGCTCCGCCAATCAGGAGAGGAGAGGGCGTGTCCCGGCAGGCAGTCACTTGTCTGGTAATGTGCCTGCTCTTACCAGCAGACCTGAACCCACAGATAGTGAGTGACACTCACACTCTACGATCGGGTGACCCGCTCAGTTTTCCACCCTGTTCCCCTGGCACTGTAAGGCAAGTGCCCTAGTTGCCTTGCGCTAACGCCGGCCCTGGCCGTCCACCTAAAGTGACAGGCCGGGCAAGGAGAGCATTAATCAGAGAAGCAGCCAAGAGGCCCATGGTAACTCTGGAGGAGCTGCAGAGATCCACAGCTCAGGAGGGAGAAACTGTCCACATGACAACTATTAGTGGTGTACTCCAAAAATCTGGCATTTATGGAAGAGTGGCAAGAACGCAATTGTTGAAAGAAAGCCATAAGAAGTCTTGTTTGCAGGTTGTGAGAAGCCATGTGGGGGACAGAGCAAACACGTGGAAAAGGGTGCTCTGGTCAGATGAGACCAACCTTTTTTGGCCTGAGAGCAAAATGCTATGTGTGGTGGAAAATTACCACAGCACATCACCCTGAACACACCATCCCCACTGTGAAACATGATGGTGATGCCTTTATGTTGTAGGGATGCTTTTCTTCAGCAGGGACAGGGAAGCTGGCTAAAGTTGATGGGAAGATGGATGGAGCCAAATACAGGGCAATCTTAGAAGAAAACCTGTCTGCAAAAATCTTGAGACTGGGGCAGAGATTCACCTTCCAGCAGGACAAAGACCCTAAACATACAGACAGAGCTACAATGGAATGGTTAAGATCAAAGCATATTCATGTGTTAGAATGGTCCAGTCAAAGCCCAGACCTAAAACCAATTGAGAATCTGTGGCAAGACTTGAAAATTGCTGTTCATACGCTCTCCATCCAATCTGACAGAGCTTGAGCTATTTTACAAAGATGAATGGGCAAAAATGTCACTCTATTTGTGCAAAGCTGGTAGAGACATTCCTAAAAAGACTTGCAGCTGTAATGGCAGTGAAAGGCGGTTCTACAAAGTATTGACTCAGAGGGGCTGAATATAAATGCACGCCACACTTTCACATATTTATTTACAAAAATAAATGAAGAACATTTTTTTTTTCTTTCCACTGCACGATTATGTGCCACTTTGTGTTGATCTATCACATAAAATCCCAATAAAATATTTTTACGTTTTTGGTTGTAACATGACACCATGTGGAAATTTTTTAAGGGGTATGAATACTTTTTCAAGGCACTGTATATAACTTCACAGGGGATCCACTTATTCCCTACTATATCCAAAAGAAAACAAAATAGAGATTCAGTTTAAGTATAAGTTCTGCAATTGCTGACGTGTTTTAAATGTGCATGTTTTGAACTGTAACCTTGATGTTCACTACCTAGTAACCTGCTAAAAGCACAATGCCAGAAACGTCCAAAGTCCCAGGTCAGTGAAAGAAAGATCAGGATGTAAGCTCTGAAACCTGCAAAGAAGTATCAGAAACATTTGCCCCTATTCCTATTCTGACACGGTTATATCCGCTATGGTTAAAGTGGAGTTCCACCCAGAAAATTTTTTTTGCCAAAAAATCTAAAAACAAAATAGAAAAAGAAATTTAATTTTTTTTTATATACTCACCCAAAATACCTGTTGCTATGCAGAAGTCCGTAACCTGCCTCTTCCGTAACCACGAGCTGTTTTCTTCTTCATCCTGTTCTAGTGAATAGGGCGCGCTGCTTTCTGGGAACTGTGTGTAATCCCAGAGAGCAGCCATCCATTCACAAGTCGGCGTGAGCCTCGCGCATGCGCAGTAGGAAACAGGTGTGGATGGCGGCGCGGGACCTGCACCGATCGCGGGATCCACATCAAGGGGGCTATCAGCGCGGGCGAGTAGGACAGATAAGTGTCCTTATTAAAAGTCAGCAGCTACACTGTTAGTAGCTGCTGACTTTAAAAAAAAAAAAAAATTGCCGGTGGGCACTGTTAGGTGGCACGTGTTTTTTACAATCGATTTTCTTTATCTTTTTCTACAATTTATATATTATTTTTAATTGTTTTTTACAATGCTTCCTTTCTTTGGCTGGGGGGGGGGGGGGGTTGGCTGGTGTCATTTTTTTTTTTTTTTTACAATTTAACCCTTAAATATTTATTTTTTATTATAAAAAAAATATATATTTTTTTATCAGCCCTGTTGGGGGGCTTTGGTGAGATATCGGGGGTCTAAACAGATATCGAGAGCGAGGAGCACAGAGGGGTAGCTGGAGGGGGACCCAGACAAAAGAAGGAGCACACGGAGGAGTCGGAGGGGGACCCGGAAAGAACGAGGAGCACACAGGGAGGGCGGGAGGGAAAGTGGCTGTCAGAAAAGCTATACAGACTGATAGCCTGTTTGGTTATGGGGCAAAAAGTGAAGGGAAGTCTCTGCAATGGGACAGGCATTGTAGAAAATAGACTGACAGGACAGGCTATAAGCTCTATCCAAAATGAAAAAAAAAAAGTGTTGTCTATAGTTCTACTTTAAGCACAAATTTCGGATAATTTTATGGAGAGGACTAAAGAGATATCACCATTTGAAAACATAGCACGATGAGGAAGGTTTGTGGTCCAGGCTGATAGGACAGTCAAAATTAGAAGCAGCTTGCGTTACACTAACAGTGTAGCACAATCCGGCGGGGACTCTTTCCGTGCTGCCCCCCTGCAAAGTGCTACTCTAGGCCTGGGCCTTGTTGGCCTAGGCCAGGATACAGCGTTGGAATAACCCCAAAAGCAGAGGCACTCTTAAACGGCAAATAAATCACAATATGACACTTTATATTGGATAGGTTACCTCTACTCAAATGTGGCCTTGGGTCCAGGCAGGAGGAGAGCAAAAAAACTGACCCTCTTTATGTCAGACCTCCTCTCTTCTGTCGCCTGACACCACAGGCCCAAATACAAACACTGTTTTCAAATTAACATTCAATGGATCAGGCCCCAAGGTAAACTGTCCCACCCACTGCATAAGTGCAAAGAGCCCTGAGTATGTGTGTGCGGGCATGTATGGCACTATTAACTTCCGTCCAGGGGCGGACTGAGCATTGAGGAACTCGGGCACTGCCCGAGGGCTCCATGCCACTAGGGGGCCTCATCAGGGTTGCCAGGCTCAGTAAAACCTGGGACAGTATGTAAAAATCTGTGTTTTTTTTACATCTGTCCCTAATATGTCCAAAACCTACATGCTTTTGAAAATAACGAGATTTTAGCTGCTCCGCCTCTGTACTGCCACCTGGCTTGGTGGCCATCTGTAAGCCCGGGGGCCCCATAATCTTCTATTGCCCGGGGTCCCATGAGTTGTCAGTCCGCCCCTGCTTCCTTCCCTTTGAAGAAAGATGATGCTTTGTATCTTCAGCTAGGCACTTTCGTTGGTGCACCGAAACTACTGAATAACAGGGACAAAGAACACAACTGGCCCGGTTTATCCAGTAAAGAATGCAGGATCTTCCTCAGCAAGGCAAAAAGACAATGGTGTCTGTATACAGTGTCTCTGTATCTGAATGGCATTGTGTCCTGCGGCACTACAGCTGTCAGCAAGGTGACTTATGCCGTGTACACACGATCGGTTTTTCCGATGAAAAAAAAGTCCATCGGAAACCGATCGTGTATGGGCTCCATCGGACTTTTTTCCATCGGTGTAAAAAAATAGAACATGTTTTACATTTTTCTGATGAAAAGAAAAACGATAGTAAATTCCGATCGTCTGTGTGGAACTCCATCGGAGAAAAATTCACACATGCTCAGAATCAAGTCGACGCATGCTCGGTAGCTTTGAGCTTCATTTTTTCCGGCTCGTCGTAATGTTTTACGTCACCACGTTTTGGCACGGTCCGAATTTAGTCTGATAGTGTGTGACTGATGAAAGTCAGCTTCATCGGAATTCCGACAAAAAATTCCATCAGATTTTATTCCATCAGAAATCGAACCTTCTGTACCCGGCATAAGAGCAGTGATGTCTGTATACAGTGTCCATGCAATACTATCTCTCTGTGCAGTATCCTTGTTTCCTGCAAATGGTCAAAAGCCCTCTCACCCAATCCTGCAGTCAAGGCCCAAACGAACGTCTTGGAACAGGCATGCTCTTCTAGAGACCCGACTGGTCACCTCACACTGGAATGCTTCACACTGTCGGTGCATTTGGATATGCTCCTGCGATCCCCCATTTTCAGGCTGGATGTCCTGACTGGCTGGGGATGCCTGAAATCACGCAGTGGATTGACCTAGGAAGCAGCACCTTTCCCGTAGGTCTAATCTCTTCTTCTGCCTCATGTAGTCTGAGAAATCTCCTCAGATCAGCAAGATGGAGTCTCTAGTTACTTTTTCTCCAGAGCATGTTGGCTCTTGTAGTTCTATACAGTTAATCTGATAGTAAAACTTGAGTCCTTGGTCTACAATTCCCTGTATGCTTTGCTCCCTGGTGGTAATCACTCTGCTGACAGGATGTGATGACAGAGTATTAGCTGGCACTAGAGGGAAACAGTCTCACTGTGTCTTCTGATACTGCAGGTAAGATAGCCAGCTCCCTGCTTCATCAGAAACAGAAAAGTGCACACAACCATGCTGCTGCCTATATTGTAAACTAGTATGTGTCGTTGGAATGAGTATCTATGTTCACTCTTCTTGACTACTGTAAAACAGATGTACTAGTTACTCTACCCATTTATTTTTTGAAGACACTTACCCCCAAACCCCAACCTTTACCTCATTAATTGAGACCACACCATCCCGTTGGGGAAAATATAGGCCGTAGCAGCCTGATTTATTAAAAACATCATAAATTAACATTAACATAACAAACATTTTCTGTCTTAACCTGACACTAACTAATGTTGGTCTCGGGGCGTGGTCTGGAGCCGCATGTAGCAGGACGTGCAGGGTGAGAGCTCCGCTCGAGGCAAATCCTTTCTGCTAAATCCTGAGGGACTTATTCCCCTGTACCTGGACACCAACGATCCCCGAGCACCCTAGCCACCCCCAGACCTCATGTCTCCTACCAAAAGGTCCGGGGCAGTAGCCAAACTGGCTCAATTCCGTCATGAAGGGGCCGACACGGAGGAGGAAGATGGCGCCGACCAGCCTCGTGGAGCCGAGGCTCCGGCCTCGGGTGATACAGCTAAGGTGCTGGAGGCGATCGCCCTTTGCCAGTCCACCCTTACAGCCCGGATTGAGGAGGTGAAGGTCGACATTTCCCTGATCCGCCACGACGTCCAGAAGCTGCGGGAAAGGGTGTCAGAGACGGAGCGCAGGATCGACCATGTGGAGGAAGGCCTGCATCCCCTCCAGGTGACCACGGAGCAGCTGCAATACCAACTAAACGCCGTCCTCTCCAAGCAGGACGACATGGAGAACCGCCTCAGGAGGTGTAACTTGCGCTTCGTGGGGATCCCTGAGAGAGCGGAGGGCGCCGACCCCCCTACCTACCTCGAAAATCTGCTGGTCAGGTCGTTTGGCAGAGAGGCCTTCTCCTCGACATTCGTGGTGGAGCGCGCCCATCGCCTTGCAGCAAAACCCCCTCCCTCTGGAGCTCCGCCGCGCACTCTAATTGCGAAGTTCCTGAACTACCGGGACCGTGACGCGATCCTCCGACTCACCCGTGAACGAGGTAACATCCCCATCGGCAACATACATGTGGCCGTCTTCCCGGACTTTTCGGCCGAGGTTCAGAAAAAGCGGGCCCGCTTCGTCGAGGTCAAGAGGCAGCTTCGCGCCCGCCACCTTCCCTACGCGATGCTTTTCCCTGCTCGCCTCCGTGTGGTGTGTGAGGGCAAAGCCCAGTTTTTTGAAGACCCGCAAGCTGTCTTATCCTGGCTGGAAAACCTTGGTGCGGCCACTTAGGCCGTGCCCTTAACCCTTGCCTGTCTGCCTGCCCCCCCTGCCGTGACCTCCAGCATCGCAGGCACCCTGCACACCTTTACCCTCTTGCAATACCTTACCGTCATTCCCCCCGTGCCGTGGTGCACCCTGGACCCTTGTGCTGCCTCTTCCCACACTTATCAGGTCACTGCCGCTATGGACGCCTGCTTTGAGAACACTCTCCCCGCCTGGACCTCCATACAGAACCGTGAGTTGCCCTTTCCCATTACCTGCCCCTCCAACTGTTTGACTGTGCCCTTGAACTACACTGATCGGTGGTAATCTTACCCTTGTTTTATGCCCCCCCTCATCCCCCCCTGTTTGCATGTGCCTCGGGCGGCTCACCCACGCCAGCATCCACCTTGCCTGGCTGCTCCCGCTGCACTGTTGTGTGCTCTACAGCTATTTGGTCGCCCCCCGACCTGTACCGGTGACATGACACCTGAGCCACCCACCAGGACTGTCCCTTATGTTTTGTTTCCCTGGCCAGCCCCTGCCCACCCTTGTTTGGTGAATGGCAGGGTGTTTCTTCTGCACTGCTGGTCCAGAGTCTATGCAGACTGTTGGGCTCCTGCCCATGTGTACATATGTTTAACTTTTTTATTTTTCAGTTTTTTGTTTTTTTTCTGCTCCATTTTGACATGTACCTTAAGCCAGGGCCTTCCCTGTGCGTTCACTGTGCTGAGAACTGTTTTATTGCTCTATGTCCTACTGTGCTCTGTGGTATGCCTGATTTGCTGTTTATTATGTACTGTGGTCCCCCCTGGGTGTCCGACTGCTCACATCACCCCCCCTATCCCAATATGGCTTCCCTTAAGGTACTAACATGGAATGTTCGTGGCCTCGGTGAGAGGGCCAAGCGTGTTGCTGTCCTTTCCCACCTTAAATCCCTCCGCGCAGACATCTCCATCCTGGTGGAGACTCATCTCACAGGCCAAAAAAACTATGCCTGAAAAAACCCTGGGTGGGCTGGTTGTACCAAGCCCCGTACACCTCCAACTCTCGCGGTGTTGCCATACTTATAGCCAAGACGGTACAATTTTGCCTACACTCCCTGCAGTCGGACCCCCAGGGTAGGTCTCTGTTTTTGCATGCAACTGTGGGGGGCCTCGAACTCGTCCTCCTTGCTTTCTACATCCCCCCCCCCTTCCAATTCGAGGCACTGAGAGACGGGGTGGCCTTTATGGCCCAACACCCCCTGGTACCGGCCATCTGGGCCGGGGACTTTAATATGGTGATCTCCCCTAGCCTTGACAGGCTAAGCCCTACCATCTCCTCCCCTCCACCGCCTGATATCACCAGATTCGGTAAATTCCTCCTTGAATTCGCCCTCACGGATGCTTGGCGCCACACACACCCAACACAAACACACTTCTCGTGCTTCACTCCCTCGCGCTCTGCTATGTCCCGCATAGACCTAGTGCTCCTTACCCCCTCCCTCCTCCCCCACCTTCTAGAAGCTGACATTGGCACTAGGGTGCTTTCTGACCATTCCCCCTGCTGGATCAAATTGCGGCTCCCAGCACCCCCCACAATCAGACTATGGACACTAAATCCATTCTGGCTCAATATCCTACCCGACCTGGACTCGGTCCAGCTCGAGTGGGACCACTTTTTCCGCATAAATGTCGGCTCCGCTTCGTTTGGCTCCGTCTGGGAGACCTTTAAATCGCATGCCCGCCTGATCTTGTCCACCCGCATCAACAGACACAAGGCCGCATCCAAGGCACTGCTCTGTCAGGCAGAGGAATGCCTTGATGCCCTGGAACAGGCCTTTCGGGACACCCCCACAGCAGCCAACGCTGCCCGCGTCCGGGTACAGGCCAGACTCACTGACCAACTACACTTCGAAAAGGCCAAAAAGGGCATCTTTTTTAGCAAGCAGCGTGTCTATGAGTTTGGTGAGCGTGCTGGCAAGCTTCTTGCGTACCTCGCTCACCTTGAATACAAGCCCCCGGTGGTGGTCTCCCTCCAGCTGGCCTCCGGGGCCAGGATCACTGACCCGGACCTGGTGGCCATGGAGTTCAGGTCATTCTACTCCGATCTCTACTCTTCCACGGCCCAACACACCCCCGATGAGCTATCGGCCCTCCTCTGCGACATTGAATTCCCTACACTTACGCCCCCACAGGTGGCTCAGCTGGAGCTACCCATCACTGAGACCTGCATTGCTGAGGCCCTGGCGTCGCTTCCCACGTCCAAAACACCCGGATCCGACGGCCTTCCCCTCGAATTCTACAAACAATTCGGCGACACTCTCGTCCCGCGCCTTTGCCAACTATATACGCACATATTCGCTACAAGCTCACTCCCACCGTCCATGAGCGAAGCCCTCATAGTCCTTATCCCCAAACCAGGCAAAGACCCACTATTTCCCGAATCCTACAGACCTATTTCCCTCCTACAACTCGACATTAAAATTCTGGCCAAGATTCTAGCCCTGCGTCTCAACAAAGTTATCCTTAGCCTTATACATCCCGACCAGTCTGGATTTATGCCAGGCAAAAACACTGCCTTTAACCTCAGACGTCTGCACATGAACCTTCAGGCGCAACATAAAGACATGGGCTCCAGAGTGGTGGTTAGCCTAGACGCCGCCAAAGCATTTGACTCTGTCGAATGGACATACTTGTGGGAATGCCTCCGCAGGTTCGGATTCGGCCCCAACTATGTCAAGTGGCTCCAACTCCTTTACCAGTCCCCTTCGGCACGCATCCGAGTCAATGGTAGGATCTCGCCCCCCTTTCCCCTCTCCCGTGGCACACGCCAAGGATGCCCTGTCTCTCCCTTACTCTATGCCCTGGCTGTCGAGCCCCTGGCCATGGCCCTTCGGACCCACCCCGGCATCAGGGGCCTCCGCCACGGCCAATTGACCGAGGTGGTCAGCCTCTATGCCGACGACATGCTCCTCTACCTAGCCGACCCGGGACCCTCACTTCAGACGGCCCTCCAGGTTATCACTGACTTCGGGAAATATTCGGGGCTCCGGATAAACTGGACTAAATCCCACATTCTTCCCCTAGACTCAGGTGCCCCCTCCCTTGACCAGGCCCAGCTACCTCTCGTGAGAGCCAGCACTATTAAATACCTTGGTGTCACGATCTCTAAATCCCTCTTTGACTATGCCCCCCTCAATGTCGAGCCCCTATTTGCACTACTGAAACAGAAAACCCAGGTTTGGTCCCGACTCCCCCTTGGAGTGATGGGTCGAATCAACCTGATAAAGATGATTCTCCTCCCTAAGCTGCTTTATGTTTTCTGGCACGCCCCTCTATACCTCCCCCAGCGCACCCTGAAGGCCATGGAATCCATCCTCAACACATTTGTCTGGGGCCCGTCTCGTCACAAGCTGTCCTGGCGGGTCCTAAAGTGCCCGGCCGACTTAGGCGGTACTGCACTCCCGGACCTGCTCCTCTACTACATTGCTTCCCAGCTCTCTCACTTTTTTCATTACAATCAAACTGACAAAGACCGCTATTCTGCCCTGGTCTGTTCCCACGCCCCGGGACCCCTGTTTCACCCCTTCCAACTCCTGTTCTGCGAGCCACGGGCCCCACCTCACACCGATGTCACCGGTCGGATGCTCTTTCACCACCGTAGAATATGGCAATTAGCTCTGCGTACTGGCGCAGCCCCCTCCCCTCACTCTCACACCCCCCTGTGGGACAACCCTCTCCTGCCCGAGTTGGCCTCCGTCCCCGACCGTGGCCTGTGGATCAACAGTGGTGTTATCTATCTGTCACAGGTGATGGCCCGGGGCTCGGTCACGTCGTTTCAAGCTCTTAAAGATAAATTTGCACTACCTAACCACATGCTCTTCCGCTTCTTTCAACTCCGACATGCCCTCAACTCCCAATTTATAGGCCCCGCACCGACCCTCGAGATCCCTCTCCTGGTTGACATTGTGACTGGATCTGATCACAAGAAGCTCATCTCCCAACTCTATTGCTACCTTATACAGCCCTCTGCGGCGGCCACAGCATACCGCCTCAAAGACCGATGGGAACCTGATATTGGCACTGTGTCCGATGCGGACTGGGGTGAGGCTCTCGCCAACTGCAAGACGGTCTCCCCTAAACTATCCGACCGCCTCACCCACCTGTTCATTCTTCACAGATCATACCTAACACCCCGCCGCATCTCCAAATTTAAAAACGACCAAGACCCCAACTGCTCCGGCTGCGGCCACCCTGATGCCTCCTTTTTTCACCTACTCTGGGCCTGTCCTCCCGTCCAGGGGTTCTGGACCCAGGTGGTCCGGTTCCTACACGACCGAATGGGCTCCCCTGTGTCCCTCTGCCCCCGCCAATGCATACTGGGACTTCTCTCCCTTCCTGAAGAAGAAAAATATCTCAACACATTTCTACAAGAAACGTTATTCCTTGCTCGTCTGCAAATTGCCAGGCACTGGATGAGAGGAACCCCGCCCTCCCTGCAACAATGGATCAGTGCTGTCAATGCTGCCCTCCCTTATAAAAAAATGTTGTATGCCAACAGGGGCTGCCCACAGAAATATAACAAGGTCTGGGACAGATGGCTGGGGGACTCCTCCTCCTGCACAGATGAGGGCTAGATATGGTCCCCACACGCTGCCTGCCAACTTATCCTGCGGCATGCCCCCCCGTTTCCCATACGGTTGTTTGCTACCCCCTAGCCTGTACCACACCAGTAGTGACCCCCATTGTTACTTCCTGTTTACCCTATTCACGTTTATGTACATGCACAATGTCAAATGGATCTACCTGTACCTGTAGTGCATGTTGCACTTCTTACCCGACTGTACTCCTGTCTTTACCTTATGCTCAATAAAAGTTGTTTTGATTTAAAAAAAAAAAAACTAATGTTGGTCTCTGGGGCAAACCTGTAGCCATGGATATCCCATATATATATACATATAAACATATATATATATATAAAAACATATATAAACATATATACATAACTGTCCACTGCACTGCGGTCTCTCGTATTCCTCTGACAGGCCTCAAGCCGACCAGCTGGCTCAAAGACAACTCACGACCGCAGTGCTCAATAGTCAATCCCCTCCATCTAACCTCCGTTATCTGGACTCAGTATCACCTGTCACCGACAGGACGTTAATTTGGCTTTTCAAAGTCTCCTCCTTCACCCGCAGAGACCAACAAGAACGCTGCCACGACAATCCTGTTCGGACCCTATGCAAAGATAAAAAACAGAACACGCAACGCCACATGACACCACCAGACATACCACAAAACAGGGGAGGGTGGGTGGGAACTTTCCTCCGCGCTGTGCTTCCCGGGGGGCGGGAAACATTAGCCTATATGACCTCCTTTCCTCCTCCCCCCAGTCTGGCCAGCCAATCCCCGCGTCCCTAGTATACTGTTCCCCTAGTCATGCCCGCCCTGCGCCTAGTGCATTACATTACTTGCTACGGGCTTATCTTGACTACTGTAAAACAGATGTACTAGTTACTCTACCCATTTATTTTTTGAAGACACTTACCCCCAAACCCCAACCTTTACCTCATTAATTGAGACCACACCATCCCGTTGGGGAAAATATAGGCCGTAGCAGCCTGATTTATTAAAAACATCATAAATTAACATTAACATAACAAACATTTTCTGTCTTAACCTGACACTAACTAATGTTGGTCTCTGGGGCAAACCTGTAGCCATGGATATCCCATATATATATACATATAAACATATATATATATATAAAAACATATATAAACATATTGTAAACGTTGGGGGTTTAACTCAATGGTAAATGCGTTTTTTTAGCGAGTCCACAGCAGTCAGATGTTATGTTTGAGGGCATGGCAGCCCATTTTTATTGAAGGAAACAAAAGAACAGTTCACATACAGGATTTCCCACGCAGGGGTTCTTCTCCATTAATGTTCATAGAACTCAAAATACCAAGCCTCCTGGCTCCTAGGCTTACTTAGCCTTGCTGTACCTGCTCACCTGGCCCACTCCTGGCCTCAACAGGTTCTCCAGCCCACTGTCTCCCAGACTTCCGGACTTCCTTCAGCCCCTCTTGGACTCGCTAGTCACCTCAGTTCCACCAGCCTCCCAGTCCCTCAGGCACGAAGTCCCCCCACACCAGGGATGTAGTCTCCAGGGCAGACAGACAGACAGATCCCCACATACAGGTCTGTCCTGCAGCAACAGCCAGCTGCACACCTTCCACCTCCCTCTCTGTTCTGACCAGTCCCTGATTATATTGTCAGTGTTCAGCTGGGAACCCAACCTGCTGGCTGTCTGTAAGATCTGGACACAGGGTTGGAGACCCCATCCCGCCCAAGTCTCTGCAGGATCTCCAACTACACAGCCCCATTCAGAACTATCAAAACCTGGAGAAAACTGACAGAGCACTTTTCTCCATTTAAACGCTACGCTCTGTAGTTCTGCGGTCCGCAGACACGCAAACCCTGTGTCCATTTTACCTCCCATTTCATAGGGACCGGGACTCTGACTATTACATATCCCCCCCCTTTGTTTCGATCCCGAAGGGGGCGGAACACCAGCACACGTCATTAGGGTTGGGACACCTCTGTGCCGGCTGTCAGCCGCGTAGGCCCAACCCTTTTTTCGGGTGCGCTTCCAGGTCAGTCCTACCCTGACTCTCCATGGGATCCCACTTTTTTCTATCCTACGCTTTCTCCCTCTTCTGGGGTTCCTGGGCTTATTTTCTTTTCTCAGGGGAACACTGCCTTTCCTGAAACCCTCACATTCTTCATATAGAGAACCTGTTCCTTTAGCACTTTCTCCCACAGTGTCTCCGGGTACTTTAATTTGTACCTTTGTGCGATTGACAGGTAAAATCTCTGCTACTGCCACGTCCATTTCGCTCCCTTCCTTCCTGTAAAGTCTAGTGGGTGAAGCAGTGTCCGTGCCCTCTACTGACCACCGCTCAGCCGCACTCTGGACTGCATCAGCAGAAATTTTCCTAGTCACCGCATCAGGCGGAGAGACTTCTGATGTTGTCAAACGTTCTCCTGAGCAACTTCCATCCAAACCGGTAACTGGAAGTACCCTCTCAGAGAACTTTGAGACCATCTGCCACACTGCCAATAAACATGGTATCAACCAGTTCCTCTTGTAATCACCATAAAGAATAGCCTGTACTACTTGGCTCCACCTACTGGTACTACGCAGTACCACCTTGTCCGACCACAATGGAGGCACCCAAGTGTACAGCAAATTGCCTTTCTGGACTTTAAGCATTTTTAACAATACATTAGTCACCTTAATGCGACCCACGTCTACATACAAGACCTTTCTAGGGACTTTTCCCTTATCAATGACTTGGAGGGGCTCATCCACTGAAGCTGGAAAGGTAGAGACATTTTCAGCGACCCCCACCTCACTGGCGGTATCAGTCTTCACAGCCTGGTGCTCAACTGGAGCGCCGTCAGACATACATCTCACATTTATCTCTTCCGTCACAGCATCAGTGAGCCGCTGCAGGTCATAAGTCACATTGGCATTTTTTCGCTCACTATTTTCCAGCGGTTGGGCTGCGGATAACACATCTGCCATGCATGCGCCCTTAACCGGTCCTTCTGACTGGAGGAAACCAATCTCTGCAGGGGCCAACACGCCCTTGGCCACTGGCCACCCTGCACTCCCTCCATTGGGCATAGCAGGTGTTATGTCCAAATCTGTGTTACCCAACCTAGCCTTATCCAGCATGGCTAGCAATTGTTTAGCCCAGCTGTCCCAGTCAGTGGTACTTCCCTGACAGGCCTTCTGCAGCACTGCATCACCTGTTCCAAGAGGCACCAAAGGAACTTGGGTCTCATTACCCGATACAGTACATTTGTCATCGCTAGACGCATCACATTGTACAAGCACAGTTTCACTTATGTCACATTGGGACGATGCTTCGTCACAAACCACAGGATGCAATACCCCATTTTGACCAGATTGTTCTGGTGGCGCTACCATCACATCCTGCTTTACACTACTAGCTTTTACAGTATGAATACATTTTTCACCAAACTGATCACATACCAGGCGGGTGGTCGGCACCCACACACACTCATTGTGTGGTGCAGTCTCTCCTTGTTCCCCCAGAGTAGTGCCAGAGCGATCCTGAACAACGTCCAGTTCCAACACAGGGAGATCCCGGGAGGTTTCCATGGACAACCCTGCAGCTCTGCCTCTGGTGGTCAAGGAAGACATCCTACTCCCATCCTTTTTAGTAAACATATCACCAACAACATTCTCAAATATGACATTTCCAGAAATACATTTCTCAACCTTTAGAGGATCATCATGATACTTAAACATATCTGTAGCTTTTGTGGGTGGCCCCTTACCCACTAGAGAAGCTCTACAGCTGACCTGGGAAACCCTCCGCTCCAACACCGTGGGCTCATGGGAGGTTTCTCTGGGCAACCCCACAGCACCTATATCTGTCACTAGGGAACATGGTATACTTATTTCTTTGGTCACCCCTAGTACAGCTCTTCCAGCACTCTGCTGGATTCCACCAGGTACATAGAGAGTCCCCATGTCCTTTTCAGTCTTTAGTCCTGCTGACAGTTGGACTTTACCCTGTGCCTCCCCCCTATGGGTAGCGCACTGTAACGAGTCCACCTGTACTGCGGATCTCCCCGCCGAACACACTTCTACTTCATTGGGTTCTGTCCCATAAACTGCAACAGTCTTACCACTTCCTGTAACCGCTGTCATAGCCTTCATCTGAGTGCGTTGTCTCTTATCTGTAGTGTCTCCATAGGCTGAATCTTCCATGTGGTCATGGAGAAACACTGCAGCCTTTCCAGACCCACCAACACCCCCTGCATGTAACACAGTATCCCTGTTGCTAGGGGTAACAGCAGACCAGCACTCCAAAGATGGTTGGCTACACCTCATGGTGGTTACAGACTGTTGTGTCCTTTCTGGGCTGACCACTTCACATAAGCGGCCATAATACACATTTTTACTTTCCTCATCGGTACCCCCTGCAGGCCACACAATCTTCTTACCACTGTTGCCAGGGGTGACAACCGATATGTCTGCAGAAAACGCACGGCTGGTACACTGATGCACACTCATGCTCTCTTGAGCCATTGCTCGATTGTTGCTTTGTTGTCGCAGTGATGCCTCTCCCGTTGCTATGGGTGACGACCTCTCTTTGCTGGAGCGTTGCTGGCGGCCTATGATGCGACTGATCTCTCCTCTAAGAAGAATTTCCTCTTTAAACTTGCGATAGTTATCCTGGTCCCCATCCATCAAATGGTAAACCGACCGGTACTCTACCAGCAGTAAGGTTTGCAGCAATGTTGGCCAACGGTCTCTAGGCCATCTCCTCCTTACAGCGACTTTTTCAAACTCTTCCAGGAAGTCTCCAACCTCCTCTGTAGGCAGCATGGGTTGCATGTAATCAGATGCCACTATCTCAGTCCTTTGTACCGCATCCGATTCTTTAGTCTGGTTCCACTTGAACCACTCATTCACAGTCTCATACACCATTGGCCCCTTTTGACTGGCCCTCCTAGGTGGAGACATCTCAGGCCACGCTGAGCTCACTTCCCCTTTAACTTGCTTTAACTTGAACTTTTTGTGTTTTGACTGTCGCATCCTTGCAGTCGCATGCACAGCAGCTGGTTACACAGTTCACAACAATAAAAAGGGGAAAAAAAATCTTCTCACAGATGCACCACCTGTATGCAACACAGTCCAAAATAAACTTCTGCACAATGCAGTTTGCCTGGCTGCCACACACAGCTAGCAGTAGCTCCTGCTGCGACTCACCACGGAGCAAGGACCCGGATTTCACCGTCTAGATGCCCGCTGAATCCACCACTGTAAACGTTGGGGGTTTAACTCAATGGTAAATGCGTTTTTTTAGCGAGTCCACAGCAGTCAGATGTTATGTTTGAGGGCATGGCAGCCCATTTTTATTGAAGGAAACAAAAGAACAGTTCACATACAGGATTTCCCACGCAGGGGTTCTTCTCCATTAATGTTCATAGAACTCAAAATACCAAGCCTCCTGGCTCCTAGGCTTACTTAGCCTTGCTGTACCTGCTCACCTGGCCCACTCCTGGCCTCAACAGGTTCTCCAGCCCACTGTCTCCCAGACTTCCGGACTTCCTTCAGCCCCTCTTGGACTCGCTAGTCACCTCAGTTCCACCAGCCTCCCAGTCCCTCAGGCACGAAGTCCCCCCACACCAGGGATGTAGTCTCCAGGGCAGACAGACAGACAGATCCCCACATACAGGTCTGTCCTGCAGCAACAGCCAGCTGCACACCTTCCACCTCCCTCTCTGTTCTGACCAGTCCCTGATTATATTGTCAGTGTTCAGCTGGGAACCCAACCTGCTGGCTGTCTGTAAGATCTGGACACAGGGTTGGAGACCCCATCCCGCCCAAGTCTCTGCAGGATCTCCAACTACACAGCCCCATTCAGAACTATCAAAACCTGGAGAAAACTGACAGAGCACTTTTCTCCATTTAAACGCTACGCTCTGTAGTTCTGCGGTCCGCAGACACGCAAACCCTGTGTCCATTTTACCTCCCATTTCATAGGGACCGGGACTCTGACTATTACAATATATACATAACTGTCCACTGCACTGCGGTCTCTCGTATTCCTCTGACAGGCCTCAAGCCGACCAGCTGGCTCAAAGACAACTCACGACCGCAGTGCTCAATAGTCAATCCCCTCCATCTAACCTCCGTTATCTGGACTCAGTATCACCTGTCACCGACAGGACGTTAATTTGGCTTTTCAAAGTCTCCTCCTTCACCCGCAGAGACCAACAAGAACGCCACAGCGCCCAATGGTAAGGCCTTACCCTTGGGTGCCCCTCCACACCCTGACCGCCCGCTGAATGCCATCTTGCAGCCCTAAAGCCCACATGTCAATCCCAACTGCGTTGAGGTGTACCCCATCGCTCCGCAAGTACCTCCAGGTGTCTTCCTCCAGTTCCAAATGGCGCACCACCAATCCTCCGTTCTTCACCATAAACCTGGCTATATCTCTATTTATCTTCCTTCGAGCTCTGTTAATCCCTCCCACTGACCTAGCTAGCCGCCATGCAGTCCGAGCCACTATGTCGGACCACACGATGACCATGTTCGGGAATGCCATTCTGAGCCTCAGGACATCAAACTTAATGTCCCTCGTAATGTCCAGCATCGATCTAACCCCTAGGTCATTACCACCCACGTGCAATAGCAAAACGTCGGGTGGCCGGTCCAGACGTGCAAAGCGATGCACCTCCGGTACCATCCTGCTCCAGAGCATCCCCGGCACACCTAACCAGCGCACACGCGCCTCCTCCCTAGGAAAGCCTAATTGCCTGCCTTCCGGCCTAACCTCCGCCCTCTTTGCCCCCCAGAAGACATATGAGTGGCCAAGTATCCACACCAAGGCCTGCGCCCCACCTGCAAGAAAAGATAAGTACTGGGTAACACTATAACTCTTACCCACCACACCAAATAACTCTAAAAAAAGAAAACCCCACAACAAAGCAGAAGCATTACATAATCAAAAGATGCGGGCGAACGTAACTTAAAAATCTCCGAGATTCCCACCTACCGATGCGTTTTACCTCTTCCGCCCCCAACCCACAACGAGCTGCTTCCGTCGCCGCCCCAATTCTGAAAGAGTGGGAAGAAAAAATCCTTCTCGTCCAACCCCAGAGAATGCAAACCCTTCCGGAACACTGAAATGAACTGAAATTTCGACAACGGCGAACCATCCTTGTGCAGCAGAAAGGACCCTTCTACCTTAGGGCGGAGTGCCAGAAAACCCTGTACCGCCCCAACCGGGCAGAGCGGCGATCCGGGCAAGGCGAAGACTTGAATCTCCCTGCCCTTACCGTCTTGGTCAGTTTTGGACCTGCGCAACCACACCGCAACCCTGTCCTCCCGACAAACCACCTCATGGAAACCAGACCCCCTTGCACTTTTTTAGTAGCACTGACCAACTCGCTGATCCTGAAGGCCCCAAAAAACGCCAAAGCGAACGCCACCCTGAATAGCGAAACCTCATACGCTGTAGAGCAAATCACCGGCAACGCAGCCAGGATACCCCCCAGCACTGAAAACGACACCGGACGCCTGGTGTCCTTAGTCTGTCTAGCTCTTCTGTACCCCTTGAGTGCCTGTCGCACCCAAAAATCTTTGGTGAAGTCCTGGCAACCCCGCAACTTGAACAAGAAAGCGAGCCCCGCCATTTTTTTGTTCAAAGCCGCCACTGACGCCCCATCCTCCATATTCCTGGAAACCAAATACATGACCAGCCAACGCACTTCAGGGCCAAACGGATCCACTGCCAGCATCCTTGACAATGACTCCCATTCCTGCCATACCTTGCTGTAGGCCCCCCACGTGACCTCACTCACCGACCTCCTTACCCAGCCAGAGATCACGCCAACGCAATCCTCCACAGCCAATCCGGACAAGGCAACCCGTGCTGTTCCGCTGCTGGCGCCAACTCCCGGAACCTGTCCCACTGGAAGCGAGATAAAGCGTCAGCTATGACGTTGTGTACCCCCGGAAGGTGAACTGCATGCATAAACACATTCAATTGCAAGCATCGCAAGACCAAATGTTGCAGCAAGCGAACCACTGGTGGGGACGAGGCTGACACCCGGTTAATGACCTGCACCACCCCCAGGTTGTCCCCATGGAAGCGTACCTTCCGATCCCGGAAAGCGGACCCCCACAGCTCCACTGCCAGAACCACTGGAAACAATTCCAGTAGTACTAAGTTCCTCGTGAAACCAGCTTCCACCCAACAATTCGGCCACGGGCCCGCGCTCCACTGCCCCTGGAAGAAAGCCCCAAAACCTGTGGAGCCCGCCGCGTCTGTATACAACTCCAAATCAAAACTACTGACCGGGCCCGACATCCACAAGGCCCTGCCATTGAATGATTCCAGAAAGGAGTGCCATACCCGCAAATCCGCCCTGAGCTCCCTACCTAAGGTGACGAAATGCTCTGGCGACTTGACCCCCGCCGTACTTGCCGACAGCCGTCGGCTAAAAGACCCTACCCATAGGCAAAATTCGGCATGCAAAATTCAGCTTGCCGAGCAGGGATTGCAGCGCTCGCAGTCGCACTTTCCGGACCCCCAGCATACCCCTGATCTCCGCCTTGAGCGCCTCCAGCTTGTCCAGCGGGAGGCGACATTCCATTGCTTCAGAGTCCAGCGTGATGCCAAAAACGTCATGACCGTACCCGGGCCCTCCGTCTTCTCCGGCGCCAAAGGTACCCCAAAGCGCTCCGCGATGTGTTGCAGCGTTGCCAGAAGCACCGCGCAAGTCCTGGATGACCCCGGCCCCACGCACAAGAAATCGTCCAGATAATGGATGATTGAGTTAACGCCGGACACGTCCCGCACCACCCATTCCAAGAATGAACTGAACTTCTCGAACAGTGCGCAAGAAATGGAACACCCCATGGGTAGGCACTGATCCACGTAAAACTCCCCCTTCCAATGGCACCCTAACAAGCGGAAACTATCAGGGTGCACAGGCAGCAAGCGGAAAGCCGCTTCAATGTCCGACTTCGCCATCAGAGCCCCACGCCCATAGCGCCGCACCCACATGCACCGCCGCATCAAAGGAGGTATAGCTCACCGTGCAAGCCTCCGGATCAATAGCGTCATTAACCGACCCCCCTTTGGGAAGGAGAGGTGGTGAATCAACCGAAACTTATTGGGCTCCTTCTTTGGGACCACCCCTAACGGAGAAACCACCAGATCCCCCCAGGGCGCAGCCGCAAAAGGACCCCCCATGCGACCCAGTGCCACTTCCTTCCGCAGTTTTTCTGAAACCACTTCCGGTGCCGCAGGGCCGACCGCAAATTCCGAGACACCGGTGGAACGGCCTCCATGGTGCACGGAATGCGAAAACCCACTGAAAACCCCCGCTCCAGCTCTTGCGCAGCGCCCTTGTCCGGATACCTACCGAGAAACGGCCGCATCCTTTCCACCATCACCGGCGTCTTCCCTCTTGTTAGCAGACTCGCCGGAACGACTCCTGCCTTGCTTGAAACATTTGGGCAAGGGGTGTGGGCCCCCGCAACCGGAACACTCATGCTTGTATTTACAGGTGCCTCCAAACCTGCAAGTACCGGAGTTAAACTGCCAACAGACCCTTTTGCCCTACCGGCCGGTTGCCCTCGGGAAGATGAACCACCGCCCCCCCCTGAAAAAACTGTCCTGGAGCCCGCGCCGCCGTCATCAAACACAGCCAGAGATTCATGTCCTTCTGGTTCCAACGCAGGTCCGGGCGCACTGCCATCCGCTGTCGGTACTGTTCATCATACTGCAGCCATGCGGAGCCCCCATACACCCTGTACGCCTCCCCAATCGCATTTTGGTAGATGAAAAGCGCGGAGCAGCACTCCGGCTTCTTCTCACCCACCACACAAGCCAATATATTAAACGCCTGCGACCAATTAGAAAATGTCCGGGGAATCAAACGATACCTCCGCCTCTCCTCTTCCTCCTTCTTGGATTCGTCCGCCTTGCCCCTATCCAAGTTAAATTTCTCCAAGGGGAGAAGCGAGAAAATCTCTACATACTCACCCCTCCAGATCTTCTCCCTGACCTCCGCTTTCAAGTGGGAACCCAACGGCGCCTCGAAGCACAGATAAACCTCACACTTCGCCGCGTCGGCCAGCCGGATTATCTCCTGCCTGCCTTTCGCCTCTGCCGCCTTACTCTCAACCGCTGCCGCCGGGACAGCGACAACCGCTGACAACCCAGGCACCGCTTCCACCACTGCCGCCGGCAGGCACCGCCGTTGTGGCAACCACCCCCCCGACAGACCCGCTGGGGGGAACCCAGGCTGTTGCGGGACTGGCCACGGAGCCCCCCGCATTTTCAAATCTGCCCACCAGCTCCTTTATACCCGCCAAAAAACCTGCGAATCCCCCAACACCCAGGCCCGCGCCGTTGCCAGGCGACGCCCCCTGCACACCACTCAGCCCCGCAGACCCCACAATACCAGCAATACCGACCCCCTCCCCCACATGCACAGTATCTGTACCATCTAAAGAAAGTAAATGTAAAGGAGACTCACCCGGGCTGCCTAGGCACGGACCCATCAGCCGACCTTCCCGACTCCACCGCCGCCTCCGACCTCCTGGGTGGTTCCTCCTCCTCGGACTCCGACAATTCCCCTTCCGACCGCTGCACTGCTGGATCTTCCTCCGCTGAAGAGCGCCCACCAGGGGAAGGATCCCTGGCTGCCGAGGTGTCTGGCGTCCGACTGGCCCCTCCTACTCGTGCCAGACCCGTTCACCATCCGATTTTCTGCGTCGCCTTCCTCGGGCCTTGAGGGGGGGGTCCCCCAGCCCTGCCGCCCCCAACTCCGCTGTTGCCGACACCTTCCGTCACCGTTAGGCCGCAGGCCGTGGAACCAGAAGGCCCAGCAGCCGCCCCGCAACCGATCTCCCACGCCGAGGGCGCCGCGCCCCGAGACGTCACCCGGGGGGGCGGGGCCCGCTTTTTCCGACTCCACACGCCGCGCTGGCGCCCGTGGCCGTTCCTGGACTGGCAGAGCGGGCCCGCCCGCCGAGCCCCGTCCACGTTGGGGAGTCCTCCCAGACCCCCCCTTACCCGGCATAGCAGCTCGCTTCGCGGGGGGGGCCCGGAGGGGCCCGCGAATGGGGACTCCCAGATTGACGCTGGGCCCTGGGGGAGGAGTCGGGGGAGAAGCGCTCCGGCGGACGAGACCGCCGAGCTCGCACCGTGTCTCTCCCCCTGTCGCTCACCGAAGCTGCCGGCCTCGCCAAGATAGGCCGCAGCTGCTCTCGCAGCCACCCCGGGCCGTGTACCGTCGCCTCCGCCCGCAACTGCTCCATCAGCTCCTCAACCCCCGACATGCTGCTGGCCCCCGAACTTTCCTCCGCGCTGTGCTTCCCGGGGGGCGGGAAACATTAGCCTATATGACCTCCTTTCCTCCTCCCCCCAGTCTGGCCAGCCAATCCCCGCGTCCCTAGTATACTGTTCCCCTAGTCATGCCCGCCCTGCGCCTAGTGCATTACATTACTTGCTACGGGCTTATCTGGATGTGTACAATTTAGATTTTCTGTGGACAGCAGACAAAGACATTAGTCTGTCCTGATCCTGTAGAAGAATTACGCTTGTATCATTTGGTAAATTGTCTGCTAGTGCTACAGCATATGCTAGGGACAGACAACTGTGCCAAAACTACGCACTTAATTTTTCATGGAGAGGAAACTTGACAGGATGTCCCAGGGAGCCACCTGGAAGCCTTCTGTGATGATCATCTGCATTGTACAGTAAAGTCATCTCAGGCATTCAGACATTCTGCTTCCTAAATGCACATGGATTTCCAAATGCAAACACACATACGACAGTAAATCCAGGCCAAGTCTTGAGTAATCGTTCTGCTAAGCACCCTGTTGTTTGCAGATGTTAGTAAAACCAGAGTAAAGGTTCTGGAAAAAAATTACTAAGAATTTACAGACCTGGCTTATAATACAACAGTGCATTTATTGTACTACAATCAAGCCTGCAAAGATTCAACTATGGTCGGTCCAACTATTTTAATTTTTGATGAAGGATGGGGTGTTACAAGAGTCCCAGGCTATCCAGACGGTTCTCATTCCCAGGTTTGGAGATACCAGTTTTTACACCCAGCTTGGCTATCGAAGAAGTGGATCCACAATCCAAATCGGGACATACTTTCTGGCACCCTGGTAAGAGCTGGCATTGTGCCTCCCTCTCACGTGTCCACATTTGGTGCTACACTGCTCCTGTACAACACAAGAAAGTCACATGGCTTTGAGGGGAATCTATTTACCCAAGCAGTACACCATCTGGGCACATGGATGTTGGCTCAAGGGTCAATTCTGTATCCTGGCCTAGGCAGAGCTGTATCCTGCCTAGGCCAACAAGGCCCAGGCCTAGGGCAGCACTTTGCAGGGGGGCAGCACAAAGAGTCCCCACCGGCTTGCGCTACACTGTTAGGAAAATTAGTCTAGCACCCCATAAAGCGGCCGCGCTGCTTCTAGTATGTGGGCGGCCAGCATTCCGCAACTGTGGGGGGGGGGGGGGGTCGCTTCCAATTTTGACTGTTTTGTCATCCTGGACCACAAACCTTCCTCAGTGTGCTATGTTTCTGCTGCACCATCTACTTAAAGTAGAACTATAGGCAACACTTTTACCATCCCTGTCCCATTGCGAAGATTTCCCTTCACTTCCTGCTCTATGGGCAACCAGGAAGTAAGAGGAAATCTAAGTAAATCAAGGGAATCCATTGCCCCCCCAGGCCCATAGAACTAGTGTCCTCACTCGAAAATTTCAGGGCGGGTCTTAAACAACACAGGGTGTGGCCATGACAGGAAGGGGTGGGTAATATTTAAATTAGGGGGTGCACGAGTTTAGTCAGGCCTAGGGCAGCACAAAACCTAAATACACCCCTGTGCCTAGGCCAACAAGGCACAGGCCTAGGGCAGGACTTTGCAGGGAGGCAGCACAGAAAGTATCTCTGCCGTCTTGCGTTACACTGTTAGGCAAATTAGTCTAGCGCCCCCATAAAGTGGTCGCACTGCTTCCAGTATGTGGGTGGTTGGCATTCCGCAACTGGAGGGGGGCGCCGCTTCTAATTTTGACTGTAATATCATCCTGGACCAAAAACCTTCCTCACTGTGCTATGTTTTCTGCTGCACCATTGGAATGGTTATATCTTCTTTGTCCTCTCCATAAAATGTATCAGAAATTTGTGCTTAGAACTATAGGTAACACTTTTTTTTTAAATTTTGGATAGAGTAAGGGAGGGTTTATAGCCCATGTCAGTGTATTTTTACCATCCCTGTCCCATTGCAGAGATTTCCCTTCATGCCCCTGTCTGTTTATTTTTTTGCCATCCCTGTCCCATTGCAGAGATTTCACTTCCTGCCCTATAGCCAAACAGGAAGTGAAAGGAAATCTATCTAAGGGAATCCATTGCCGCCCCCCAGGCCCTCAGAACTAATGTCCCCACTGGAACATTTCAGGGCGGGTCTTAAACAGCAAAGGGTGTGGCCTTGACAGGAAGGGGTGGATCATATTTAAATTGGGGGGTGCACAAGTATAGTCAGGCATAGGGCAGCACAAAACCTAAATACACTACTAGTCTAGGCTGTAGTAGTTTGAGGCTTTATGTATAATAAATAAATAAATTGTAAACACTCTTATCTTTCTTCAGTGAAGTACTGGTCCCATCAATCCACAATGTAATGGAGATAAACAAAGGCAGACATGCACAAAGAGTCCCATCATGCGCTAACTGGTTAGATTAGATAGCCCCCATAAAGCGGCCCCTGCGGCTGCTTCTGTATAGTGCGGGCGATATGCTGACATGTTTAGCATGAGGTCCAGCTAGGGTGACAACCATGTTCAATGACAACCATTCAGAAATGAGTGTAGACACAAAGGAACATGGCATGTGTTAATTGCAGGTTTACCAGGTGAAGAAAAGCGCAAAGAAGCCTGAAAAAGAAAACCAATGCAGCCACTACATCTAAGAACTGATAAGTAATGATTCAAATTAGTCAAATGCCCAAGGTTTGGATATGGAGTAAGTTTGTGAACTCAATGAAACTTTGTGTGCTTAATTTGAACCCCATTGAAGTTTTTGTGAGACAAATGTTGAAAAAACAGCAATTTTCTAGGTTAATAGGGTCTGTCATACAAAAGGCAAAAGAAGCACAAAGGGAATTGCCCTGGGAACGTGTGCCAAAGTAAAAATAGTTTTAATCTGTTTATACAGTTCTGATCAAAAGTTAAAGACCACTTAAAAAATTTCAAAAAATCATATTTTACATTGTTGGATCTTAACAAGGTTCCAAGTAGAGCTTCAACATGCAACAAGAAGAAATGAGAGTGAGACAAAACATTTTTTGAGCATTAAATTAATTGAAAATAACGATTAAACTGAAACAGCTGTTCAAAAGTTTAGGACCACATGCCTTTAAAAGGACAAATCTGTGCTAAGATGTGGATTCATTGTCATTTTCTGTCAGGTAGTCACACGTTGTGATGGCAAAGGCAAAAAAACTCTCCCTTTTTGAATGTGGTCGGGTTGCTGAACTGCATAAGCAGGGTCTCTCATCAAGACACTGGACAATCCTCGACCTAAATTAAGGCCCTTACTGGTGCTGACTGCAGCCCCATAACCATCAGACGGCATCTGAGACTGAAGGGCTTCAAAAACAAAAAACTTCTTCAAAATCTTTGTCTCCTTGAACGCCACAGAACTACTCGTTTGCAAGAGAGCACCAAACATGGGACATTCAAAGGTGGAAGAAAGTTTTATTCTCTGATGAGAAAAAATGTAACCTTGATGGTCCTGATGGTTTCCAACGTTACTGGAATGACAAGCAGATCCCACCTGAGATGTTTTCTACGCGCCACAGTGGACGGGGCGCCATAATGGTCTGCGGTGCTTTTTCCTTCAGTGAAACAATGGAGCTTCGGGTAGTGGAGGGGCATCAAACGGCCGCTGGCTATGTCCAGATGTTGCAGAGAGCATTCCTCATGACTGAAGTCCCTCGTCTGTGTGGTAACGACTGGGTTTTTCAACAGGACAACGCTACAGTACACAATGCCCACAGGACAATGGACTTCCAGGAGAATAACATCACTCTTTTGGCCCATCCTGCGTGTTCCCCTCATCTAAATCCAATTGAGAACCTTTGGGGATGGATGGCAAGGGAAGTTTACAAAAATGAACAACAGTTCCAGACAGTAGATGGCCTTTGTGCGGCTGTCTTCACCACATGGAGAAATGTTCCCACTCACCTCATGGAAATGCTTGCATCAAGCATGCCGAAACAAATTTTTGAAGTGATCAACAATAACGGCGGAGCTACTCATTACTGAGTTCATGTTTGGAAGTTGGATTTCTGTTTTGGGGAGGTTTCGTTTTTTTTTTTTGGAGGTGTGGTCCTAAACTTTTGATCAGCTGAAAAACAGCCTGTTTCAGTTTAATCGTTATTTTCAATTAATTGAATGCTCAAAAAATGTTTTGTCTCACTCTCATTTCTTCTTGTTGCATGTTGAAGCTCTACTTGGAACCTTGTTAAGATCCAACAATGTAAAATATGATGTTTTGCCATTTTTCAAGTGGTCTTAAACTTTTGATCAGGACTGTATGTAGCCTGCTCGGATTGGCAGAGGTTGTTCCTCCAATCCGAGGAGGCTCTGTATTCCATAATAGAATACATCGTTGGCTGGGATTGGCTCAGCGGTGTATACTGCATGTTTGCAGTATTACTGCACATTCACAGAGCATCCAGAGGGCTGACATCCAGCCCCCGGCGTATAAGACGACCCCCGCTTTTTGGAAGTTTTTTTTTGTGTTAAAGGTCATCTTATACGTCAGCAAATACGGTTAGAAAAGATAATAATAGTACATACATCCAAACAGGTATTATCAGCAAAAAGCACAAGAGTTCTGGTAGAAGTGTTCCCGTATACCCGGGTATATATAGTTGTTAAAAAGAGATACCTCTAGATGAATGTTGCAGCAAAAGTCCAGTTGCAGGGGCCCCTGAGGATGATCACAATGTGGCATTCATCTTGGTCTTGGAGACTTAAAGACAATATTTTTGGTGATGAGGAGACATCCTGGCCATTGTCTAACCAGCCTGGAATGCAGAAACTGTCATGTGGCACTAGCACTCAGTGTCAGCCTTTTTACTCACTTGCATCTTAGTCCCTAGTAGCTCTAATGTATCATGCAACTGGACCTCTAACTACCAGAAACGGCCGTTGGATGCCTAACCTGGCTCTAGCCTATGCTGATTATTGAGATCTGATCTAAAAGTAGCTATAGAATCCCAGACCAGAAGGGACAGGGTTAACCAGACTAACAAGAGCTGCAAAAAACTCTATTGTTATAAACTGATATAAACTGATTGTTATGTATTAAAGTATAGCCTCTAAAGTAATTATACATAAACGCGAAAGTAAAAAGACGAGAAAAGGCGGGGGGATATGTAGGGAAGGGAGGATAAAGGGGAGGGGGGAGGGAAGGGGGAGGATGGTTATGTGTACAGGGCGAGCTGAGCAAGTAGCTAGAGAAATCTGAAATTGTATAACTTACTGTGGACTGGGTAGATCCACAGCGATCCCGAGAACCGGCATCCGTTACGCTGTTAGCAGGAGGATCCTATTTGTGTGTCCCTTAACTGGTGCCAATGACACACGGACGGACGTCATGACGCAGCATCGCTGCGTCTGGCCGCCCGCGTGACGTCAGCCTGATGGATTCGTGCGTGCGCCGTGTGTCGAGGTCCCGTGATGTAGGGGCGGGAACCCACAAGGGAAAAACATGCAGACGAGGTACAGCCCCGGGGGTGGGGCTGTAGACCTCGCCAAGGTGATCACTTGGCCGCCGCCGGGAAGAAATCCGGAGACGCTCATCCCCACCTGAAGCTTACAGGGAATGGCAAGCAGCTGAGCCCAGTAGGAAAGAATAAATACAAATAACAGGGAAATACAAATTAATATAATAAATACAATCGGAATACAATTGATAAAAGTACAATACAGGTACAGTCACGGGCGCATCCAGAGTCTAGTCTCGGGAGGGGCACTGCCAGAAAATAAGGTGTTGCTTACAGAACTCAATTAGGTGTCCGATGTGTCCGCTGCAATGTTGCAGTACTGCTAAAAAATCAATGATCCCCGCCATTACTAGTAAAAAATATTTAAATATGAATGCCATAAATCTATCCCATGGTTTGTAGACGATTGTCAGGGACTGCAGACGTGGTACAAGAGATGGTCAGAGACTGCAGACATGGTACAGGAGATGGTCAGAGACTGCAGACGTGGTACAAGGAAATGGTCAGAGACTGCAGACATGGTACAAGAGATGGTCAGAGACTGCAGACATGGTACAAGAGATGGTCAGAGAATGCAGACGTGGTACAAGGGATGGTCAGAGAATGCAGACGTGGTACAAGAGATGGTCAGAGACTGCAGACGTGGTACAAGGGATGGTCAGAGACTGCAGACGTGGTACAAGAGATGGCCAGAGACTGCAGACGTGGTACAAGGGATGGTCAGAGACTGAAGACATGGTACAAGAGATCATTGCAGCCTCACTGTGCATATGAACGCAGCCCCACCTTTGTATATCAATGCAGCCCCACTTTTGTATATCAATGCAACCCCACTTTTGCATATCAATGCATCCCCACTTTTGCATATCAATGCATGCCCACTTTTGTATATCAATGCATTCCCACTTTTGTCTATCAATGCAACCCCCACTTTTGTCTATCAATGCAGCCCCGCTTTTGTCTATGAATGCAGCCACACTGTGCACGGCACTCACCATGGCATTGCCTCGATCACACACAGCAGGCATCTTCTCTCCCGACGTGTGTCATTGAACAAACAGGAGCTGAAGGTCTGTGTTCGGTAGGCCAGTGTGCTCTAGCAAGGTCCCCCCCTAGACAGGCTTGTGTGATAGACAAAACACTGATTGTCAGGAAAGGTCCCCCCGCTGGTGATTCTGCCTGTTATTTGGGCTGCAGTACTGGCCTCCACCAGCGGGGAGTTCTTGGCAGTATGGAGAACACAGCCCTTCCTGCGTTCAGGTGTGACCTGAATGCAATCAGCACGCCTCTATAATACCCGGCGTGTGTAATCACTCCTCGCCCTGGTATCTGTCTACTAACCTGATCCTGAGCCTGATATCTGAGCCTGCTGTCCCCTTTCTTGACTTCTGATCTGATCCGACCTGACCTGATCCCTCTCCTGGACATTCCCTTCCTGCCCATTCCCTGTCTGCAGCTTCTTCTGTGATCTCCTCGTATATGACCTCGGCTTGGCTTTTGGTTTATGATTACGGCATTTCCCCTTGACTTATATATGCTTTGTTGTTATTTGTGCACTGTTTGTCTTCACCTGTTTTGTTCACCTTGTAAATAAACACCTTTTATTTTACTGCATACAGTGTTGGTCTCCTCTGTGTAGGCATACAGTACTGGTCTATTTAGAATCCCTGACACTGATTCAATCAGTGTTCCATCTCCATCTACTATCACACGAGCAGGTCTAGCACAGGCAGCACAGCCGAACACAGATCCAGCTCACACACAGCCAGAGATGCCCGATGTCAGCAGGAGAGAGGGGAGTGCTGCAGTCAGCAACAGCTCAAAGCAGCCTCAGGACAGGCAGCCTACCAGCCCTGGTGATGAGAGAGAGAGAGTGACAGACTCGGCAGCAGCAGCTGCAGGCACCGCAAAGCAGTTTAAAAAAAATGATTAAAAAAAAAGTTATAAAAAATAAATAAAACAATATATAAAAAATAAACATTTATTAAAAAAAGGGGGTTTGACACATGGGGCCCTGGGGACCTCTGAGCCCTTTAATAAAAATATATCTATATATAAAAAAAGAGAAAAAAATAAATAAAATATAAAATGTTTTAAAAAAAAATTATAAAAAAAAGGAGTGTTGTCCTCCGGGGGCCCCGGGGACCTCTGTGCCCTTTAATAATAATACTAACAATAATAATAATAATAATAATAATTTTATATATATATATAAAAATGTAATAAAAAAAGGGGGGTGGTCATCTGGGGCCCTGGGGATCTCCGGGCCCCTGGGGACCTCCAGACCCCTAAAAAAAAAAAAAAATGGCCCTTTAATAAAAAAATAAAATAAAAAAATATATATTTTTTACTAAAATAAATAAAAAAAGGGGGGGTTGCCATACGGGGCCCTGGCGGCCTCCTGGACCCTGGGGACCTCCGGACTTCTAAAAAAAAATAAAAGAAAAAAAATTGGCCCTTTAATAAAAAATAAAGTAAAAATATGTTAAAAAATGTTTTTTTTTTATAAAAAAATAATGAAAAAAAGAGGGGTTTGCCATCTGGGGCCCTGGTGGCCTCCGGGCCCCTGGGGACCTCCGGACCCCTAAAAAAAAAAAAAAAAAAAAAAAAATTTTTTTTTAAAGCCAATGTGACATGATTGCCTCGGGGGGGGGCAATTTCCCCGTTGCCCCCCCTGGATCCGCCGTTGGGTACAGTACACATTACATGATGGTGCCTATTAGGTAATAAGCACCATGGTGGACCGAGGCAACGAATTGCAAAAGCTAGGGGCATGTGGGGGTAAGAGAAGAAGCCTTAAGTGGTGGCATAATACGTCCCGTTACGGCAAAGACTGGCCGAGGGGGATCACTCGAATGGGGCTGAAGATGTGTACTCAAGATGGTAGGGGGAATGCTCAATGTGTCCTCGCAATTGTAGTTTGCGTTGGGCAGACTGAGCATTGGACTGGAGGGGCTGAGGTTGTCAAATCCAGTTTGATGGTAAATCAAACAATGGATAGGAAGGACAATTAAAAGCCTCCAATACAGACTATGCCACAGCGATTTGTAAAGAGAAGTCGCTTAAGTCGCACCATTGAACATAATAAACTGCATAAGGTTGGGATAATATAATATAAAGCAGAGACTTCTCCCCAAAAACTAGGGAGTGTTAAGCAAACTGATTGTTAGAAATGAACAGATATACTTTACTCACCAGGTGTTAGGTGTATACTTACCATATATATATCCAGAAGTTATGGTTAACAATATTAAACTATTAATATAGGAACACTTGCCTAATAATCTCTGCTTCTGGTCTGGAATACCAACAGTTCTTCTATGGGAACATGTGGTCTCAGCTCCTTTCTCTCACCCCACTTCCTCCTTGTGGGGTTTCCAAGTCAGCCTTCCAAAGACAGGAAGCATGGATACATAATTATATACAGTACAACTCTGTAATGGCTAGCCTTTTCACAAATTCAAACGGTAGAGGGCAGAAGATCCCTACAATGGGAAAAACCACAAGCTGACGGTGGCCTATAAGCAATGTAGCTGAGCTTGATAAATGGTCTTACCATTCCAGATCCAAAGTTGGTGCTAATCTGCAACTGACCACAGCTATTATGGAAATATTTCCAGTTATTAAAGCGGACCTTCAGTCATTTATTCAACTTTCCATATATTAAAACTTCTGCCCTTGTTGTTTTAACTTTGGATCGTAAAAGTGGAGGGAGATTTCTGCAGCATATTTGGCAAGTACATAATCACAGTATACCTAAAATATTATGCAAAGAGGTTGGAGGGAAGCTTCAGAATGGCAAAGATATTTTTATTACAAATTATGTGAGCAGACTGCAGTTCCTCTTTAAGCAGTTTTTAGGGTAAACTGACAAATAATAAAGAAACGCCACCCCGCATAGCGTATGCTTTTGAGAATATGTATTGGATTCCCCCTACAAAGCTGAGTCAGTATTGTCCAGGCCTGCACACCCTGCTTCTTTGGCAGAATTCTTTCTCTCCAGCAGGCATTTCTCAACATAAGCTTAAAAAATTCAAATAATTGGAAATGACCCAATAACAACAGTGGTCAGTTGGCAACCTTGGTCAGCTTGATTCACACCATGCATGGATCTGGCACAAGGAAACCATGAGATCGTCTAAGCAAACCAACACTGAATGTGTTCCTGGCAGAGGGGAAGGTGGTGGTGGTGGGGGGTTTGCATTGATATGTCTGGAATGCAAAGTATATGGTGCTGAAATAAACGTTATTTTCATAGCAATATATGCTGTAATCAGAACCAGGGATTTATTCTCAGGGTTTCTTTGTATAGCAAAATACCAGGTGAAAATGAATTGCTTCAGAGTGAAATGTCCTCCCGAGAAATGCATGTGTGTATAAGATTTTGTGTTATATGCTTTACCATCTCTTCCCATGGAGCTTGGATCTGTATCAGGGCATTACATTTTTTCAACAAAAGCACTGTCCTTTGCAAGCTGAGACACAGCTACCAAAAAATACAAAAATACCAGTAATGCCGCTTACACACGGCCGGACTTTCCAATGGGAAAAATAGAGAACCTGCTCTCTGAGTCCGTCGGAAATTCCAGCAGAAAAGTCAGATGGGGCATACACACGGTCAGAATATCCATCGAAAAGCTCCCATCGGACTATTTCTGCCGGAAATTCCGACCGCGTGTACGCGGCATTAGGCTCGATTCACATCTATGCAAGTTGCGTTTGAGCGTTTCTGCAGTGCTTTTTGCTGTGCTTTCCACGTTTTCAGACATACGTTTTTGACGCGTTTTGCATTTTTTACTTTTTTTTCTTCTTTTTATTTGGCCAATTTGTTGTTGGGCAGATGAAATAATACAAAATGCATCAAAAATCCGCTAAAAAGCCAATACGCATTTTAGGTTGGATTCACACCTATGCAGTTTTAGTGCTTTATTTTCCCCCAGATTCTTTAATGGCCTTTGCTTCACAATTCTTTCAAGGCTGTGGTTATTTCTGTTGCTTGTAGAATATAATCACAGCATCGATACATCGCAATTCAGACGTTCACGATTTAGCATTGATGCTCAGAGTAGGCTGATCTCCAATTACATCCGGCGCTCCGTGCGGTGCTCTGCCTCTTCTGGAGAAACACAGAGGCAGAGCCTGCCTTATAAATAAAGCCCACTTTCCTTCCCCGCCCACAGAGATGGACACCAAAGCAGAAAGTCAGCTGTTGAGCTGCCAGCCAGTAGCGTGCAGGGGGAGGAGCTCGAGGAGAGCAGGTGACAGTGTCACTGATCCCATCTCTCTGCCACTGATCCCCCCCCCACCACCATCCCTCTGCCCCTGATCCCACCTTCCCCTGCCACAGTTACCATCCATCCCTCTGCTACTGATCCCAACCATCCCACTATCCCTCTGCCCCTGATCCCATCCATCCCTTTGCCCTTGATCCCATCCATCCCACCATCACTCTGCTTCTGAGCCCATCTATCCCACCATGCCTTTTCCCCAGATTCCATCCGTCTCACCATCCCTCTGCCTCTAATCCCATCAATCCCTCTGCACCTGATCCCATCCGTCCCATCATCCCTCTGCCCCTGATCCTATCGATCCCTCTGCCCCTGATCCCATTCATCCCACCATCCCTCTGCCCTTGATCCTATCCATCAGACCATCCCTCTACCCCCGATCCCATCCATCCCACCATCCCTCTGCCCCTTATCCCATCCATCCCACCATCCGTCTGCCCCAGATCCCATCCATCCCACCATCCCTCTGCCACTGATCTGCCACTGATCCCATCCATGCCACATCCCTCTGGCCCTGATCCCATTCATCCCATTATCATTCTGCCCCTGATCCCATTCATCCCTCTGCCCCTGATCCCATCAATCCCACCATCCCTCTGCCCCTGATCCCAAACCCTTCCCGCTATCCCTCTGCCCGATCTCATCCATCCCATAATACATAATACATCGCTAGTATGCAATGTGATTGTGCAATCAAAGACCTTTACTTAGTAGCATAATAGAAATACAAAGAAACACAGTGCAAATTACCTTAATTCCTTGAGGCCTATGTGAACAGGCAGCAGAGAAGTAGGGGACTGACACTTAATAGAACTATGTCTGACCACTCCCCTCTATCTCCTCAGCCCACAGGCACTTAAAATCGACTACTGACAAACATTCAGCAAACCATTGTATTCAGGTTGGCTGGCTCCTTTAAATAGAGTTCCAGGGAAAGGTGAGCAGACCCCTCATGCTAAATAATATAAGTCTCTTAGTAAGATGAGTGTAGCGCCCCCTTACTTTCAGTACGGGGACTACGCTAAAGTTAGTGGGTGAATGGGAGAGTTATTTTGCTCCCATCCAGATGTTGATAGGGGCCCCAGTGACTTACCGGTCCCCCAACCTTGCTGAGAAGATCCCAGGCTGTGTGCCGTTCAGTGGGGGATCGGCTTGAGGAGAACCCGGAGGAAGGTTATCCAAAAGGGCTTGAAGGAACCATCGGGGATCTGGTCACCGGGATTGACAGGTACGTGTCAGCTGTCAACTGGCGACCCCTTTCATTGCATTTACTGGGAGGATTCACTTAACCCGAATTGTTCTCTTGAGTACTGAAGTACTAGGCCTGTGGCAGAGGCCCGAGCCAGGTCTGTAATAGAGACCTGTTCCTCCCAGCAACTTACAAGTGACACTTTGGCTGCCAGACTTATAACAAGAGTCTGTCCGGAGGCACTTCACCCACTCTGGCTAGAGTGGCGACGAACTGTATCTACTACTACTGAGAGCAGAACTGCTCTACTTCTTATCCAGGCCTGATACCGCACTGTTCTCTATTGCTTCATCAACCTTTCCTATCTCCTGTTGATGTTGGCCGTTGTTGGGCCTTGGAATAAAGCATTTGAAAACCCATCTGATGAGTGGACATTCGCTCACTGCTACTACTCACTGCTACTATCCCTAGGCACACTACAAGGTAACTTAATACGCCGATCCCAAACAACAACCAGCGGCTCCTTCGGGGGTGAGTGCTACACGAGGAAAGGACAAAAAGGGGTTAATGATAACTCTGTGGAATCCGGCAAATCTTCAGCTAGCACTCAAGTATGATGAAGGAAATAATTCTTTGGTGGTGGGACAGAGCAAATGTAGCTGTTGTGTAAACAACTCCTTGTAATTGAAAACTTTTCTTGTTTAAATTACAAGCACCTGGTCACCATATATATTGCTTTAATAATATTGTATCCAATAGGGTCACAGAGAACAGGGATGTGAGTGAAGCACAGATGTCTGCATATAGTGTCTGTGGGTAATAAAGAACTTGCTTCCTGTGGGACTACAAGTGTCAGAAATGTGGGAAAAGACAATGATGTCTGTGATGACCGGGGAGGATGAACCCCACGGCCACACACATGCGCTTGATGGTTAGCTGCTTGGTTCTTGGGCTAGGAGCCCAGGGTCTGGTGGTGTTAACCCTTAGTGAGGGTCGGATGGTATTAACCCTCTCTGTCACGTGACGCCACCTAGTCTTGATATACCCCAGGAAACTACAGCTCCGGGGGCCTCCGTATCCCCGCTAGCTAGGATGGTAATAACACAGTCCACAACAGGGGTCAATATAACGAAGGCTTTACTGGCATGAAGACAGGTGTCAAAATCTTCACAGCGTTCACACAGAGTGTCGCAAAGGTTCCACAAAACAGTCTCTAGAGGACCACACAGCTGACAATGCCTGGGCTTGGCTTTTCATATATCCTTGGCTTTTGCGGCCGGATTAGTAATACTGGGCCTATGCTTGACTAGACTGAAGAATAGATACACTTACTAAAGTGTCGGTAGACTTGAGGCTTCTCGTCGGAACGACGGATTGATTCGATAATTTCGCTGAAGTACTGATCCTATCGTTTTTTAGAAGTACTCCGCGAGTTGCTGTACTTTCCCCTGAACGGGAGGTCTCTGGCCTGCACTGTTTCTCCTCTGACTGAACTCTACTCTGACCTGCCAGAAACTGTGTGTAGCGCTAGACTCCCCTAAACAGGAACTCCCACCCCTTATATAGACGTGAGGAGACTGAAGCCCATTGGTTGAGAGCTGAGGGAGACTGAAGCCCATTGGTTGAGAGCTGAGGGAGACTGAAGCCCATTGGTTGAGAGCTGAGGGAGACTGAAGCCCATTGGCTGAGAGCTGTGGATCATAGAGACTTATCTGTATTCCCCTTGGAACTTACATTTAAAGTTTGTTACAAGTTAAAGTATAATACAACACCATAAGGTCTTGTCTAGCACTTAGTCCTACTGACTCTCATACACTCTGACTAAACATAAAATGGCGGACTAAACCTCGTAAAGCTATACGCACCTAATAAATGTATTATTAACCATAACAGTATAAATCACATCATGACTAGCTGAGTCCCTGACAGGGCCTACAGCAAATACCTGTACTGGGACACCACAATGTCTATATGCAGTGTTTATGGTGCTGGCGACGAAGCATGGGATGATGATTTCAGGCTCTCTTTGGGTCCTGGCTCAGGGAATGGTGTCCGATCCCCCGATCACACCGCACCACGGTCTACCCAGATCTGAAGTGCAGGTAAGGCTGAATGATCTGGATCAACCACCGGACCACGACAGCTAGAGAGCGATGCTGTCCACAGATGTTCCTTCTATGCAGGCTGTAACTCGCCTGCAGCTCACACTAGCACAGGGCTCCTGCTGGCAGATCCAGGCTGATGTCCCAAGAGAGCGCTCTAGGCCTATACCAGTCTTTTTATATCCTTTCCCAGCAGTCTGTTTTTTCCTCCTTAGCACTTTGGCCAGTCCTGCTAGAATTGAAACCCCAGCATTCTACACTACACATCCCACAATGATTTGCTCTGCTCTAGTTTCTGTCTGTCAGGAAATGACATATGGATTCCAAGCCAACACTAGAGGGAGACATATCCACAATCCCATAGCACAGCACCCCTTCCCGGATTTGCAGGCACAAGGGCCAGCTCCTGGCTACAACTACATAAACCTTAAGCATGTGCTTCAACCAATATAACCCTTTGCAGAAACTCCTTATTGGGGTGGCGTGATCCCAGCAATCTCCTTGCGTGAGGACCCCTCTACCCCTCTACCCTGCTCATCCTCTGCCATTTTTTACTTCAACCTCTATCTCCACTCCCTTTTTTTTCTCTATACTTCTTCTTCCCCCTTTGTTCCCCCTCTGGTCTGGTTAGCTTTCAGTGGTCCCACATTTGCCCTTTTAAACTTGGGTCTTCGTTAAGCCCCCCCCCTCCCCATTTGCTCATGGCAGGAGAAGTTTGGGTTCTTGGTTCTGGTGTCCCGTACTGGCATTGACTACATACCTTACAAGGCCTGTTGGGGGTCGCTCACCTGAATTACTAGACTTTTATATTAGTTTGTTGTCGATGGGCATTGGTAGCTCTTTTACAGTCACACCTTATTGCGTATGGGATTTGTACTCCTTTGCAGCTGTGCTCCATCCTTTAATTTTTTTTCTTTTTTTATACAGTATATATTCCTTTTTTTTCAGTGGTCTTTTTCGTTGCCCTCTCTCCTTGGGGACCATCCTGAGTGCGGTGGTCTCCTTTCATAGGTACGTGTATACCCTACTATTTTTATATATTAATAGCCAAGTACACCAACACAGGATGATGCTGTGGGTGTACACTGTTAGATAACACAGTGCCATGTCCTAATCATGGAGCATATGTATTTTTTGGGTAGAAGAAACATGGACTTTGTAGGCACCACTAATAAAAAAAAGTTTTATTAATAACAATTCACATATAGATTATAAAAACATATAATAACTTTACTGTAGCAGACTACAATTGGAACTTGATGTCTCCAATTACATTCGCTTGAATCAGGGTTGCAGAACCTGGAGACCCCAATGGTAAGTAACATGGCTGGAGTAACTGGGTAGTGATAATGAAAAAGCTCTACATGTTTCGCGGAGACCGCTTCTTCAGGAGCTTATATACATTTTTCTAAATAGAATAGAAAGGCATCAAGTAAATATATATATATATATATATATATATATATATATACATCAAATATAATGCTTAAATAATATTCATAGAAAAAATAGAAGGACTGTGTCTGAAAATGGTGTGAGCTGTGGGAAAATGCAGGGACATACTTGGTGCCTTTAAACATAGAGGAGACAGTAGGATACACACCATAAACGTGTTGATTCTGAATATATATAGGGAGAAAAGGGATCAAGAACACCACCAATAGCTACTACTACTACTACTGTGTACATAATAGGGGGTAGACGTGGGCCATACCAACGGCAACAAAGACCAATAGTCACAAAACAATTGGTCTTTGTTGCCGTTGCTATGCCCACGTCTACCCCCTATTATGTACACAGTAAAGCCTCGTACACACGATCAGTCCATCCGATGACAACGGTCTAAAGGAGCGTTGTCATAGGTTAACCGATGAAGCTGACTGATGGTCTGATACGATCAGTTAAAAAAACGATCGTATCAGAACGCGGTGACGTAAAACACAACGACGTGCGGAAAAAAATTAAGTTCAGTGCTTCCAAGCATGCGTCGACTTGATTCTGAGCATGCGTGGATGTTTAACCGATGGTCGTGCCTACTAACGATCAGTTTTGACCTATCGGTTAGGAATCCGTAGGTACATTTTAAAGCAAGTTGCCTTTTTTTAACCTAAGGTTAAATAACCTATGGGGCCCACACACGATCGGTTTTGACCGATGAAAACGGTCCATCAGACCGTTGTCCACTGGCTAACCTATCTTGTGTACAAGGCCCAACAGTAGCTTTTGGTGGTGGGCCTCATTACTTTTCTCCATATATATACAGTATATATTACTGTATTCCGAATATCGTTTCTCCCTATATACTGTATATTCCTGATTCAACACATTATGGTGTGTATCCTACTGTCTCTTCTATGTTTAAATGTGTTTTAAATGTAGAGCTGAAATTGAATTGAAATCTTGATGGACATTTTAAAAGAACATGAATATAACAAGAGAGCTTTGGGCAGGAAATAAATTGTGCTTTACTTTTCCCTTAAGTAACTAGCATTATCTTACTTACCTAACATTATGTAAATAATTCAATCTATTTGTGACACTCCAAATATTTACTTAGAAGGTGGTAAAGGAAACGTTTTCGCACAGAAGAATCCAGTTTATTGTGTAACCTTGACAATAAAATGTTTTTGGGGAATAATGTCATTTAGGGCTTGTTTTTATCAATACAGGCTCAACGTAAAAGCCAATAGGCATCAGTTGTTTTCCGTGCACCCCGTTCTCACCAGTATATCATTGAATAAAGTGTCATTTTGTGACACTTCAATAAAGTTAAAAACAAAGTAAACAGTGGGATGTTTAGTAGCAACTTCATCATAACAGCATCACAACACCCTTTGCTGCCCCTACACAACGCACATCAGCAAACATGCGTTTTTGAATGTGGGCTGGTGTGAACGAGTCCTTAGTCTGTCTGTTTAAGTATCCTGGAATTATCCTTTGCAGACTCAGCCAAGGCTGTGAAGTTTCCCATAGCAACGAATCAGATATCTGCTGTCGCCTTTCCATTGCAAATTAGAAAACAAATCTTATTGGTTTTAGCCCACCAGTCCATTTTTCCTTTCCTCCGCATATTGGTCCTTAACTGTGATGGTCAGACTTACTAACCAATAGTAAGGTACAGGAGATGGGAAGGGTAACCAGTGCTAATTACCAACTACACTGCTTTGCAATTTGGCAGGTGGCTAAGGGAACCTGGAGATATTTGTGTATCAGTGTTAGACTGGGTTCACACTATTGCGAATTGGATGCGGATAGTGTGAACCCAGCCTTAGGGAATGTTCATATTATCCGCATGCTAAAAATATCTGTTTTAGTATGTGGGCTGCCTGGCAGTGAGGGGGGTAGGGTAATGTACTGTTTACATTCTTCTAAACTTTATTGAAAGAGCACAAATTATACACTCCATTCAGTTTTCTGCACAGCAGCACAGTGGCCTTCGGTGCCATCTAGTGTGCAGCAGAAAATGTGACATGTTTGCATTTAATACACATTACAGCAGTGGTGTTTTGTGAACGTGGCACATAGAAAGCAACAGTTTTTTTATGTGCTCTTGTGTTGACTGGTGAAAAATAATGCAAAAAACACTGGTCATGGCACATTGTTTGAATGGACCCTAAAGCCGGGTACACCCGGGCTGAATGTTGAAAGAAAACTGCTGGATAACCACTTGCTTACTGGGCACATATACCCCCTTCCTGCCCAGGCGAAATTTCAGCTTTCAGCACTGCGTCGCTTTAAATTAAAATTGCGCGGTCGTGCGACGTGTCTTACAAACAAAATTGACGTCCTTTTTTCCCCCACAAATAGAGCTTTCTTTTGGTGGTATTTGATCACCTCTGCGTTTTTTTTTTTTTTTGCGCTATAAACAAAAAAGAGCGACAATTTTGAAAAAAAACACAGAATATTTTTTACTTTTTGCTATAATAAAAATCCAATTTTTTTAAAAAAATATATATTTTTTTCTCAGTTTAGGCCGATATGTATTCTACATATTTTTGGTAAAAAAAACAATCGCAATAAGCGTATAGTAATTGGTTTGCGCAAAGGTTATAGTGGCTAGGAAATAAGGGCTAGGAAATAAGGGATAGAATTCTGACAATTTTTTTTTTTTTTTTACTAGTAATACGGCGATCTGCGAATTTTGTCAGGACTGCGATATTGCGACGGACACATCGGACACTTTTGACACATTTTTGGGACCATTCACATTTATACAGCGATCAGTGCTATAAAAACGCACTAATTACTGTATAAATGTGACTGGCAGTGAAGGGGTTAACACTAGGGGGTGAGGAAGGGGTTAAATGTGAGTCCTTGGTGTGTTCTAACTGTGTGGGGGGAGGGGGTGACTGGGGGAGGTGACCGATGCTGTCTCCCTATGTACAAGAGAAACAGCATCTGTCTCCTCTCACTGACAGGACGTGGAGCTCTGTGTTTACACACAGAGCTCCACGTCCCTGCTCCAAAACTGCCGATCAGCGGGTACCTGGCGGACATCGGAATATCGGGGACGCGTCAGGTGCGCGCGCGCGCCGCCATTGGCGTGCGCGCGCCCCCCAGTGGCCGGAAAACACGATGACGTCAATTGACGGCAGCTTGGATATTCAGATCCCCTAAGCTGCCGTCAATTGAGCATACACGGGGACTGAAGTGGTTAAAAGAAAAAAAAGGGTTGAATGAAAAATGTCAGCTTCATTCAGAGCCACTGTACTAACCATGTGAGGTTAGTCCAGCAATCTCCCCTCCTGAGCTGTTGTGTTCTGACAGGAGGACCGCCTTGTCTAAATGAGGCCTTAGAGGGGCGACCCCCCTGTTTCTTTAATATGTTTTAAACCTCAGGCAACACTTTATGACTACGTGTCCATCTTCTGTTAATTAATAAACAAAACCTGTTTTCCTCCGTAGTCGTGTAACCATAAAACAGCCCCTCCCTTATCTTTTGTCCTGTAGTCCATATATACTGTATGCCTTCTCAGTAAAAGCAGACATCATATGAACGCATAACCTGCCTGTATCGTCAATATGATGTCTCCAGATCATCTGTAGAGCGCTGTTGGGAGACCTTAAAGAAGGTTGGTTTGTCCAGAAAAACTAATATTTCCTTTCAGTGTCAGAGATAGAGTGAGAGAAAATCTCCTCAAGGGGGTCACAGACAGAAACCCTAACAGGAATATTAACTCTTTATCAATCTACCCATAATTATTGCATAATCAAACTGGAAGAGAATGTTTGACGTTTGTGGCCCACTTCACTGCTTCAAACATGACATTTCCAAAACTATTCAAAAGATTTCATCATTGGAACAGTGAAGTGCAGTATCAACTTAAACTAGACTACTTTTCATGACATTAGGCAGTGAATTATTAGTCTTTTTTTTTTTTTTTTGTAACATCCACTCATCCACCCACTTCTTCCCATATGTCTGATAATAAGAATACATAAGACTGGGGGAGGCCCTGCACTGCTGTCCTATCCCATTCAATGATCCTATTGTGTGTTATATATTCCAGCATCAGACAAAGCAAATCACAGCATTCCATGTCTCCAGACCATACACAGTCACTGTTTTCCCTGGCTGCCAGCCCATTACCATACAGCACCCTATTTCAGGAAGAAAAGACCATTTTTTATATATTTTATGACAAATTATAATTTGCCTGTAAGTGTTTTCTTTAGATGCTATAAAATGCAAATGCAAAAACAGTTACTTTTGCAATAAAGATCATGAAAAATAATATGTATTTATACAGTTCTTTCATTTGCTGCTCAGATATATTTTATGCAAAGCTGACCACACATTCAGTCATTCAAAGGAAAATATTTAAATTGCTTTTAGTGGAATTCTCAATAGCCAAAACTACAACTGCAAAAGCTCTACAAAGCAAAGTATGACCTACTGATAAGCTGATAATATTTGTCAAAAAGTCACTGTTAAAATTTTGAAAAAGAGGGCACAACCTTGATATTCACGGACCCTCAGTTTTGTAGCAAGCATAGTAGAGTTGCACAGAAACAGGGGAGGGTGGCCTGTGTCCTACTGTACTCCAAGATATAGAATTTACAGATATGTCAAAATTGCTCTTATCCTAATTTGCAAAGTACAGGATACAGGCCTGATATTCATAGATCACAGGAGGTCCCCAACCAATGAATAAGAAGGGTGGGCAACAACTGTAACAAGGATAGACCGACCCAAGTTCGCAGTGCAGCTATAAACAACTTGCAGTTGAAGGCTAAATCTGCAGAAGATTGGAAATCCACCTGGTAGAACTTTGAAAAGACAGACTCTGTCCCTTAAGGCCGGGTTCACACTGGTACGACAAACACTCCGACATTGAGAGCTCATGTCGCATGACGTGTGAAATTCAATGTTTCCCTATGAGAGCCGTCCTAACTGGTCCGACACAAGTCTGTCCGACTTTGAAAATGCTCCCTGTACTACTTTGGTCCGACATTGATCCTACTTCAGCCCATTGAATATCATTAAAGTCTGACCAAAGTAGGAGCCTCGTCCTTACCTTCCTACTTTTGACATCCAACATGTAATTACAGCAGCAGTAAAAGGAATTTATCTCACTCTGGGATTGTTTTGATTGGTAAAGAACAAGTCAGACTATCACAAGTTGGATCAAAGTAGTATCCTGTTCATGAAAGTCGGATGGATGTAGGACCAATGTAGGATCAATGTAGGACCTATGTTGCAGAGCAAAGTAGGATGAAAGTAGTACTGCTGTAGTGTGAACCCAGCCTATTTAGGCTGGGTTCATACTGGTACGACAAACGCTCCGACATTGGGAGCTCATGTCGCATGACGTGTGAAAATCAAAGTTTCCCTATGGGAGCCGTCTTAACTGGTCCGACACAAGTCGGTCCGACTTTGAAAATGCTCCCTGTACTACTTTGGTCCGACTTTGATCCTACTTCAGCCCATTGAATATCATTGAAGTCGGATCAAAGTAGGATCCTTGTCCTTACTTGTGGCATCCGACATGCTGATTACAGCAGCAGTAAAAGGAATTTATCTCAGTCTGGGTTCACACTATACTACACGACAGCATCATCCTACTTTGCTCTGCGACATCTGTCCTACATTGATCCTACATCAGTCCTACATCCATCCGACTTTCATGAACAGGATACTACTTTGATCCGACTTTGTGATAGTCTTGTTGTTTGACCAATCAAAACAATCCCAGAGTGAGATAAATTCCTTTTACTGCTGTTGTAATCACATGTCGGATGTCAAATATCGGATGGTTAGGACAAGGCTCCTACTTTGGTCCTACTTCAATGATATTCAATGGAGTGAAGTAGGATCAAAGTCGGACCAAATTAGTACAGGGAGCATTTTCAAAGTCAGACTGACTTGTGTGTCCGACCAGTAAAGACGGCTCTCATAGGGAAACATTGATTTTCACACGTCATGCGACATGAGCTCCCAATGTCGGAGCGTTTGTAGGACAAGTGTGAACCCAGCTTAAAGAGTTATAAAGGCAGAAGTTCTTTTTATCCTAATGCATTCTATGTATTAGGCTGGGTTCACACTTGTCCTACAAACGCTCCGACATTGGGAGCTCATGTCGCATGACGTGTGAAAATCAATGTTTCCCTATGAGAGCCGTCTTAACTGATCCGTCACAAGTCTGTCGACTTTGAAAACACTCCCTGTACTACTTTGGTCCGACATTGATCCTACTTCAGCCCATTGAATATCATTGAAGTCGGACCAAACTAGGAGCCTTGTCCTTATCAGACATCCGACATGTGATTACAGCAGCAGTAAAAGGAATTTATCTCACTCTGGGATTGTTTTGATTGGTCAAAGAACAAGTCAGACTATCACAAAGTCGGATTAAAGTAGTATTCTGTTCATGAAAGTCGGATGGATGTAGGACCAATGTAGGACCAATGAAGGACAGATGTCGCAGAGCAAAGTAGGATGAAAGTTGTACTGCTGTCGTGTAGTATAGTGTGAACCCAGCCTAAGGCCCCTTTCACATGAGTGGACCGTTCGTCCGCTTATTACAAGTCCGTATTACAAATCCCTATGGGATCGCATCCGTTAGCGATCCCATAGGGACCCCCCGCTGAGCCGACGGACACACACGGAGCGGACCGAAAAACGGACCGCTCCGTGTGAAAGAGGCCTAAGGCTGGGTTCACACCATACTACACGACAGCAGTACAACTTTCATCCTACTTTGCTCTGCGACATCTGTCTTACATTGGTCCTACATTGATCCTACATCCATCCGACTTTCATTACCAGGATAATTACTTTGAACCGACTTTGTGATAGTCTGACTTGTTCTTTGACCAATAAAAACAATCCCAGAGTGAGATAAATTCCTTAATCACATATCAGATGTCTGATAAGGACAAGGCTCCTACATTGGTCCGACTTCAATGATATTCAATGTGCTGAAGTAGGATCAATGTCGGAGCAAAGTAGTACAGGGGGTGTTTTCAAAGTCAGACAGACTTGTGTCAGATCAGTTAAAACGGCTCTCATAGGGAAACATTGATTTTCACACATCATGCGACATGAGCTCCCAATGTCGGAGCGTTTGTAGGACAAGTGTGAACCCAGCCTAAAAGGGGTTGTAAAGCTTCCCGCTTTTTACACCTTAATGCATCCTATGCTTTAAAGTGAAAAAACATTAGATTTTTACAAGCCTCCCAGCCCCTAGTTTACTTACCTGAGCCCTGGAAAGTCCCGCGTCTTGAATGCGCTGGCTCCTCCGCCCGGTCTTCTTGGCTGTTCTTGGCTCTTCATTGGATGATTGATAGCAGCACAGCCATTGGCTCCCGCTGCTGTCAATCAAATCAATGCCTTGTTGCGTGGGGGGCGGGGCAGAATGATATACTTGGCGGCTATGGCCGCCACTGTATCACACAGGAGCACGCCCGCAAGCTAACCCCCTTGGGAGAGCGCTTCCCAAAAGGGGGTTAGCTTTTGTGGGGAAGAGCCAAGACAGCCGCCGAGGGACCCCAGAAGACGAGGATTGGGGCCACTCTGTGGAAAACGAACTGCACAGTGGAAGTAAGTATGACATGTTTGTTATTTAACAAACAAAAAAAACCTTTACTAACCCTTTAAGATAAAAAAAACATCTGAATATAGCAGTCCCTGCAGCACCCCCTAATAACTTACCTGAGCCCCTTCTCTCTTCAGCATTGTCCAATGTCCATGAATGTCTAAGTCCGGGAAAGTCTTCCTTATTGGCTGAGACACAACAGTGGTGCCATTGGCTCCCGTGGCTGTCAATCAAAGTCAGTCAGCCAATCCGGGAACAAAGGAGGCAGAGCCGGGTCGGGACTTCGTGTCTGAATGGATATACCATGGGTCTTCAAACTACGGCCCTCCAGTTGTTCAGGAACTATAATTCCCATCATGCCTATCATGTCTGTGAATGTCGGTGTGTTACAATGCCTCATAGGATGTGTAGTTCTACAACAGCTGGAGGGCCATAGTTTGAGGATCCCTGGGATATACAGAGCTCTGTCTCGGTTTGCGTGCCTCCATAGGAAGCTGCTGCCTGAGGGGCACTTGATAGGAGGGAGGGGCCAGGAGCAGCAAAGAGGGACCCGAGAAAAGAAGGATTCCGGGCTGCTCTGTGCATAACCAACTGCACAAAAGAGGTAAGTATAACATTTTTATTTTATAAAAAATAAAATAAAAATATATTTTACAATCCCTTTAAGCCTTGGAATTCAACAGCCATGTCGTTAAAGCCTGTGACCGAGAAGCAGGATAAAGTAAATGTGTGTACCATGTTATTGTGGGCCAGTTCAGTGCAATGAGAACCCTTGGCTTCTACTCTTGCTCTATTTTGTGGAGCAGTTAAGGCAGAATTCACACTGGAGTCAAGGCATAGTTTAGCCTGACCTGGATCTAAAGAAGTATCATAGAATCTGATGCCAATGCTAGAGGATCCTTGGTTCTGGCTACGAATGGAGGTAATTTGTAGCTGAATCTGGAGACCAGGACATCCACATCTGGAATCCCCCCCCCCCCCCCATCTATGACAGATCAGGCTGAAGATGTCCGGGTGCAGGGCCCATTCCTCTTAGTCCAGGCAGTGACAGCTGAGATAAACCGGCTTCCAGTTATCCACTTCTGGGATGTGGACAACAAAGCCCTGGACAGTGTTGCTCTATCTATGAGAGGATCTAGCTTTCTTTCTTCAAGACTGCATGACTCCTGGTGCTCCCTTGTTAATTTACGTAGACCACAGCCGTATCATTGTCTAATTACAACCTGATTGGATGTCCCTGAAGGGTGGTCCAGTGATGCAAAGCCAGTTTGATCGGTCTCATCTTCAAGATGTTGATGAGCGTCTTCTGGTGACCATGTTCCCTAGGGTGTGAGGGATTGGAACACCCCACCCCAGCCAGACAGATTGGCATCTGTTGTCATCACCTTTTAAGTGATGCCAGAAACGACTTCCTAGTTATCTAAGCTGGGTTGGCATTCCACTAAGCTAGGCAGTTTCTTGCTTGGCTGGATAGGAGCATGGGCATGGGCAGGTTGAGAGAAGGTGCATGCTTGTTCCATGCCATTAGGTTTCTAATGTAATCATGTGAAATAGAACATTTTCAAAGGAACAACCATGCGGCCAAGAACTCTCATAGAGAATCTCATAGAGGGGTGTTTTTTGATCTTAACCACTTGCTTACTGGCCACTTTCACCCTGTTCCTGACTTTTCAGCTTTCAGTGCTGTTGCACTTTGAATGACAATTGCGCAGTCATGCAGAACTGTACCCATATTACATTTTTATATATTTTTTGGCTTTTTAAGTTTTGCTAAACAAACTAATTTTTCTCCTTCACTGATGTACGCTGATGAGACTTCACTGATGGGGCTGCACCATCAGTGTAAATGTGCTGTCACAGGATCGCCAGTTATCTGCTTTCCTTTTCTCACACAGTGACAACTCTGAGGAAAGCAAATTAAGATAACCTGCATTTGTTTACATGGGATCAGCTGTGACTGGGCACAGCTAAACACATGGTAAAGGGACACTGTGACTGGCTAATGATTATGGGACTCACGTGATTGACCCAGATAACCTGGCTTTTCTGGACCTTGAACTGTTGCATGATGTTGATTCCATTATTATCAGGAATCATTCCATTAGGTGGCAACTCAGACTTATGCCCCGTACACACGATCGGAATTTACGATGGGCTTTTTCCATTGCATTTTCTGATTGTGTGTAGCCCCATCTGAATTTTTTCATTGGAGTTTAGATATAGAACATGTTCTATTTTTTTCAGATGGAATTCTGTCAGAAATTCTGATGTGATTTGGCCAGGCAAAAGCCCGGTCGTGTGTATGCGGCATTACATTATGCCAGCTGCCCCCACCTGGCATGGAAAAAGAACATACCCAAAAGGTAAACTCCTTAGGCTAAAAAGGAATTGTTCCAAGCGTCAGGATTATGCACTCTACAGCCAAACATTGTTTAACCTGCTTAGCGGTGGTCCCGAGTGTGACTCAGGGTGGTTTTTCTATGCTATTATCAGTAACCCAGAGTCACGCTCGGGGTAGCTGTGCAGAGCCTGCAGTGCGCGCCGGCTTACCTTCTCCAGGCAAGTTACTGTACTTACCTTGTCCCTGCATCCAGCGATGCATCCCTGCTGTGTGAGCGAGCAACGTCCTCGCTCGATTCACACAGTGCCTGTGTGCCGCCAATTTCCGTTCCCTGCGACGCATTGGGGCAGAGAACGGCGCCAAATTCAAAAAAGTAAACTCAATGCATACAGTATACTGTAATCTGTAAGATTACAGTACTGTATGTAAGAAATACACACCCCCCTTGTCCCTAGTGGTCTGCCCAGTGTCCTGCATGTACTTTTATATAATAAAAACTTTTTTTTTTGTGCCTGCAAACTGTAGATTGTCCATAGCAACCAAATGTGTCCATTTATGTGAAAAGTGATTTTAGAGCAGGTAGAAAACATCGATAATAAATTATAATCACTTGCAGAATTGAGCGATAGCAATGTATGGGGAAATCCGTCATAAAAAAAATAAAAGTAATGACAGCGACAATTCTGCAACTGAGCAAATTTCTGTGTTTTTGATTTGATTACATTATAGAATAATTTTTATTATAATTACATTATCATTTGTTATAATTATTTATAGTTATTTATTATATTATAATTTTATGATTTTGTGTTTCAAACTTTATCATACCCGGGATGTCTACTAGACTCTTGTTTGGACAGATTTAAGTGAGTTATTCCTAAGAATTGCAGGCCTACAGTATAAAACGCCAAATTTCCATGCAAAATAATTGTACCGCTTTTGGTACAAAATTCCAGACATAATCATACCACCAGGGAGGTTAACAAATTCAGAGAAAAAGGCTATTCGGATGACCTACTTCAAGAAGCTTTTGAATCTTGCTGGGATGATTGTTCCAATGATAGAATTTATGATTTCTTGGCCATTTTTCTGAGAAAATTAATGATAACACAAAAACTTTTCTTTCACTCATGGTTAGTGTTTGAGCTTTTTGGCCTCAACCATAAATGCTTCATTTGGAGGACTCAACAAGGCCTATGATGAAAAGGTACACCATTCCTACTGTGAAACACGGAGGTGGATCGCTTTTGTTTCGGCTACAAAGGCACAGGAAATTCGGTCAAAATTGATGGCAAGATAAATGCAGTATGTTATCAAAAAACGCTGGAGGACCATTTGCATTTATCAGCCAGGAAGCTGTGCATGGGACATACTTCCAACATGACAATGATCCAAAACAAAAGGCCAAGTCGACCTGTCATTGATAAAAGTATATATAGAATAAAGTGAAGGTTCTGGAGTGGCCATCTCAGTCTCCTGACCTCAATATCATTGATCCACTCTGGGGAGATATAAAATGTGCAGTTCATGCAAGACAGCCCAAGAATTTACAGGAACTGGAGGCTTTTTGACTAGAGGAATCGGCAGCTTTACCATCTGAGAAGATAACGAGCCTCATCCACACATACCACAAAAGACTTTAAGCTGTCATTGATGTTAAAATGGGGCAATATACGGTATTACAAACTGGGGTATGTAAACTTTTGATCAGGGTAGTTTCTGCTGTGATTATGATTTAAAAGTAAACAGTTGATTGATAATAAATGGCTTCAGCAAAACACGAACCATGAGTGAAAAAAACATCTTTGTGTTATCATTCATAGTCTCCGAAAAATGGCCAAGAAATCATAAATTCTGCCAGAGTATGTAAACTTATGAGCACAACTATCTCCTAAACATGTACCGTCCACTAGTTTACAGTTATGATTTTCGTCTTTATGCTGGAGCGGATGCACGGTTTCACTTCTTTCTTGGGAGTTTCTGTTCAGCCATCTGGCTCACATTAAGAAAGTTTCAGACATATGTGGAGTGTTGACTGCATGTCATTTATTTCTACTCTTTCTTCCACAATCTTCGTTTGTTAAAAATGTTTGCATGGTACATTTGCTTTAACTGGCAAATCACTTTACAGGAGACAAAAAATAAACATGTACAATTTACTACACAGACAGCGATTGCTACAACTTTTTTCTTTCTGGAAAGTCATAAGAAAAAAAAAAAATCTAGCTGGTGTTCAAATGACCACTTTAATATTTCCATGTGCCTGGCATTGTCTTAATACAGCAAGACTTTCTTCATCTGGATTCTTCAAAAGATAAGTAACCAATGACCCCTGCATTTCCTGAGTATTTCATTACAAAGAAAAACCTGACACTGGGTTTACCCCTGTTATTTGTCATATGTTGTTAGAAAATAAGTGTACTCAACCCACCTAACTGCTAACACAGAAGTATTGGCACTTGAAAAGCAGCCCAAGGCAAAACCTTGATATTTATTCACTAAAGTCAATGAACATCCCATTTGTTTTAGTTTTCCAGCCAGTCCCTATCATCCATCTGGATTTACTGCCTCATACGGCCCCCTCATATACTACTTTACAAAGCTTACTATATTGTATATGTGCTTTACATGATGTACTGGATCTTAAAGGGGTTGTAAAGGCGGTTGTTTTTTTTTTAATATATATATCTTAATGCATGCTATGCAACAAGATAAAAAAAAGCCTTCTATTTGAGCAGTCCCCTAATACTTACACAAGCCCCCTCTGTTTCCAGCGATGTCCACAAGTCCAACGGCCATCCGGGACTCTCCCTTCTGATTGGCTGAGACACAGCAACAGCGCCATTGGCTTACTGACTTTGACAGCAGCGGAAACCAATGGGGATCAAACCACAGCTTTGTGCCTGAATGAACACACAGAGCTACAGCTCGGCTTGGGTGCCCCCATAGCAAGCTGCTTGCTGTGGGGGCACTCGACAGGAGGGAGGGGTCAGGAGCAGCGAAGAGTGACCTGAGAAAAGGAGGACCCGGGCCGATATGTGCAAACCCACTGCACAGAGCAGGTTTCTTTTTTTTTTAGATGACTTTACAATCACTTTAAGTTACATACACTTTACTACAATGTTCCTTAGTACCACATGTATTTAGGGACACTGTACTCTATTTTTAATGCATCATAATACTACTATACCATTTCTTCTCTAAGCTTCATGCATGTTAATATAAATATATACATGCGCACACACACACACAGTGCTGTTGAAAATAGCAATCCCAACATCACTAATCAGATTAATCACAGTTTTTGGTATGAATTATATTTCTATATTGCAAATAATTTAGTAGTAGGTGTAATAGAAAACCAACAGACCTAACAGTCATGACATACATGCTGCTGATTCTGAATCATTAAAAAGCAAGGTAAACCCGCCATATACCCAGTGAACAGCCTCAGATGATACACAGGGATGAAACACATCTTCCTATATAAGTTTTACATGTATATCTTCTGTCTTCACCTACACGTCCTGTTAGAATTTTCACTTCCTGATTCCCCTGTAGGAGGAGATCATTTTTAGTAGGGCTGTGCAAATTAACTTTTAATTAATCGATTAATCTTTAATTTTTTTGATCGATCAAAATTCTTTTGAATTTGTACTCACCTCTCCACCGGCTTCCGGGCCTTCAGGGAGTTCCGTCGGAGATTCAGTGAAGTCACGGACACCGGCGGGGCTTGCCATGTCCATCTGAAGGGCTCCTTTGCTGTGCCTTCATATCTGCATGCCGGCGGGACCTTACTATCTGCCACACGCAAGAGCTGTTACACTTCCCTCTATCAGCCTGGGATTCTACAGCCATCCACTGGGAGTTGTGATAGTTCCCTTCACGGGACATCTACATGCCAACGGACTGATGTGAACCTCTCCTCATCTGGATTCAGCAGTAGTATCGTTGTACACATTTTTATACCAGTATCATACTTAACTACATGTTTTTATGACTGCTTTTGCTACCATTTGGTATTACTCACACCATTTTTACAGTTTATGTAGCTACATCGATTTTATCTCCAGTGCAATATTTATTTTGTTACCTACTTGGAGACTATAAAAGTTTTAATGCTATTCCCATCGAGCGCTGCTTTTGTGTGTGTTTTGTATCCTGCTATCCATTTTTCCAGTGGTTGGAGCTGCACTGGTAATCGGCCTGCAAGGAGATCAGCTAAAAGTAGTTGGATCTGTATGTGTGTTATAATTAATCGAAATTAGTCGATTAATCGATTAATCGATTAAAAAAAAAAAACGATTAAACGAACACAAACATTTTGATCAGTAACAGCCCTAATTTTTAGACGTGGAGAACACTAATTGGAAGAAAGGCACACACCCCCTTCCCACACATACAGAAAAAGGGGTGTGTTCAAAATAGCAGCGTGGAGTTCAATTAGTGAGGTCATTCTGTCTGTGAAAAAAACAGATGGCCCTTATTAAAGGACGAAGACAGCAAATGTTATACATGCTTCGTATAGTGCATTTCTCTAAAACTTTGTTTAAAAAGTTGATTAGAGAGAGGAAATGTAAAAGTGGAAAAAAACAATAGGCTGCTCAGCTAAAATTATCTCAAATGCCGCTTTAAAATGGCAACCAAAACCAGAAAGACGTGGAAGAAAAACTAAAAATTACCATTTAAATGGACCAAAGAATAGCCAAAATGGCACACTCAGCCAATGATCAGATCCAGGGTGATCAAAGAAGGTATTCCCTTACCTGGGAGCACTGTAAACTAATAGACACCTATATGAAATAAAGCTATTGGTAAGAAGCCCCTGCAAAGTCCCATTGTTGAAAAAACAAATATGTGCTGAAGAGGTTAAAATTTACCAAAGAACACATTGAATGGCCTAAAAGAAAAAAAAAGCTTTTTTGTACCGATGAAAGAAAGATGGTTCTTTTTGGGTCAAGGGGCCACAGATTTTGTCAGGCGACCCCCAAAAACCAAATTTAAACGACAATCGTCAGTGAAGTATGGGGGATGTTGCTCATACTATGGTGTTGGGAATATTTATCGCATACCGGGGATCATGGACCAGTTTGAATACATCAAAATACTAGAAGGGGTCATGTTGCCCTGTGCCAAAGAGGAAATGCCCTTGAAATGGGCATTTCAACAGAATGACCCCAAAAACACCAGTAAGCATGCAGTATCTTGGTGCCAGACCACAATTATCGATATTGAGTGGCCAGCCCAATCCCAGGCCTTAGAAAACTTGCTGTTTCTTATGTAAGCAGTAAAATATAAGAAAATAGTTACAAGAGATAGTACAGAACCCCTTTTATTATTAATATAATCCGAATATCTCCCCTTTATGTTGGCGATGTAATAACGCACCAGGTACATTACTCCACATATGGTGGGAATGCAACCTTATTAAGACCTATTGGAAAGAAATCCACAGCCTTATATCACATATTACCACCTATACCCCAGATTTTACAGCTGAACAATATTTACTACATCCCTCTTCTTTACCCAACTCAGTTTACGAAAACTCTATCGTTATACACCTTATAAATGCTGCTAAGCTATGCATGCCTGTCAAATGGTCTCAACCTTCTCCCCCCAATGTTTCGGATTGGATTCGCAAAGTTAACCATATTGCAAATATGGAAGACTTAATACATCAATCCAAAAATTCTTCTAAAAACTTGTATAATAAATGGGCCTGCTGGTTCCACTTCATGGAATCCACTGAATATAAATTATTATTAGATACATGACCACGTCTCAATTTATTCTTCTTCTGTATCTACTTTTATTGACTATCTTTCAGCATTTAACCTGAGAATATACAAGACTGTATTCCTCAAAGTTTTTTTCTTCATCTCATATGTATATGTGCCCTTAACTATCCCTATCACTTTCTTTTCCCTTATAGATACTCACCTGGAAGTTATCTATTCTTAAAGTTATTAATTGTGTTAGCAAAATATTACATAATCCTGTTCTAAATACATTTCAACATATTGTAAGACTTATGAATCTAAATATGAATATATTTGAACTCTTTTTTTTTTTTTTTTTTAAATGAATAAATACATTTATATATATATATATATATATATATATATATATATATATATATATATACATACATATATATATACATATACATATATACATATATATATATATTTGAAAAAAAAAAAGAAAAAACTTGCTGTTTCTGAGGTAAAACCAAGAAATGGAGAGGAATGTAGTGCACTCGTCCTGGGCTGAAATACCTGCTTACAGGGATGCAGACCCTGCAATTTTCCTCATTAGAGCTTTGTAGGTGCAACATCTGGTTCCCATTAGACTCACTTTTGGATATGGATACAGACAAACACACAAGGCTTTCTTCAGGAATCTGCAACAAAGTTTGTCAAAATCCTTGTGAATGTACATAGGTCACCCAGAGGGGAATGTTTTTTAAAAAAAAAAGTGAAGGTACTCCGACGTTGGTTTTTCAATAGAAAGGTGTCAGAACACACAGTTCATCCTAGTTTGTTGTACACAGGCTGTGTAGCTGAAGCCCAGTCAAGTCCACAGACAAAAGTGAATACAAAGGGCGCGTGACCATCAGACCTGAACCACACAATGGAAGAAGGTGACCTAGTCTGATGTATTAAAAATTGGTTTGAAAAAAAAGCTAAAATGTGGTCGAGTCAGCCTCAAAATAATATGGTTGCTATGCATGTATTACTACAGTGGCACATTTAATTTTTACCCAAATAAAGCTATAGCAAGTGGAAAAAATCCTAAACAGTGAATTTTAAAAGAAAAAAATCTGGATATTTACAACAATCGGGCCAATTAACCCTGCTCGATTATATTGGAGTGTTTTGTTGTGTTTTTTTGTTTTTTACACATTTTTTCAGTTGAGACAAAAAGTAACATCAAAAAAAATATATAGCGCATAACAGTGTATGTATTTATATTAATATATACAATGAAGCAAAATTTATTTTGACAAAAATTCTGCAAATAAGAAATAATTTGAAAATAGATGCTGAAGCTCATTACCAAAAGACTAAAGATTTTTTTTTTGTTTTAAGAGACATACATTTAAACATTTCCAAAGTTATTAACAAAATATATCCATTTTACATCATGATAATCTTTCATCTTTTTAAAGATCATGAGTGAAAATACAGCTGCTCTTCTTGCCGATGTATCTCAGCCTTTGCGAAGTGCGATCAGTGCTTTCAGGTCAAATCATCCCATTAGGTTTAGCTGTTCTTGAAAAGGTCAATGCAGCTTTGTAGTAATGAGATGTTATTCTGTTAAAATCAGAAAAACAAAAAGACAGTACTAGTTACACACAATGCATCAAATAATTATTTGTCAAATGAATACACCTATGATACAAGCTGATCTGTTAGCATGAAAAAAAGGCTTATGCAATTAAGAATTGCAAGAAAAAAAAAAAAATATTAAAAAAAATATATATATATATAAATATATATATATATATATATATATATATATATACACACATATATATATATACACATACACACACATATATATATATATACACACATATATATATACACATACACACACATATATGTATATATACACACACATACATAAACAGCAAGCATATACAATGCTTGCTGTTTCTTCTCCAAAGGCCCACAGGTCATAAGAGGTGAGCAAAGTTCTGCTGATCCCAGCTTATGCTTATTCACAATATTAATATATATTCTGCGTTAAAAAAAAAAAAAAAATTTTTTAAAACCCTACACCAAGTAAAGTTTACCCTTGCAGTGGGGCATCCTTTCACTGCAAGGGTTAAAGCTGAAGTTTAGTAAAAGCGTACCTTTATGGATAAAGCACTATATAACATTAGGCACGTGTATGGCAGACACACAGTGCAAATTTCCAGATTAGGAGACGCTGTTAACATTTACAGCACTGGAGATGACAGGTCCCCTTGACAGCCTCCTGATATTACCCTGAAATACTAAACAGAAGCAGGTGCTTTCATCTTCTCCCCCAGTATTCTTTCTGGGTTTGGACACTTCGACCACTCCAGTGGCTGGACCAAAAGGCTGACACTCTGATGCATGTGTAGCTCAGCATTTACTTACAGCGACAGGGAGGGAGAAGCAGTTACAAGAGATAAATGGATCTCTTCTGTCATAAAAATCCTACGTAATAAAAGTTAAGCGCAACACTCGCACTAAATAAAACCATTTGATATATGGTTTTCATAATTTGTTAGTCTATTCGCACTCCATGCAAAATGCTGCAAAAACAAAACTGAAATATAATAATGCAAGTCAGTCCTGCGCCCAACCGTGCACAATAAGTGACAATCTCTCCACTTCTCGTGACTTGCGCTCATCCACCACCAGGTGAAAACCCTGCACACCTCCAACACCCTCAAAACCCCCTGTGCACTCCAACTGGTTTGATTTCAAAAACAAGATACAGAAATGTGTTTTTCTGGATATTTTTGTGGTTATCCTGTCTCACCGTTAAAATAAACCTACCATTAAAATGATAGACTGGTCATGTGCCAATGGCCACATTTTGAAAATCAGCAGGGGATCAAATACATTTTTCCCTCACTGTACCTCTCTGGATGGAGACGGATTCCACACCAGCTTGTATATCCATGTATATGGGTCAAAAGGGCAAAATCGTAGTGCTCTCCATTTAAAAAAAAATTATCCCCCTCTTATTAAAAAACACTTACAGAAAAAACAATACAATGTGCTTTAAAATCTGTCCATCAGCCAGCTCACAACTTCCCCGTACACCGGCAGTGGTGTGAAGTCAAGGGCTCGGCTCCTAGAGAAAAAACAAGCCTGTGACTTCACGCCACCACTGTTGTATGAGTAAAGTGGTTAGCTGGCTGACGGTCAGATTTTAAAGCGCATTGTACGGTTTCTACTTTAAGCGTTTTGAAATGGGGGGGGGGGGGGGGTGTAATAATATATATATTTTTTTTAACAGGGAAAACTTTAGACAAATCAGCATTACATTACAGTTACACTACAGTAAATATATCGAAGTACAAGTCCAGTATCAGCAGCAAGAGTAGCTAATATTTTTTAAAGGGAGAGCGCTATAGTGTTGCCCTTTTGTTCCATATAATACATGGTGGATATCATACAAGCTGGTGTGGAATCATGAGTCTCCATCTAAAGCAGGCATGTCCAAAGTCCGGCCCGCGGGCCAATCGCGGCCCGCGGGCCGGTTTTGGGCGGCCCGCCTGGTTCTCAGGTGTGCCGCGCTATCAGGGGAGATAAGGACTGTCAGATGAGCCCGATCTCCTGATCCCCATCGGCACTGTAAGAAGCTTCATCAGCCTCAAAAGTAAAAGTAAATGCAGGGGATTGTGCTGTGCTCTCTGCTTCCCCCTAGAGTGCAGTACCCGAGAACAAGAAACTGAAAGGTTTTGCATAGAACACCAGATTTGTTTTCACAAAAAGGGCTTCATACATGTGAGGTGTACTGTGCACCCTGTATGTTTTGTGTGCCATATGTGAAGCTCGCTTCATCTATGTGTGCCTGTGTGTGTGCCTGTATGCTGTGTGTGCCTGTATGTGTGTTGCCTGTATGTGTGTGTGTATGATGTGTGTGTGTGTGCCTGCCTGTATGTGTGCCTGCCTGTATGTGTGCCTGTATGTGTGTATGAGTATGTGCCTGCCTGTATGTGTGCCTGTATGTGTGTATGAGTATGTGCCTGCCTGTATGTGTGCCTGCCTGTATGTGTGCCTGTGTGCCTGTATGTGTAAGTGTGTGTGTGTTTGTTGTGTAATTCTTGTTGGACAAAAAACAGTGTATTAGTGATCCAACAAACACAATTTTAAATGGTTTGAAAAAATGGTCGGCCCTCACGCATGTTCACTTTATCAAATCTGGCCCTCTTTGAAAAAAGTTTGGACACCCCTGATCTAGAGTCTAAGAGGTATGCAGTTTTGGAATCAAAACCAGTTTGAGGACACAGTTGAGGGTGCTGGAGGTGAGAAGGTTTTTCACCTGGTGGTGGAAGAGCACAAGTCACGAGAAGAGATTGTCATTTATTGTGCACTGTTGGGTGCAGGACTGATTTGCATCATTATATATTTAATTTTTGTTTTCGTAGCATTTTGCATGGAGTGCAATTCACAAATGGACTAGATTTGAAAATCTTTTCACATAATTTGTGTTTTATGCAGTGGGAGTGTTGCGCTTCACTTTAATTTGTAGTATAAGTTGGGGTGGAGTCACCTTTTAGCGTTATATCAACACAGTCGTTTATATTTGGCTGCGCAGATTGAGAAAGTATTTCTTTATAAAAATCCTAACTGTCAGCTGCTTTTCAATGTTTAATTTTAAAGTGGATGTCTGCTCAAATTTTTTTTTATTAAAAGCCAGCAGCTACAAATACTGCAGCTGCTGACTTTTAATATTAGGACACTTACCTGTCCTGGATTCCAGCGCCGTCCGCAGCAGAGGACGAGCGATCGCTCGTCACTCTGCTGCCCCCCGCCATCCACGGTGAGGGAACCAGGAAGTGAAGTGCTCCGGCTTCACTGCCCGGTTCCCTACGCACATGCGCGAGTCGCTCTGGGCCCACCGATTGGCTCCCGCTATGTGCTGGGAGCCGAATGTTCCCAACACAACGGGGGGCAATGGGAGGTGACGACATGCCCGCATTCTGCCCAAGAATGCTGGGCCAGAAGTGGGTCCAAATACCTGTCTTTAGACAGGTATCTGCACCCCCCTCCCCCTGAAAGGTGTCAAATGTGACACCGGAGGGGGGGAGGGTTCCGATCAGAGTGAGTTCCACTTTAGGGTGGGGCTGCGCTTTGATTGTGTTTTAAGAAGCATTTACACTCGTGGCACAGGGGGACTCCACAGCAAGGCTGCTTTTTATAATGATGGTTCAGGTTTATTATGACTGTTTTTTTAACATACAATGACTAAATGTTTGAAGTGCTGGAGCACTAACTCAAAAGGTCAGATGATCAAAAGGTTAACATATTATGGGCGTAGCATAAGGGGTTGCAGGGGTCACAACCGCAACCCCACCCCTAGCTTCAGGGGGCCGCAGCAACCTCCCTGTCAAATTAGCATATCCTCCACAAAGTCCAGCTCCAGGGGGCCCCACAGCCATGCTCCAGTACTGGGTTTCCACGGTCCACACCCCTTTGTTCTCATTGGCTGGGGACAAGTGAGCCATTTCCTGAATGGAGAGGAGCACAGCGTGAGAACAGCCCAGGGGAAAGGTCAACTATTGCATCAGGTCCCACAAGCTTCAAGCTACGCCTCTGCATATCATCATTTTATAAACACAACAAAATACACTGGCGCTGAACAGGGATAGTAGAGTTCCTAATGCGAGAATCGTTATTAATCACTCATGTGTAGAAGACATTGTCCAGAGCTGCAAGAACCGTGGTACCCGGAAGTACCAATAGAACAGAAAATATACCAAAAAACAGCGCTCATGGAAGAATATTAGATAAAAATCCATTTATTATAGATAAACTTCAAATATATCTTAAAAGGTCCGTATGAAGATAAAAGTGCAATATAAAGTGTTTAATCCGCAGACTGCTACCATAGGGCACAAGGGGTTAAAATCTCCCAAGTTCAGAGAACATTTCCTCTAGTGGGAATGACTGGGAAAATTATGTGGTAGCCTTGACGACGCGTTTCGCGCTTCCAAGGCTACCACATCATTTTCCCATTTTTATAACTTAAATCCATTGCTTGATTTCTAAAGATCTACTTCATTATTGTTTATCCGCTGGTCACCTCTACCATATTTCATTGGAGCGTACGGATTATGGTTCTCCACCAGAGGGCAGCAACAGCTCCACGTGTGTCCTAACAGCGCACATTCAACATTGTCGACATTGTCGGCTTGAGCTTGTTTTACCATTCGGAAGCATAGCGGCGCCTCAGACCTGTGACATCATCCCTGACGGACGGAACCAGCGGCTGTCCCTCTAGACCTAGCTGCGTCTTGGCCCCGATCGGCTTGATCATCGCCAGAAGATCTCGTCTTTCTTCCCCCATGGGGACCCAGTGAAAATGTTCTCTGAACTTGGGAGATTTTAACCCCTTGTGCCCTATGATAGCGGTCTGCGGATTAAACACTTTATATTGCACTTTTATCTTCATACGGACCTTTTAAGATATATTTGGAGTTTAGATAAAAATCCATTTATTATAAATAATATTCTTCATTCTAAACTTTTGATTTATAATGAACTCTAGAGAGCCATGAGCGCTGTTTTTTGGTATATATTATCATTTTAATTGCTCAAATCCTCATGAAAAAGGTTTAATATTTTGATTTCTGAATGCCTGTGTTTGACACTCCTACATCTCAACTATTTCTGAGTTATGAAAATCCTGCTTTTGAAGGCCAGCTTGTCTGAGTGTAGCAGAGGCTGAAACTTACAAACTTCAAAACAGTGAATCTACTAGAACACATTTTCCCACTACACAATATAAAAGGGTATCGGTATGAACTAGGGGTCCGCTAATAATTGCGCCAGCCAGTACACAGGTTGGAAATGCGTATTATTTTGAAAGGTCCTTCTGTACCCATCACGTCTGACAAAAGGCACAGGCATCTCTAAGTGCCGTCAAGAGAATGACTGATGTATAAAAAAAAAAACTTCTCTTTGAAGTGGCAAATTACCCATTTCTTCTACTAATGTGACAGAATGCAGGCCGACACTTGGTTAATGCAGGTGGATCCGTATATCCAGCAACAGGTCCCCTCAGTTCCCAAACAGAGTCGTAAGCGGAAAAGGAAGATACTCATTGCGCAATGCCATTAAAACGAGTTTAATACAAAAATAAAATGATTCCACTCACATTTAAAAGTGCCTAATAGTTCTAGCACCCGGCCTGTATAGCAGGTGATTAATATGGGTAATCAGTCCTTTCATTGAAACCGTCGCTCACGCCATTCTGCTTTATTCCTGGGTAGTTTCGTAAGGAACTTCCTGATAATGGCTCGGATAGGCCAAAACAAAAAAACATTGAGGTTTTACTGCATCATCGCGATACTTTCCTCCTACTACCCGGGAATCCAGCAGAATGCCGCGAGCGGCGGTTTCCATGAAAGGGCCGATTACCCATATTAATCACCTGCTATACACACACACCAGGTGCCAGAACTATAAGACACTTCTAAATGTGAGGGGCATCATTTTATTTTTGTATTAAATAAACTTGTTTTAATGACATTGCGCAATGAGGATTTTCCTTTGCAATTTCCATCCATCCATAGGAGGTTTATTTCTACATGAGATGTAATTTCAACAGACTTCTACAGGGGTATCCCCACACGCTTAAGAGACCATACTAGAGATAGGAGGTCAACATCTAGCGGTGAGTGCACATCTATGTGGGGCAACCAGTCTGAGCACATTTGCACAAGAGACGTCAATTAAGCACAAGCACTTTATACCATCACCTAACAGTATTGTATTAGTTATACACACACAAAACAACCAACTCCAAGCGCAGAAAATTGTTTTCATATTGTTTTTCGCTTTTTAGCAAGTTTTTTATTGCAGCTGGCGTTTTGTTGATCAGCTTTTATTATCCATAGGCGCTAAGGTTTTATTATTTTTTCTGTGAAAAGCATATATTGATTGGATTGCGCAAAAAGTTGTACTAATGACATTGGCTGGAAAGGAGTTAACTTCAGGGCAAGCAAAAGGGTTAACTGTGTGCCTGACCAGTGTTTTTCTAAACTGTGGGAGGTGCCTTTACTAGGGGAAGACATGGATTCTAGTCCCCGCTTTGCAGAGACACAGGATCTATGCCTTCCCCCATCAGAACTGCAATCTGCCTTGTTTACATAGGCAGATTGCAGTTCTGTCTCTTAGGCCGATATTCGCCCACCCAGAAGTGCAGGAACACACACAGTAAAAACTGCTATGGGGTGGTCGGCAAGTGGTTAAAAATTTGATCCGTTTTCCATTTTCTGTTGTGAATAAAACATGGGTTTATGAGATTTGCAAACCATTGCATTTTGTTTTTATGTAGATTTTACACAGTGATGCAACTTTGAAATTGTGGTCCTGACAAAAATACAGTGCAGTCCTGTGCATTCTGCAATTTTATTTCAAGCCGTCCCATCTTCCTGCGCAGATTACCTCTGTAAAACTATTAAAAACGCCCCCATGTTATTGAGATGTGGAGAGGGGTACTGTAGATTTAAAAAAAATCCTGTCCTGGGGGGCACAGATACAGTACATCGAGGGAGTGCTTTCACCCTAGGACAGGAAGTTTTACTGGCAGAATTACTAAATGACAGAATTTTTATTTATCTTTAAATAATAATAAAAAAAGCAGCTAGACGCCTTTCAGCAAGCATCAAGCAGTGCTTAAGCCTACTTTGTGGCTCCTCTAGATAAGGCTCTATAGTTTCTTTGATATGATACTTTGCATTGTTTTTCGACTACATTGTTCACAAGAATAAGGTATTATATGGGTGGTGGTAACAAACCTTGGCATGCTTAATTTCTAGTTCTGTCATTTCTACAAGGTTTTTCCGAAAGGCAGACACTCTCTTTTTCTTGAAGCCAATAAGCTCTGCAAAACAAGCAAGGTCATTGTAAACATAAAAAAATAAAAAATAAAGCACACAAAACAATGTAGGCATTCAATTGTTAGAATATTAGAATGCAGGGGACTCCTGTGTAGAAAAAAAGCTGTAGGTCAAACACACTGCTTAGTACATAACTCACATTTCTCCCCCTTTCATTAGGAGTCTGGGTATTCATTACAATATAGGCGTTTTTACATGTATACCAATTATAGGACACATTAGATCCTCAATTTATAACCAACTGTTCTCAGGTAGGTGCTTACCAGATTCCACAAAATTACTGTCTTATAAAGCTGAAAATATGGCATTGTTTTAGAATTAAAAGGAGGTTGTAACCCCAAAAAAATAAAAGTTTTCATTGAGGACACCTGTGAAATCCACTCCAGAGATGTGTGAACCGACTCCATAGAGAGCCGTCACAATCTCCCGTTATGCAAATTGGATGCTGGTCAAATCCACATCCAATTTGCAATAGTGTGAACCCAGCCTAAAAATGTATTTAGCTGCAGAATTTAAACTCTTTAAAACGTTTATAATGTCGGGAGGTGGGATGGGAAACTGATTGGTGCGGAGGGGTTTTAGACACACAGTAATCACACCTCCTTGATTAGTGACCACAGAGAAGCTCCCAGTACTGTGGTCATCAGTTTTATTGAGAATAATAAAAAAAAAAAAATTCCATTACAAACCCTTTAAGATTATGTGACATCCAATCACGGCAGTCACTGATCTAAATTCAAAGAGTGATCAAGCGCTGTTAGGCGACAACTGTGCACACTCTTGACACGGGTGCATTAGTAACAATTCATGCAAATACGCGGCCCCTTAGGATCAATCGCCAAGAGGCTACATATGTGCATACAGCCGGCACCAAGGGGTTAAAAAATAAAATACAGACATTGTGTAGTTTCTCTTGTTTTAGCAGAGGGGCTGGCAGTAATTGTAAGTGGGCCTTCAGTAATTTTTTCATCTATTAAATCTTCTGCCTTTGTTTTAACTTTGGATAGTAAAAAAAAAAAAAAAAATTCTGCCAGTAAATAAAATACCTTATACAGTCCACTTCCTGTTTCTTGTCTGGTCACTAACCTAGGCTTATGATATCATACACGGCTCTCTCCAACTCTTGTGAGAGTTTGCCAGAAAGGGGGGGGGGGGGGATGAGTCAGCTGTGTGTGTGCAAATCCAGGAAGTTAACAGGCAGCAGCCCACAGTTAAGGAAGAAGATTTCTGCAGCATATTTGGCAAGTACAGAATCATAGTATATATAAAACTATACAAAGTGGTTGGAGGGAAGCTTCAGAATGGCAAAGATGTTTTTATTGCAGACTGCAGTTCCTTGTTAACTACAAACATTGTTGTAAAGGTATGTTTATGTGAGCTGGTCATACAAGTCAATTGACATGCAAAAGTCGTATAAGAGATCTGAGACCGGTCCAACTCACTAAAATGCAAAAGCATCTCAAACTAATCTCCAAAGCCATTTGCTCCTGAAGAACGCTGCATCTGCCCAATAAAGAATATTATGCAACCAGTGATTTTATACTTTTGCATTGTACTCCTTTGACACTCAAAGTGAAAGTTTCTACCTCCGTATGAACATCAAGCTAAAGGAACGGTCTGCAGGAGCCTAGGATTGCACCTGTAATTCCAGATCAAATGCAATTTTTTTTTGCAGAAGGTAGACTTAAAAGTGGTTGTAAATCCTTTACAACTACTTTAACCTACAGGCAAGGCTTACCTACAGGCATTAAGGCTTACCTGTAGGTGCTTGAATCGCTCCCAGACCTGCACGGTCTAGGAGATATTTGCAAATCACTGTACGGCAATTTCTTCTGCGCATGTGCCGGAGTTAGAAAGGGCACGCTGTGCCTTTTCTATCTCGGGTCATGCCGTTAAAGGCAGCTCCTGCACGCACGTAATGTCACACAACTCCAGCCAGTCACAGAGCCAGAGTTCGCGGCCCCAGAAGGAAGAGGGGTGAAGAAAGCTCGCTACTAGCGAGGAAGACGGGGACATCATGGGCTTCTCCTGCAGGTAAGTGTCACATAATGGGCTACTGTGTGATGCATAGCAGCCCATTATGCTTTACCTTTCCAGGGAAACAAAGAGGAAGTAACACCCATCAGAGTTCACTTCCTCAAGCTGGGAACATCAGGGGCTGAAAATAATCTGAAAACTGTCAGTTCGACAGGAACCAGACAACTTTTTGGCTCATGTGTGCAGCGTTTTGTTCTAGAGTTGCTGGTCGTACGACCGCCTTTGGTCAATCGGACATGCTGAAAAACTAGCATATGATCAATGCGGGCAGCCAAAACAAAAAACGCACAGAACACAAAAAAGTCACAGCATTGCTTGCGTTAGTATGGCATTTTGTCTGTATAACGACCATCCATACTGGATGCACTTTAGGTCGAAATGTACGAATACTGGTTGTATGCAGCTTCTGCCTCGTCAATAAAAACGTATTGAAAGAAAAGATAAGTCTACTTTTGTACATCGCAATTTCTCCTTTCACAGATGCCCACGTGTATTTCCTTGCCAGTAACTTAAGAGAACTTTACCTATTCTGACAAAGGGTAGAACAAAAAAAAGTCACCTTAAGACGCAAAATGTCAATAAAACTTTTTCTACATATTTCCTGCCAGAAGCCAGGGAGAATGTAGACGTCACAGATGGAGTTAGTGAAGTATGCAGAGCGGGGTAGGATGTGGACGCTGAAGCAGCACTCATCTACCTTGCTTTCCAGACTCCGAGAGCTTCTCAAATTTCTGGCAGCACTCTTGTTGATGCAATTCGGCTTGCTTCACGTCTTTGCTTTTTAACCGAGCTTTATCGAGAGCTTTATTGGAATTTTCATATTCCACCTGACTTTTTGTCCTCCTGTGCAAAAGGTCCTGTAAGAGGAATTGAACACAAAAATCCACTTCTATTAATCATTATCCTGCAATTTTTCTTTTAACATTACTGAAAATTCTGGAATAGAAATGAATTACCTTAGCCGCCTCAATATTAAGCACGTAGTATCTTAAGAGCTCAGAAAGTTTTAAGTCTTCATCTGATGCAACCCTTGCTTCTACTTTCTGCAGACAAATTGTGACAACACACAAAGTCAAAAAAAATAAAATACAATTGGAGACACTTGGCATTATGCAAAAAAAAAAAAAAAACAACACACATGCACAACCACAACTTACTTTGAGCTTTTCAAATAACTCTGCCAGTTTAAGTAAGGATCTGGAAAGAAAGCACATGTGACATTAGTACTGATAACTAAACACATTTAATTGAAATAAGTGTGCCCACCTGTTCTTAACCTTAAAGTCAACTCATCACAAAAGACGGCATAAAATGGAAAAAAATGCAAAAAGAAAAAAAGGTTACAGTCGGCATACACTGATCAGCTATAACTTTATGACCAAGCAACCATGTAATACAGAGTAGGTCACCCTTTTGCCACCAAAACAGCCCCGACTCAAATCCAGGCATTGACACCATTAGACCTCTGAAGTAGGGTTGTCTCGATACCACTTTAAGAGTATAAGCACCAATACTTTTTTTTCAAGTACTCGTCGATACCGATTACCAATACTTTGGCACTGATTACACATTACTGATAGGTGGCACTGATAGATGGCACTGATGAGGAGGACCCAATATGCAGCACTGTTGGGCGCCGATAGGATTAGGTGGCACTGATATGCAGCACTGATAGGTGGCACTAATTAAGCATTACCGGGCACGCACTGATGGGTGGCACTGGCTGGCACTGAGTCATGAGCACTTATAGGTGGCACACACTGACTGCTGGGCACCGATAGGTGGCACGCACTCATCCCATCCCATACACCCTGCACTCAGCCTCAAAGCAGCAGCAGACATCTAGTTACACTCAGCCCGAACTACATGGGCTGGGTGTAACAAGATGTCCGCTGCTAGCATACTGTGGCCGAGTGCAGGGTGTACCAAGATGGGTGTCGGGATTTTCAAAGCACTGACTGCAACACGGAGCGTCACTTCTGTTACAGAATGAGACGGCTCCGGTCGCCAATGCGGGTGCCCCCTGCAAGCTTACGCGCCCTAGGACTCGCTCACCGCACCGCTCTGTTCTCCGCCCCCTGCTCGCCGACTTCCTCTCTCCCATCCCAGCCAGGTATCGCCAAAGGCATCGGGAGCATTTGTGTGTGCACAAGTACTCGCGCAAATGCTCAGTATCTGTCCCGATACTAGTATAGGGACAACCCTACTCGGAGGGAATGCTGTGGTATCTGGCAGAAAGCCATTAGTGGCAGATCCCAAACTGCTGTGGGGCCTCCATGGATTAAGCTTGTTTTTCCAGCACATCCCATGGATGCTTTGCCTGCAAAATTTTCCAGATCTCAACCCAGTCAACACCTCAAATTCATTAGTGTGTTCCTCAAACCATTCTAGAACCACTTTTTGTAGTGTGGCAGGGCGCATGATCTTATCAGGCAACACGGTTTCCATGAAGGAGTATACTTGGTTAGCAACAATGTTTAGTTAAATGGTACGTGTCAAAGCAACATCCACGTGAATGGAAGGACCAAGGATTCCCAGCAGGACATCGCCCAAAGAATCCTCCTGCTTCTGCCAGCTTGCCTTATTACCATACTGCATCCTGGTACCATGAAATGCGTGTGTGCACACACACTTTGCTCCATGGACCAGCTCTGGTGCTCACATGCCCATTGTAGGTGCTTTTGGCTGTGGACACTGTCAGCATAGGCACCCTGACAGGTCTGTGGCTATGTGGCCCCATTATGCAACAAACTGCAGTGCTCATTTTTAATGCTTTCAAACACATCAACTGCAGGGACAACATGTTTATTTGCTTTCTAACATATCAACTTTCAGATGCAACTCTAATGAGATAACCAAGGTTATTCAATAAAACTTGATAGTGGTCATAAAGTTATGGCCGATAGGTGTACCAAAAATGCAGAAATGATTAGAACCAGAGCTAAAGCTTTATGCATATCTTGATCCCACCAGAGCCACACTTGCATGCCTGCTGTGGACTACAGATCTACATGAGGACGTTGCCTGTGTGGACACGCACAGGCAGCTGGGAAGGACAACAGATCAAACACCTAATGCTCCTCCTGCAAGGAAAGTAATTGGCAGCGTTGTCAGAGGAGCATAAGTTTGACTAGCATTTCTTGTCCTTTCAGCACAGGCAGAGTTTTCACAATGACCAAAGAGGCTCATCATGCGCAAATGCATACTAGCACATTATGCGTCGCCTTACAGGGAGAATTTTTTTTATTTTAAGTTTACTACTGCTTTAAGTGTTAAAGTGATTGTAACCCCCATTCATGGAATTTTAACTAAGCACATCTGTAGTGTTTACTTGTCTCTCCAAAGCTCCAAGTTTCATTTCTCTGACGTTTCACTCCTCTGTTATCACCATGAGTCCCTTATGACAAGTTCTCCAAACATGAGATAACTTGAGCTAAAAATTTGTATCGGGGCGTGGTCTTAGAGGGAGATAAGCAGAGAGCTTGTCTATTCAGACTACAGTTCTGCATGTTCCTTCGCTCCTTTGCCATTTCCTCCAATCAGCTCTCAGTGTAGGCGACTCCCCACCTACCGCTATGTGCTGCTGAAAGATGAAGAAAGATTTTTTACACAAACTGCACTTTTCAAAAGGGTGCAGAAAGGGGAAGACAGATAGGAAGGTAACATTTATGTAGGAGGATGCATAGTGTGGTCAGCTGTGGGCTTTTTTTTTTCTGTTTTTTAATGGCAGGTTCCCACCACAGCAGAACGCTGTGTTTTTACACAGCTCTCCACAAGAGCACACAGAATACAATGGTTTTCTGTGTGTCCCATTCCCACTTCTACACTGTGGAGCATATAAATGCAGATACGTTGCATTGTTCTGTACCACAGAGTATGTGTCCCTGCGTTTTTATGTGCGGCTGCTGAGCTGCCATACATAAGACTGGAATAGCATTTTTTTTCCCCTTAAAATGTCACAAAGAGGGAAAACATGCCTTATGTTGTACAGATGCAAGAGACCGCTGAATGAATGAATGAAAACTTATATAGCGTGGCACATGCAAACTAAATCGCCTCTGGCCACTCCCCAGCAGCAGTCACTACACAGAGAAAATGTTTAAGTTTTTCCCTGGGGGTAGGGTGAACGTGCCCCCTAATGTCAGGAAGGCTTAAATAAATGACCAGGATATTGCACAATAAGTAGTACATGAAAACAATATGAAGCAGGTGTATGAAAAGTGTGCCACCATAAAACGGCCTTCTTAACCACTACAGTCCCAAGCCCATTTCTGAAATTTGGGGTTTACAAGTAAAAAAAAATAATTTTTTGCTAGAAAATTACTTAGAACCCCAAAATATATATATATATATATGTGTGTGTGTGTGTGTGTGTGTGTGTGTGTGTGTTTTTTTTCTAACACACTTGAGAATAAAATAGTGGTCATTGCTATACTTTGCCACACTGTATTTGTACAGTGGTCATACAAGTGTACTTTTTTGGGGAGAAATACACTTTTTTTAATTAAAAAAATAAAAAACAGTAAAGTTAGCTGAATTTTGTTTTATATTGTGAAAGATGTTAAGCCGAGTAAATTTATACCCAACATGCCACGCTTTCAAAATTGCGCCCGCTCGTAGAATGGCAACATTTTTTTACCTTTAAAATCTCCTTAGGTGACGTTTAAATTCTACAGGTTGCAGGAGGTCTAGGGCTAGAATTATTGCTCTAGCATGACATGTCCTCTTAAATATGAGATCTGGGGTCAAAAAGACCTCAGATCTCATATTTACACTAAAATGCAATAAAAAAACTGCACTACAGACAGCCACAGTAAGCAGCGGAGGGAGAAAGAGACCCGCCCAGCTCTTAAAGAGGACCATAATAACGGTATTCCTCTTCAAAGATAGGATGTTTATAGTCGTCCGACGAAAAGCAAGTGGCTAAACAACCCAATCCGACTCAGTTTTGTTTTCACACCAGGTCTGTATGAAAAGGACAACTGAAAGTTGGTTGGTTGCGAAACCACTGCTGTAATAGGGCCCATCATATTCCTCCATCCATAAACTGAATGGAGGAATCCTTCCCCACCGAGACACTATTTTCACAGCAGAACCTGCAGTCGTCATAATACACTGATCAGCAGATGCTGATGGGAGGAAAATTGTCCAACAGTTTGATAAACCTCTATTGAGAGACTAGCAACTTCTGCCAAGCAGGTGAGCGCCTACACTGTTAAAGTGGTTGTAAACCCTAGTGTTTTTTTCACCTTAATGCATCCTACGATGATTTTTTTTGTTTTTCACCTTTGCTTAAAACAGGACAAAAAGAGGATGAATCTCCCCAATGGGGGCACAGATGACAATAAAAACCTGACAGGTGTTCCAATCCTTCACTCCATCCAACACGAACATTTTTACCAGTTTAAGACCCCAAATTCCCCAAAAATGTAAGCGCTGTTCAACAATCTACATAAAAAACAGAATGCAATGATTTGCAAATCTAAAACCCATATTTTATTCTCAAAAGAAAAAAAAATAGAAACCATATCAAATGTTTAAACTGAGGGAAAAAAAAAATTAAAAATTAAATAAAAAAAACTTACCATTTTAAGAAAAAAGGTAATATTGAAATGGATGGTAGCAACATGTCTCAAAAAAGTTGGGACAGGGCCATGCATACCATAATGTTGCATCCCCTCTTAACAATACTCTGTAAACATTTAGAAACGGAGGAAACAAGTTTCTGGAGTTTTGAGAGAGGAATTTTGTCCCATTCTTGCCTGAACATATGCTGTTCCAAACCTGGATATAGAGAGATATAGATAGATAGATAGATCTAAATCTCTCGATCTATATCTCTATCTCATTTTTAATGGTGCCTTTCCAGATGTGCAAACTGTCCATTTCATACGCACTAGATCACCCCCATATCAGAGATTTAGGCTTTTGAACTGAGTGCTGAAAAGCCGTAAGGACCCTCTCCTCTTTAATATAGAGAACACACCTCCTATGGTCGAAAAAAATAAATATATAATTCTATTTATCCACAAACAGAACAGTTTTCCCACTTTGCAACAGACCATTTTAAAACGAGCTTTGGTCCAGAGAAGATGCCGGCAATTCTGCATGATGTTCAGATATGGCTTCTTTGCACGATACAACTAATTTGTATTTTTGTATGGCTCGGCAAACTGGACAGTGATCTTCAGAGGCGTTCCTGAACCCATGTAGTGATGGCCATCACAGAATCATGCCCTATTTAAACGCAGTGTAACCCGAGGGCCCAATCATCAGGGGCATCCAATACAGTGTTCCAACCTTACTCCATGAGCACAGAGGTTTCTCCAGGTTCTCAGAATCGTTTGATATTATATACTGTAAAATGATTATATATTTTAAGTCTTTGCAATTTTAGATTGATCAACAATTTTAAGATACAGCTTTTCAGAATGATGAACATCTAACCACCTTTACTTCTGAGACTATCCCTCTAAGATGGCTCTTATACCCAATCATCTTCCTGACCTGTAGGCAATTGACCCAATTAGATGCATAATTGTTCTTTCAGCTCCTTTTTAGAACTTTGCCAGCTTTGTGTTGCCCTGTCCCAACTTTGACACAAGTTGCTGCCATCAATTTCAATTTTTTCTTAAAATTGTACCTTTTCTCGGTTTAAACGTTTGATAGGTTTTCCATTTGCTATTGTGAATCAAACATGGTTTAGGATATTTAAAACCACTGCATTTCATGTGAATTTAATACACAGTGTCCCAACTCTTTTGCAATTGGGGTTTGAAATGTATGAATAAAGTCGCATTATTTGTGTATTATTATTATACAGGATTTATATAGTGCCAAAAGTTTACACAGCGCTTTACCATATAAAAGGGAGACAATACAACAATTCAATACAAGAGGGTTAGAGGGGCCCTGCTCCAGTGAGTTTACAATCTAATAGGGAGGGGCTGGTGAAACAAAAGGCAGCAACTGAGGTATGAACGGATGAGGGAGATAGAAGATTTGGTTGTTAGCTCTTCAGGGATGTCTATCCTGCCTTCAGCTGAGTTTTCAGGGATTGCCTAAAAGTGGACAAAGTAGGACACAGGTGTCAAACACAAGGCCCGTGGGCCAAATCCGGCCCTCCAGGCCATTTCATGTGGCCCTCACACCTCTAAGACCCCCTACTTTCAAGCAATGCATCCAGCTTCTTCCCAGCAGCAGCATAGGGAAAGGGGGTACACTGTTATCTAAGGAGAGTGGGGGACTCAACTTCTGATGGTGGGGTGGGTTTTGACATCTAATGTAAGGAGAGGGGATGCACTGGACATCTAATCATACAGATACAACCGGCCCTTTTGAGAACAATCATAATGCTGATGCGGCCCACAATGAAATTTGAGTTTCACACCCCTGAAGTAGAAGATAACTGGACAGATTGGGGTAGCGAGTTCCAGAGGATGGGAGAGGCTCTGGAGACTAGTATGGAAGGTCTTGGGTGGATTGAAGAGGACAGTTTGGGCAATATAGCTCAGGCAGAGTTGTAAATGGTTTTGTGGGTTATGGTTTTTGAATTTTATTCGTTGTGCAATGGAAAACCATTGGAGGGATTAGCAGAGAGGAGTGACGGACACTGAACTGTTGATAAGGTGGATGAGTCTGGCAGCAGCATTCATGATAGACTGAAGAGGGGATAGCTTGCAAAGAGGTAGGCCAATGAGGAGGGGGTAACAGTCAAGGCGAGAGATAAGGAGAATGAATGAGTTGCTTAGTGGTTTCAAGGGTTAGAATTATCTGATTAGATAAATAAATAAAAAATTAACATTTCACCCCAAACACCCAACATGTTGTACTTTTCTTAACAATGGTACTTAGCTGCCCCCTTGCACTGAACCAGATTGCAAGCTCCCCAATCTGACTGAATGTAGGCAAATGCACTCAATTCCTTCCACGTATATATTTCTATAATTTTGTGTCCTGTGCTTGATATCATTATAAAATAGCCTCAATCACACAGTAAACAACTAGACAGATTGTTCACATTATCACAGCATTTTTATGGCAATGCTAGACCACACTTAAAAAGCTAAACCAAAAACAACACTGCCCCCCTGTGGTGCATTCTAGATGACAGACATTCCTTTGCTCACTAAAGAACTTTGAACATTGGGTGCACTGGATGAGACCATTGTGAGAGTTATGGGCCTCTGCTGAATGGAATGCGATTATCCAACAAAGGGGAAGTCATTAAAACGACTTCCTACTCCACATTCTTTTCCGCCCACAGCTGACAGTTGCACTTACTTTCTAAGTGGTGTGCTCTCCGATTCAGCTACAGAGACCATGGCAGCCGAAACATGGATGTGATCATCAGCAACATCTGCAAAGAAAGCAGGAAGCAATAATAGAAAGGCATAGAGGGTCATGACACTACTGGTAGACAATAACGGCAAGGAACGAGCAACTCCCAGTGCAGCAATAGAGCAATCTCACTTTTTATCATTGTTTCTTAGCAAAACTAGGAAAATTTAAAAAGCTTTATTATACTGGACAAAAAATAAATATATATATTAGTCAGAAACTTGAAAATAGGAATGTACTCGCTGCCCAAACTACAGTATATCGCTGCATCAAGAGCAGTGACATCTCTGCATCGTATGTTTATTTCTACAATATGATGTGTAGTTAACATAATTATTTATTCTACCTAGCATTTGTTATATGGGATAAGACTTCGACTAAGGAAATCTTCTGCGATATAGGAAAGTGTCAGTGCCAACATGAAAAGCTTGACGTTATAGATACCATTGACCACCATTTACACAAACAGGTAATGGGCTACAGTGCTGATCTGTGTATTCTGACAGTTTGGGGGGGGTCCTCCCCCGCTGTCAGAATACAATAACGCAGCAGGGAGGATGCCCCCAATCCACCTCTGTTGCATGGATGGAGGAATTTGCATTTTTATTTTTCCCCATCCTAAATTTAAAAAAAGCCTGAACCATGAATGGCCAGCTTTAATATCAGAAGCTACTTTAAAAAACAGAACTAGAAAATGACCTAGAACCCTCATAAATACTATTTTCTTAAAAAAAAAAAAAAAACAAGGCCCTGGAGAATAAAATGGTGGCTGTTACAATGTTGGTATGTCACACAATATACCACTTGATGAACTTCAGTGCACACAAATGCCCAATTATTTTTGGTAAAATTTAAGGAGATATTACATTTTGTAAATAGATACCAAACATCTCAAAATTTAAGACTGTGCATTGCCCATGAAATGGCAGTACCAAAAACTTTAAAGGCTTTTACGGGATATCAGTTTAGAGCAGTGATGGCAAACCTTGGCACCCAAGATGTTTTGGAACTACATTTCCCATGATGCTCATGCACTTTGCAGTATAGTTAAGCATCATGGGAAATGTAGTTTCCAAAGCATCTGGGGTGCCAACGTTCGTCATCACTGGTTTAGAGACATCATAAATATTGGCCCTACATGCTCACAGCTATGTGAACGACAGCTCCGAAACCATTATAGCTACCTAAAATTCAGCGTCAAGTCCAACAGGTGCTGCCCTGTCATGACTTTACAAAGAAAGGCTAAAAAAAAAAAAAAAAGTATGAAAATTTCCTTTCATGTAATGAAATATCCTTCATGAGCAAAGGACTGTGTGCCGATAAATATACCCAATTATATAAATGATGGTGCCATCCATTAGATCAGTGGTCATCAACCCTGTCCTCAGGGCCCACAAACAGGCCAGGTGTGCAAGATAACTGAAATACATTACAGGTTATAATTTGCTGCTCAGTGATTGCAGTATTCTAGTCTGCCTCTCCCCAATGTAATACACAAAACCTGGCCTGTTAGTGGGCCCTGAGGACAGGGTTGATGACCACTGCATTAGATCACTTCAGCAGCACTATTCATGCACGGACTGTATAGACTGCAAGGTGTGCAAGTAATGTATGAACCTCCCCGACCTCACAAATAGTCCCCCCACTTTAGGTGACGTTGGACTCTCAAGCTGAAGTGTCCAGCTCAGACAAGTAAAGCACGTTGGAGTCAAAGTTTTCTTAAATATATTTGTACAATATTATTTTAAGACCGAATATAGAAAGAAAAGAAAAAGAAAAAAAAAAAAAAAAAAGAAGAAGAGCAGGTGAAACCGTAAACCACCAAGCTGTTACCTTTCCGGTCAACTCCTTGGGTAAGTAAATTTGCCAACATACTGTGGCTGCTATAAGGAGTGCCCCTGCAGGGCGCGTCATCCTACAAGGTGCCCTGAGCCAACTTACAAAGTATCCAATGCAACAATCCAAGAAAACAAAATAAAGGGCACGCATGGCATGCAACAAATAAAAACACATCCAAACGAATGTTTCTTGTGCAAAGTGCACTAATTTTCAAGGCAGTCATATTCAAGTGCCTAAAAAATGCATGCGCTTTGCTCTAAGAAACTTAAAGTGGAGGTTCACCTAAAAATAAACTTTTAACATTGCATTTATGACATTAATAATCTGCTTTTTTTTAAAAAAAAAATACGTTCGCACATACCGTTTCCTATATGCATTCTCCGGGTATGATGGTCGGGGGATGGGCTTGCCTAATTGATTGAAAAAATAAAAACCGCAGAGGTGATCAAATACCACCAAAAGAAAGCTCTACTTGTGGGGAAAAAAGGACGTCAATTTTGTTTGGGAGCCACGTTGCACGACCGCGCAATTGTCAGTTAAAGCGACGCAGTGCCGGAAGCTGAAATATCACCTGGGCAGGAGGGGGGTATAAGTGCCCAGTCAGCAAGTGGTTAATGACAATTAGAATCGGCAGTTTTTTTTGTTTTGTTTTTTAAATACGTCCGTACATACCGATTCCTGTATGCATTCTCACCGCCGCTTCCGGGTATGAAGGTCTGAGCTGGGCGTGCCTAATCGATTGACAGGCATCTGACCGACGCATACAGCACGTCACGAGATGCCGAAAGAAGCCGAACGTCGGTGCGCAGGCGCCGTATAGAGCTGCACGACGTTCGGTTTCTTTCGGCATCTCGTGACGCGCTGTATGCGTCGGTCGGATGCCTGTCAATACAGATCATCTCTCATTCGCCGCACAGATCGCATCGCAAACGGCCACTCTGATTGGCCGTTCGCGGCGATCTGTGATTGGCTGTGTCCAAGGGACACGGGCAACACAGTGTTTCCCTGCACGGCTTGTTGACAATTTAGATCTGCGCTAGAGCCGTCATTCAGCTGTAGCGCGGATCTCAAGTAGTTAATCTCATAAATACAATGTTAAAAGTTTATTTTTAGGTGAACCTCCACTTTAAAGGGCTGAATGCTTTATTTGGTTTTAGCCTTTTCAAGTTATGATTACATAGCGACCCGCCACTTGGATTGCTGTACTGCACACCTACTTACCTACACCTACTTACCTGAAACACAAAGCCCCACTGCTGTGATTTTACAGAGGTCAGAATTGTAATCTCTTCAATGAGCACTATTCTGAGTGCCATCCAGAGGAAAGAATGGCAAGTATCACAACTCTTTTACTTGGACTTGTGGAACTGTTACAAAGCGTATAAGTGAGCACTTGGGAATGTAGTAAAAGCAGCGGCAGACAGAGGCACCCATAAAGCAAGTCCACCTCCTGTATGAAGCACCGGCATGGCACCAGAGCTGCCTTTCTGGTGCAATGCCCCTTCCATTCACACAGATTCCTTGTAATAAAAACACATTGTTCTTGTCCATCCTAATTTACTATGAGTGCAGCTTGCTAATCCATACACACCATGAGAAAAGGAAAATCAATTCTGTAAAATTATACAAACTTTTATGGGATCTTGTCATTTTGTCAGCCTTAAAACTGGAGTCCTTGATCCTATTGTGATAATTCACAAGAAATATTTTTTCTTGCTCAAAGAATTCATCAACTTCCTGTGCAGAGGAAAATGATGAGAGATGAGGTTAGGAGGTAGGAAAGGATTAAACCATACCATAGAAGAGTCATTGTGTAAGAACTTTGCAATCAACATGGAGAAAGACAGATACACACACAAGAATGGAAAGAAAAAAAAAAACGCACACACACACACATTGTCATGTTAAAACCAAAAACGTACATGTATTTTATTAGGATATTTATGCGATAGACCAAGTGGCACATATTTGTGAATTGGAAAATATATGCTTCTCAGAATCTTTTACAAATCTATGAAAAGTGTGGTTTGCATTTGTATTCAGCCCCCTTTACTCTGATACCCCCAACTAAAATCTAGTGGAACCAATTGCCTTTAAAAAGTAATCTAATTAGTAAACAGTCCACCTGTGTGTAATTTAATCTCTGTATAAATACAGCCGTTCTGTGAAGCCCTCAGAGGTTTGTTAGAGACCCTTAATGAACAAACAGCATCATGAAGGCCAAGGAACACACCAGACAGGTCAGGGATAAGAGGGGTGGATCAGGTTAAAGAAGGGTTAGGCAAGAAAAATATCCCAAGGTTTGAACATCTCACAGAGCACTGTTTAATCCATCACCAGAAAATGGAAAGAGTATGGCACAATTGCAAACCCAACAAGACATGGCCGTTCACCCAAACTGACAGGCCAGCATTAAATCAGAGAAACCCAAACTGACAGGCCAGCATTAAATCAGAGAAACACCAAGAGGCCCATGGTAACTTCTGGGGGAGCTGCAGAGATCCACAGCTCAGGTGGCAGAATCTATCCACCGGACAGTCATACACTCCACAAATCTTGCCTTTATGGAAGAGAGGCACGAAGAAAGCCATAGTAAGTCCCATTTGCAGTTAGTGAGAGGCCATGTGGGGGACACAGCAAACATGTGGAAGAAGGTGCTCTGGTCAGATGAGACCTTTTTGGCCTAAAAGAAAAATGCCATGTGTGGTGGAAAACACTGCACATCACTCTGAACACAGCATCCCCACTGTGAAACATGGTGGTGGCAAGATCGTGATGGATGTTTTTCATCAGCAGGGACCAGGAAGCTGGTCAGAGTTGATGGGAAGCTATATGGAGCCAAATATAGGGCAATCTTAGAAGAAAACCTGTTAAGAGTCGGCAAAGGCCTGGACTGGGACAAAGGCTCACCTTCCTACAGGACAATGGCCCTAAACATACAGCCACGGCTACAATAGAATGTTTTAGATTAAAGCATATTCAGGTGTTAGAATGGTTTAGTCAAAGTCCAGACAAAAATCCAAGTGGCAAGACTTGAAAATTGCTGTTCAGAGACACACTATCCAATCGGACAGAGCTTGAGCTATTTTGCAAAGATCTAAATCTCTAGATGTGCAAAACTGGTAGAGATTTACCCAAAAAGATTTGCAGCTATAATCTCAGAGAAAGGTGGATCTACAAAAGTATTGACTCAGGGGGGCCCCGATTACAAATGCACGCCACACTTTTCACATATTTTGTAAAAAAAGAAAGAAAAAAGGAAAAACGTGTATAATTTCCATTTTTTTTGTAGTCTGACACTCGTAGAATCACCCAAATAAGAAGGCACCTAATCCCAAGTAATTATAGAATTTTGGAATAGTAGAGGGAAGGGATAAATTATGGTGCGTTTCTAATGGTGGTAATGATGAGAAAGAACAATGTCTTGGTTATAAAAATACAAAATCATTTTTATTTAATACATAGAAATATACAAAGACATAAATATATATATATATATATATATATAAATATCTGATGTTCAATTGATTACATGGATATCAGTGGTCATCAACAGGCGGGATTGTAGTAAACTTGACAGGAAAATCGCATATCCTTACAGGTTTTGCGGACTTCCGCTTCCTCAGGGGAAAACGATATCTAATTTAATAACTGAATGAAAAGCATATATACATTAGCCATATAAAATACAATCATGCAACATTGACAATCGTTTAGAACTATATGACATAATTGGCAATAAGCAATATGCAAAACAATAACGAATGATAGCAAATGGTCCAAGAGTTCAACAAAATAAACAGCCAAACCGTGGTTACCTACAAGCATCCGCAAAAAACAAGGCTGAACAACCTCCTAGGGCGTGGACTGTCATGCACATATTGCTTCTTGCCAATTATGTCATATAGTTCTAAACGATTATGTCTATGTAGCATGATTGTATTTTATATGGCCAATGTATATATGCTTTTCATTCAGTTATTAAAATACCGGTTTCCCCTGAGGAAGCGGAAGTCCGCGAAACATGTAGGGATATGCGATTTTCCTGTCAAGTTTACTACAATCCCGCCTGTTGATGACCACCGATATCCATGTAATCAATTGAACATCAGATTTTAATATCTATCTATATTTCTTTGTATATTTCTATGTATTAAATAAAAATGTATTTTGTATTTTTATAACCAAGACAGACATTGTTCTTTCTCATCATTTCCACCATTAAAAAAGCACTGTAGGGGGGCGTGACCGGAAGCCGACTCGGATGCAAGCCTAGCCTAAGAGCTCTCTCTCTGCCCACAGCTTACCGGCTATTTTGGGGACTTTCCACCCGCCATCCATGGGTCGCTCCAGGACGACCAGGTCCACTACGACCAGGGGATCATCCCAGCCCCCTCCGGGGACATCCACGGACCTCAGGGCCTTCTTCACTCAGCCCGGTCTGCCGCAGGACAGGGAACCCAAGATGGCACCGGACACAAACGCGCCTGACATGCGGTCCCCCCCGCAGCTCTCTCACTCTGTCCCAGCGCCGCTTCGGACCCCGATTGACCAGATGTCCGTCCCGCAGACGATCGGGAGCGGGCGCCGCTGGTCGGGTGAGCATACACCCCCTGTCTGGTCCCCTTCCACCGCTGTGGCCTCACAGCCGAAATTACGGGCCGCCGCCATCTTGGGATACCCGAAGCACTACACGCAGTGCTCCGAGGCCTACCCGCAGCTTCTCCGCTCAGCATCTGATCCGGCCTTGAGGAGGGAGGAGGCCAGCTCACCAGACCCCACGGAGAGTGCGGAGGACTTTCCAGCGCTGCCACAGTCAGCCCACCCCAGCTCCCACCCGTTTGCTCCATCCAGAGTTGGGCAGCACACTAGCCTGGGAGAGGGCTCAGTGGGGACACCATCCCCCCCTGGGCTTCAGCATCAACCCCACCCCAGGCCTCTCCAGCACGCTGCGCCCCAACTGGTGTCACTGGCATCTCTGGCTCAGCTGACATGCCCCCCTGTCCCCTCCTCACCCCGGGACAGGGGAGAAGAGGACTCCCAGTCCCAGCAGGCCCAGGCCTGTGGAACTCATGAGGGCTGGGGACATGAGAGCCCCATCTGGGGGCCCCCACGGCAGGCTCTCACACAGCCTCCCTCACATGCTGCTTCTCCACCACAAACACCAGACGTAGCTGCATTCCAGCCCATCCCCCCGCAATGGCTTGTATACCTGCAAGCAATGCCTACCAAGGAGGATTTTAAACAGCTTATATTGGACGTGAAATCCACTTGCAGGTCTGAGATCCAAAACCTCCAATCGGGCCTCAAACACCTGGCTGATCGCGTGGAAATGGCAGAAGAGGAAATCCAGGAAACTAAACTGGCAGTTCATCGGACACAAACGCAAGGCACGGAACACCGCACATTGCTTAGAGACATGCAGCGTCATTTAGAAGATCTGGACAACAGGGGGCGCAGGAACAACATTCGCGTCCGGGGGTTACCGGAATCGGAGGGCCCCGAAGATGTACGCTCCACTTTACATACCCTGTTCAACAACCTGATTGGGGCCCCCCCGACTAAACCCATAGAAATGGACAGAGCTCACCGGGCGCTGCGCCCCAAAGGGGCCAACTCCAAACCCAGGGACATAATATGCAGGCTAAGCTCCTACCCCCTGAAGGAGGAAATAATGCGTCAAGCCCGCCTCGCCCGCAGAGTGACCTTGGACGAGGTCCCCGTTCAGCTCTTCCCGGATCTATCGTGGATCACCTTACAAAAGCGCAGGCTTCTACAGCCATTATTGCGCACCCTGCAGGATGAGAATATCCCGTACAGATGGGGTTTTCCATTTAGCCTCACAGCGAACTCCCAAGGCAAGTCGGCTGTCCTGAGATACCCGGAAGACCTCCAAGCATTCTGTGAAACTTTGGACATTCAGATTCCCCAGTTGCCGGACTGGGATCTCGTGGCCACACCACCTCCGCCACCCTCGGTGTGGCAGAAAGTCCCACCACCCAAACGGCCCAGAGGCTCGGAGGGATCCAAGAGAAGCCCACACGGGCACCACAGGAAGAACTGATCCAATCCTACTGACACGGGTCCCGACCCACAAGATGCCCCCCTCCTTTTTTCCTTTTTTTTTTTTTTTTTTTTTTCTGCCAATTAGGGACCCGGCCCTGGACACCCCTCTAGTAGCATTACCCATTCCCCATGCCCGAGACTTCAGTCAAGTTTAGCATCAAGGGCAAGTCTCGGCTGAGACTTTAGAGAGAGACCCTTCACCCCCCTTCTCCCACTCCCCTACCTAGTTCCCAGATGTATTGGACTTTGACACATGCGGTTTTGTTGTTTAGCATGATCGCTTTAGGGTTCCCCTGGGCTCCCCTGGCACGACCCCCAGGGGCCGGGCTGGTGGGGCCCTCGGGAAGCCGCTCAGACCTGGGCCTGTTGGCCCTGACAGGTCGACACTTAGAGTTATTGTTTTGTTACAGTTGCCTCATTCTAATGTTTTCACTTCTCTCTTCTTTTTATTCTAGATTCTTCTCTCCACCCCTCCACCCCCGTCATCGTGTGGCCCTACACAGTACTTCCGGAATGGTCTTGGTTCTCCTCCTGCGGTGTCTGGCTCCCGGCCTCTGGCGAGCGTGTCCCCTCCATCATCAGATAAGTACGGTTCCCTTCACCACTACACACCCTCATGGCTAAGATACTTTCCCTAAACGTTCACGGTTTAAACTCCAATAGAAAGAGACACCTGGCCCTGTCAGAGTTTAAGCAGTCGGGGGCGGATGTAATTATGGTCCAGGAAACACATTTAGATAAAGGAGGTTCTCTTGCATTCGCGTCACGGTACTACTCTCAGATATACCTCTCATCAGGGCCCCGCAAAAAGGCCGGAGTGGCCATACTCATTAAGAAAGGGTCTCCCTTTATCAGCTCACACCACTATAGCGACCCACAGGGGCACTACATCATCCTACAGGGACTGTGGCAGAACCAACAAGTGACTTTCTGCACTGTATACGCCCCAAACATCCGGCAACTTGGGTTCCTCTCCAAGGTGTATGCACGCCTCTTCCGCACAGACAATGGGATCTTGGTAATCGGAGGGGACTTTAACCTGGTCCAATCGGTCACTTTAGACCGCCATGTGGTGAACCCCAGGGTGCCTTCAGACCGAGTACTTAGGGACTCGAGGCTGTTCCGACAGATATCCAGACGTTATGCACTTTTTGATGCCTGGCGGGTTCTCCACCCTGGCGATCGCCAATTTACATATTACTCAGCCCCTCACCGCACACACTCCCGAATCGATTATTTTTTTGTGAACAATATTACCCTACAGCTGGTCAAGGCAGTGCAGATCCGTCCGATCTCCTGGTCAGACCACGCTCCAGTCCTGATGACCTTAGGAATAGGCTCCCCGATGGCCAAACCCTGCACTTGGCGCCTGAACACATTTCTCCTCCAGCACCTCCCCTCAAAAATAGAGTTGGAATCCACCTTGAAGAATTACTTCGAGGACAATGATACTCCAGATATAACCCTCTCCACTTTGTGGGAGGCTCACAAGGCGGTGCTGAGGGGGAAGTGCATAGGCTTGTCTTCAGCCATGAAAAAAAATGCTCAGGCGTTAAAACAGCGTACAGAGGTAGAACTCAAGGCTCTAGAACGACGGCTGCAGGAATCCCCTACTCTATCGCTCCTGAAAAAGATCTCTACACTGAGGGCCACCCTGGGAGACATAGCGCTGGGCAAAGTGGAAAAGGCACTACTTAGACTCAGACAAAGGTTCTACGATAGGGGTAACAAAGCCCACTCCCTCCTGGCCAGAAAACTACGCGACAGCACCCAGGCCACGACCCCGCACCAGGTCCAGAATAACACAGGAGACCTAGTCTCTCACCCTAAAGACGTAGTCCAGTGCTTCGCAGACTTTTACACAACTCTATACAATAACCCTGACATCCCCCATGATCCTCCATCTCCTGACCTCATTCAACGCATGACCAGTTACCTGGAGCAGAGTGGTGTCTCCAGGCTCAAACCCTCGGATCTGGCCCCCCTGAATGCTTCTATCTCGGAGGAGGAGCTAGAACAGACCATTAAATCCCTGCCCTCACACAAAGCCCCGGGACCCGACGGATTCCCCTATGAATACTACAAAACATTCCTCCCCCTACTCCTGCCTCGCATGTGTAAACTATTTAATGCATTCCTCAGGGATACTCCTATTCCTGGGGACATGCAACGTTCCTTCATCACGGTGATTCCAAAGCCGGATAAGGACCCCTCCCTGTGTGCAAACTACAGGCCCATCGCCCTTTTGAACTCCGATTTGAAAATCTTCACTAAATTACTGTCCATCCGACTGAACTCAGTACTCCCCTCCCTCATACACAAGGACCAGGTGGGATTTGTCCCGCTTCGTCAAGCTGGAGACAACACTAGGAAAATTATTGACCTAGTCGAGGTGGCGAACAGAATGTGTCAGAGGTCCATATTGTTGGGCCTAGACGCCGAGAAGGCCTTTGACCGCTTGGGGTGGCCCTTTCTGTTAACCACGCTGCGACATGTAGGTTTTAAGGGGCCATTCCTGCGGGCTATCCAGCACCTGTACTCCGACCCATCCTCCCAGGTCAAGACCCCCTTTGCCCTCTCCTCCACATTTCCAGTAACTAACGGCACCAGGCAGGGGTGCCCCCTGTCTCCCCTGCTGTTCGCGCTATGTGTAGAACCCTTAGCCGCCACCATCCGTCAGAACCCAGATATCAGAGGGATCTTAGTTAGAGATCAAGAGTTCAAAATATCTCTATTTGCAGACGATGTCATCCTCACACTCACCCAACCCAGGATCTCCCTCCCGAACCTGCACGCGGAGCTTGATCGCTTTAGAGCGCTGTCAGGCTACAAAATAAATGCGTCCAAATCAGAAGCGCTCCCGCTTAACATCCCCGACGAGGAGGTGGCCCATCTACGCACAACCTTCCCTTATAACTGGAAAACCTCCTCACTAAAATATCTGGGGATCCACATCACTCCCACCTACGCTACCCTTTATCAGCAGAACTTCCCTCCCCTTTTCCGTACTATTAGGACTCTTCTACAACAATGGAGAAAGCACCACATCTCCCTCTTGGGGAGAGTAGCGGCAATAAAAATGGCGATCCTCCCAAAACTACTCTACCTGTTCCAAACCCTACCTATTCCAGTGCCCTACGCCCATTTGAGAAAACTCCAGACTGAGCTGCTCCAGTATACATGGAACTACAAGCGACATAGGGTCCCCCGGTCGGTGCTGCTGGCGGCAAGATCGGAGGGGGGTCTAGCATACCCTGATCTCGTAAAGTACTACCAAGCGACCCAGTTGAAGGCAGTAGCCTCCTGGTTCACGTTGCGGTCGTACAATAAATGGACTCAAATAGAAAAGCTCTGGCTGGCCCCGGTACATCCAAACAACTTACTGTGGAATGCAGATGTGGAGGTTGATCCCGCTAGCATGTTAGGTCCAATGACCCAGCTTAGACGCACGTGGCGCAAATTGGTACGCCAACATAAATTATCCTCTGATGGATCCCTTCTGACCTCCTTTACCGGCAACCCCAAAATCCCAGATAGCCTCACCCACAGAATGTCTGCTCCATGGACGGCAAGGAACCTTTTTCACTTCGGGAACCTAGTGGATCCCCTGACTCGCAAAATGCGTACATTTGCGGACATTCAGGCAAAATATGATATGCCACGCCAAGAGTTCTATGGATATCTCCAGATTCGCCACTATGCGCTGACTTTCACCCCAAATCTGCAGTTTTCCCCCCCAACGGCTTTTGAGAGGCTGATATTGGCGGGCACAGCACAGCAGGGTTTGATCTCTAACATATATAAAATACTGAATTCTCGGCCTGTAGATACTAAGGGCAAACATGCATACATGCTTAAGTGGGAAAAGGCCCTGGGTGAGGAGATATCCGTGGAGCAATGGCAGGCAATCTGGTCCCAAGCGGCGAAAAGCTCGATCTGTACACTATACAAGGAGAACATATATAAAATCCTCTACTTTTGGTACATGACACCAGATGTTCTTCACGCCATTTACCCGACCACTTCGGACCGCTGCTGGCGCTGTCGACAAGACAGGGGTACGCTTGTCCATGTTTACTGGAGTTGCCCACTGATCGTCCCCTTCTGGAACTCTGTCCAGCAATTGTTGGGCGGACTTCTGGATAGGATGCTTCCCCTGACCCCGAAAGTTTACTTATTAGGATTGCCCCCACCAAACCTTCCGGCACCCTACAAGAAACTGACCAGACATATCCTCACGGCAGCGCGCTGTCTGGTGGCCCTACATTGGAAGCGCACTGCCCCTCCCCCCCCTGAGGCCCTATATGCCAGGATCAAGGATGTGGAACTGATGGAGGGGATGACGGCCAGAATGATGGACAGATTGGAGGCCCACAACGAGGTTTGGGAGCTTTGGCGCCGTCGGGAGGAGACACCCTGATCAGGTACCTAGACCACACTGGTGATTTACCATCCCATTCCCCTCCCCCCCCCTCCTTCCCTGCCTCCCCCTATCCCCCTCCTCCCCCTATCAACCTCCTCCCCTTCTTCTTCGTGCTATCTCTTTTCCTCTCTTCTTATCTTTTCCCGTGCAATCACGGTTGTTTCTAGATTGTTCACTAGTATACTGATGCACTGACGTATGTTTTTTTTTTTTTTCTTGTACCTTGCACTTAACTGATCTATGTGGTTGTGTATCACTTCAAACTCTTAGCTGCCTTGTACGAAGGTACACAGCGAGTCTGATAAAGCCTTGGACACTGTCATGTAGAGTAATGACCACTCCACTAGTCGTTGCTTATGTGAATGATCTTACATGTATACGTGTGTTGGAAATTTCTAAATAAAACTATTATTGATAAAAAAAAAAAAGCACTGTAATTTATTCCCTTTCCCTCTACTATTCCAAAAATTATAATTTCCCCTCCACTTCACAATTATGTGCCACTTTGTATTGGTCTATCATATAAAAGCCCAAACAAAACAAAACAAAAAAAATAAAAGACAAATTGTGGAAAATTTCATGGGGGTATGATTATTTTTCAAGACTACGTACATAAATACACACATACAAAAATAAATAGATCCCCTGCAGATTTTATAAGTTCGCCCACAGAATTGAAGGGTCTATAATTTTTATCATGTGTGTATATTACATGATAGACAGAATATCAACCAAAAATCCAGAAAAAAAAACAGAATACAAATGTTATAAATTGAGTTTCAATTCAGTGAGTAAAAGTAGTATTTGATCGCCAAGCAAAACATAACTTGGTACTCGGTGGTAAAACCCTTGTTGGCAAGCACAAGGGGGGAGAGGTTTCTTGTAGTTAGTTACCAGGTTTGCACATCTTAGTAGTGATTCTGGCCCACGCTTCTTTACAGAACTTCCTTAGGGTTTCTTGTCTGTCACTTGGCAACTCGAAGTTTAAGTTCCCTAAAATAAATTTCCTATAGCAGTGATGGCGAACCTCGGCACTCCAGATGTTTTGGAACTACATTTCCCATGATGCTCAACTACACTGCAGAGTGCACGAGCATCATGGGAAATGTAGTTCCAAAACATTTGAGGTGCCAAGGTTCACCATCACTGACCTATAGGATTAAGGTCTGGAGAGGGGTAAGGCCACTTCATGACCTTACTGCGCTTCTTTTTGAGCCACCCCTTGGTTGCCTTGGCAGTATGTTTTGGGTCATTGTCATGCTGGACGACCCATCTTCAGTGTTCTGGCAGAGAGAAGTAGCTTCTCATCCAAGATTTTACAATACATGGCCCTGTCCATTGGCCCCTCAATGCAGCAAAGTCAGCCTGTACCATTAGCAGAAAAACAGCCCCAAAGCAAAAGGTTTCCACCTCTGTGCTCGACTTTAGGGATGGTGTTCTTTGGGTCAGTCATAGCATTTTTCTTCCTCCAAACACAGCGAGTCACGTTAATGCCAAAGAGCTACATTTCGGGGAGAGGGACCTTGCGGGTGCTGTTAGGATTTCAATCCATGGTAGTGTATTGTGTTACCAATTGTTTGTGTGGTGACAGTGGTCCCAACAGCCTTGAGATCACTCACAAGCTCCTCCCGTGTAGTTCTAGGCTGATCCCTCACCTTTCTGATGATCATCCTTACCCCATGAGGCAAAATTATGCATGTAGCTCCAGACCGAGAGTAATTGAAATCCAGCCTTGTGCAGGTCTACAATGTCTACATGTCACTAATATCTTTTGACAGCTTTGGTCTTGCCCATGATGGTGAGGTTTAAATGGAAGAAAGATTCTGGTGACAGGTGTATTTTATACACATAACAAGTTGTCGTTAGGAGCACCTTTGTACCACATGAGCACCTACTGTAGCCAGTCTGTGGGAGCCAGAATTGCTGTTGGTGGGTAGGAGGATCAAATACTTATTTTACTCACTGAACGGCAACTCAAATTTATAACGTTTGTATCAAGCGTTTTTTCGGGATTAGGGAGACACGCCAACCAGAAAGGTGTGCCCGATTCTGTGTCTCTCATTTAAAATACACCAGTGATAATTATAGACCCTTAATTTCTTTCTAAGTGGGCAAACCTACAAAATCCGCAGGGGCATTAAATAATTATTCACCCCACTGTAGATACACACAAATATATAATTATAGAGATATTATATTGAAAGATATGAAGCCTCTAGGGACCCCCACCTTCACTCCGGAGAGAAGAACTTCATCAGCACTCTTCACCATACTTCGGAAGAATCCACCAAACATCTCTTTAGTGTTTTTCCGCCTTACACTTAACTAAAATCAGAAAGATTGTGTATTAGCTACCACATCCTTAAAAACATAACAGATCTCAAAATGTGAGATTAGCATTGCTTTATCCATAGCATCCAAGTAAAGCTCAACTTCTGACCTACATAGAATAGATGGACGGTCAACACAAATGTTTTATTCCTGTATGTGCTATAGCTATATAATAAAAAAAATTATAATATATATATATATATATATATATATATAAATATATATATATATATATATATATATATATATATATATATAATATATATATATATATATATATAAATATAAACCAACAGGTACAAAAGACGTACGCTAAAAGCTTCGGAGGAAGTTGTTCTTTTGTTTCTGTTTGATGGAGCGTTTTAAATTTAAGTCAAGATTTTATTTTTTATTTTTTAGCAAAGCAAGCAAGCTCCTTTTGAATGCTGCAAACTTTTCAGGAGGCTTAACAGGAGGGAAATGCAAACTGGCTCCAGTGTCCCATGTTCTTATTGTGGGTGTGTTTGTAGATTTCACAACAGTTGAAGTATATTTTGGTCAGGTAGGGTGCCCCATCTATACATTTTCAGAATATGGAAGAAGAGATGATCTAGAGATCTAGGAGGGTTTTTTGAATGTATACGTTCAAATTATGGGAAAGCCTTTCAACTATGCATCTTAGGTGCATATTTAGCTGCAGTGTTAATTTTGGCAGCAACCTTTGATTTATGCCGCGTACACACGATTGTTTTTCGGCATGAAAAAAAAAAATGTTCTCAGCATCTAGAAAAAACGTTTTTTCCAACCTCATCATTAAAACGACGTTGCCCACACACGATCGTTTTTAAACCTCTAGCAAAGCGTGGTGACGTACAACGGCACTATAAACGGGAAGTTCCATTCGGATGACGCCACCCTTTGGGCTGCTTTAGCTGATATCGTGTTAGTAAAAGACGATTTGCGCTTTTATGTCTGTTACAGCGTGATGAATGTGCTTACTCCATTACGAAGGGTGGTTTTACCAGAACAAGCTCTCCCGATTTATAACTTGCTTCTGAGCATTCGCGGGTTTTTAACGTCGTAACGTAGCCCACACACGATCATTTTTTAGAACCCGAAGAACGATAGTTTAAAACGTTGTTAAAAAATGCAGCATGTTCAAAAAAATTGTTGTCGTTTTTTAGAACCCAAAAAGTGATGTGACACACACACACACGATCATTTTAAATGACATTTTTTAAAAACTTTGTTTTTAGTCTTAGGACTAAAATTATATTTTAGTTCAGTATAATTTTAGTCAACCAAAATCTAATGGATATAATTAAATTGTAATGCATTAGTTAACATTTTCTCTACAATTTCCAAACTCAAATACTGCTGAAGTGAAAAATCAAATTGGTTATTATTTATGGTATTGAGGTACGAACTTGCACTACAGACCAATGTTAATTTTGAATTCAAATTTCAATTTAGTCTTAGTCTTTTGATTAAAATGCAATTTTAGTCAACTAAAATGTTATTAATTTAGGTCGACTAAAATGCTTTAGTCTAAGAAATTAACACTGGTTTAGCCGCTTTACTCTTTCTTAGAAAAAAAAAAGGGGGGGGGGGTTGTGACACTACTGACTGAATGAGAAAACTGCAACTAAATGGAAAAATATCAGCTATCAAACCGCTGTGTCAGCGTCCAGGCCTTGGCCTCTACACAGGAAGGAAGGGTGCTTACATCTTGGTCGTATTCCAGGAATATATGGAAGTTTCGGTCTTTGCTCAAGATAGGATGAGAGGCGATTCTCTGAAGAAAAACTTCATGGACAGACACAGTTTTCTTAAAAACTGCCAGATATTCCCTGGAAGCACAAGGGGACAAAGTTACAGAATGCAAGGTGACATGAACAAGTGTACAATTCATGATTACAGCCAAGTAGAACAATACTTTTCACAAATTCTCAGATTTGTTCAGATTTCATATTAAGCAAATTCATTTTCCCAAACAGAAAAATAAAAATCACAGCATAAAAACGCTGGCAGTCGTGTTGTCCTCCTGCACACATCTGGCACACCAGCCTTTGTGTTCCACTCTGCGAGCCCAGGACACTTTAATCCTCAGGGATTATCTGTATGCAATATAAACCCTGGACACAGCTCCACATACACAGCGTTACGATGGAGGAGCATCATCTGCCAAACTGCTAAAAACAATTATTTCCTGCCAATAACCACAGCTGCTAGCCAAAATTGTTAAAGGAAAATAAACCATTTACAAATCTGCTATATGGATGTGTCGTTATTGCAGTTTATTAGATTTTGTTTACCAAAAAAAGCCAAAATGTCCTAAAGTGCAACTTGATGGAAAGAAACAGCAACTGAGACTCTGACCCCTCAGAAGGACTTGCCGGGTTTGCACTTAAAAATCATTTTTGGAGTAAGCCATTGCAGGGAACTGCGATTTTTGCCTTGAATGTAACTTTTGGGAAACCATTAAAGGAACACCAAGCATAAAGCTACAGAGTTTATAGTCAGGGGTTGGGCTTTGACAATTATGTACAAAGGGAGTTTTATTTGGCATAGGAATTCACGCAACCCTAGATGTGCTATATTTCATGTGCAAGATGTGCAATACTGGATCTGGATCTTTATTTTTTCAGACTGCTTTGAAAAAATAAAATAAAAAAAAAGAAGACTTGGATTTACATGTCTAAAAGTGCACAAGAAAGCTTAAAGAGGAAGTAAACCCCCCCCCCCCCCAAAAAAAAACACACTAGCTCATTATGAATAACTTACCTGAGATCTAAGCCCCCGCAGCAGTTCTCAGTCACCTCCTCTGTCGCCGCCATGATTACCCGGAGTGACTTCCGGGGATCGCTGCTCTGGCGCTGTGACTGGCAAGGGCAACGATGACGTCACTCACGGCATGATCGCCGTTAGAAGCGGCACACTCAGTTTGCCTGTGCCTGATGTCTACGGCCATTTGTTGCACCTACAGGTAAGCCTTAATCCAGGCTTACCTGTAGAAAAAATGGTTGGAAGCGGTTTGCAACCACTTTAAGAAGTTCAGGGTTTATTTTTTTAGGAATCGTACTCAACTAGGTGGATGCAGCATTGGTTCGATGCTGCATCTGTCCCCCCGCCAGCTCCAAACTCCAAGAGCTGAGAGCCAGTGACTGTCAGTCACCGGCTATCTGCTCTGCCTCCCCCATGCTCAATGGAGTGCCAAGCTGTGGAGGGAGCGGGAGTGGCTGGCTCTGCCTCAGCAGTTCGCCGGGAGGCTGGGCCAGGTGCCGATCCAGGGTGGTGGGAGGACACAGACCATATTGTCGCCATCGTGCCCCAGCCCTATGACGTCAACCGACAGCAGGCTTCAGCCCGAGTTTGCTGAAAACAGGTCACAGGAGTGAAGAATGGATTGCACTCCTGTGACGCACAGGAGAAGTACAGCCAAATGAGATTTGGCTATGCGTCTCCTTTGAGCCAGCCATAGACAGTTTGAATCTTGGACATTTCAGCAAGTACTAGCCAAGATTTGTACCATGTATGGGTAGATTGTACAAGCTTGTTGTCAGATTTTTAGGATGCTGCATTCCTGGAAAGGATGGCCCCTTGCGGGGAGGACACAATAGCTCCATAGAAGGGATTTCCTCATCAACACCGACTGTTGAGGAATCAAGTGATTTTCTTTCCTGCAACCAAGAAAATTGTATCGATGGCCTGCCTTTGATTTCTGTGCGTTTCCAAGCATCGCTTCACAGGACCTCTACTTTGGGCGTTTCACAAGAACAGAAGAATCGTATAAATGACTAACACTAATCAAAGCGCTAGATGAAAGAAGATCACTTGTCCAAGTGGCAACCCGCGACTGTAAGAGAATATGAATTGTATGCTGGGACCATAGTGACTCAGAGCCTCTTTAACAAAACCTCCTGACAGTTTTGGTTGGACAAAATTTCATAAAATCATGCTGGTGCGAGGAAACATTCTTAATCCCAGTCTGGAATTCAATGAATAAAAATTCAGTTTAATTTAATACCGATGGAAAGAATATCCTAATATGTGAATCACCTACTTAGATATATTCTGGGACTTTAGTGGTAGAATCTGTTTGAGTCTCTACCACTCTCATCAGGCCATAACAATGGTCCCAAACTGCAGTAACTGGGTCCTCAGTTAAAGGGGTTGTAAAAGATATCCCCCCCCTAAATAGCTTCCTTTACCTTTGTGCAGTCCTCCCTCACTTACCTCATCCTTCCATTTTGCTTTTAAAATGTCCTTATTTCTCCTGAGAAACCCTTACTTCCTGTTCTTCTGTCTGTAACTACATGCAGTAATGCAAGGCTTTTTCCCTGATGTGGAGAAAGCCTCCTGGGGGGGGGCGAGCAGAAGTGTCAGGACGCCCACTAACACACAGATCCTTTCTCTATCTGCAAAGTAGAGAGTGTCCTGACTTGCCTGCTCGCCCCCTCCCCACTCAAGAGGCTTTCTCCACACCAGGAAGAAAGCCTCAAATTACTGCGTGTAGTTACAGACAGAAAAACAGGAAGTGAGGATTTCTCAGAAGAAAGAAGGACATTTAAAAGCAAAATCGAAGGATGAGGTAAGTGAAGGAGCACTGGACTAAGGTAAAGGAAGATATATAGGGAAAATGTTTTTACCTTTACAACCCCTTTAAGCCAGACACTTTACAATCTAATTTCACAATTTACTTCAGATCTAATTATGTAGTACAAAAGCCGCTCTTGTCTAATATAGAATAGATTGTTTAGGCGACATTATATGCAAGAAGAGTAAAAAGCTGTTAGCGCTTAGAAAGGAGGGAGAGCGAGAGCACTTGGCTGAAAAAAAATTGCTACCTCACCCTAACCTATTTTGAAAGTAGAACTAAAAGAAAAAAAAAGCCCTTGGAGCCGAAAAACGTGTGCGATTTTGCCGCAATTTTTACTATGGTTATGGGGTTTGTGTTCTTACGGCATTTTCAATGCATTTCAGTGGGGGAGTTGCTTTTTTTTTTTTTTTAGCTGACCGAAAATGCAGCAAGCGGGATTTTTAACACCACAGTGGAAGCACAAAGCACCAGTTAGAATTCATATTCATTAAAAAGTCGAATGCAAAGACAGTACATACGCCTCCAATTCCTGTTTCATTTTGGCAAATTCATCCTTTGTCATAGAGCCTTCTCCTTCACCCAGCTTCTGCATTTTGTCCCTGGGCCCATCGAAGTCAGGTTTTGCAGGTGCAGGTGGAATCTAGATAGGAAGAACATTTTTGAAGTAGAGGAATGTGAAATATTACTGTAAACTTTGCAAGACATACAAGCCTTTTTTTGGCTTACTCGTCAGAAGAAAGCCAACAGGGCGATCTATCTGTACATAAAGCCATAAATAAAGTAGCTAGCAAACTTTAATGCACACCTGTATATTACCTGTTCTTCCCATATGCTCTTTTTCTGTTCTTCCCATATGCTCTTTTTCTGGATATAAAGTAAACAATTTGCTTGTGCATCTTTTTCTTTGAACTACTTGCATATTAAACCCCACATGAGGCGTGGGGTGCATTCATACCTGCAAATGCATCTGCACTCCAATTAGATGCAAGAAACGCAGCAGGGGTTCCCGTGATTACCTGCGGGAAGCAGCCCCATTTAATGCAATCAGAGGATGCCGACTCCTGCAGCTAAATTGCAGCTACGTGCATGTAATCACTCATGCATGCGAGTGTTCGTCCCTGGACATGGACTGTCTGCGTCCAGAGCCGACCACTCCATGCAAGTGGCCGTGATTTGCTGCACGAGACGGCAGCCTCCCACTGCTTTTTTTTTCTGGGAGTCTGTGCTATCCCAGCTCCTCTGTCCTTTCCACCATCACCCTACATTAGGGGTCTACAAACTATGGCCCTCCAGTTGTTCAGGAACTACAATTCCCATCATGCCTTGTCAAGTCTGAATGTCAGAGTTTTACAATGCCTCATGGGATGTGTAGTTCTGCAACAGCTGGAGGGCCGTAGTTTGAGGATCCTTGCCCTACATAATCTTTACTGAGCTTCTAGGGGAGGAGTGAATGATAATAAAGTGTCACTTGAGCGACAGTTCTGACTCGGACACGGACAGACAAAGCGACACAAAATATGTCAGTTTAAATTTGCTGCCGGTGTCGCGCACGCACCCCTGCCGCAACCCCCGTTATTGGGCCCGCGGACCCTATGTCCGCCAATGTGCCGCGATCGTGCGTCACAGAGCTGCAGAACGGGGGATGCCTGTGTAAACAAGCATCTCCCCATTCTGCCTAGTGACCAAAAATATGTAGAAGAATACGTAGCGGCCTAAATTAAAGGAAAAATTTGTTTTATAAGGTCATTTGCAAGGGGAGATGATTAGTGAGACTGCATGCAGCAAATGTAAAATACCCACAATAATGCCAGCATACTCCTCATTCTCCGTAAGAGAGTCATGTAACCAGTTGAAGTCATCGTGCTGGCGGGTCACAGAGAACTCTGGGTTCTGGAAAATGTTCAGGGTAGTCTACAAAATAAAATTGTAAATTTGTATTATAATGCAGTACACACACTTTCCATATTGTGCTATGCTAAAGCAGTATAATGTCTTATATGGAAGTTAAAAGGCAAGGTCAGACTTTTACAAGGTCTAGTGTGTTTAGCTGGTCACACTCAATACAACCTGTTAAACACAATGTTCATTGGGCTTCACAAAACTATGCCATGCAAAATAATTAGATCTGCATGAAAGCCAGGGAACCAACATTACAGAAGATGACCAATAACAGATTTTGGTTTTCCCCTTCATCCTGGATTTTTTGTCGGTTGATTTTGCCCAATTGCATAAGGCACAGGTGAATGACATCACCCTAGGGCAGTCGCAAATGGGGGGACACCTTTATAGGCACAGCCTCATGGACAGCAGAGACTGTCAGTAGATCATAATAAATACCAGTGGCGGTGCGTCCATAGTAGGCCACCCCCTCTCTCCTGCACCCGTCACTCAATAGATAGATTCATACATTGCACGAATCTAGCTATTGTCGCCGCTGCTGCCCACTACTCAGGTGTCCGGCCCCCTGCTGAGCACCTGCCATCTGAATTACATCGGTGGATGTGTTTTGGAAGTGCCTGATTAGAGCCAGAGGCTCTAATAGGCTTTCTGATTAGAGCCTGTGGGCTCAGATACAGACCTAGCCTGTGGGCTCTAATCAGCTTCCAAATTGTTAAAACAGCTGAGCCGTATAATGAATGCTGTGTTAGGGAATCCCTTTCCTAACACCGACCCGCCTCTCAGCCAATCAGGTGCATCGGGTCTGGTTACTGGTCACCCGATTGGCTGAAGCGACAGGCGCTGTGATTGGACGTCCAATCATAGAAGAGAGGACATGAGAAGACATCAAGGACTCAAATTGGCTTCATTTGATGGGAACACACTGGCTGGGTTTGATGGGCACAGTGGCTGCAATTGATGTTTTTTTCTTTTTCAATTTCAATTTTGAGCACCAGCCGCCACTGATAAATACACACGTGGTCTGCATCAGATTTCAGAGCACAGTAATGTAAATCAATGCAGACCATTGTGCTGAACCCCATGAAGTGCTTACTATTTCTTTTTTTTACAACAGAACTATATGCAGGCTGCGTGAATATCATGTACATCTACAGCAATACAAGTTAGGACACAGCTTTAGAGATACATTCAGTTGCACATATTCAAAGGGCCTTTAGCATATGTACTGGGTATATAAGGCAACCTGCACAAATAAGACATTTACACACCACATAATTAATATAAAATCAAAAAGCCAACCTCCTCACCAGGTGTTTTTGTTCCTAAAGGTCACTTTAATCTCACCTTTGTGTGGACGGTGAATTTCACTTTATCTCGTTCGCTGATTGCGTCTGGAATGTCAATCTGTAGCGATGCATCCATGTTCAGATCCACAGATACAGACCTAGCCTAATGGCAAATCAATGGATACATGATTAGAATTAAAAGCCAAACATTATAAGGATTAACATTCACAGAATAAAGTCATTTTAAAAAAACTTATGTAATGTTACTTTATGTAAGCAATAGTACGACTTTAGCTTTTAGGAGGCATCAGCACTTATGGGCTCTAAATTTTAAAACAAAAAACGCAATACCAACCCACCTGTATGCATTGCACAGCGCGGTGCCCATTGTAATATTTATGGTCTTATTGAAGAAAGGCCGTTATGAGGCTTTAAAAACACTGCTTATAACAACGCGTAAACAGAGGGTATTGATGCACCTGTGAGCAAGCCCCAAGGGCTCCTTCACACTGCCACAAGGGACCGGCACAGCATGCAAGAGTGTACAAAACCTGTATTAAAATCATTCCCGGCAGACACAGACTGCATACATCTGCCCATAGAAAGCACTTATAGGATGTGGCCGTGATTGGGTATACACAGGAAGTTGCTTAATGTGTGTATATACACACACACACACACACACACACACACACACACTATCTAGAGACACTAAATGCAGGGGGGGAAAAAAAAAAGTATTTTAATTTAAGCAAGCTGCTTGCAGTGCGGGCACGCGACAGGAGGGAGGGGCCAGGAGCACAGAAGAGGGACCCGAGAGGAGGAGGATCCAGGCTGCTCTGTGCAAATCCACTGCATAGGAGGTGGCAAGTATGAGAGGCCCCCCCCCCATAAAAACAAATGAGACTTTACAAACCCTTAAAACACAGGTTTTAGGACACAAACTCATTTAAAATGTATTCCTCAATAACCACTGATGATATAAATCCACTGAGCACAAGATGCCTTTGCAAACCCTGTTACTACAGGAGTGATGGTGACATCACTGTACTGCACACAATCTGTTGGGAGGTCCCGACAGGTTTCCTACTGCAGAATACTACATGAGGGGAAGATACAAGACCAGTCACCCTGCAAAGGCAGAGAGCAGCAGTGACCAGTCTTTATTACCGGAAGCGCCTGCACAAAGGTTTAAGCTGGATTACACCACAGATATACAAGAAACACAACACGCCCCATATGGAATCAACATTTGCTTATTCCAGAGTACAATGCTTACAAGATTTTCTTAAACACTATATAGGGTTCATTTATCAACATTTTCACCCAAGAGTCACAACTTTCAAAGATCCACTAATTTTACAAAAGAACACTTGAAAAATGCTTTAAAGCAGTAGTAAACCGCCGTGTTTTTTGCAACCTAACCTGCAAGGCAACACCATAATGTGATAGCATGCATCGCATACTAGCACATTATGTGAAACTTAAAACAAAGCCCTCCAGCGCCGCACTGTCACCACTGAGAGGATTTCCATCTTCACGGAGTCTTCCTTCCGGGTTCACGGACTCCGGCTGTGTAATTGACCGGAGCCGCGATGACGTCACTGCCGCTTACCGCGTATGACTGTGAAGGAGTTGCCCGGACGGCCGTTCCATCAGAGCGCATGAGCCGGTGACGTCATTGCTTGCATGTACAGTAAATATCTGCAAAACAGTGCATGTTTAGGAGATATTTACAGTACCTATAGTACTTTATTATAAGCTTACCTATAGGTAAAAGTCAGATAGGAGTTTACTCTCAACTTTAATTCTGTGTGAAAGTTAGAATATCTATCTATCCTGTTACTGATTGTAATTTTCGTGTTCGATCAATTTTTTTAAAGTAAATTAATCAACTAATTTCGATTAACACACAAATTTTTTGGATCACCATTATATATAGTCTCCACTGTAATATCCACAGTCATCGCCGAACACGAGCAGTTGAGGCCGGGTGATGATGTTGGCGCGCCACTCTAGGCACACATGGTCCATCCGCCGGTGACCTAAGATGGCCGCTGCTCCTGGAGCTAGGCCAAAGCGGCAGCCTTTCCTATGGCCAAGGCAGCAGCGGAGACCGCGGATCATGTGGTGTGCCGATCCGCATATGGCGACACGTTCAGATCACAGATCTATATATATTAGGGCTGCGGAAATTAACAATTCCTTGATTAATATAAAAAATATTTTTGATCAGTACTAGTGGTGCAACAGATTGTAAATGATCTGTGATCTGAACGTATCATATGCGGATCGGCACACCACATGATCCGCGGTGCTCCGCTGCTGCCTTGGCCATAGGAAAGTCTGCTGCTTTGGCCTAGCTCCCAGAGCAGCGGCCATCTTGGTCCACCCGGCGGTGGCCTATGTGTGCCTAGAGTGGCGCGCCAATGTCATCCCCCGGCCTCAACTGCTCGTGTTCGGCGATGACTGTGGATATTACAGTGGGGGCTATATATGGTGGTGATCCACAAAATGTGTGTGTTTACAATGGTTTGGTAAAGATCTGCAGGAAACCGAATGGGAAACAGGAAATAAAAAGCTATAATTCACGTCAACTACTACACACAGACTAGCAGACAAAGCAGAACTGTCAGTCAGGGTTCATTGAAAGTCATCTTCCTCTTTTAACCAAGTCTAGAACCATGAAAAAGAAACTGCTGAATCTGGGAAAAAAAATAGATAAGCTGAAATGTATCAACATCCTGAGATAATGGCAGGAAACGAAAAGAAGAATAACAGATTCCCATAGGTGCACTCTACAATATGTAGTAGAAATGCAGAGATTCCACTTTACCTTGGGTGGGGTTAGCCAGTCAGTTGCTAGGCCTAACTACTGGGCTGCACTGAGAAAAAAAGGTCTGCCATTGCTGACCAATGTCTGACAATGCTAGTTTCCTGGCTGTCCTTTGCTTCAATATTGGTGTTTTTCATAATAAGCATCCTTTACCTGCAGACATTCCTCTTTTCACTTCCTCATTGTTCGTTTTTGTTTAGAAGTTTCTCTATTTCTTCTCTGTTCACTTCCTGCTTGTCTGATTGTTACTCACCACCGTGAAGGGAGACTTTATTGCGGTGGTCAGTGACGTGCTCGCCCCCTCCTGGGAACTACATCTGTGTGGCAGGACACTTTCTATGTGTTAGAGACTTCAAGGAGGTGTGAATTACTGGGCGTGCCACAATTTATACCTGGAAATGTAGTTCTTACATGAACGACCCCCGCAAACCAAGAAGTGAATGAGAGAACAGAAACTAAAATGCCGGAGGTGATATAGATGAAGGAATTTAATAGGTATTTACTTGTTTAACAGAATCATTACACTATTCTATCTGTCTAACTTGCAGACAATTATTTCAGGCAAAAAATGTTTTTCCTTTACAACTTATGTCCCCTGGACGCTCTGTGTCTCAGGTGTTGCTAGCAATGCTGCCAGTATCTGCTCAGCAAGTTACACACACAGGCCGATGTACTACTTAACCAGAGCAAGGTTTATTTCTCAGAACATTATGGCATTATGGCATTCTTACATGGAGGAGTCTTAAAGTGGATGTATGTCACAATGTAGAGCAGGGGTGCCCAACCTTTTGAAGAGCGAGAGCCACTTAAGCAACTTGGTAACCTGTCGCGGGCCACAATGAGCAGAACGGGTGGATGGCAGTCGCATCACTGCTTACAGGGCTTCCATCTTCACCTGGTCTGCCTTCCAGGTTCTCAGGCTGCAGGCATTTGAGAGATCGAACCGCGATGGCACGAGCATTGAGCACTGAGGTCCCGTCAGAACGCATGCACCTGTGACGTCACTAGCTGCATAGAACAAGAGAATATCTCCCAAAACAACGCACAATTAGGAGATATTTTTTTTTTTTTAAAGTGTATTTTGTGTGTGAACTCGAGAGAGAGCGGAGCCGGACTGCAGGAGTTGGGAGTAGGCAGACCCTCCCCCGGAGGCAATTGCCATCCTTCTCCATGCCCCCAGTGGCAATAGCGGGTGTGGGGGGGGCCTCCCAATCACCCCGCCCTACCTGCTCCACTTGGGAGCCCGACTTGGGCCCAACAGGACCCCAATGGGGCAGAGGGACTCCCCCTATGAGGGAGTGAGGGGGTCTAGCCCACCAGCCAGCCCCGTAGGCCCTTTGCCTCTCTTTATTTTAGGAGACCTCATGGCCAAAGTGCATGTGTGTTAAACCAATTTTGTGTGCGTGCAAGTGTGGCGTTTTTTTTTGGGGGGGGGGGTGGGCATACTAAGCACAGGCGTACCTTGCATAGCACACCCACCGGGAGCCGGGCTGAGCCCACCAAACTCAATTCACATGTAGCCGAGACCGGGATCCGAACCCTTGGCTGCAGAGGTGAACGGCTTGTCAGCGCAGTGCCAATCACGTTGAGCCACCACAGCTCCCACCTTGGAGATATTTCTTGTACCTGCAGGTTAAATCGCATGGGACCTGTCATGTGTCCCATGCGATCGCCTACAGGGAGGGGCTGCTGTAGGCGATTAAGCTTAATCGCCTAACCAGCCCCTCGGCGGAAGCAGGAAGTGGGACAGGAAGTCCCACTCCTCCTGAAGCCCCCACTCCCCCCCCCCCCCCCAAAAAAAATGACATGCCAAATGTGGCATGTAAGGGGGAGGGGAGTGGAACAAGCGGAAGTTCCAATTTTGGGTGGAACTCCTCGTTAAGCTTTATTTTAGGTAGGCGCGTATCAGCTGTGTTTACTAAAGCTTTAAGTCAATCGCTGAGCTTCGGTACAAATAACTGAAGGACGATTTGTAGCAGAGCACAACCCACAGATGTAGCAAAAGGGACTATAATAGCAAGTCAACACCTAGCTACAAATTGGCAACTGCTGGCATTAGCGCTGATGTGCTTAAAAAGATACACTGGGGTGCCATAAGAATGAATGGCACAATAAGGACACTCGTTTTTAAGCGACTTCGGAAAGGGGCAATGATGCAGGACTGAGCAAGTGTCTGCAAAAGCGCTTTGTTTCCGTATACACCAACACACTATGTTCAGGAGTGATGACAGGTCCCCTTTACCCTTCTGATAATTGCAATGAATATTAGCAGGCTGTGCTGGGTCACTTGATAGTGAGAGCAATAACCTGCGGGTTATCTAGGGAGGAGGCTGTGACTAAACCACAGAAGCACATGATCAGCCCAATTCATGCTGAGAAGGGATAAACAATGTAATACTACAACAAGGATCTTTATTTCAAATGAATTCTAGAAATGAGCTCCATTTACAGACTTAGAAACAAATGCACCATAAATTGTTACAGTGACTATAACAGGATCTTGCAGCTATGCCAAGAGTGCAAATACAAAACCGGTTTGTTCCCATGTAGGACAGTTTACTGCGTCCTGCAGATGAAGCATATAAAGTAAATGAGCAATAAAGTTAGAATCAAGAAGTGTACAAAATAAAAGGCCAGCAAAACCCTGGGCTTGTTCTGCCTTCAACTATAAATGATAGGAGTTTATAAAATATATAAACAGCAGCCGTAACAAATAAAAAGCCATTGGTGCCTGTGTTGGACCACCTTCGCCCTAGTCATTGTTGGCACATACCACAGGGTCTCCTGAAGGGTCACAAGCATGTTAAATGCAACTATACAATATCTATCCACTCTTCAGTTTTTATCTGAGAAGACAGTACACCACAGTAAAGGATCTAGGACAGGATGGACAGCTTTTCTAGTCATCAGTGAGTGCTGGTTTTAAACAGACGTCAGCTGAGCGCCATGTAAAAAACGGCGGCACAGATCTGTAGTGCCACAAGGGCTTGAGCCATCGATAAAAAACAAACACACGCCACCAATGGCAATTCATAGGTTAACCAAATATATACATATTATACAGGCTTTATATAGCGCCATCCGTGTGCGCAGCGCTTTATAGCATGATGACAGTACAGTTCGTTAGAGCTTACAAGCTAGGTATATATATATATATATATATATATATATATATATATATTTTTACACACACACACACACACACACACACACACCATTAGGGCAGTCTGCCACAACACGTGGTGTCATTTAATCCAAGTTAGCCTTACTGTGTAAAACAGGGGATCTCCTTACTGAATATGTATAATGGACCACTGGGGTCGTTGGGGGGGATTTATTTAATAGGGGACCGTCTTATTTTATGACAAAACAGAATGATCACAAATCATACTGCCCGACACACAGGACATGCCGTTCCTGGGTGCCAGGCAGGTGTGTTTTTGTATTTAGCCCTGATGTCGACAGGCAGCAGGGTTTACTTATTTTATGCTCCTTAACGGAGGCCAGGCCACCAGTCCTTGTCAGGGGCCAGGGCATACAGGGGGGTCAGAGAACGTGGGGAATCAGATGCAGGCAGCAGGACAAGGAAGATGGATTCGGTGAGGCGGTAGGGGGAATGGAATACAGGAACGATGCCTCGCAAGTCACTCCATGCAGAAGCTGAAAGATGTTTTTCTCCCCCCTCTCCCTCCAACCGGCTTTCAGCTGCTGTAGGGAGACACACAGGGCATCACCATTGTCCTCGTTTAACCCCCCCCCCAAAAAAAAAAGTTAATCATCATCACTTTCCTGTTGGCTGCATCTGGCCCCTTGCAGAAAACAGGACACGGTGGTCGGATGATCGTTGGACAGCCTCCGGACCGCTGTCACACACATAGCTGGACGTAACATGAAACGGCTGCCCATGCATGTATGGGCAAGGGACTGTGTAAATGAATGTGTGCAATTGTATATATAAATGACTTGCCCTGCTTTATTGTCAAGCGAGTCTTACCTTAGGACAAAATTTAAATAACGTTTTTTTTTTTTTTTTTTAATCAGTACAAGTAGATTGGGACCCCGACTTGGTCCAATGGACAAGTAACTTATAAAAATGTCCACACCCCTGAATTCACAAAAGTTTATGCATTATTAACAACCGTGTTACTGGGGAGAACCCATGGCCTGGTCTAAAAAGTTGGAATCCCCTACTCTTTAAACCACAGATTTTATCTAGACAAGGTGGCTTGGTCAACAAATCGAAGCTGGCGACTTCCAAGAAGAGATTCCTTAAATGCCCCAATTCATAAAAAGGGGAACAATCTGTAACAAGTTGGATGTCAGCGCCAACTTGTTCCGGAGCGGTGGATGACAACACTAACTTGTCTGCTGACACCCGTTGACACGGGCCCGAATGCCAGATGACAATGTGGGCAGTTCAATGAAAACCCGCCAACATTTGGCCCGTGTGTATGGCAGCTGGTCCAACAGAGGCCCAACAAAACCAGCAGCAGCGACCGACTCCTGCTCAGCGCTGACTGGAGTATTCTGGTGGGGGGGGGGGGGGGCCAAATCACTGTGCAAACATCGGATTGTTAGTACAGCGGCTCCGACCTGAGCTATTATTTTTTTCCCCCTTTGGGCCTGTGTTTTACTGGAGATGATCCACGTGCCTAGTCGCTGAGTTGCGTAAAGTGCCCCCCTCGCTATGTATCCTGAGTTCCACTGGCCTGAGACTGGCGTAGCGGGTGCCGCAGGGTAATCTGGTTCCTGACCCAGAAGTGATGTGTAGGACGTCACTTTCGGAACCCCGTTTAGTAGGGTTGTCCCGATACCGATACTAGTATCGGTATCGGGTCCGATACCGAGTATTTGCGGGAGTGCTTGTACTCCCGCAAATACCGCCGATGCCTAATCCGGATACTTTTTTTTTTTTTTTTTTTCGGAGTGGGGGCGGAATGGGGGCGGAGAGAGGGCAGAGAGTGGGCGGAAAGGGGGCGGGAACCGATCGCAGAGGAGACTGAGGGGGCAGCGAGGAAGGCGGACTGGAGGCGGAGAGGAGGCGGAGAGGAAGCGAAGAAGAAAGCGGAGAGCAGAGCAGTCCCCAGGTATGTATAAAATCACACTGGATCATTGGAGAGCTGCTTCTGCTGCCGCTGCCGCTGCCGCCGCCGTCTAGCTGTTCGGCGCTTAAGCCAGGGAACATAACAGCTTTCATTTGAATAGCTGCTGTTCCCTGCCGCGCGTCGTCATGCCCCCCCCCCCTTGTCGGGCGCTTTTCCCAGGATTGGACAGGTGATCTGTCTATCAAAGTGCCCGGACAAGGGGGAGGGGCCATGACGACGCGCGGCAGGGAACAGCAGCTATTCAAATGAAAGCTGTTATGTTCTGCTGAGCGCCGAACAACTAGACGGCGGGGGAGACATAACTGCATATGATGGGGGAGACATGGCTTCATATGGGGGGCAGACATGACTGCATATGAGGGGGGAATTATGGCTGCATTTGGGGGGAGACATGGCTGCATATGGGGGGGGACTGCATATGAGGGGGAGACATGGCTTCATATGGGGGGCAGACATGACTGCATATGAGGGGGGAGTTATGGCTGCATTTGGGGGGGAGACATGGCTGCATATGGGGGGGAGTCATGACTGCATATGGGGGGGAGTCATGACTGCATATGAGGGGGAGACATGGCTTCATATGGGGGGGGAGACATGACTGCATATGAGGGGGGAGTTATGGCTGCATTTGGGGGGAGACATGGCTGCATATGGGGGGGACACAAGGCTGCATTTGGGGCGCATTGCTGCATTTAAAAAAAAGTATCGGTATTCGGAATCGGCGAGTACATAAAAAAAAGTATCGGTACTTGTACTCGGTCCTAAAAAAGAGGCATCGGGACAACCCTACCGTTTAGTATCCCCAGCTGACAAGGCCAGGAAAGAATGTAACGCGATCAGCATTACATTCAGGGGACCACATGAGGAGACATGCACATATACGCACGTATAAATGTAAAAACGCATGCATTGGGGCACCTACGAATAAAAATAAACTGTTGGCGCTATATAAATCCTGAATAATAATAAACAAAAAGTCAACTGTGATACACGTTACAGATCCACACAAAACAAACTGGCTCCTAACTTTAAGCTGGGTCTTAGATTCAAAACAAAATTTGTCAAGCCCTGCAATAAGCGAGTATTTCTGGCACTTGGAAATTATTATTGGTCAATCGGCGCTTGTTAAAGAGAAACTTCACCCTCCCAATCAACATTGGTTATTTGTAATCCTCATGCGGATACCATTTGTAAATAGATATGCTTTCCTATCATAGTTACTGGTTTTAAAACCATTTTGTTTACATTTCTTCAGTTACTTATATGGTTTCTTGCCTAGGCAAATGGGAGGTCCTATATCCCAGGAGTCTTCAGGAGGGGTTCTCTCAACTAAGCACACCCTACTGCTTGTATGCTTGAGCTAAGGGCAGATGGATTCCAGGAAGTAAATGCTACATGAATCATCTGCCGTTTCTCAAGATGGCCATGGCCAGAAAAGCTAGCGGGTGTTTTTCAAATTATTTCTCAACAAAACAAAAACATGGAGACCAGGATGGATGGGAGTGTTTGCTTGGAATGTTAAAAAGTGATAGTAAAACTCTGTTACACCACTTGTACCTACAGGTAAGCCTATAGGGCTTACCTGTAGGTGCTGCAAGTATCGTCTGAAACTACACAGTTTAGGAGAATTTCGCACGCAGCCAACGTCACTGATGCATGCACTCTGAAGGTCCAGCTTACAGTGTCAGACCTTCATAGCCCATGCTGTAAACAGCGGCATACACAGGAGTGATGTCATCGCTCCCCTGGCCACCGTATCCAGTTGCAGCAAGCCCAGAAGGAAGACCAGGGAAACATGTCAGCCGTCTCAGTGGTGACATTGCATCGCCGAAGGGCTTCGTTCCAAGGCAAGTCTCTCAATCTGCAATGACATTACTTATTTAACCAAATGCCTTTTATTTAACCACTTTCATACAGGGCATTTTCACCCCTTTCCTGCCCAGACCAATTTTTTGTTTTTAAACAAAAGAGCGACAATTTTGAAAAACAAAACAAAACAAAAAAAAAAAAAGTATTCTTCTACATTTCTTTTTTTACCAAAAATAAGCGCAATAAGCGTATATATTTATTGGTTTGCACAAAAGCGTCTACAAAATAGGGGATAGATTTATGGCATTTAATTTTTTTTTTACTAGTAATGGCGGCGATCGTGACATTATGGCGGACACTTAACATGTTTTTGGGACCAGTCATTTATACAGCGATTAGCGCTATAAAACTGCATCGATTAAATCGTGTAAATGTGACCGGCAGGGTCACCGTAACACACGTCACGGTAGAAAAAAAAAAAATGATCGCCACCATTACTAGCAAATAAAAAAATTGCATAAATCTATCCCCTATTTTGCGGCCGCCGGGCACACGCATCGGGTCGAGAGCGCGCGCTAAAAGGACATCATATGACATCCCCCTTAGGGGAGGGAGGGTTCCTGCCGGCATCATTTTATTATGGCCCGGTATGGAAGGGGGTAAAAAAAAAAAAACACACAATATTATAAAATACTTACCTTAAAATAAAGCCCCCCGTCAGCATGCTGTCACTGCTGACACGGCTTCTATCTTCCACCAGTCTTCCATCCGGGTTTGCGGCTGTGTGAGTGGCAGGAGCCATGATGGCACAGGGGAGCCCTCAGTCGCGACACCTTCAGAGCGCATGCGCCGGTGAGGTCACCGGCTGCATCCAGGGTGAATATCTCCGAAACAGTGCATGTTTAGGAGATATTTTACCTACAGGTAAGCCTCATTAATAAGCTTACCTAGAGGAAAATAAATAAAATGAGTAATAACAAAAAGCAGAATTTACTACCGCTTTAAAAGTGATTTAAAATAGTGTTTTCAGTTTGCGATGCTCAGATGCAGCGACAATCCACTTGCACTCCTACATGGTCTGCCTGTTGAAAGGCATACAGAAATCTGTACAATTGCTAGTTATGAGGATGTGCATGGTCACCTATAGATGGGCCTCATCCTGTGGCCATGAAAGAGCAAAAAAAAAAAAAACGCTTTGATTCTATCCCTCATACATTTTTCATATGAACACAGCACTTTGTCATTTGCATCTCACTGGGGAAATATTTAACTCATTGACAACAGAGGTATATGGCCAAGAAGATCTCATCTCAGCAGTTATTACCATACGGTTTATCCTCTGCTCCAAATAGGAGCCGTGCTCATTTAATTTCTACTGATATCTTCCAGGCAGAAGCGATCCACACTTTTCTCTTTCTGTATTATAAATTGGGTAATTCCAGCGCCGATTGCAACCTTTTACCCAATGAATGTTCTCTGTAACCAAAGAAGCAGCTCAGTTTAGGTTACAAGATCCACTTTCTACGGTCCTGTTTACTGTAAGGCACAAAGACTCGCCGGGATCATTTACAGTGAGATGGTGAAATTAAATTGCCAACTCTATACTTGAACCGAAAATGCATTACTTTTGTGAAATTTTCCCCATTTACCTGCTAATGCATTTTTACCTCAAACCCTAGAACCTCACTGCCTAAACAATTTCGACACCCAGCAGGTGCAACAATGCCACTTTTTGCCCTCTGAGCATGATATGGTTCTAGGAGGGAGGAGCAGCACAAGATTAACCACTTGAGCCCCCAGCCTGTTTTTCAGATTCGGTGTTCACGAGACTAAAACAGTTTTTTTTGCTAGAAAATTACTTAAAACCCCCAAACATTATATATTTTTTTTTCTAACACCCTAGAGAATAAAATGGCAGTCATTGCAATACTTTTTGTCACACTGTATTTGCGCAGCGGTCTTACAAACGCACTTTTTTTGGAAAAAATTCACTTTCTTGAATTAAAAAATAAAACAATAAATTTGGCCCAATTTTTTTTATATATTGTGAAAGATAATGTTACGCCGAGTAAAATGATACCCAACATGTCACACTTAAAAATTGCGCCCTCTCGTGGCATGGCGTCAAACTTTTACCCTTAAAAATCTCGATAGGTGACGTTTAAAAAATTCTACAGGTTGCATTTTTTGAGATACAGAGGAGGTCTAACGATCGCTGCGATACCTCACTTGTGTGGTTTGAACACCGTTTTCATATGCGGGCGCTACTCGCGTATGAGTTCGCTTCTGCGCGCGAGCTCGTCGGGACGGGCGTTCTAAAAAAACATTTTTTGTTTTCTTATTTATTTTAATTTAGTTTTTAATTTTTTACACTGAAATAAAAAAATTGATCACGTTTATTCCCATTACAAGAAATGTAAACATCCCTTGTAATAGAAAAAAGCATGACAGGTCCTCTTAACCACTTAAGACCCGGACCAAAATGCAGGTAAAGGACATTGCCCCTTTTTGCAATTCGGCACTCCGTCGTTTTAACTGACAATTGCGCGGCCGTACGACGTGGCTCCCAAACAAAATTGGCGTCCTTTTTTCCCCACAAATAGAGCTTTCTTTTGGTGGTATTTAATCACCTCTGCGGTTTTTATTCTTTGCGCTATAAACAAAAATAGAGCGACAATTTTAAAAAAAATGCAATATTTTTTACTTTTTGCTGTAATAAATATCCCCCAAAAATATATAAAAAAACATTTTTTTTCCTCAGTTTAGGCCGATACGTATTCTTCTACGTATTTTTGGTAAAAAAAAAAAAAAAAAAAAAAAAAAAAAAAAAAAAAAAATCGCAATAAGCGTTTATCGGTTGGTTTTCGCAAAATTTATAGCGTTTACAAAATAAGGGATAGTTTTATTGCATTTTTATAAAAAAAAATTTTTTACTACTAATTGCGGCGATTAGCGATTTTTTTCGTGCCTGCGACAATATGGCGGACACTTCGGACAATTTTGACACATTTTTGGGACAATTGTCATTTTCACAGCAAAAAATGCATTTAAATTTGCATTGTTTACTGTGGAAATGACAGTTGCAGTTTGGGAGTTAACCACAGGTGGCGCTGTAGGGGGATGTGTGACCTATGTGTTGTGTTTACAACTGTAGGGGGGTGTGGCTGTAGGTGTGACGTCATCAATCGCGTCCCCCTATTACAGGGATGACGCGATCGATGCTACGGCCACAGAGAAGCACGGGGAAGCCGTGTGTACACACGGCTCTCCCCGTTCTTCCGCTCCAGGGACAGATCGCCGCACTGCAGCGGCGATCGGGTCCGCGAATTCCGTGGTCCCGGAGCTTCGGACCGGGTCATGGGCGCGCGCCCGCGACCCACGGCTGGGTACTAAAATCAACGTATATATACGTTGATGTGCCCAGCCGTGCCATTCTGCCAACGTAAATGTGCAGTAGGCGGTCCTTAAGTGGTTAAATATGATAAAAATACCTCAGATCTCATATTTAGACTAAAATGCAAAAAAAGAAAAAAATAATTCAACTGTCATTTTTCAAATGACAGGGAAAAAAAATGTTTCTTTAAGACGCTGGGCGGGACTGACGTTTTGACATCACTTCCGCCCAGCAGAGCTATGGGGACGGATGAGGGAAATTTTTCCCTCAGTCACATCCCCGCTGAGGAGCCAAACGGACCTGATCGCCTCCGCCGCTACCGATGGCTCCGGTAAGCGGCGAAAGGGTGCGGGAGAGTGGCGGGAGGGCACCCTCTCCCGCCACCTTTAACGGCGATCTCGCGGCGAATCCGCCGCGGAGACCGCCGTTATCGTGTACAGATCCGCCCCATAAAGAGATGGATATCTCGGTTGTGGCAGCAGCTGCTGCCGTTACCGAGATATCCATCTTTAAAAACATGACGTCATTTGACGGTGGGGCGGGTCTGAAGTGGTTAAAACAGAAAAAAAAAAAAACCCAGACAGGATGAGTGATAAAGTAGGATTTTGTACCAAAAATCTTTCTTGCAGTCCATCGAGGGACACAGAATTAAGTTGGGTTATACGGCCGTCTACAGGCAGAATGGACACTTGTAAAAAGGGTTATCCTGGGCTGGCCTAGAGTTTTTTATTTTATTCCCAAGTATTCCTCTGTTTTGCAGCAAGCAGTACCAAAGGGACCAAGGATCATCAACTGGAGCGCGGGACCCGTGTCCCTCAATGTACTCCAAGCAATGTATTTTACAGCAATCACAAATCCTATTTTTTTCTAGTCCATAAGGGACGCAGGAAGTTAAAGCGGAGCTCCACCCTAAAGTGAACTTCCGCTGATCGGAACCCTCCCCCCCTCCGGTGTCACATTTGACACCTTTTTTAGGGGGAAGGGGGGTGCAGATACCTGTCTAAAGACAGGTATTTGCACCCACTTCCAGCCACACGTCTCGGGCAAAAGACCTTTTTTTTTTCCACATCCCGCCCGTCCCCCGTTGTGTGCTGGGAACACTCGGCTCCCAGCACACAGCGGCAGCAGCGTGACTCGTGCATGCGCCGTAGGGAACCGGGCAGTGAAGCCGGAGCGCTTCACTTCCTGGTTTCCTCACCGTGGATGGAGGGGGGAGCAGCAGAGTGACGAGCGATCGCTCGTCCTCTGCTGCGGACGCCGCTGGACCCCAGGACAGGTAAGTGTCCTAATATTAAAAGTCAGCAGCTGCAGTATTTGTAGCTGCTGGCTTTTAATATTTTTTTTCAGGGGGACATCCGCTTTAACTGTTTATTAATGACAAGTGACAGCTCCATCTAGTGGCCATAATGTGGTATTTACCCATTAAAATTTATTATATATATATATATATATATATATATATATATATATATATATATATATATATATATATATATATATATATATATATTATATATATATATATATAATATATATATATATAGATATAGATATATACACACACACACAGATTCCAAAGCATCATTGACATTCAATAAAATGCGTTAGTACATCTTGCCCATTTGATTTAGTTTTAGTTGCAATGAGGATTTCCAACACATCACCAAGCACTGGCATTCAAACATTTTCAAAGCTTATCAGCTGCTGCCAGCGGGCAAACCCAAGAACCACAATGTAGGAGTGTCAGACAGTCTGTTGTAGGGCTAGAATTGATACCTAGCACTTTTTGGACTTTGTTCCTCAGTGTAAGACCAGGTCTTCCACCATACAGTAAATCTACAGTTATATTTGCTTCCTCTTTTCAACTCTGCTAAAACCAATGTGGAAGCATACAATGCACATTTAAAATCACTAGAGAGGAAAACACAAAAATGATGCATCGACTAGACCAGCTGTTCTCAACCTCAAATACAGAAATACCCTGGAAATAATTTTCATGCCTCGGGTAACCCCTGCTAACATTATTACATCTCTAGCTTACGGCACATTTGCATGGTCAGCAAGTTGTAAATATAATTAGGGTTGTCCTGATACCACTTTTTTAGGACCGAGTACAAGTACTGATACTTTTTTTTAAATGTGTCCCCAAATGCAGCCATGTCCCCCGCATATGCAGCCATGTCCCCCCAGCCATGTCCCCCACATATGCAGCCATGTCCCCCCAGCCATTTCCCCCCAGCCATGTCCCCCACATATGCAGCCATGTCCCCCACATATGCAGCCATGTCCCCCCAGCCATTTCCCCCACATATGCCCCCAGCCCTCCATGCCCCCCACATATGCAGCCATGTCCCTCCAGCCATGCCCCCCACATATGCAGCCATGCACCTCCAGCCATGTCCCCCCATGTCCCCCACCCCCAGCCATGTCCCTCATAGCCCGCCGCCGCCCATGCTCACCATAGCGCCAAATAGCTGTTTTGCCCGCCCGCATTCACTCCCCCTGCTCCCGCCAGAGACACTTCCTTCATCCAATCACCCATCACAATCACGATGGGGAGCCCAGGAACACAGCAGTGTCAAATAGCAGCTGAACACTACAGATGTGAAAGCTGTTTGTTCCCGGGGGGGGGGGGGGGGGGGGGGGGGCTTAAGTATTCTATTAAGACTTTTTTGTCCCCGCCCCCCCCCCCCCCCCAAAAGGTGCCAATTGTGGCACCAGAGGGAGGAATCAATCAGATGTCTGAAAATTTTGACCAAGAAGTTATCTATTTCGAAACGTTCCCATCACTGTGGTTGAAAACGAATGTCGACTTGACCCCCACAAAAGATTATAAAATCGAAGGATTGAAGCAAGACTGTTTTTGTATGGCCTGCATAGTTGGTTAATTATATTTACCGCTGCATAGAGATATTTAAGAAAAATTGTTTTTTATTTTTAAGATTTACATATTAAGTAATTTATACACCACTTTTTTTCTTTGAAGCCCGGTACACACGGCCGAGGTTCTCAGCAGAAACCAGCGAGAACCTCGCTGGCATCCTGATTCTGCCGGGAACCTCAGCCGTGTGTACGGATTCGGGGAGCATCCCGTCGGGAATGCCGTCGAGCCGAAATAGAGAGCAGGTTCTCTATTTGCTCGACGGCCCGTCGGGATGAATGGCTGGTCGCCTTTCCCGACGGGCTGGTCGCCGAATCTGACAGCCGGCCGAGAACCTCGACGGGCGGAACGATGTGTTCCGCCCGTCGAGGTTCTCGGCCGTGTGTACGGGGCCTCAAAGTTATTAACCGATATATCGAAAAATAAAAATAAATCCTCAATTAATCGATTATGAAAATAATTTGTTGCAGCCCTACAGCTATGCTTTACAAAAATACAAAATAAAAACAAAATGAACTCATCACAATTGTGATTCCATGCAACAAACAGAATCGGACCTGGTTCACACCTATGCGTTTTTTTTGGTTCTTTTTGCAGACATTTCATTTTACAGTTCATTTTAACCTGGAAAGGGTCGGGGACTTTGTTAAATGCAAAACAGCTTTTTTTTGGTTCCATAGACTTCAATGAAGATACAGAAAAGTATGTAGTGCGTTTTTACCGCAAACCCCAAAGATTGACACTACACACATCTGTGATCTTTAGTAAAGCCCGAGTATGGCTCGGCCCCACCTCCATGCTCTCCCCCCACTTGCTGCCATTGACAGCAGCGAGAGAGAACACAAACCCATGGTTGCAGGAAAGAAATGTGCACCCTCTATGGCCTGCGTAAGGCTGGATTCACACCAATACACTTTTAGGGCATTTTGAAGATTTGTGCTACAGAACGTGTTCTATAGGAAACCATGTTAAATGGACTGTAGTGCAAATATGCAAAAAGCACTAAAACTGCATAGGTGTGAATCCAGCCCTAAGGGCCGATTCACATAAGCAGCCATGCTGAAAATAAAGCTTCTGGCGTGCACTGGGGAGGACACAGTTTCACTTTTCTATTGCTACAGCTTTTCTCTGTATAATGAATATTGTATCCATAATTATGTCTACAAGTCTTCACATGACCGGTGAGTAAATAGCAGAAGACAATTTACCAGGCCACACCTAGTTACAGTCTTTAAAGTAAAAGAAATCTGTTCCCAACATATAAAATAGATGAAGATTAAAGCCATAAACAGACATTTCATAGGTAGGCATCGTTGCACTCCTGTAACCCAAAGATTTTAACACAACTGTGTTTTTGGTGTTATTTTAGTACAACTAAAAATCTTAAGAGAAACCGTTTGTAAATCTGAAGACATCATTTTACACTCACTCCAAACCCAAAACTTTGGAACTGAATGTCTCAACCCTGGACTGCCCAAATAAATATTACCAGTCATCCCACCAGTGCTCATTGAACAAACTAAAGTATCATTCATTGGTTGCAGACTCAAAGCCACCCCCCCCCCTCCATTATAGGACAAGGTGGTATGCATTTTTTGAGTTGTCAGACAATGGCCCGGATTCACATAGCACTTACTCCGACGTATCTCGAGATACGCCGTCGTAAGTACAAATGTGCGCCGTCGTATCTATGCACCGATTTCCTAAGCTAGATACATAGAAAAATAAGGCTTCAATCGCCCAACGTAACTTGCCTACGCCGGCGTATCGTGGGCGCAGTTACACTGGACGCATCTGGCGTTCCCATTTAAAATTTGCAAACGAGTAAGATACTCCGATTCACGAACGTACTTGCGCATGTTTTAAGGGATTTGCGTAAGGGTTACGTCCGGCGTAAAGTTATTTCTCATATAGGAGGCGCAACCCATGCAAAGGTATGGACCAGGGAACGGACACCGTTAAATTTTTCGACGTGTACGCCGTTAACGTAGTACGTGAATAGGGCTAGGCGTAGGTTACGTTCACGTCGTAGGCAGCAATTTTGACGTGACTGAGCATGCGCACTGGGATGCTTCCAAGATACGACGCATGCGCCGTTCGTTTTTTAGTACTTGTTTGAAGCTCAGCCCATCATTTGCATGGGGTCACTCTTCATGTAAATGTAACACGCCCACTTCCACCTACTTTGACTTACGTCAGCTTACGCCGACGACTATATGCTACGCCGGCGCAACGTTGGCAGCATTTGCTTTGTGAATTCCATGCTTGCCTCAACGTTGCGCCGGCGTAGCGTAGGGAGATACGCTACGCCCGCATAAAGATGCGCTGATGTATGTGAATCTACCCCAATATCTTACCTGTTTAGGGCTCATGCACTCAGGTGATTTGCAAGCACAACAGAAATACACCCTCCTGCACAAAAAAGTGTAGTGCCCTGGTAATGGTATGGAGAATAACTACACGTCACTGGGGTATCGCCTTAAAGCGGAGCTCCAGCCCACCCCTAATCAAAAAATTGAAAGTTAGCAGCTACTGTACTACTGACTTTTCTGTTTCAATCAAATTTTCAGAATTACAGTAAAACACAATGTTCTACAAAACGGCTCTTTCAATAGAAACCGTTTACAAGAAGTCATGAATGACGACATGTTTTAAGGGTAAGGAACCAATACATAAATCCATGGAAAACCACCAATGGTTATTAGTAGACATGTGCAGACTGGAATATTTTGTTTCATTTTCGTTTGGAAAATTAGGGTTGTCCCGATGCCTCTTTTTTAGGACCGAGTACAAGTACCGATACTTTTTTTTATGTACTCGCCGATTCCGAATACCGATACTTTTTTTTAAATGCAGCAATGCGCCCCAAATGCAGCCTTGTGTCCCCCCCATATGCAGCCATGTCTCCCCCCAAATGCAGCCATAACTCCCCCCTCATATGCAGTCATGTCTCCCCCCCCATATGAAGCCATGACTCCCCCCCATATGCAGTCATGACTCCCCCCCATATGCAGTCATGACTCCCCCCCATATGCAGCCATGTCTCCCCCCCAAATGCAGCCATAACTCCCCCCTCATATGCAGTCATGTCTGCCCCCCATATGAAGCCATGTCTCCCCCTCATATGCAGTCCCCCCCCATATGCAGCCATGTCTCCCCCCAAATGCAGCCATAATTCCCCCCTCATATGCAGTCATGTCTGCCCCCCATATGAAGCCATGTCTCCCCCATCATATGCAGTTATGTCTCCCCCGCCGTCTAGTTGTTCGGCGCTCAGCAGAACATAACAGCTTTCATTTGAATAGCTGCTGTTCCCTGCCGCGCGTCGTCATGGCCCCTCCCCCTTGTCCGGGCACTTTGATAGACAGATCACCTGTCCAATCCTGGGAAAAGCGCCCGACAAGGGGGGGGGGGCATGACGACGCGCGGCAGGGAACAGCAGCTATTCAAATGAAAGCTGTTATGTTCCCTGGCTTAAGCGCCGAACAGCTAGACGGCGGCGGCAGCGGCAGCAGAAGCAGCTCTCCAATGATCCAGTGTGATTTTATACATACCTGGGGACTGCTCTGCTCTCCGCTTTCTTCTTCGCTTCCTCTCCGCCTCCTCTCCGCCTCCAGTCCGCCTTCCTCGCTGCCCCCTCAGTCTCCTCTGCGATCGGTTCCCGCCCCCTTTCCGCCCACTCTCTGCCCTCTCTCCGCCCCCATTCCGCCCCCACTCCGAAAAAAAAAAAAAAAAAAGTATCCGGATTAGGCATCGGCGGTATTTGCGGGAGTACAAGCACTCCCGCAAATACTCGGTATCGGACCCGATACCGATACTAGTATCGGTATCGGGACAACCCTATGGAAAATAAATTTAGTTACTCCCGAAAATCGTTTTGATTTATTTAGTTTTTCGTTGGGGAATAGCTTTCGTCCAAAAATCCAATAATACTTGGTTTCTGTCGAATGGTCAAAAGAATATTCGACGGAACGTCGAATCTTTACGTCGAAGCGTACATTTTCCGTTCGAATATTCCGCCTACAAGAATTCTAATGTTGTATGACTAGTAATGTCAATTCTGTTTTCTCACATATTGAAATCTAATCTCTGTAATGTCAAATCCATTATTTCTATAGTGTCGAATCTTTTCCCTATAATGTCGAATCTTTTCCCTATAATGTCGAATATTTTCCCTATAATGTCGAATATTTTCCCTATAATGTCGAATATTTTCCCTATAATGTCGAATTTTTACCGCAACGAAAATAAAGCATTTTTTATGTTGAATCTTTCGGTTTTCGTTGCTTTCGTTATCGTTTGTTAAAACGATAACGAAAAAAACGATTTTCGGACGAAAATGCAGTCTAACGAAAACGAATGCACATGTCTAGTTATTAGGAACTGTGACATCCTGGTCACTTATAAGAAGACCGGTATTGAGGAACATTCCTTTATAGTCCACAAATAGGCCAAACAACCCATGAGCCTTACATCAGGCCAACTTTGTACATTCGGCAGAGGGGTCAAACAGGTTGGCACCTACCCAACCACCGAGGCAAGCTTACAGACATAATATTGGGATTATAACAAACATAGTGATCATTGTGTCATCTAACACTAGACTCCTATCCTACCCCAAAAATAAAAATAAATTAAAATTAAACCAATACACACACAAAAATCAAGTGTAGCAGCAACATATCCTTTGAGGGATATCAGTACATACGAAACCTAGACAGGCACCGCAAAGTCGAGACAAAGTGTCCAACTAGAGGGCCTATCTTGCACATGAGTAAAGAAATGGAAAGGAACGAGTTATAGAAAGAAAAGGAAGAATCAGAAAAGAGCAAAGAAGCGAGACCACTCGTGTCCAGGAGTCCAGACCAGCACCAATCCAATGTCAATCCCAAGTGTTTGGCACCTGCAGGTAAGAAAGCCAAGAGGTCCACACCTTTGTAGCTGCTAACATTTAATATTAGGACCCTTACCTTTCCAGCGATCCCGTGATTTCAGCACCCCAGCTGATTTTTTAATCGGTTCTCGGGTGCTGCCACCGCCATTCCTTGTAAGGGAAATCAGCAGTGAAGCCTTACGGCTTCACAGTCAGCTCCCTACTGCGCTGCGCTTTGTGAATGGCCTTGCGGTGGGGGAAGAAGGAGGGCACACTGCAAGGTCTCCCTGAAGTGGGGATGGGTACCTGCCAAAAACAAGTACCCAGTCCACCCCGAAAGGGAGAGGAAGCAAACAAGCAGAGCTTCCTCTTTTGGGGGGGAGCTCTGCTTTAAGCCTTGCTGCCCTCTGGGACCTTGGATTTCTTGAAACCACAACAAAATACGAACAAAAGAGGGCACAGCCTAGTGCATTATCCCATAGCATTTATTAAAAGGCAATAGTCATAAAATATACTCAAATTAAATTTAAAAATCGCTTGTTGGAGCTACTTATTTGTAGTCCATGGTACAACTCACTAGAGTACAGGGGGACCTCACCAGGGTCCTTACTGGCTGAAGCGTTTCAAAGGCTACACCTTCTTCAGAGACAAAGTATCTGCAGGAACATGCGCTTAAAAGCATAAAATATGGACATGGATGTCCATATATAAAATATGATACTTGTACCATGCGATCCGGTGCAGGCAAACCCACTGTTTGCAACCTGTGCTTGGGATGTCAGTAACTTTCTAACATCTACTGTAGATCACAAAACGGAGTGCGTTTTGAACGCGGTGTGGAAAAAAATGCAGAGAACACGCGTTTCGTGCACCATGCTTTGGTGTGAACCGGCTCTTAAAGCCTAGGACATGTATATATGTTACATCTTAATGCGCAGAGCCATTTAATGTAGAGTATACAGTATATCACAAAATGTACATCATAAACCAGGGGTGTCCAAACTTTTTTCAAAGAGGGCCAAATTTAATGAAGTGAACCTGCGTGAGGGCCGACCATTTTGCCCGACATTCTTTGAACCATTAAAATTAAATGCAAATGAACGACAAGAATTCTCATGCCTTTTTGGCTGTGTGTGGTTAAGAGCCTAAGGTGAGCTTGGGCGTGTTATTTGAATACACCGTTATTTGAATCACACGCACCTTAATTGCAAGGAGGGAAGTTTCAGGGGAAAAAAATGTCATTTTAAATAAAGAATTGTGAAGAAAAATAAGGGTCAGTGCCCATCAATGCAGCCTAAACAGTGCCCATCTGCAGCCTCACCATTGCCATGAATGCAGCCTCTGAATACAGCCTCACAAGTGCCATGAATGCAGCCTCTGAATGTAGCCTCACTATTGCCATGAATGCAGCCTCTGAATGCACGATGCTTGGGGATTTGTTGGGGGCTACAAAAGAGATATATATCCAAATTACCAGTGGGGCCGCATTAAACCGAAACCCAGGCTGCAATTGGCCCCCGGGTCAGACTTTGGACATGCCTGTCATAAACAGTGTGAAATACATGTCCTGTACACACACAAAAAATAAAAATGTATATATATACACTGTAGGGGTTAGGTTAAATGGTATACTTGCCGTTCACCCATTTTTCTTAGGTGAGGGGGACATCCTCCTTCCAGTAAGATCTGGGGGAAGGTCGAGAACCCCAAATCTCTGAATTGCTCTATCACCATTAATGTGCATCTGTTGCAGTTCCAAAGAAGTAGGATTACAAATGAGGTATATGAATTTGCTACTCGGGGCAAAATTCTTTTTTTTCTCATTCTAGAGAAGTCCACATCTGCATCCAAGTCTATAAGGAATCCTCTGACAACCATGTGCAATAATACCAAGAATAGGAAATGACTGATAGAAAATCTGAATAATACTCTGCCAGATAAAGAAACAATTTGAATACCGGTAGTCCTACAGGTAATAAGTATTTTAGGGTGAAAATCTCATGTTCTCACTACTTTTTGAGGGTCATGAGGGAAGATCAGCAAAATAAGCATATAATGAAGGCCACAGGCCACCCCATCAGTCTTCACTCACACTGTGTCCCAAACAAAGGAAGACATTGGGGACCCAACCTTGCCCTTTTAGGTCAGTCCGGTAATCATAACCAGAGCTGTGACCCCTAACCCAATACTTTATACAGAGAATGGTGCAAGACGTCATCAGTACAGAGCCCTCATTGAGAAAAGAAACGTAATTTTTAGAGCAGCACCTAAATTAACACACCCAATTCTACCGTGCACTGGTCTTCGGAGACATTGTTAAAGAACAAGAATAGATCACATCAGTAGCAACTAGGGATCAGATCTAATCTGAATCCACCGGGACTATCCCTCCATGAAGCGGTCATTGCAAAAGCCAAGAAGCCACCTAGGCTTTCCCAAGGGGATGACTTGTCTACTTCTAATTGGCTTTAAGCAATGACAGCTTCCTGGAGGGATGATAGACTAGACCTCGTCTGAGCTCACCGCTACCACCAACGCAAAACATAACAGTTGGACTCCTGCCATTATGTAGAACATGCCAATGTCTGCAATTATTCTTTAGTGCAGTGGTCTCCAAACTGCGGCCGAAGGGCTGGATGTGGCCCTTTGTATGCCTTTACCCGGCCCTTGGGTCACTATCCCTCCCATCTGACACCGACAATGGAGCACCATTTCTCCCACTGACACAACTAAAAGAGCACTATTCCTCCCTATGATACTAGAAATGGGGCACTATACCAGATGTTTACCAACAATGATGCCAGGAAAATTTCCACTCCTGCTGGCCAAAGTCTGGCCCTCCAAGAGTCTGAAGGACAATAAATCGGCCCTTTGGCTCTGTACATCAGAGAGACAGGAAACAGCAGCAAAAACGAAACTAGAACTGTAGGTGCATTATAGGATTGATTTTTATCTATTTTTAAAAGGAATCAGTTAACTATTATGTCTCTAACAGTCATTTCAGCCAAAACATTTTTTTCCTTTACAACTCCTTTAAGCCCTGTATACACGAGCCAGAATCTCGTCAGGAAAAAAAATGTTTTCCCTGATGAGATTCTTGGCAAGAATCTCTTGCCGCCTGAGTGTGCAGACTCCTTTCAAAAGAACCGCGGTTCTTTTGAAAGGCAAGAACGCGGTGACATCACGTACGACGAGCATGCGGTTGTCACCGCCATCTTGCTGCACCCTACCTATGCCTAGGAAGCTACCACGCATGCGTCAAAGTAATTTAGAGCATGCGCGGGTTTTCATGGCGACAGGTAAGTATACACACTCTCGGGTTTCTCGGCAGGAAAACACTGCCGAGAATCACAACGAGATAATAGAGAACACGTTCTCTATTTTTCTCGTTGGGATATTAGGCAGTTTTATTGACGAAAAACGTGAAAGCCTCGTACGCATGCATCGTATACTCGGCAAGAAAGCTCTGCCAGCAGTTTTCTTGCTGGTTCTTGCCTAGAAAACAGAGCATGTGTACGAGGCTTGTCTCTTCTGGGGCCCCTGAGCTCCACATAACTGCCAGAGAGTCGGATCGCTAGGCAGAGCCGTGTCTCACTGCCAACATTTAAGCCAACACTAACTTATTATGAATGCTATAAATAAAAAATAAAAAAAGGTTAGCAAAAATATATTCATGTAAACCTAGTGTGCACACACAAATATTTGTTTTGGTTATTAGACTGTTAATCATTTCATTCCCTTTATACTGTGCAGTGTTCTTCTCCAGTTTGGTTTTAATGAATAAACGTTGTGATCCAAAGACTCAGAATACATCATTAAGCCCAAGGAACTCGCAGACAGGATCGACACGACAGCATATAAAGTTTGGTAGATTAACCTGACTGTAGTGACTATCCTTAAGTCTTGGGGAAGCTCAGTGGTGTCTATACACTGTAGTACCCCCTCACCAGCTGTCACCCCATTTCCCATACAACACCCCCCCCCCCCCCCAGTCATCCAATTCAGATCATGTGGCAAGTTGCACAGATGTCAGGCTGGTCAGCCACAAGTCAGCAGCCTCCTAAGTTGGACAAACATGATGATAGATTTTGACTGCACCCTGATCTACTGTAACAACAAAATTTTACCAGCATGTATTATGGGGGGCAAACATGTAGACTTTCACACTACAGAGGTGGCATACTCAGGAATTTTCCAGAATTTACCCGACAAGGCATGTGGGAAAGATTTGGTCTGGAGATGTCAAATGTAAACAAATCACAGCCGGTGTGACGACAGTTCCACATAAGATAAGGGCGGCCGGAGGTCTCTAGGAGCACAGCCACCAGTGGCACTCCTTAATCATGGCAAGTGGGGGCATCACCAGCTCAGCAGACGAGGGGAGCCTGCTGTAACCCAGGGATCGGTTGCAGTGGGCAAGTGGAGGGTCTGGGATGGACAGCAAGGGATCCAGGGAAATGGGTCACTTACCTGGTAGTAGCCAGATACACTAGAAGTTCCATCAAAATGGTGTAGGGTTGGTAGGTGACAGCCAGGTGCCCAGTCAGTGGCACTGGAATAGTACACACAAGGCATCTGACCATCCCTGCAACACCGACCGTGCACTTGGCTGCCACCTACAGTTAGTGTCACTGGAATGGTTGGAGCCAGGTGCACCATCGGTGTTAATAGAATGGTGTGTGGTCAGCCAATCTGAGGCACTTCCTGCCTCAAGTATGGCCATGAGTATGTATACATACACACACACACACACACACACACACACACACACACACACACACATACATACATACACACATACACACACACATACACATACACACACCTGAGCTCAGATTAACATGGATGCAAAGGCACACATCTGCCCATTCGAGATTGTATGGGTCTGTCTTACGGGCATCAAAAGATTAGGAAAAAATAAACAAAACACGGAACAAAGGATGACGTGAAATGGGTCTTAGAAGATATCACCCCTACAAGGAAGTGAAGTTCAAACCGAGCATCAGAATAGGGATTTAAAGTGGTTGTATTGCCCGCTTTATAATTTTTACCTACAGGTAGGCCTATAAGAAGGCTTACCTATAGGTAAAATAAACAAACCATTTAGGAGATGTTCCTCTTGCATGCAGCCAACGTCACTGGCACGCTGAAGGTCCGGGGATGTGGTGCCGAAACTTCAGGAGCCCGGAGCCTGCGAACTCAGAAGTGACGCCGGGGGAACATATCAGCCCCCTCAGCGTGTTAGGGCTATGTTCTAAGGTATGTATTTCACAATATGTGATGTCCACCGGCCACCTGTGATCACTACCCACAGGGACAGAGCGGTCTGCCGATGTAAATAAGCAGACTGCCGTGCTGTCAGGCAAGGACACTAATCTAGTGTGTCTGCTAATCAGGAACACAGATCACAGTGTCCATGCAGTGAGCTTACCCCCCAACAGTAAGAAAGCAAAGGGTTAAGTAATAATAATTGATCACCCTTGATGTTAACCTTTTCCCTGCCAGTGTCACATATACAGTGTCAGTTCATATTTTTAGCGCCGATCACTGTAATAATGTCACGGATTCCCCAAAAAAAAAATCTAAAAAAAATCTGTCCACCGCAATGTTGCAGTCCCGCTAAAAAAAAAAAAAAATCACTGATCACTAGTAAAAAAAAAAAGAAAAGAAAATGCCATACATATATATCCCCCATTTTGTAGATGCTATAACTTTTGTGCAAACCAATCACGCTTATTGGGATTTTTTTTTTCAAAAAATATGTAGCAGAATACATATTGGCCTAAATTGATGAAGAAATTCGATTTTATTTTTATTTTATTTATTGGATAGGTTTTACAGCAGAAAGTATTTTTGCTAAAAAAAAAAAAAAAAAAAAAAAAAAAAAAATGCTTAGAGCCCCCAAATACACACACACACACACACACTGTAGGGGGCAAAGGTTAGACAGTATACTTGCCCTTCCCCTGGCTTTTACCCATTTTGCTTTTTATGTCACACAGTACTTGCACAGTGGTTTTTCAAATGCAATTTTTGGGGGGAAAAAAACAAACCACACAAACTATTTTTTATTCCATTATTTTTTTTTTAAATAATATAAAAAAGGTTACGTTGCGTAGACACCCAACACGTCGGGTTTTAAAATTGCCTGCCCTTGGAATAGCGGTAAGCTATGGTGCTTAAAATTCTCCATAAGCGTCACTTTAAACGCATTTACAGGTTACCTGCGCTAGAATTACAGGTCTGGTGCTAGAATTATTGCTCTCACTCTGATGTTTGTGACAATACCTCAAGTGTGGTGTGATCACTGTTTACATATGTGTGCGGGAGTAATGTATGCATTTGCATTTTGACATAAGCACGGCAGGATGGGGGCGCTTTAAAAAATAAAATAAAAATCTTAATATTTAAAGTGGATGTAAACCCCCAAAAAAATTGTAACAATGTAGAGTATAAGATTTCCTATCATCTGTGCCCAGTCTTGCCACACAGAGTTAATCCAGCTCTGAGCAATCCTCTTGTAATGTTCAGTGCAAATTAACAGAATTCCAAGATAAAAACTTGCCAAATTATAAAGTCTGTTTCTCTCTTCTTGCTAGATCACACACGCACAGTATCTTACAAAAGTAAGTACACCCCTCACATTTTTGTAAATATTTTATTATATCTTTTCATGTGACAACACTGAAGAAATTACACTTTGCTACAATGTAAAGTAGTGAGTGTACAGTGTGTATAAAAGTGTAAATTTGCTGTCCCCTCAAAATAACTCAACACAGCCATTAATGTCTAAACTGCTGGCAACAAAAGTGAGTACACCCCTAAGTGAAAATGTCCAAATTCGGCCCAAAGCGTCAATATTTTGTGTGGCCACCATTATTTTCCAGCATTGCCTTAAAGTGGAGGTCCGGGAAAAAATAAATAAAATTAAAAGCCAGCAGTTACACATACTGCAGCTGCTGGCTTTTAATAAATAGGCAGTTACCCGTCCCTCGATGTCGGCACCGCAGCTGATGTTTCCATCAGCTGTTGGTGCTGCCATCGTGTGTAAGGGAACACGGCAGTGTAGCTTTTCGGCTTCACGCCGGGAACCCTACTGCGCATGCACGAGGCCCCGCTCCTCTCTCCTATTAGTCCAGTGGCCGAGGGAGGGAGGAGGAGGGAGCCCCACGTTGACGTCACTGCTGTGTCACGGCCGCGGCCGGACTCCTGGAAGTGAGAAAGGATACCTGTCAAAGACAAGTATCCTGTCCCCCCTCCAAAAAAGGTGCCAATTATGGCAACGGAGGGGGGAAGAAATCTGATGAGCGGAAGTTCCACTTTAGGGTGGAGCTCTGCTTTAACCCTCACTCCACTTCTTTGGTTGACCATGGTGAGGCCTGTTCTGAGTGGAACCTGTCCTGTTAAACCAATGTATGGTCTTGGCCACCGTGCTGCAGCTCAGTTTCAGGGTCTTGGTTATCTTCTTATAGCCTAGGACAGTGATGGCGCACCTTGGCACCCCAGATGTTTTGGAACTACATTTCCCATGATGCTCAACTACACTGCAGAGTGCATGAGGATCATGGGAAATGTAGTTCCAAAACATCTGGGGTGCCAAGGTTCACCATCACTGTCCTAGGTCATCTTTACATAGAGCAAAAAATTATATATATATTCAGATCCTCAGAGTTCTTTGCCATGAGGTGTCATGTTGAACTTCCAGTGACCAGTATGAGAGAGATAACACCAAATGTAATACACCAGCTCCCCATTCACACCTGAGACCTTGTAACACTAACAAGTCACATGACATTGAGAGGGAAAATGGCTAATTGGGCCCAATTTGGACATTTTCACTCAGGGGTGTACTCACTTTTGTTGACAGCGGTTTAGAGATTAATGGCTGTGTGTTGAGAGGACAGAACATGTACACTGTTATACAAGCTGTACACTCGCTACTTTACATTGTAGCAAAGTGTCATTTCTTCAGTGTTGTCACATGAAGAGATATTTGCAAAAATAAAAGTCTGACCCTTTCCCTGCCTATATGTCACTACTAGTCCAGCCTCTGACCTCCCCCTCCTATAGAAAGTTACAGGCTGGACACCCTCCTCTGTATAACACCCAGCAAGATGTCTGTGTACAGAGCCTGGAACCAGGAAGTGTCTGCTCTGTACTACATGACGTTCCCACTACTGACCGGGGACGGTAACCCACACATAGAAATATCCAGCCTCTACCTTGCCGCCATCGTTTCCCTCCAACGTCAGAGAAGCCATGCTGCAGCGGGAGACCTCTGTGCGCCTCCCCGGGATAGCCGCCTTCTCACTGGGACGCTTCCTGACTCCACGGGCACCCAACTCCGCACAGACCACACCCACATCTTCCATCTAACACGCCCATACAACTTAGCAGCCACGCCCCTCCATGAGAGCCCACAGGCTGCTATATAGCCACGCCTTCGAATTTGCGCCGAATACCTTATTATGTAACCCCCGACACTTGACCACGCCCACTGTGTTTTTTGTTATTTATTTATTTATAATGCTTGCTGCCAGACCTCGCCCACACCGTTATTCTTCGCCTCTAAGATAGACACGCCCACACTGACAATCTACTACGCCCATACGACAGATTATGCCCACACTTGCATTCTCCGCCCATGCTGCCAGACCTCGCCCACACGTCTGATCCTTTCTACACTGACTTTCTCCGCCCATATCTCAGGCCCCCACCCACACATACATTCTCCGCCTACATCTCAAGGCCCCCCCACACTGACATTCTCCGCCTATATCTCAGGCCCCCGCCCACACATTACATTCTCCACCTAAATTTCAGGGCCCCCCCCATACAGACATTCTCCGCCTATATTTCAGGCCCCGCCCACACTAACATTCTCCGCCTATATCTCAGGCCCCCACCCACACATACATTCTCCGCCTACATCTCAAGGCCCCCCCACACTGACATTCTCCGCCTATATCTCAGGCCCCCGCCCACACATTACATTCTCCACCTAAATTTCAGGGCCCCCGCCCATACAGACATTCTCCGCCTATATTTCAGGCCCCGCCCACACTAACATTCTCCGCCTATATCTCAGGCCCCCGCCCACACATACATTCTCCGCCTATATTTCAGGGCCCCCGCCCATACAGACATTCTCCGCCTATATTTCAGGCCCCGCCCACACTAACATTCTCCGCCTATATCTCAGGCCCCCGCCCACACATACATTCTCCGCCTATATTTCAGGCCCCCGCCCATACAGACATTCTGCGCCTATATTTCAGGCCCCGCCCACACTAACATTCTCCGACTATATCGAAGGCTTTGCCCACACAGACATTCTCCGCCTATATCTCAGGCCCCGCCCACACAGACATTCTCCGCCTATATCTCAGGCCCCGCCCACACTGACATTCTCTGCCTATAGCTCAGGCCCCGCCCACACTGACATTCTCCGCCAACATAACTGGGCGTTGATCACCTTAGTTCCAGAAAGACTCCAAAGCAGCTTCACTGAGTGCTGAACTGGAACCTGCCAGTGTCTGTGAATTATTATACCTAATGTAGAGCTAAAAGTAAACTTTTCGTTTATTCTGGATAGAGTAAGGGAGGGTTATCCATGTCAGTTTATTTTTGTCACCTGTGTCCCCATTTGGGAGATTTCCATTCATTTCCTGTCTCATAGCCAAAACAGGAAGTGCAAGGAACTCCAAGGTGAGGGTATGCCTGATTGTCTACAGAACTGGTGTCCCCATTGGAAGATTTCCCCTCTTTTCCTGTTGTGGGGATAACCTACATTTGGGATTTTTTATTTTTTACCTTTACTTTTGTTGATAACAGGATAAATAGAGAGGGTGAATCTTCCGAATGGAGGCACAGATAGCAATATAAAGCCGACATGCGTTCTGATCCCTCTCCACTCTATCCAAAACCCAAAATAAAAAGCTTGCCTTTAGTTATACGGTCGGCATCTCACAGTACATTTATGTCATGACTTTGTCATTAAAGTGTAAGTTCCCCTTTGCAGAAAATCTGTAGGGTAAACTTACACTGGACCCCCAGTGTTGCCCCCCCCCCCTAAGTGAAATTTATTGGCACCAACTTTTTACTGACAAAAATCATGAAATTCACTGACAGAGACACATTTTTTTTACTGGCACTGCAAAAAAGTACCTAAAGTAAAAGTACCTACTCCAGATCTTTCCCATCTCTGAAAACTGCAGATGGATCAATAATTCGGGAAATCTCGTACACGCTCAGCTGGGCGGCGCATGCGCAATAACGTAATGGCGCTGCCTGGCACCGATTTTGAATAGAAGCCAGTCTACTTGTTTATAGCAGTTCTGCAGCAGCACCACAGGCACTCGCAACAGCAGAGGAGGAGCCAAGGGGGGTGAGGAGAGTGACACTGTGTGTGGGGGGATAGCAAAAAGGGGGCAGAGGAGGACATTACTTGGCGGCGGGGGGGGGGGGGGGGATGGGTGGTGTGAAGCCATGCAGGGGGCAGAGGAGGACACTAATGTGCTGCTCTGTGAAGAGGTGAAAGGGGCACAGGAGGAGGACACACTGATGTAGAGAGGTAATATGAAGGTGGACAGAGGAGAAAGCTACTGTGAGGGGGTGAGGACACCACCATGTCCGCAGCCACTGTCCACTTCCTGTATCATGTCCATCCGCAGCCCATGTCCACCTCCTGTATTATGTCTGTCTGCAGCCTCTGTCCATCTCCTGTATCACGTCCACAGCCTCTGTCCACCTCCTGTATCACATCCAGAGCCTCTGTCCACCACCTGTATCACATCCACCTCCCGTATCACGTCCACAGCCTCTGTCCACCTCCTGTATCACGTCCACAGCCTCTGTCCACCTCCTGTATCACGTCCACAGCCTCTGTCCGCCTCCTGTATCACATCCACCTCCTGTATCACGTCCACAGCCTCTGTCCACCTCCTGTATAACGTCCACAGCCTCTGTCCGCCTCCTGTATCACATCCACCTCCTGTATCACGTCCACAGCCTCTGTCCACCTCCTGTATAACGTCCACAGCCTCTGTCCACCTCCTGTATTATGTCTGTCCGCAGCCTCTGTCCATCTCCTGTATCACATCCAGAGCCTCTGTCCACCACCTGTATCATGTCCGCCTCCTGTATCACGTCCACAGCCTCTGTCCACCTCCTGTATTATGTCTGTCTGCAGCCCATGTCCACCTCCTGTATTATGTCTGTCTGCAGCCTCTGTTCACCTCCTGTATCACATCCAGAGCCTCTGTCCACCTCCTGTATCATGTCCGCCTCCTGTATCACGTCCACAGCCTGTGTCCACCTCCTGTATCACATCCACCTCCTGTATCACGTCCACAGCCTCTGTCCACCTTCTGTATCACGTCCACAGCCTCTGTCCACCTTCTGTATCACGTCCACAGCCTCTGTCCACCTCCTGTGTCATGTATACAGCCTCTGTCCACCTCCTGTATCACATCCACCTCCTGTATCACTTCCAGAGCCTCTGTCCACCACCTGTATCACATTCACCTCCTGTATCACGTCCACAGCCTCTGTCCACCTTCTGTATCACGTCCACAGCCTCTGTCCACCTTCTGTATCACGTCCACAGCCTCTGTCCACCTCCTGTGTCATGTATACAGCCTCTGTCCACCTCCTGTATCACTTCCAGAGCCTCTGTCCACCACCTGTATCACATTCACCTCCTGTATCACGTCCACAGCCTCTGTCCACCTCCTGTATCACGTATACAGCCTCTGTCCGCCTCCTGTATCACATCCACCTCCTGTATCACTTCCAGAGCCTCTGTCCACCTCCTGTATCACATCCACCTCCTGTATCACGTCCACAGCCTCTGTCCACCTCCTGTATCACATCCACCTCCTGTATCACTTCCAGAGCCTCTGTCCACCTCCTGTATCACATCCACCTCCTATATTACGTCCACAGCCTCTGTCCACCTTCTGTATCACGTCCACAGCCTCTGTCCACCTTCTGTATCACGTCCACAGCCTCTGTCCACCTCCTGTGTCATGTATACAGCCTCTGTCCACCTCCTGTATCACATCCACCTCCTGTATCACTTCCAGAGCCTCTGTCCACCACCTGTATCACATCCACCTCCTGTATCATGTCCACAGCCTCTGTCCACCTCCTGTATCACGTATACAGCCTCTGTCCACCTACTGTATCAAGTACACAGCCTCTGTCCGCCTCCTGTATCACATCCACCTCCTGTATCATGTCCGCAGCCTCTGTCCACCTCCTGTATCACATCCACTTCCTGTATCACGTCCACAGCCTCTGTCCACCTCCTGTATAATGTCCGCCTCCTGTATCACGTTCACAGCCCCTGTCCACCTCCTGTATCATGTACACAGCCTCTGTCCACCTTCTGTATCACGTCCACAGCCTCTGTCCACCTCCTGTATCACGTCCACAGCCTCTGTCCACCTTCTGTATCGCGTCCACAGCCTCTGTCCACCTCCTGTGTCATGTATACAGCCTCTGTCCACCACCTGTATCACTTCCAGAGCCTCTGTCCACCACCTGTATCACATTCACCTCCTGTATCACGTCCACAGCCTCTGTCCACCTCCTGTATCACGTATACAGCCTCTGTCCGCCTCCTGTATCACATCCACCTCCTGTATCATGTCCACAGCCTCTGTCCACCTCCTGTATCACGTATACAGCCTCTGTCCACCTACTGTATCAAGTACACAGCCTCTGTCCGCCTCCTGTATCACATCCACCTCCTGTATCATGTCCGCAGCCTCTGTCCACCTCCTGTATCACATCCACTTCCTGTATCAAGTCCACAGCCTCTGTCCACCTCCTGTATCATGTCCGCCTCCTGTATCACGTTCACAGCCCCTGTCCACCTCCTGTATCATGTCCGCAGCCTCTGTCCACCTCCTGTATCACATCCACCTCCTGTATCACGTCCACAGCCTCTGTCCACATCCTGTATCATGTCCACAGCCTCTGTCCACTTCCTGTATCATGTCCGCAGCCTCTGTCCACCTCCTGTATCATGTACACAGCCTCTGTCCACCTTCTGTATCACATCCACAGTCTCTGTCCACCTCCTGTATCACGTCCACACCCTCTGTCCACCTCCTGTATCACATCCACAGCCTCTGTCCACCTCCTGTATCACATCCACAGCCTCTGTCCACCTCCTGTATCATGTCCACAGCCTCTGTCCACCTCCTGTATCACATCCACCTCCCGTATCACGTCCACAGCCTCTGTCCACCTCCTGTATCATGTCCGCAGCCTCTGTCCACCTCCTGTATCACATACACAGCCTCTGTCTACCTCCTGTATCATGTCCACAGCGTCTGTCCACCACCTGTATCATGTCCGCAGCCTCTGTCCACCTCCTGTATCACATACACCTCCTGTAACACGTCCACGGCCTCTGTCCACCTCCTTTATCATGTCCGCAGCCTCTGTCCACTTCCTGCATCATGTCCGCAGCCTCTGTCCACTTCCTGTATCATGTCTGCAGCCTCTGTCCACCTCCTGTATCACATCCACCTCCTTTATCACGTCCACAGCCTCTGTCCACCTCCTGTATCATGTCCGCAGCCTCTGTCCACCTCCTGTATCACGTCTACAGCCTCTGTCCACCTCCTGTATCACATCCACCTCCTGTATCACGTCCACAGCCTCTGTCCACCTCCTGTATCATGTCCGCAGCCTCTGTCCACTTCCTGTATCATGTCAACAGCCTCTGTCCACCTCCTGTATCACATCCTCCTCCTGTATCACGTCCACAGCCTCTGTCCACCTCCTGTATCATGTCCGCAGCCTATGTCCACCTCCTGTATCACATCCACCTCCTGTATCACGTCCACAGCCTCTGTCCACCTCCTGTATCATGTCTGCAGCCTCTGTCCACCTCCTGTATCACATCCACCTCGTGTATCATGTCAGCAGCCTCTGTCCACTTCCTGTATCATGTCTGCAGCCTCTGTCCACCTCTTGTATCATGTCCACAGCCTTTGTCTACCTCATGTATTATGTCCGCAGCCTCTGTCCACCTCCTGTATCATTTTTGCAGCCTCTGTCCACTTCCTGTATCATGTCTGCAGCCTCTATCCACCTCCTGTATCATGTCCACAGCCTCTGTCTACCTCATGTATTATGTCCGCAGCCTCTGTCCACCTCCTGTATCATGTCCAAAGCCTCTGTCCACCTCCTGTATAGTGTTGCTCACGAATATTCGCATTGCGAATATTCGCTACGAATATTGCATATTCGAGTATTCGTGAATAACTCGAATATCGCGGCGAATATTCGCTATTTCGAATATTCGTATTTTTCAAATTTCGCAATAAATTTCGCATTCGCATCCACCTGCTGTATCACGTCCACAGCCTCTGTCCACCTCCTGTATCATGTCCGCAGCCTCTGTCCACTTCCTGTATCATGTCCGCAGCCTCTGTCCACCTCCTTTATCACATCCACCTCTTGTATCACGTCCACAGCCTCTATCCACCTCCTGTATCATGTCCGCAGCCTCTGTCCACCTCCTCTATCACGTCTACAGCCTCTGTCCACCTTCTGTATCATGTCCGCAGCCTCTGTCCACTTCCTGTATCATGTCCGCAGCCTCTGTCCACTTCCTGTATCATTTCCACAGCCTCTGTCCACCTCCTGTATCACATCCACCTCCTGTATCACATCCACAGCCTTTGTCCACCTCCTGTATCATGTCTGCAGCCTCTGTCCACCTCCTGTATCACATCCACCTCCTGTATCACGTTCACAGCCTCTGTCCACCTCCTGTATCACGTCCACAGCCTCTGTCCACTTCCTGTATCATGTCCGCAGCCTATGTCCACCTCCTGTATCACATCCACCTCCTGTATCACGTCCACAGCCTCTGTCCACCTCCTGTATCATGTCTGCAGCCTCTGTCCACCTCCTGTATCACATTCACCTCCTGTATCACATCCACAGCCTCTGTCCACCTCCTGTATCATGTCAGCAGCCTCTGTCCACTTCCTGTACCATGTCTGCAGCCTCTGTCCACCTCCTGTATCATGTCCACAGCCTCTGTCTACCTCATGTATTATGTCGGCAGCCTCTGTCCACTTCCTGTATCATGTCCACAGCCTCTGTCCACCTCCTGTATCACATCCACCTGCTGTATCACGTCCACAGCCTCTCTCCACCTCCTGTATCATGCCTGCAGCCTATGTCCACCTCCTGTATCACATCCACCTCCTGTATCACGTCCACAGCCTCTGTCCACCTCCTGTATCATGTCCGCAGCCTCTGTCCACCTCCTGTATCACATCCACCTCCTGTATCACGTCCACAGCCTCTGTCCACCTCCTGTATCATGTCAGCAGCCTCTGTCCACTTCCTGTATCACGTCTGCAGCCTCTGTCCACCTATTGTATCATGTCCACAGCCTCTATCTACCCTTATGTATTATGTCCGCAGGCTCTGTCCACCTCCTGTATCATTTTTGCAGCCTCTGTCCACTTCCTGTATCATGTCCGCAGCCTCTGTCCACCTCCTGTATCATGTCCAAAGCCTCTGTCCACCTCCTGTATCACATCCACCTGCTGTATCACGTCCACAGCCTCTGTCCACCTCCTGTATCATGTCCGCAGCCTCTGTCCACTTCCTGTATCATGTCCGCAGCCTCTGTCCACCTCCTGTATCACATCCACCTCTTGTATCACGTCCACAGCCTCTGTCCACCTCCTGTATCTTGTCCGCAGCCTCTGTTCACCTCCTGTATCACGTCTACAACCTCTGTCCACCTTCTGTATCATGTCCGCAGCCTCTGTCCACTTCCTGTATCATTTCCACAGCCTCTGTCCACCTCCTGTATCACATACACCTCCTGTATCACGTCCACAGCCTTTGTCCACCTCCTGTATCATGTCTGCAGCCTCTGTCCACCTCCTGTATCACATCCACCTCCTGTATCATGTCCACAGCCTCTGTCCACCTCCTGTATCATGTCCGCAGCCTCTGTCCACTTCCTGTATCATGTCCGCAGCCTCTGTCCACCTCCTGTATCACATCCACCTCCTGTATCACGTCCACAGCCTCTGTCCACCTCCTGTATCATGTCTGCAGCCTCTGTCCACCTCCTGTATCACATCCACCTCCTGTATCATGTCAGCAGCCTCTGTCCACTTCCTGTATCATGTCTGCAGCCTCTGTCCACCTCTTGTATCATGTCCACAGCCTTTGTCTACCTCATGTATTATGTCCGCAGCCTCTGTCCACCTCCTGTATCATTTTTGCAGCCTCTGTCCACTTCCTGTATCATGTCTGCAGCCTCTATCCACCTCCTGTATCATGTCCACAGCCTCTGTCTACCTCATGTATTATGTCCGCAGCCTCTGTCCACCTCCTGTATCATGTCCAAAGCCTCTGTCCACCTCCTGAATAGTGTTGCTCACGAATATTCGCATTGCGAATATTCGCTACGAATATTGCATATTCGAGTATTCGTGAATAACTCGAATATCGCGGCGAATATTCGCTATTTCGAATATTCGTATTTTTCAAATTTCGCAATAAATTTCGCATTCGCATCCACCTGCTGTATCACGTCCACAGCCTCTGTCCACCTCCTGTATCATGTCCGCAGCCTCTGTCCACTTCCTGTATCATGTCCGCAGCCTCTGTCCACCTCCTGTATCACATCCACCTCTTGTATCACGTCCACAGCCTCTATCCACCTCCTGTATCATGTCCGCAGCCTCTGTCCACCTCCTCTATCACGTCTACAGCCTCTGTCCACCTTCTGTATCATGTCCGCAGCCTCTGTCCACTTCCTGTATCATGTCCGCAGCCTCTGTCCACTTCCTGTATCATTTCCACAGCCTCTGTCCACCTCCTGTATCAAATCCACCTCCTGTATCACGTCCACAGCCTTTGTCCACCTCCTGTATCATGTCTGCAGCCTCTGTCCACCTCCTGTATCACATCCACCTCCTGTATCACGTTCACAGCCTCTGTCCACCTCCTGTATCACGTCCACAGCCTCTGTCCACTTCCTGTATCATGTCCGCAGCCTATGTCCACCTCCTGTATCACATCCACCTCCTGTATCACGTCCACAGCCTCTGTCCACCTCCTGTATCATGTCTGCAGCCTCTGTCCACCTCCTGTATCACATTCACCTCCTGTATCACATCCACAGCCTCTGTCCACCTCCTGTATCATGTCAGCAGCCTCTGTCCACTTCCTGTACCATGTCTGCAGCCTCTGTCCACCTCCTGTATCATGTCCACAGCCTCTGTCTACCTCATGTATTATGTCGGCAGCCTCTGTCCACTTCCTGTATCATGTCCACAGCCTCTGTCCACCTCCTGTATCACATCCACCTGCTGTATCACGTCCACAGCCTCTCTCCACCTCCTGTATCATGCCTGCAGCCTATGTCCACCTCCTGTATCACATCCACCTCCTGTATCACGTCCACAGCCTCTGTCCACCTCCTGTATCATGTCCGCAGCCTCTGTCCACCTCCTGTATCACATCCACCTCCTGTATCACGTCCACAGCCTCTGTCCACCTCCTGTATCATGTCAGCAGCCTCTGTCCACTTCCTGTATCACGTCTGCAGCCTCTGTCCACCTATTGTATCATGTCCACAGCCTCTATCTACCCTTATGTATTATGTCCGCAGGCTCTGTCCACCTCCTGTATCATTTTTGCAGCCTCTGTCCACTTCCTGTATCATGTCCGCAGCCTCTGTCCACCTCCTGTATCATGTCCAAAGCCTCTGTCCACCTCCTGTATCACATCCACCTGCTGTATCACGTCCACAGCCTCTGTCCACCTCCTGTATCATGTCCGCAGCCTCTGTCCACTTCCTGTATCATGTCCGCAGCCTCTGTCCACCTCCTGTATCACATCCACCTCTTGTATCACGTCCACAGCCTCTGTCCACCTCCTGTATCTTGTCCGCAGCCTCTGTTCACCTCCTGTATCACGTCTACAACCTCTGTCCACCTTCTGTATCATGTCCGCAGCCTCTGTCCACTTCCTGTATCATTTCCACAGCCTCTGTCCACCTCCTGTATCACATACACCTCCTGTATCACGTCCACAGCCTTTGTCCACCTCCTGTATCATGTCTGCAGCCTCTGTCCACCTCCTGTATCACATCCACCTCCTGTATCATGTCCACAGCCTCTGTCCACCTCCTGTATCATGTCCGCAGCATCTGTCCACTTCCTGTATCATGTCCGCAGCCTCTGTCCACCTCCTGTATCACATCCACCTCTTGTATCACGTCCACAGCCTCTGTCCACCTCCTGTATCTTGTCCGCAGCCTCTGTTCACCTCCTGTATCACGTCTACAACCTCTGTCCACCTTCTGTATCATGTCCGCAGCCTCTGTCCACTTCCTGTATCATTTCCACAGCCTCTGTCCACCTCCTGTATCACATACACCTCCTGTATCACGTCCACAGCCTTTGTCCACCTCCTATATCATGTCTGCAGCCTCTGTCCACCTCCTGTATCACATCCACCTCCTGTATCACGTTCACAGCCTCTGTCCACCTCCTGTATCATGTCCGCAGCCTCTGTCCACTTCCTGTATCATGTCTGCAGCCTCTGTCCACCTCCTGTATCATGTCCACAGCCTCTGTCCACCTCCTGTATCACATCCGCCTGCTGTATCACGTCCACAGCCTCTGTCCACCTCCTGTATCATGTCCGCAGCCTCTGTCCTCCTCCTGTATCACATCCACCTCCTGTATAACGTCCACAGCCTCTGTCCACCTCCTGTATCATGTCCGCACCCTCTGTCCACCCCCTGTATCACATCCACCTCCTCATGTCCACGGCCACTGTCCATCTCCTGTATCATGTCCGCAGCCTCTGTCCACTTCCTGTATCACGTCCGCAGCCTCTGTCCACCTCCTGTATCATGTCCGCAGCCTCTGTCCACCTTCTGTATCATGTCCACAGCCTCTTTCCACCTCCTGTATCACATCCACCTCCTGTATCACGTCCAAAGCCTTTCACAATACATGGCTCTGTCTATTGGCCCCTCAATGCGCGAAAGTCGGCCTGTACCATTAGCAGAGAAACCGCTCCAAAGCAAAATGTTTCCACCTCCATGCTTGACTGTAGGGGTGGTGTAGAGCTACGGTACATTTTGGTCTCATCTGTCCACAGCACTTTCTCCCATTCCTTCTCTGAATAATTTAGATGTTCATTGGCAAACTTTAGACAGGCCTGTACATTTACATGTCCCTTCTTGAGGAGGGGGACCTTGCAGGATTTCAATCTATGGCGGCGTATTGTGGTACCAATGATTTGTCTAATGACTATGGTCCCAACTGCCTTGAGATCACTCACAAGTTCCTCCTGTGTAATTCTGCGCTGATCCCTCACTTTTCTCGTGATCATCCTTACCACATGAGGCAAAATCTTGCATAGAGCTCCAGACTGAGGACGATTGATGGTTATTTTAAAGGGGCCGCCACTGAGGAAAATGAGAGGCTGATTCACTGACAACTGAAATCTTAACCCCTTCCATACCGAGCCATAGGGGATTGACGTCTGCAGCAACCCCTCGCCGATGAGACTGGACGTCATATGACGTCCTTTGTTCCCGGCGTTCTAGGGCACACGCGCACCCACGATTACCGCTGTGTGTAAACACACAGATCCACCTCCTGTCAGCGGTGAGGAGACTGATGTGTCTTCCCAGTACAGAGGAACACACATCGGTCTCCTCCCCTTGTGAGTCCCCCTCCCCCTACAGTTAGAACATACTTTAGGGAACATTTTAACCCCTTCAGCGCCCCCTAGTGTTAACCCCTTCCCTGCCAGTGACATTTACACAGTAATCAGTGCAGTTTTATAGCACTAATCGCTGTGTAAATGTGAATGGTCCCAAAAACGTGTCAAAAGTTTCCAATATGTCCGCCGCAATGTCACGATCACAAAAAAAAAAAAAACGCAGATCGCCACCATTACTAGCAAAAAAATAAAATAAAAATGTCATAAATCTATCACCTATTTTGTTGACGCTATAACTTTTGCGCACACCAATCAATATACGATTATTGCGTTTTTTTTACCAAAAATATGTAGAAGAATACGTATCGGTCTAAACTGAGGAAACATTTTATTTATTTTTTTTTTAAATTGTGATATTTATTAAATAAAAAAGTAAAAAATATTGTTTTTTTTTTAAAATTGTCGCTCTTCTTTTGTTTATAGCGCAAAAAATAAAAACCGCAGAGATGATCAAATACCACCAAAAGAAATCTCTATTTGTGTGGGGAAAAAAACATAACGATTTAATGTGGGTACAGTGTTGCATGACCGCGCAATTGTCATTCAAAGTGCAACAGTGCTGAAAACTAAAAATTGGTCTGGGCAGGAAGGGGGTGAAAATGCCCAGTATGGAAGGGGTTAAGGGTGCCACTTACTGGCCACTGATGGATAAGGGAAAGGGTCAGTGGAGCTTACTTTAGCCACTCCTGGAAATTGGGCTGGGGGTGTGTTTCACTGGTCACCATAGGAAATCGGGTGAAAATCTTCACTGACTGCCATAGGAAATCGGGTGGAATTTGTGAATAGAAATAGAGGCCACATCTGAGAAAAAAACAGGAGGGCACATCCTTTGCAACAAATAGAAACAGTGGACGTGTCATTGGCTTCTGATGAAATTGAGGCAGGACTGCTTCCAAAGTCACTGACAGAAATAAAAGCTGGCCTTATTGGCCATCATCTGAAATGGTCAGGGGCTGCTTCAATGGCCACTGAGGGAAATGTTGGGCCATTTTGATGCCCATTGCCAGAAATGGTGAAGAGTTTCCTGCGTCTGTGAGGTGCTGCACTAGCCACAAATGAGCCAGAACTACTACTGTATCCTCTGTGGAAACTAGTATTCTACCTTGGGGCCCATGCATTGGTCATTGAGCGCCCAGAGCCTGTTTGTATACTTTCCCAGAATCTGCTGCTGCTGCTGCAAACATCCACTTTTACACATTAATTAGAAATTGCGACTGTACACAGTTATGTGATGGGGGTTGTGTAAAAGACCTGCACAGACTTATGGGCCTAAACTGAAGTAGTGTGCATTCAGGGCCAGATTCAGGATGGCGAGCGGTTCTTTATTCCGGCGTAACGTTTCTTATTTACGTTACTCCGCCGAAACTTTACGCGTAAGTACTGTATTCAGAAAGCACTTGCTCCTAAAGTTGCAACGGCGTAGCGTAAATGGGCCGGCGGAATGCTAATTGGGCGGGTAGGGGGGGTGTAGTATTTAAAATAGGCGCGATCCCGCGGCGAACATACTGCGCATGCGCCGGCCGTCAATGTATCCAAGTGCGCATTCTCCAAATTATGACTGTGTTTTCGACGTGAACGTCAATGACGTCAATTCCCATTCACGGACGAGTTACGCAAACGACGTAAAACTTTTCCAATTCGACGCGGTCACGACGTCCATACTTAACATAGGATGCGCCTGCTTTTTGTTGCTTTATCTTTACGCTGGGAAAACCCTTACGTAAACGAAAGTGACTGTGTCGGGCCCGCGTACGTTCGTGACTTGCCGTATCTCGCTGATTTACATATTCTCGGCGTAAATCAGCGAGAACGCCCCAGGCGGCCATTTTAAAACTGCCTTTAAGATCCGACGGTGTAATACAATTACGCCTGTCGGATCTTTGCTGCAAACCGGCGTATCTTGTTTTCTGCATACAGAAAACAGATAAGCCGCCGCAAAGTGTATCACTGAAACGCCAACGTAACTCTACCTGAATCTGGCCCATAGAGTACATGTCTGTGTAGCACCCTCTAGTGTGTTAGAAGTGTAGTGATTAGGTTTTTGTTAGTGTAGGTAAATTTTGTCTTTTTGTTTAAGTTGGGTTGGGTTGGGAGTAGGGTATCAATACCAGTACTCACCGATACCGATTACTGATACTTTTTTTAATGTCATGTGCCAGTGGCAGTGGCACTAATATGCAGCACTGATGATGTGTGGACGGTGTCAGTGTGTTTTTTTTTATTTTATTTTTTACAATGTCACCTTTAAAATATTTATTTTTTACAATTCTTTCTTTATTTTTTATCAGTCCTGTTGGGGGGGGGGGGCTTCATTGAGATAACAGGGGTCTTAACAGACCCCTGACATCTCCCTTTTGAGACAGGAAAAGGGACTGAGGACACAGATTCCTCAGTTCCTTTCTCAGCAACCTCAGCTGCACTGGAGATGAATGGACAGCAGACAGTGGCTCCTCTCCATTCATAAACTGAAGCATCGTAAACACAGTTTACAATGCTCAGTTCTAAATGAACAGAGTCAACGATCACTGAAAAAGAAGGAACCGGTGAATTACAGATTTACCGGTTCCTTCCTCTGCTCCTCATCCTGACAGATCAAGGACTAAGGGGGCGGAGGAGCACAGAGGGGAATTGGAGCATAACACAGAGGGGGACCGGAGCGTAACACGGAGGGGGACTGACGTGAAGGACGAGGGGGGGTTCAGGAGCGGAGCACTGAAGGGGACCGAAGCGGAGCACGGAGGGGGACTGGAGCAGAGCACAGAGGGGCCCGAAGGAGCCTTGAGGAGCATGGATGACGACACAGAGGGAGACTGAAGGAGGATAGGGGGACAGTCAGGGGTGATTGGTGCGGCGGTGGGGGGAGTTACATGCACTGATCCCAATGCATAGATTGCAATAAAGCAGCTGAAAGCCACAGAAGAGAGAGGAGGAGAAACAGCTTTCAGCTGCTCTATTGAAATCCATACAGGGATTATATCAAGCATCGGAGCATTTGTCCGAGTACAAGTACTCAGGAAAATGCTTGGTATCGGCACCGATACCAATACTAGTATTGTATCGGTGGAACCCTAGTTGGGAGTGATTCAGGCAGAGCTGAGTGACACACAGGCGGCATCACTGAGAGCTCCCACTTCTTTCCAGGACATTCTGGAACCTTCTGGAAAGGAAGGAGGAGAGGGGAGGTGGTGCTGTCTGGAGTATTCTGAGGAGCCCTGACCAATCCCCAATCTGGATTGGCAGGGGGCAGGCCTCTTTAAATACTCAAGGTCAGCCCAGCTGGGGGAGAAACAGTTTGGGTGGAAACTGGAGATGGAGTGTATGGCTGTCGTAAAATTTGAGGGAGCTCCCAGTCTGGGGGGGGGTGGTGACCTTGGGCCTGGGTTCAGATGCAGACAGGACCCTCTCAACACACAAGGAGGTGTTCTGGACAGGTGGCATGGGGGAAGGAGTGGACAGCATGAGAGCACTGTCGGGCAAGTCTCCAGGAGGAATAACAATTTACAGCCAGGAGGGCTGGTGAGTAACACACAGTCAGTAGGACTGGCAGAGTGCAGTCTGGGATGGGTGCAGAGCCAGAGAAGAGGTGAGGACTGTAGTTGGACTGCAGTGGAGAGAGGCAGCTGCAGCCAGGAGGGCTAAAAGGGCCTGAAGATGTGGTGCTGGGAAGGGTAGTCACCTGGACAGCTAGCACTAAGACTACCTACATATTTCTGCTACACCAAAGGGGCCCGCGGTCCCTGCCTGCAAAGGGCATTCACTTTGGGCCTGACTGGGTCAGTGTCAGGCCTGAAAATCAGTGCTAGCTCAGTCCTGGGAGTGATAGTCTGCAAGCAAGTTTGTGCTGAAGGAGGTGTATATAGTTCTTAAGTCCCTATAGCTGTTTCTGCAATCAACTGGGCATCTCATAATTACCCTATCCCTATCCAAGTTGAATTCCTCTAATAAAAATAACAAAAACAAGTGAGGAGTGAGTGAAAATGTTGTGCCTGGCTGGGCAGGGTGACAGACAGCCCACAACTACCAGCAGTCTTTACGGGGGTACCGCTACATATGCATGCCTGTAGGTACTTTACACAACCATTATTGTATACCAGCATATGGCCACATCTTCAAACTGATGTCTGTGGACGGCTGTAGACAGTGCTTACACAGGCTCTGGACGCTGTACGTCCCCTTTAAAGCTATGTGCATGAGTCATAAGGTAGAATATCATCTAACAATCTGGCATCCAATATTTGCATAACCATGGCTCTGTAAATAAGTATATATTTCCTATGATAATCAGCTCCATCTAATGGCTATAATGCAGTATTTTCCAGGTTCACACATTCAACCTGGAGCCAAAAAAAAAAAAGTCTACCAACAATCAATTTTGCTCTGTTTGCACATAATGAATGTACATGCAATTTTTAGTAAATCTCCCCCCATTGTTTTTTTTTCCCCTTTCTCTTTTTTGCATCATACTTTTTTTGTTCTCTCCTGTAATTTCTTAAAATGGGATTCCACCCATGATTTTTTTTTTGTTGTTTAAAGTCAGCAGCTACAAACACTGTAGCTGCTGACTTTTAAGGAAGGACACTTACCTGTTCTAGGCGCCCGCAATGTCGATCCCCCCCCCCCAAGGCTGGTGGCTCGATCCAAGCAGCTCCCGGCGCCGCCATCCTTACTGAGGCTTCCATGCCCGTTTCCTACTGCGCATGCGCGAGTCTCACGGCACTTTTGTGAATGGGCAGCTGCTTTATGGGATACACACAGTTCCCAGAAGGCAGTGCGCACCATTACCCAGAAGACACCGCGGGGAGGACGAGGAAGAAGTCCTGCCGCGGTGGATGAAGAGGCAGATTAGGAAGAACCGCATAGCAACCGCTATTTCTGGTAAGTAAAAATATTTTTGTTTTTCAATTTTTTATTTGAAAACCTGGAAATTTACAAGTTTGTTGTCAAAAAGTCAGACCGTGTGTATTGGGCTTTAGACTTATCCACCTAAACATTTCAGGAAGCAAATAATTCCACTAACTGTTCCTACTCGTTAGTCTAGTTTGGTCACATACATGCTTTATGCCAACAACAACAGGTGTGATACTGGGAAATATTCAGAAATACTTGATATCTTTAAAACAGCAATGTTGTCTAAATGGAAAGTGACAAATGTTACACTGCGTAGTGTTCTGACCCCCAAGGATGAATAAGACCAAACTCATGTCCCCCTCCTACTGTGCACCACCATGTGGGTTATAGTGTGAGGGGAAAAAAGTATTTGATCCCCTGTTGATTTTGTACCTTTGCCCACTGACAAAAAAATTATCAGCCTATAATTTTAATGCTCGGTTTATTTGAACAGTGAGAGAAAAAATAGCAACAAAAATATCCAGAAAAATGCATTTAACCACTTAAGACCCGAACCTTCAGGCAGGTAAAGGACCTGGCCAGTTTTTCGATTCGGCACTGCGCCGCTTTAACTGACAATTGCGCGGTCGTGCGGCGTGGCTCCCAAACAAAATTGGCGTCCTTTTTTCCCCACAAATAGAGCTTTCTTTTGGTGGTATTTGATCACCTCTGCGATTTTTATTTTTTGCGCTATAAACAAAAATAGAGCGACAATTTTGAAAAAAAAAAATGTAATATTTTTTCCTTTTTGCTATAATAAATATCCCCCAAATATATATATGTATATATATATAAAAAAAAATCCTTAGTTTAGGCCGATACGTATTCTTCTTCCTATTTTTGGTAAAAAAAATTGCAATAAGCGTTAATCGATTGGTTTGCGCAAAATGTATAGAGTTTACAAAATAGGGGATAGTTTTATTGCATTTTTATCATTTTTTTTTACTACTAATAGCGGCGATCAGCGTTTTTTTTCATGACTGCGACATTATGGCGGACACATCGGACAATTTTGACACATTTTTGGGACCATTGTCATTTTCACAGAAAAAAAATGCATTAAAAATGCATTGTTTACTTTGAAAATGACAATTGCAGTTTGGGAGTTAACCACTAGGGGGCGCTGAAGGGGTTAAGTGTGACCTCATCTGTGTTTCTAACTGTAAGGGGACAGGGCTGGACGTGTGACGTCATTGATCGTGTTTCTCTATATTAGGAAACACACGATCAATGACAGCGCCACAGTGAAGAACGGGGAAGCTGTGTTTACACACAGCTCTCCCCGTTCTCCAGCTCCGGGGACCGATTGCGGGACTCCAGCGGTGATCGGGTCTGCGGTTCCCGCAGCCACGGTCACAGAGCATCGGACCGGGTCGCCATTCTGCCGACGTAAATCTGCAAGAGACGGTCCTTAAGTGGTTAAAAAAAGTTTTAAATTGATTTGCATTTTAATGAGTGAAATAATGATTTGACCCCTTCGCAAAACATGACTTGGTAGTTGGTGGCAAAACCCTTCTTGGCAATCACAGAGGTCAGGTTTTAAGGCTGGCTTTTGGCAACTCGAACCTTCAGCTCCCTCCACATATTTTCTATGGGATTAAGGTCTGTAAACTGGCTAGGCCACTCCAGGGCCTTAACCACTTCCCTCCCGGTCAATAGTAAATTGACGTCCTGCAAATGGTTCTGAAATCCTGACTGGACGTCTATTGACGTCCTGCAGGATAACATGCCGGCGCGCCCGTGGGTGTCAGTCTGACACCCTGCATCTCCGATCACTGATTGGCATCTATTGTAAATTTTTTATTACATGTGGATGGCCATGGGGGATGTACCTGGCCATCCACATGTTGCCCCCTGGTGAAAGGGGGGGCAACATGTGGATGGCCAGGTACATCCCCCATGGCCATCCACATGTAATAAAGGGGGCAACATGTGGATGGCCAGGTACATCCCCCATGGCCATCCACATGTAATAAGAAATTTACAATAGATGCCAATCAGTGCCCACAAATAGGCACTGACTGGCAACATGGGCACTGTCAAAAATGTGTAAATAAATAAGTGATGCCCAGCAATGCCATCAGTGCCACCCCTCAGTGTCCATCAGTGCCACCCCTCAGTATCCATCAGTGCCCAGTACCCATCAGTGCCATCCATAAGTGCCGCCTATGAGTGCCCATCAGTGCCACCTATGAGTGCCCATCAGTGCCGCATACTAGCGCTGCCTATCAGTGCCACCTCATCGGTGCCCATCAGTGCCCGTAATTGAAGAAGAAAACGTACTTATTTACAAGAAAAATTACAGAAAAAAATTAAAACTTATTTTTTTTTCAAAATTTTCGGTCTTTCTTTAGTTGCGCAAAAAATAAAAAACGCAGATGTGATCAAATACCACCAAAAGAAAGCTCTATCTGTGGGAACAAAATTATAGAAAAATTGTTTAGGTACAGTGTAGCACTGACCGCGCAATTGTTATTCAAAGTGCGACAGCGCTGAAAGCTGAAAATTGGCTTGGGCAGGAAGGTGCGTAAGTACCTGGTATGGAAGTAGTTAATGTGCTTCTTCAAAAAAGTTATAAATTGATTTGCATTTTAATGAGTGAAATAAGTATTTGATCCCCTATCGATCAGCAAGATTCCTGGCTCCCAGGCGTCTTCTATACAGGTAACAAGATGAGATTAGCAGCACTCCCTTAAAAAACTGAACAGGTCACATTCTTATGATTGTGCTGCAAATATTGTAACTATTCACAGGACAATATCATAACGGCAGTAGAATAAACACAAATTGCTCAGTAGTACAGTCCTAAAGGGAAATGCAAGATGCAACTCGGCAGTAACCAATCAAATTTCATTTTTCAACTGTAAATATCTATTTGATTGTCCTTAGTTCTGCACTTTGTACAATTGCGAATTTGAGCCGTTGACATTTCTCTTCTTGTTTTTTATGTCACAATGTAGAGTATAATATTTCCTATCATCTGTGCCCAGTCTTGCCACACAGAGTTTATCCAGCTCTGAGTAATCCTCTTTTAAAGTTCAGTGCAAATTAACAGAATTCCAGATAAAAACTTGCCAAATTATAAAGTCTGTTTCTCTGTTATTGCTTTCAGTGACAGGTTATTTACATATCTAGCTTGGACATGTTTATCATAACAAGAGGTGATCCAAAGTTCATTGTATATTACTAGGATGTGTTATGATGTTATATCACCTCATGTTATGATAAACAAAACATAACATATGATAAACATGTCCTAGCTATATTTGTAAATAACCTCTCACTCAAAGCAAGAAGAGAGAAAACTGACTTTTTTTTATTTAGGCAGGTTTTTATCTGGAAGGCTGTTCATTTTCACTGAACATAAAAGAGGATTTCTCAGATCTGGATTAACTCTGTGTGGCAAGACTGGGAACAGATGATAGGAAATCTTATACTCTACATTGTGACATCAATTGTTTACATCCACTTTAAAATAACATTGTCTTCCATTAGTGGCGTTCACGCGTGTGGATGCGAATCTAAGCTGCGGGGAAAAAGGATTCTGTGCAAGTTTGATCCGTGTGGGTTGCAAATTCAGCTCTATAGATTGGCATTCCCTGAAATCGCGGCCGCGAATTGCGGTAAAATTGCGCGATTTTGAATTTGCAGCAGTGTGAACCTAGACACTTCTCGCTGATGTTTTTACCAAACTGAAAGTACGGGGTGTGGTTTAAGTTTGTGGCTACGATGGGTATGAAGCAAATCCTGTGGGTTTCAGATTTGTGGTTCCAGCAAATTGTAGTGTAGATCCACCTTAGATCATAAAAAAAAAAAACATAATGTGCTGTATGGACTTTGAGCTATGAGGCCAAGGCTGGTGCGATGCGATGGTTCCCCGATGTGGTGCGAGAACCACAGTGATTCCTGTGCAGGTTCCTGCACCTTATCTGAATCGGAAGCAGTTTACACTGCAGTCTGTGAACCACTGCAGGTGTCTATATAAAGTTAAAGCGGAGGTTCACACAAAAAGTGAGCCTCAGCTTTTTGGATCCCGCCCCCCCCTCCGGTGACGCATTTGGCACCTTTCAGGGGGAGGGGGGGTGCAGATACCTGTCTGAGACAGTTATTTGCACCACTTGCGGGTTCTGATCCCGGCAGAAAATCCAGCCTGTGATGTCACCCCCCCGCTGTCTTCTGGGAAACACTGTTCCCAGGAGAGAGCAGGGACCAGTGACGGCTCGCCACGATTGGCGCGCACGCGCAGTAAGGAATCAGGCAGTGAAGCCTTCAGGCTTCACTTCCTGATTTCCTCACCGGGGATGGTGGCGGAAGCAGCCGAGAACCAAGCGTTTGCTTAACCTCGGCTGCTGACATCGCGTGCGCGCTGGACAGGTAAGTGTCCATTTTTTAAAAGTCAGCAGCTGCCATATTTGTAGCTGCTGACTTTAAAAAAAAAAAAAACCTCCGCTTTAGCCACTTAAGGACCGCCTACTGCACATTTACGTCGGCAGAATGGCACGGCTGGGCACATCAACGTATATATACGTTGATTTTAGTACCCAGCCGTGGGTCGCGGGCGCGCGCCCGCGACCCGGTCCGAAGCTCCAGAACCGGGACCGCGGGATTCGCGGACCCGATCGCCGCTGGAGTGCGGCGATCCGTCCCTGGAGCGGAAGAACGGGGAGAGCCGTGTGTACACACGGCTTCCCCGTGCTTCTCTGTGGCCGCAGCATCGATCGCGTCATCCCTGTAATAGGGGGACGCGATCGATGACGTCACACCTACAGCCACACCCCCCTACAGTTGTAAACACACACATTAGGTCACACATCCCCTACAGCGCCACCTGTGGTTAACTCCCAAACTGCAACTGTCATTTCCACAGTAAACAATGCAATTTAAATGCATTTTTTGCTGTGAAAATGACAATTGTCCCAAAAATTTGTCAAAATTGTCCGAAGTGTCCGCCATATTGTCGCAGTCACGAAAAAAACGCTGATCGCCGCTATTAGTAGTAAAAAAAAAAGAATTAATAAAAATGCAATAAAACTATCCCTTATTTTGTTAAAGCTATAAATTTTGCGAAAACCAACCGATAAACGCTTATTGCGAATTTTTTTACCAAAAATACGTAGAAGAATACGTATCGGCCTAAACTGAGGAAAAAAAATGTTTTTTTATATATTTTTGGGGATATTTATTATAGCAAAAAGTAAAAAATATTGCATTTTTTTTTAAATTGTCGCTCTATTTTTGTTAATAGTGCAAAAAATAAAAACCGCAGAGGTGATCAAATACCACCAAAAGAGAGCTCTATTTGTGGGGAAAAAAGGACGCCAATTTTGTTTGGGAGCCACGTCGCACGACCGCGCAATTGTCAGTTAAAACGAAGCAGTGCCGAATCGCAAAAAGGGGCAAGGTCCTTTACCTGCATTTTGGTCTGGGTCTTAAGTGTTTTTTTTTTTTAAAGTTCTTTTTATTAAGGTATTTCACAACATACAAGAGAAAGAAACAAATCAACAACAACGACATACAGTACTCAAGTGCGTACAACATACAGCAACACATCTGATTTAATAAACATCTGTAGCAATGTGCATTGACCAGGATGCGGCAGGGTGGGGGTGTACCAACTCTCCTCACTGTATCGGCCGCAAGGTGCCTCTAGGGCAGCTCTATAGGACCGCTCACCAGGACCATGGCAGTGGTTGCCAACTCAAGCCATATGTATTTAGCCAGCAGTACTAGACTCTGCCAGCCATGCACGCCAAACCTTGTCATATTTCAGTGGACAGCCACGGTTGATGTATGTGTCCCTGTACAGGGGAAGGCTGGCATTCACCAGACGCCTCCACTGCATCAGAGAAGGGGGTGTAGGTTTTTTCCAATGCATGGCAATATTCTTGCGTGCATAGAAAAGCAACAGACTGACCAACGTGCGCCCCGTAGAGGTTGGGACGATGTTCTCAATTATTCCCAGGAGGCACACCTCCATCGCTACCGGCAACTGGGTCGCTGCGACTGCATTGATCACTTCCAGCACCATTACCCAGTACCGCTGAACTTCGGGGCATTGCCAGAAAATGTGGGAGAAGTCACCTAGTGATGCCCTGCATCTCCAACACTCCGGAGAATGCGCCGGGTTCATCTTGTGGAGCCTGTATGGAGTGAAGTAAGCTCTGTGAACTATCTTGTATTGCACCATCCTGTCTCGAATGGAGACAAGTGAGCAGAAAGGGAGATCCCAGACCTCGTCCCAGTCGTCCGTATCTAGCGTGGGGATATCCCCCTGCCATCTGGACCGCAGCCCATCCAGAGGGGGGAGAGACACAAAGATCAGGAACGAGTACAAGTGCGATGTGGGTTTTGCGTCACAATTAAACGTTAGTGTTCTCTCCAACTCCGACTGGGCCACAATGCAGGACGACAAGGGGAACTGAGCCGCGAAGGCATGTGACAGCTGGTGGTATCTAAAAGCGTAGTGCTGGGGTAAGTTGAACATGGAGGAGAGGTCCGAGAATGGTATCAGAGCGTTTTGGGAGACTATGTGCGAAACAAGCTTAATGCCATACCTAGACCAGGCAATGGGGTCTGAGAGCTTATAAAAGTGTGATAGGGTAGGGTTGATCCAGATAGGGGCATTCGGGGATATTTCGGTGGGTTTACATTTTTCAATGGCCAGACCAGTCCGCCACGCCTGCAGGGTGGTGCGCATGGAGGGGGTCAGGGGATACGGGGCGCGAGGGCCCCGATAGAGCAGGAGCCGGAGGGCCTCCAGTGAACCGACCACCGAGGCCTCCAGTGCAGTGGAGGTGTTCATCCCATCTGGCCGCAGTCACCAACTGCGTGGCAAGGTAGTATTTGTAGCAGTCAGGGAAAGCCATACCACCCTGCGTCCGCGGTCTCATCAAGGTTGTCAGCTTGTATCGGGTCTTAAGTGTTTAATGACACCCCCGAATTGGTTCGCAGAACGCAGCGCAAACTATAGGATTTTGGATGAAATCGGATCGCATTGATCTGAACACCCATGCGATTCGATTCCAGTGCAGACAAAAAAAATCACCATTATGATTCGAATGCAATGCAATTTTAGCCATACAAACTGTATGACTGAATTTGCAACGCACAGAAATACGGTGCAAATCTAATTTGGCCTATACCTGCTGAATCAGGTGAAATTCATGACCCTGTTAGCAACACTCTGATCAGCCAAAGTGGACGCACCCAGAAGCCTGGACTGCCCCCTTCACAGACCAGTGAGCATTGTATTGTAGGGGCAGATCAGAAAGCTGGTGGCTGACAGTCACCACTCTCTGCTCAGAGCAGAGGGGAGAACAGAGTGATCAACAGGGTTTGATTGCTCAGTTCTCACTGCAGATCCAACGAGGGACAGTCCGACAGATGGGATCGATGATGCATCCACCTAGGTAAGTATAAATCTTTATTTCGTTCAAAAGCCATACTTCTCTTTTCAATAACTCTTTTTTGCAATACACGTAACAAAAATACTTTAGATCCTCTTGATGGGAAATGTGTTATGGAAGAAATGTGGACTGCGATTGTCAACCTGCTGAACATGCTAGTTGTCTGGCTATACATATAAAAAAAAGTCAAGAATCAGCATCTGCTTGGTGACTCAGAAGCTATTAAAACCAGAGAGCCAGAATCATGTTTTCAGGCATTCAACAATGGCAGCTTCCATATTTTTCTCATGACACCTTTCCTTTAAGACCCCTTTCACACTGAGTTTTTCAGGCAGTTAAACTCTAAGGCCTCGTACACACGATTAAATGAGTCTGTTCAAATCGGTCGGACCGACCGATTTGAACAGATCTATCTGCTGGGATTTTGGTTTGCTCGCGTGTACACACGAGCAAACCAAAATCCCCGCCAGCAGACAGCGCGCTGACGTGTCGGTGACGTGGCGGTGACGCCGCCACGTCACCGCACCAGGAAGTAAAACACTTCCGCGCATGCGTCGAAATCATTCGGCGCGTGTGCGAGAAGACATGTCTGCTGGTTAGCATACTAACCAGCAGACATGTCGGGCGGACGGGTTCCCAGCCGACAGATTTCAAAGCATGCTTTGAAATCTGTCGGGTGGCCAAATCCGTCTGTTTGCCCGTACACACAATCGAATCTGTCTGCTGAAACGGTCTAGCAGACCAATTCCAGCAGACAGATTTGATCTTGTGTACGAGGCCTAAAAATAACGCCTAAAGACCGCCTGAAAATCTCCTGCCCTGCAGTCTCAATGTGAAGGCCGAGTGCTTTCACACTGAGGCGATATGCTGGCGGGACCGCTCCAAAAGTCCTGCCAGCAGCATCTTTGGAGCGATGTGTTTACCGCTCCTTCCCATTGAAAACAATGGGACACCACATCTATACCGCCGGCAATGAGCCTCTGCAGAGGAGCATTGCCGGTGGTATTAACCTTTTTTCGGCCGCTAGCGGGGGTTAAAACTGCACCGCTAGTGGCCGAATACCGCCGCAGTATACCGCCAGTATACCACCACCGCACCTCCCCCCCCCCGGTGTGAAAGGAGCCTAAAGTAAAATTTGTAGAGGGAAATGCACTAGAATTTTTTTTGTTTTTAACCTTCAGCAGTATCCAGAATAATTTCCACTGTGTCCTGTAGAGGGCAGCAAAGAACATCTGCAAACGTGTACAAATCTTTGATTTTTAAACCCTTATGCCGCGTACACACGATCACTTTTTGTGATGAAAAAAAACGACGTTTAATGTGACGAAACAAAACAAAGTTTTTCAAACTTCATTTTCCAAAATGACGTTGCATACACACCATCGTTTTTCCAAAATGCTCTAGCAAAGCGTGGTAACGTACACCATGTTCGACGCCACTCTGTTCCATTGAAGCTCCGTCTCATAACTTGCTTCTGAGCATGCGCGGGTTTAAAAACGTCGTTTTAAACGTCGTTTGGCCCACACACGATCACTTTTTATGACACAAAAAATGAAATTTTGAAAAACGACACAAAAAATTCAAGCATGTTCGAATTTTTTTTTGGTCGTTTTTTTGAAGACATAAAACTACGTTTTGCCCACACACGATCATTTTAAATGACGTTTTTGAAAACGTCGTATTTTTTCATCACAAAAAGTGATCGTGTGTATGCGGCATTACAGAGCTAAATTTAGTAACACAAAAGGCACAAGGTGTTGTATAATGGGATTATGGCACGTAGGGGGTCAGGCGAGCACTGATAAAGAAAGCCTTTAGCACAGATATACAGTACTATGCAAAAATTGTAGGCAGGTGCAATCAAATGCTGAAAATAAGGAAAATAGAAAGTGTTAAAAATAGAAGTGTTAATAGTTTATTTTTATCAACAAAATGGACAGAAGAGAAATTGAAATCAATATTTGGTGTGACCACCCTTTGCCTTCAAAAGGCATCAATTCTTCTGGGTACACTTACACACAGTTTTTAAAGGAACTCAGTAGGTAGGTTGTTACAAACATCTTGCAGAACTAACCACGTGTCTTCTATGGATGTAGATCCTTCGGTCTCTTCATGTAATCCCGCACAGAGTGGATGAAGTTGAGATCAGGGCTCTGTGGGGGCCAAACCATCACTTCCAGGACTCCTTGTTCTTCTTTACACTGAAAATAGTTCTTAATGGCATTGGCTGTATGTTTGAGGGCATTGTTTCCGCAGAATAAATTTGGGGCCAATCACACGCCTCGCTGATATTATGGCATGATGGACAAGTATCTGCCTGTATTTCTCAACATTAAAGACACCATTGATCCTGACCAAACCTACAACATTTGCAGAAATGCAGCCCAAACCTTGCAAGGACCTCCAAAATGCTTCAAATAAGCCCAACAAGCATAGGCGCAGATTGGGGGGAAATGCAATTAATGCAGTTAATAATGCGGAGGATGGACTCCCAATATTGGGCAATAGCAGGGAAAGTTCACAAAATGTGAGTGAAACCGCCTTGTGTATGGCGACGTCTTCTGCAGTTCAAAGGAGAGTTCGGATCTATTTTGTGAACATTCCTTTTAGCCGATTGCCGACCGATGCACGACTATTTACGTTGGCAGAATGGCACGGCTGCGCATATGGACGTACCTGTATGTCCCCCTTAAATCGTGGCATTGCGGGCACGCGCACACCGCCAGCTCTGTGAGGGTGACCGCTGGGTGCCGGCGACCGTGTCACAGAGCTGCAGAATAGGGAAATGCAAAAAAGGCATTTCCCTGTTCTGCCTAGTGCCAGGACAGTGATCTACTGCTCCCTGTGATCGGGAGCAGTGATGAATGTCATGTCACCCATAGCCCAGCCCCCTCACAGTTAGAATCACTCCCTAGGCACACTTAACCCTTTCCTTGCCTCCTAGTAGTTAACCCCTTCCCTGCCAGTGCCATTTACACAGTAATCAGTGCATTTTTTTTTGTCCCAACAATAGCGTCAAAAGTGTCCGCCGTAATGTCGCAGTCACGATAAAAAAAGCAGATTGCCGCCATTACTAATAAAAAAAATGTTATAAATCAATCCCCTATTTTGTAGACGCTATAAATTTTGCGCAAACCAATCAATATATGCTTATTGAATTTTTTTTACCAAAAATATGTACAAGAATACATATCGGCCTAAAATTAGGAAAACATAGGGCCAGATTCAGAGAGCCGTAACTCCTGTCTAACTGGTGTTAGACTGGAGTACTTTCTAATTACGCGCGTTTTTTCACTAGTTTGAATCCTCAAACCATGAAAAGACGGCCGCTGGGTGGAGTTCCCGTCGTTTTCCGCGTCGGGGTATGCAAATGAGCTTTTGCCGACGATCCACGAAATTCCGAACGTCTATCGCAATCTCTTACGGCATCTTTAGTCATCTTTTTGCCGCGTAAAGTTATTCCAGCTTTTTGCTGGTCTAATATTAGACAGCCCATGTCAAGTATGGCCGTTGTTCCTGCGTCGAATATCAATGTTTTCCGACGTCTTTTTTTATTTTTGACGTAAAACATCCGGGAATAGGAATGTCCGTAAACGACGCTACTCAAACAACGAATGACGTATCGACGTTATTTTGCGCAATGCACGGCGGGAAATTTCTGAACGGAGCATGCGCAGTTCGATCGCCGCAGGGACGCGCCGAATTTAAATGCTTCACGCCCCCTAATCGCGTATTTTGATTACACGGCGAGAAATAGACTATGCCGCCGTATCGTATGGGCAAAAATCTACCAGAATTCGTTCTAGAGCCTGGTAAAATACGGCTGCGTAGCGGATCTCGGATATGCTGCGCAAATGTACGTGTACCTGAATCTGGCCCATTATTTTTTATATATTTTTTGGGGATATTTATTATATCAAAAAATATAAAAAAATTCTCAAAATTCTCGCTCTTTTTTTCTTTATAGCGCAAAAAAAAAATGCAGAGGTGATTAAATACCACCAAAAGAAAGCTCTATTTGTGGGAAAAAAAAACATGTACATTTTGTTTGGATGCCACAATGCACGTTGGTTAAATCGAAGCAGTGCCGAATCACAAAAAGTGCTCTGGTCAGGAAGGGGGTAAATTCTTGCGGGACAGAAGTGGTTTAAGTAATTGATTTCTTTTTTTCTCGCTACTTCTGTGGTTATAAAATATTGTGAAAAAGACTGCTGCTTAGATGCAGGAAATTGTATATACGATGAAGGGAATGCTGCTAAACTGTAGAAAAGTGAATTAACCACAACTCTCAGCCGACAGAGCTGTGACAGGCACCCGACTATGCTCGCCCTTTACACTAAGCTCCTCCATTCATAGAGCGGTACTATAGTGTCTATGAATGGAGGATAGGATGATTGAAAGGTCCACCCAGTCCATTTATATACACTATATTACCAAAAGTATTGGGACGCCTGCCTTTACACGCCCCTGAACTTTAATGGCATCTCAGTCTTAGCCCGTAGGGTTCAATATTGAGTTGGCCCACCTTTTGCAGCTATAACAGTTTCAACTCTTCTGGGAAGGCTGTCCACAATGTTTAGGAGTGTATCTATAGGAATGTTTGACAATTCTTCCAGAAGTGCATTTGTGAGGTCACTGATGTTGAACAAGTAGGCCTGGCTCACAGTCTTAACTCTAATTCATCCCAAAGGTGTTCTATCGGGTTCGGGTCAGGACTCAGTGCAGGCCAGTCAAGTTCCTCCACCCCAAACTCGCTCATCCCTGTCTTTATGGACCTTGCTTTGTGCACTGGTGAGCAATCGTGTTGCAACAGGAAGGGGCCAACCCCAAACCGCTGCCACACAGTTGGAATCATGTTATTGCCCAAAATGTCTTTGTATGCCAACGCCTTAAGAGTTCCCTTCACTGGAACTAAGGGGCCAAGCCCAACCCCTGAAAAACAACCCCTCACACTAATACCGCCTCCACCAGTGCATAAAGAAAGGTCCATAAAGACATGGATTTAGCTTAGAATTTAACAGTTTTGCCTGGATGAAGAGAGGTTGAGCTTTACGGCCCCAGTCACACTTGAGCAACGCTATCGTGTTTATATAGCACATTTTAGGAGCTGTACCATGCATTTGAATGGGTTTCCCTCTGCACCACACAAGGTGATGATTAGGGTGTGCCCTGTGATAAATGAATTAAAACCGGATCTTTGATATCCTCACCCAAGCGGATTCTGCCATCATCTTTGGGTGCAGGCGCCAGCATTTTCACTAAGGGACACCAGCAGTGAAGCCTTGTGGCTTCACAGCTGGCTTCCAATTGCGCATGCGCGAGTCCCACAGCGCTTTCTGATTTGCCCCACAGTCTTCTGTGACATGGGATGTGTCCCAGAAGGCTGTGGGGAAGGAAGAAAGTCAAACTTCTGCTCAGATTGCCGCGATTATCTGAGCAGAAGTGGGGGAGCGTGCACCTGTTAAAATCAGATACCCACTCCCCCGCCAAAAAAATAAATAATAGAAAATAATGTGCCAAGTGTAGGGGGGGAGGGGATCAGCATAGAATTCTGAGCAGTAAAGTTTATATCTCTAGGAGCCACCACCTGGAATCAAACTATATGAAAATATAAAATTATTGGAACAGGCTGGCAGACATAAGAGCTGGGAGAGGACACACAGACCGTTAACAGCCTCTTCCCTGCAGGCAAGAGTCCTGAGCAGGGGAATGGGGCAGACTGCAGGGGCACTGTAATTACAGTGCCGTCCCCCCCTTTACAGCACAGTCCCCTTTATATCACAGTGCCTCCCTTACAGAGCAGTCCAAGTTACATTAATTAAAGGGGACTGCACTATAAATGAGCACTGTAATGTAAAGGGGGGCTGTTATGTGAAGGGGAACTGAGGACATCGAGAGACTGCTTTAAAAGGGGAACTGTGATGTAAAGGGGGACTGTGGACACTTATATAAAGGGGGGACTGGGCTGTAAAGGTGGGTTGTGGTGTGAAGGGGGCCCAAGGACAGACTTTGTGAATATCCCATCCCCCGACCCATCTACCACAACCACCATCCTCCCCCCAACATGTGCGCCCCGCCGGTCCCTAGGAAAATTGGCTGCCATGAAACTGTTCCCTGGTGTCAAACATTTTGGGGACCGCTGTGTTAATGGATCGTGCACATCAAAAAAACACGAGTCTGAAAACAATAGTAATGCCGTGTACACACGGTTGGAATTTCTGACAAAAAATGTTCGATGTGAGCTTGTTGTCGGATATTCTGACCGTGTTTAGGCTCCACCGGACATTTGCTGTTGGAATTTCGGACAAGAAAAATTTGAGAGCTAGTTCTCGATTTTTCCCGATAGCAAAAGGTCTTGTTGGAAATTCCAACCGTCTGTATGCAATTTTGACGCACAAAAATCCTACGCATGCTCGGAATCATAGAACTTTCCTCGGCTTGTCGTAGTGTTGTACGTCACCACGTTCTTGGCGTTCGGAATTTCCGACATTTGTGTGACTGTGTGCAAGACACCGTGTGCGTGGAAAAGGAGCTCTTCAGACAGAAACTACACTATTTATAAGGCAATAACAAAGAAATATCATAAAGAAATCTTTATGGCAAAAAAAAAAATCACTTCGCCAATATCATCAACAAGGCCCTAAACCGCCCCCGCAAACTCTTCAAGCAGTCGATTAATCCAGCCTGCTTAGAGCTCCCAATGCTGATTCACAAGAATTTTGCAACGAACGATCGGATTATTTCATTAATAAAATTGAAAAAAATCCGGATAAGCATTGAGCAAAATGGAATCTGCATGAATCCCGCCCCGAATCCCAACCCCGATACCATTATATACCCGCCTCAAGCACCGAAATTCACCTTAAAACCCATCTCCATCGCTGCCACTAAAAATATCATTGGGACTCTGCACAACAGCACAGCACCCAATGACATCATTCCCACTAAACTGCTGAAAGAAAGTGCCGATATATTGGCACCAGCTATCACGCAGCTTATAAATCAATCATTCAAGGAGGGCATGGTGCCCCCCTTGTTGAAACAAGGTACCATAAAACCAATCCTGAAAAAACCCACCCTTGACCCTAAAGACCCAAACAATAGGAGGCCCATAACGAGCCTAAATGTTTTCTCCAATATAATGGAGAAAGAAGTTGTACAACAGTTACAACAGCATTTAGAAACCCAAAAATTACTCGATACGTTTCAATCAGGCTTCCGTCCGGGTCACGGAACTGAAACAGCTCTGGTAAAAATATGGGATGATGTTCTAGAGGCCACAGATGAAGAATCTTCTCTCCTGATCCTGTTGGACCTAAGTGCGGCCTTTGACACGGTAGACCACGGACTACTACTCGATAGGCTAGCTGAAGTGGCCAAAGTTGCGGAAAACCATTCACAAACAGTGAAATTGGGATCTTTTACGTCAGAAATGCGTACGGTATCATGCGGAATCCCCCAGGGATCTCCCTTGTCGCCGGTACTGTTCAATATCTATCTCCGTCCCCTCTTTAAAATAGTCAACAACCAGAAGTTACTTTACCATTCCTACGCAGACGACACTCAACTGTATCTCCGCGTCAGCAACGGAAAGGATCACTCTCTTGGATTAGAGAGATCACTCACTCTAATAGATAACTGAATAACATCCAGTTATCTTAAACTCAATAGTTCGAAAACAGAGCTTCTCCTGTTTCACGCGAACAGGAAAAGTCACCTCACCTCAACTTGGACCCCACCGCCCATTCTGGGAAAAATTATCGCCCCTAGCACCAAAGTCAAAAGTCTCAGAATTATTTTTGACTCCCACATGACATGGATGCACAAATTGGGTCGGTAGTCAGCGGATCCCATCATCTGCTGCGCATGCTACGCTACGCCGACTCACCCCTTTTATCCCTAAAAAAGACATTGCAGTCATGGTGGGAACAATCATCAATTCCAGACTCGACTATGCTAATGCCCTCTATTTAGGACTCCCGAAATATCAAATCACTCATCTGCAAGTCGTTCAAAATACTGCTGCTCGATTAGTGACTGGTAAAAAACCGTGTGAGTCAATTTCCATTTCGCTTAGATCTCTTCACTGGCTACCAGTGAAAGATAGAATCACTTTTAAGGCACTTTGCCTTACATATAAGTGTATTCAAGGAAATGCTCCCCAATATCTATGCAAAAAAATAAAAGCCCATAACCCCAATCGCACTCTGCGATCCACAAATCAAAACCTACTGCACATACCCAAAGCAAGATACAAATCCAGAGGAGATCGGAGACTGTGGAATGCACTACCTACCACCATCTGACTGGAGTCGGACCACTTGGCCTTCAGGAGAATGATTAAAACTCATCTCTTCTGAGACAAAGCGTTTCCTCATCGAAGGAATGGAAACAGCGCCCAGAGGCGATTCAGTTCGCAAGTGTTTGCGCTTTATAAGTTTTTCACTCACTCAAGACAAGTTTGAGCCAAAATTCTGCCGGAAAAAAAATCCACGGTTTTGTTGTCGGAATTTCCGATCGTGTGTACGCGGCATAAGACTACTGTTTAAAAAAAAGAGCCATGGTATAGTTGACACGATTCATGTAAAAGAAGAATACAGATGGACAGATGGAGCTTACAATCTCTTATGGTGGCTTTACACATTCGATACGGATCAATGCACCCAAAAGTGGTTCACACGTGCAGCTGTGCCATGTCTCCCAACATGACAAGGTGGTGGCCAAGAGACGTTTGTGCAGCTTCACATACAAAATGTGGTTATTTATACAGATTTAAAGGAAAAAAAATCCCCTAAATAGCTTCCTTTCCCTTTATTTAAAAGCAAAATGGAAGGATGAGGTAAGTGAAGGAGGACTGCACCAGGGTAAAGGAAGCTATTTAGGGGGAAAAAAAATCCTTTACAACCCCTTTAAAAGGCAAAGGCCCCCCTCCCCATTTTTTTTTTAAATAAAAAAATTTACATGTTTTTGCAGGTAAAAAAAAATGCATTTATTTATTTTCTCTGGAGCGGACATTACACCCATGATCAGCAAATCATGGGTGCAATGTCAGGCTCCTTCCTACAGATTTCTGCCTGTGCTCTGTTTAAAAGCTTTAAGAAGTTTCAATGAACTTTGAGAGTGCAGTCTTCCATGGTGGAACATGGGACTTGTAGTTCATTCACTGAGTGAATGACGCAGCTGTGTAGGCAGAGACCCGCAGTTTTTTTTTTAAGTGTGTGTGTATAGAAATCAAGGACTGGTGCATAGTATGTTACACGCTAACTATGGGTGGAACATGTGACATGTTACTAAAGGTGAACCTAGCCTTTAAATCTTTTAATAAAAGAAAACTTTTGAAAATAACTATTTATTAATACAGCTCTAGAAAACAAACTATTTAATCATCCTACAATGAGGGTAATAGTACTTTACATTCTTTCTAATTAAAGCGGTAGCAAAGCCCGCCGTGTGTTTTTTACCTACAGGTAAGCCTCATTATAAAACGAACATCTCCTATATGTGCACAGTTTAGGAGGAAATTATTCACCCTGGATGCAGCGTGACCTCACTGGCGCATGCGCTATAAAGGTCTGGGCTTTGTGACGAAACCGATAGATCCCGCGTGCATTCGCGGGAGGAACGTCATCACAGCTCTGGCCACTCACAGCACCTGACCCGGAACAAAGACTGGGGAAAAACGTCAGCCCTCTTAGCTGTGCAGTGGAGGGCTTTGTCCTAAGAAGAGTATTTCATAATGTGCTAGTATGCGATGCATACTAGCACGTGTGTTTTTAAAAGAAAGTCGGTCATAGTTTACTACTGCTTGCAGCTAGGTAGATGTTCACAAAATTATTTAAGGGCACATTCTGCCTCATGTGTCCTCAATCAACTGTTTATCACCGCCCTAGTTAACCCTTTCACTCCCTGTTGCCAGCGTCACTAAGCGATAATTTTTTCTGAAAGTGATAGGTGAAACTCCTGCGCTGAAATGGGTGAAAAGGGATTGGACCGTGGGAAAGGGGCCGTGGGAAAGGGGCACGGGAGGTATACTGCAGCAAACAAAGAATAGGTCTATCCAAATGGACAATAAAAGGTATACAACAAGTGATATTGTTTGCGCTGTGGTGGTGATGCCTAAAGGGTGATGGGAAAGGGGAAGTGAAGTAGTAAACTAGGTGAATACAATAAGTGACAAAAATGTATAAATATATAGAAAAAATTCTATAAAACACAATGTGAACAAAGTAACAGTAAATAACAGTGACCGTGTCATCTATAAAGATGTGTGGTGGACATAATAGAATGCATGATCAAACTCAGTCCTGCAGACAAAACCAAATAAAAGAAGAGAGTCCAACTTAATCATGCAACTCGGTGCAGCAAGTGAAATCTGGTGTGAAGTCAAAAGGAGATGTTCCAGCAGCCAAATGAGTGAAGGTGCAATGGAGGATTCCAAAACGTGCAGCCCACACCTCTAGTGATCCTATCAGCTTACCTCAAGGCTATCTGATATAGCCAGAAAGATAGGGCATCAAACTCTTGATGAATGGAAGCCTCAAATCCGATGGTGCATGGAAGGGGAAAGTACAAAAAAACAAACAGAGTAGTCCTGTCACCACTGGAGGGATTCCTGCTAGCAATCAAAAGATGTGCACTTACACAGAGTGGTGAAAGGGGGTGCCTATCTCCACGAGCAGCGAGCTCGTCAGTGCTCCAATCCCGCCAATTGGGATTGGAGCACTGGACCCTTTACACCTGACGGACGGTAGACGAGCTCGCTGCTCGTGGATGTATGACCGCCTCAGCTGACTTTATGTGAGTTTTTATTTTGTGCTTTGTTTATTAAATCTTTATTTTGCGGTATTATGCGATGTGCCCTCCTATTTTTGTTTCAAACACCATCGTTTGAGTATCGGCGGATCAACATCTAGCCAAACAGCGGCAGCAGAGCAGCACCTGACGAGCTCGCTGCTCGTGGAGATAGGCACCCCCTTTCACCACTCTGTGTAAGTGCACATCTTTTGACTGCTAGCAGGAATCCCTCCAGTGGTGACAGGACTACTCTATGTTTGTTTTTTTGTACTTTCCCCTTCCATGCACCATCGGATTTGAGGCTTCCATTCATCAAGAGTTTGATGCCCTATCTTTCTGGCTATATCAGATAGCCTTGAGGTAAGCTGATAGGATCACTAGAGGTGTGGGCTGCACGTTTTGGAATCCTCCATTGCACCTTCACTCATTTGGCTGCTGGAACATCTCCTTCTGACTTCACACCAGATTTCACTTGCTGCACCGAGTTGCATGATTAAGTTGGACTCTCTTCTTTTATTTGGTTTTGTCTGCAGGACTGAGTTTGACCATGCATTCTATTATGTCCACCACACATCTTTATAGATGTTCACATTGTGTTTTATAGAATTTTTTCTATATATTTATACATTTTTGTCACTTATTGTATTCACCTAGTTTACTACTTCACTTCCCCTTTCCCATCACCCTTTAGGCATCACCACCACAGCGCAAACAATATCACTTGTTGGATAATTTTTTCTGATCGCTGTATTAGTGTCGCTGTTCCCGCTAGGTAGCTATTTTTGGGAGCCACGTCGCACGACTGCGCAATTGTCAGTTAAAGCGACGCAGTGCTGAATCGCAAAAAGGGGCCTGCTCATTTACCTGCATTTTGGTCCGGGTCTTAAGTGGTTATATATTCTGTAGACCCCACATAGTACTGTAAAGAGGACCCACACACACTTACCCTTGCTGTGAGGCCCCTTTCACACAGGCCTGAATCCGCTTTCCTCAGTAAGGGGTCTGTCCGCTGATCCCCCACCGGCAGAGCGGGCGGGCGATAGGTCTGTGTCTGCTCAATTTATGCAGAGCAAACAAGGACACAGCTGGCTCTGCTCTATGGGCGGTTGAGTGCAACCCATTGGTTGAACGAACACAATACCTGCATGTGTATACCCAGCTTTAGATCACTGCAGATATACTGATATAGGGATAAAGGCACCCTCATATACCAAGAAGTGCACTGCTGTTTTTTCAATAGGAATTCCAGACAAAAAAAATAACTTTTTTTTTTTTTTTTTAGAGTACTGGTTAGACAAGATTACCATTTCAAAATGTCCGCTATAATATAGCAAATCTTCACTTATTTGAGTTCCGTTCCACTGTACAGTCCAAGCTTCGGTTCTGGATGTCTTCTTATTGCCACATGGATATCCATTTCCTCCTACAGTCTTCCAAATGTAACAGAAATCGTTCACAAAAACAGAAAAACTGCAGTCCCAGCTTCACAGAGGACTTATTACTGTTCCAATAAAATGCTTTCCCACAGTTTAACACAAGTATCTACAGTGAAAATGCATTTAACACCATCCATACAGACAGAAATAGAATACAGTTATCACCATGTGCTGTTTGGATGGGCAGCTGGTTTAAAAAAAAAAAAAAATGAAGTTCACAAAGGTCTCTTTGAAAACAAAATCCATGTATCATCACCTCCGCAGGCGCAGGAAGAAGGCATGTTTGCACTCTTTGCTGTCCACGGGGTAATACTTGTCATAGAAATCAAGGATGTACTCTTCTGTCTTGAATCCAAACTTCTGATAGAGCAACATTGCTGGATTGTTTGCAGACACATGTAGAGTAACGTCCTTCCCCATACAGGTCTGTCGGAAAGAGTAATAAAGAACAGACCATGAGAAAGTAGCCCAAAGGCAATGAGGGTACAAGACATCCGTACAACACATATCACCACAATTCTTCACTAGTAACCGATTGCAAAATGTTGTTCTATTCTGCCGCAACTCTCTTATGACACATTTGGCCAACTGTAAAATTACAGAAAGGTCCCGCGTTAGGAGGCCGTTCATATTGAGGCATTAAAACGCAGTGAGATTCATTTACCAAAATTTGGTGCACCTTTGCATGGTAGCCAATCAGCTTCCAACATCAGCTTGTACAATCAAGTGTTCACAAAAAAAACTGAAAGCTGATTGGTTTCTATAGATATGTTATTGATTTAATTTCTGACGTGCGTCGAGTACACTTTGAACTGATGCCCAGACCAGTTCGGCTCGCTAAGAGCAATTGCTTATGTTTATTATTAAAGGGGTGGTTCCCCTAAAAAGAAACTTTTAACATTGCCTGTCTCTTCTTAATAACATGTAGAATCGGCTGGTAGTTTAAAAAAAAAAAGTCTGTACATACCATTTTCGGCATGTAGTCTCACCGCCGCTTCCGGGTATGATGTGTGGGGACAGGCATCCGATCGACGCATACAGCGCGTCACGAGATGCCGAAAGAAACCGAACGTTGGTGCGGCTCTATACGGCGCATGCGCACCAACGTTCGGCTTCTTTCGGCATCTCGTGACGCGCTGTATGCGTCGATCGGATGCCTGTCATTTAAGTAGGCACGCCCATCCCCGGCCGCCAGACCCGGAAGCGACGGTGAGACTATGGTCGAAAATGGTATGTACGGACGTTTTTTTTTTTTAAATACCAGCCGATTCTACATGTTATTAAGAAGAGACAGGCAATGTTAAAAGTTTCTTTTTAGGGGAACCTCCCCTTTAAAGTAGTTGTAAACCCACTTTTGTCATTTACACCTACAGGTAAGCCTACAATAAGGCCTCTTTCACATGGGGCAGTGGAGGTGTGGTAACGTTATAGTGGCGTGGTTTTTAGCGCTGCTATACCGTCGTATTTACCAAGATATTTGGCCGCTAGCGGTGTGGTTTTAACTAGGGCTGTCCCGATACCACTTTTTTAGGACCGAGTACAAGTACCGATACTTTTTTTCATGTACTCGCCGATACCGAATACCGATACTTTTTTTAAATGTCATGTGACAGTTTTCAAACCACAATACAGACTAGGAATATTTTCTTTAGAATTATGAAGAACTCTAACTCAAGACATTATAAAAGAATAAAAATAAGTAAAAATGAATAAAAATGTTTTATTTGCTTGTCACGCAGTAGTAAAAAACTCAAAGAATTTTCACAGAACATGTTGATAAATACAAAAAAAGTATTTGGCCAGGCATCGGGAGCATTTGCGCGAGTACAAGTACTCCCGCAAATACTTGGTATCGGTATCTGGAAAACCCTAGTTTTAACTCCCGCTATCGGACAAAAAAGGGTTAATACCGCCCGCAATGCGCCTCTGTAGAAGCGCATTGTGGGCGGTATTACTGATGTTTCCGATTGATTTCAATGGGTAGAAGTGGTAAACACCCCGCTCCTATACCGCTCCAAAGATGCGGCTAGCAGGACTTTTGGAGCGGTCCTGCTAGCGCACCGCTTCAGTGTGAAAGCCTTCAGGCTTTTACATTGAAGCCTGCAGGGCACGATTTTTCAGGCGTTATAGCAGCGCTATTTTTAACGCTGAACTGGCTGAAAAATGTGTCAGTGTGAAAGGGGTCTAATGCCGCGTACACACCATCACTTTATGCGATGGAAAAAAAAAAAAAAGGATTTTTAATAAACAGCTTACCTGTAAAATCCTTTTCTTGAAGTACATCACGGGACACAGAGCGCATAGCCATTACATATGGGTTATATGGGTACCTTCAGGTGTGGACACTGGTGTAATCAATTTCACAGGAAGTTTCCTCCCTATATAACCCCCTCCCACTGGGAGTGCTTCAGTTTTGTAGCAAGCAATCCTCCCGAGGTTACACAATGTTCCCCAAAAGAGGGGTGGGAGCTCTGTGTCCCGTGATGTACTTCAAGAAAAGGATTTTACAGGTAAGCTGTTTATTAAAAATCCTTTTTTCTTTATCGTACATCACGGGACACAGAGCGCATAGCCATTACACTTGGGATGTCCTAAAGCAATGCTCTATGAAGGGAGGGAGACCGTAAGGCCAAGAATAGCCAAATAAAACATTATCAGGAAGTAAAGTAACTCCACCAACAGAGAAAAGGGGGCGTGACCCGGACCAGAGAATTCTATACTGCTGCCCGTAGGACCGCCTGCCCAAATGCTGCGTCCGTACCCTTTGCAACGTCCAACTTATAAAATTTAGTAAACGTATGTACGGAAGACCAGGTTGCCGCCTTGCAAACCTGTGCCATAGAGATCTGATGGTGTGCCGCCCAGGAGGCACTCATGGCCCTCGTAGAATGGGCTTTAACTGATAAGGGAGGTGGAACGCGCTTCAGACCATAGGCCTGAAAAATCAGCTGCTTAATCCACCTAGCCAAGGAAGACTTGGCAGCCGGCTGACCCTTCTTGGGGCCATCCGGAAGAACAAAAAGCACATCTGTTTTCCGAATCTTCTCTGTAGCTTTGAGATAGACCCTCATGGCTCGAACCACGTCCAAAGTATGAAGCAGTCTTTCCTCTCTGGACTGGGGAGTAGGAAAGAAGGATGGTAGGACTAGGTCCTGATTCAAGTGAAAACTGGATAACCACTCTGTCCTTATGCAGAATAAGGTATGGCTCCCTGCATGACAAGGTTGCCAGCTCAGAAACCCTTCTGGCCGAAGCCATAGCCACCAAGAAAACCAAATTTCGGGTTAGTAGCACAATAGGGATTTCTGTCAGAGGTTCAAACGGCTGCCTTTGTAAAGCTGACAAGACCAGATTTAAATTCCAGGGGCAGAGGGGAGCTCTAATAGGGGGATACACATGCAAGACCCCCTGCAAGAAGGTTTTCATAAGCGAATGGGTGGCCAAGGGTCTTTGAAACCATATTGATAAAGCCGACACCTGCCCCTTTAGAGTACTAAGAGCCAACCCTTTGTCAACGCCAACCTGGAGGAATCGCAAGACCCTGTCAATAAAAAACTTTCGAGGATGCCATTTTTGAGACTCGCACCACTCCACATAGGTTCTCCAGACTCTGTAATAAATATTTCTGGAGACCGGTTTCCTAGCCTGAATCAACGTAGATATGACCTGATCTGAGAGGCCTCTGCCCTTAAGAATTAGGGATTCAGCCGCCAAGCCGTCAAATTTAGCTGCTGTGAAGCAGGGTGGCAGATTGGGCCCTGAGACAGCAGATCTGGGCGCAGGGGGAGCGGCCACGGCGCCCCGACTGACATCTTCACGATGAGTGCGTACCAAGCCCTCCTGGGCCAGGCTGGGGCCACCAGGATCACGGGCCTGCGCTCCACCCGGATCCTCCGTAGAAGGCGGGGAATCATCTGCAGTGGAGGGAACGCATACAGAAGAGAAAACTGGTGCCAAGGGCAAACCAACGCATCGGTCCCGTAGGCCGAGGGATCCCTGGCTCGGGATATGAATTTGTCCAACTTTTTGTTGGATCTCGTTGCCATAATGTCCACATCTGGGACTCCGAATCTTTGGCAAATCTCTTGGAATACCTGGGGGTGAAGAGACCACTCCCCCGGGAGCAACTGTTGACGACTCAAAAAATCTGCTTGAGAATTGTCTATCCCTGGGATGAACACTGCCGAGATGAAGGGTACATGGGCTTCGGCCCATGAGAAAATCAGGTTTAGTTCTCTTTGGGCTGCTGGGCTCCTCGTGCCCCCCTGGTGGTTTATGTATGCCACCGCCGTGGCGTTGTCGGACTGTATCCTTACTGGCAGACCCTGAAGGGGGAGAGTCCAGGCGATCAGGGCCAGCCGAGCAGCTCTGATCTCTAGGATATTGATGGGAAGCAGTTTTTCTGCCGCCGACCACTGCCCTTGCTGGGTCTGTCCTTCTAGAACTGCCCCCCAACCTGACAGGCTGGCATCCGTGGATACTATCTTCCACGTGATGGGGCAAAAGGATTTCCCCTTTGACAAATTTTGAGGGACCAGCCACCAAAACAGGCTGCGCCGGACCTTCGGGGACAGCACTAACAGACGATCTAACGCCTGAATGGACTTGTTCCAAGCAGAGAGAATGGCTGCCTGAAGATATCTGGTATGGATCTGGGCGTAGGGTACTGCCTCGAAGGCGGCCACCATCTTCCCCAGCAGTCGCATACATAGGCGAATAGTCAGCCTCTTCTTGCCTAAGATCACTTGAACTGCTTGAGCTATTGATCTGATCTTTGCTTGAGGTAAAATTATCCTCTGGCAGTGTGTATCTAGCCGAAGGCCTAGATATTCCAACTGCTTTGTGGGTTTCAATATCGATTTTTCTAGGTTCACGATCCACCCGAATTCCTCTAGATGCTGAACTGTGCGACCTACTGCCTGATTGAGGCTGGAAGCTGAGCTGTCGATAACCAGAAGATCGTCCAAGTATGCCAAGACCAAAATGCCTTCTGTCCTTAGGACGGCTAGCACCGGGGCTAACACCTTTGTGAATACCCGCGGAGCTGTTGCCAACCCGAAAGGGAGGGCTACGAACTGGTAATGGCGGTGATCTATCATAAAACGAAGAAACCTGTGATGTGCTGGGTAGATCGGCACGTGCAGATACGCATCTTTTATGTCTATAGATGCTAGAAAGTCGTCTTGATGTAGGCTGGCTGCCACCGAACGTATGGACTCCATACGAAAGGTCTGAATGTTTAGAAAGCGATTTAGGCGTTTGAGGTCTAAGATAGGCCCGACGTCGCCATTGGGCTTTGGTATTATGAAAAGGTTGGAGTAGAATCCCAGACCCCATTCCTGGGTTGGTACTTCTACAATTACTCCTTGGAGCAAGAGACGATCCAATGCTTTTACAAGAGAGGCCCTCTTTAATGGGTCGCTTGGAAGACTTGACCCCTGAAAATGAGGAGGGGGGACTTCCCGAAACTCTAGCTTGTAGCCCGTGGCTACCACGGACATTACCCAAGAGTCGGGAATTCTGGCCTTCCACACTTTGGAGAAAAACCAAAGCCTTCCCCCCACCCAAGAGAGTGGGGGCGCCCCTTCATGAATCTGACTTGATGACTGGTTTAACCGGCTTGCGAGACCATGGCCTCTTGCCTGCTGTGGCTTGTCCTTGTGGGTGGCTATTAAATGCTGAACGCCCGGGAGGCCGTCGATACTGACGGGAAGTTGAAGGGGCCGAGCCTGCGAAGGCCTGTCGCTTAAACGCGGGCCCACGCGATCTTTTCTTGACAGGCAAGAAAGAACTTTTACCACTTGATATGGTCTGGATATATTTATCTAGGTCTTCACCGAATAGTCTCCCACCATGAAAGGGAAATCCTGCTAAAAGCCTTTTGCAGGGTGCCTCTGCTGACCAGTTTTTCAGCCACAAAAGGCGACGCATATGAACCAACAGCAGGGATAAACGGGACGCCTGTTGAATGGAGTCCTTAATAGCATCTACTGCAAAGCAGAGAGCCCTTGGGAGGTCAGCCAATTCACGAGCTTGCTGAGCCGGTATGTCCCTTAATATCTGTTTAGTCTGATCCTTTAAAGCCTGACAAACGCCAATGGCTGCCACCGCTGGCTGAACCACGGCACCTACTGTGGTAAAAGAAGCCTTCAGTAGGGTCTCCAATTTTTTGTCGACTGGATCTTTAAACATCTGGACATTTTCCACCGGACAGGTCAGGGATTTATTTGCGCAGGAAATGGCTGTGTCCACGGTAGGGAGTGCCCATTTCTTTGCAAATTCTTCTTCCATAGGATAGAGAATGGTGAACCTTTTAGGAGGGATAAAAATCCTATCAGGTCGAGCCCAATCCTGAAAAATCACGCTCTCCAGAAGGGGGTGAACCGGGAAAGACGCACCACTCAACGGTGCCTTCAAGGAACCTAAAGAGGATACCGCAGGGGCTAATTGTTCTGACACTGGAAGTTTAAAAGCAGTGCGAACCATATCCGTCAGAGACTGGATCCACAGACTCTCTGCTTGAGAAGCCGAAAAAATTTCATCTATAGTGGAATCTTCAATGTCTGACCCGTCGGGACTCAGGTCCGCTTGATCCCCCTGTGGGTCCAATTCCTCCGAAGAGAGGACCTCTGCATCTGAACACACCGCTCTAGGTGATGGGGATCTAGCCCGTTTGCCACCCGGCAAAGAGCGGGCAATTAAAGCAGTTAACCTTTTCTCTAGCCCACCCAGGGTGGTCTCTAGCATTTCTTCCGTAACATAAACGGGAATGGGTTGATTGGGGGCCGCCTCTGCCCCTAGCACCCTCAATGGCTCCTGCAACATGCTGTTCGGTGGTCTATCTGGTGAGGGTGGGACCACTGGAGCCTGGCCCAAATCCTCTGACCCCGATGGAGACCCCTTTAATTTTTTGGTACCTTTTGCAGCCTTAGCTGGTCCTGATCCCTTGGGAGCCATTGCACAACCTTGAGACACCCCTACAGCCAACACCCAACTGTTGTAGCTAGAAGTGAACCATTAATAGGAACAGGCTATGGTAAAAAAAAATCTAAATTTTCATACGCCTGAGAAGGCGGCAATACCGAGGAAAGTCCTGTGAGTATTGCCACACCAATGCCCATTAGCTGGAGCCCAAGGTTGCACCGACTCAGATACTGCCAGATCTAAGGCTGAGTCCCTTTAAGAAAAAAACTTTTTTTTTTCTGGTCAGTGTGGACTAAGTCCAGACCTGAAGATCCACAAACCACCACTGGGTGTCACTGTTAGCCAGAACTGGCTCAGCTGCGCGCTCTATGTCCTCAGCCTCCACTGCTCTCAGGAGGGAATGACCAGCCAGGAAATGCTTTGTTGCTTTATTTGAGACCTGACGCTGCTGGCCCGCCCCCCCCACGCACGCTGACACTGTAAAAGGCGGTGCGCGCGCCCCCGCCCCCCCCACGCTGAAACCAACATGGAGGAAGCAGAGAGCAGAGGAGAAGCCTGGACCAGCGCTAGCAACCCAACAGACACCAGGTAAGTCACTAATCTTTATTGTAGTGCACACATAGAGGAAGCTGTCCCCATAGGCTTCCTAGGAAACAGGAGTTTTGTCAGCATTTCCTCCCTATAACACGTGGGGCTGCAGTATCATGCTAACAGGCAAGTCTGGGGGGAGTAGCAAAATACATATCTTTAAAAGCATATATATATCTACATGTTATCTGGGTAAACATTAGTACATCCCATCCTGCCTCAAAAGACATAGTGGAGATAGTGGCTGATGCACAAGCATACCATTAGCCAACCCAGAACCCCCAGGGGGATACCTACTGTCGAACCAAGTCCCGCAGGTTCCCTCTTACCTGCTCCACGCCGCAGGGTATTGCAAAATGCAAGAGGCCCAGCCTTCCCCCATCCCCGTGGGTATTGTCTTGGACCTTCAGGGACCGGGGTCCTGTGTTAAGGAACCCACACCCCTGGACCTATATAGCATCCTGGCATCAGTAGCGTTTAGTTCTTGGAAGAGACTAAGGCACTGGAGCCCAGAATCCAGCCCTCCAAGGAGAGGCATTATAGGCAAAACCCCACTCCAGCAGGGCCCGGGTACCGTACACCTTGGCTTTGAAGCACTTCGGACGGATCCGGCTAGCTATCCTGGGTCCCGAGACCTCCGAGGGACAGCTAGACGTGACCAACACCTAAGACACTGGCGAAAAAACTGAAGCACTCCCAGTGGGAGGGGGTTATATAGGGAGGAAACTTCCTGTGAAATTGATTACACCAGTGTCCACACCTGAAGGTACCCATATAACCCAAGTGTAATGGCTATGCGCTCTGTGTCCCGTGATGTACGATAAAGAAACAACGTTTTCTGTGAAGTAAAAAACTTCGTTTTTGAAACTTTAATTTTCAAAAACGACTTTGCCTACACACCATGGTTTTTTTCACAATGCTCTAGCAAAGCGAGGTTACGTTCACCGCTCTTTTCCATTGAAGCTCGCTTCATAGCTAGCTTCTGGGCATGCGCGGGTTGAAAAACGTAGTTTTAAACAGTGATTTTTTGTGAAACAAAAAATAACGTTTTGAAAAACGACACATAAAATTGAAGCATGCTTTAATTTTTTTTGGTCGTTTTTCACAAGACATAAAACAACGTTTTCCCCCACACACGGTCATTTAAATTGACGTTTTTAAAAATGGCGTTTAACAGGGTTTACAACCACTTTAATGGATGAATGATCTATGAAATTGTACTGCCAATCATGTTGTATTTTACTCTGTATAATAATTGTATGTGTATACAAGTGAACTGTTATTTAACGTAGATCATGTCTTTTACCAAAGATTATTGATATTTTTTAACTTGATTGCAAATAATAATTTAATGATTAATATATACTAGTTATTTAATCAGTGACATGCATATAAAGTCCCATTCTTTCCTCCTCCTTTTTTTGTTTAAACTTATATTTAGGATGGTGGTTTGCCACTGCTGTGTCACGTCACAATTATTACATTGTATAATTAAGCTTTGACAAAAAAAAAAAAAAACTGAAAAGGTTTCTATGCAAAGCTGCACCAGAATTTTGCAATCTGTTTTAGTAAAGCCTCGTACACACGATCGGATGATCCGATGGGAATTGTGTGACGACAGGCTGTTGTCGGAAAATCCAACCGTTTGTATGCTCCATCAGACAATTGTTGTCGGATTTTCTGCCAACAAATGTGGGATAGCATGCTTTAAAATTGTCCGCCAACAAATGTGTGTTATTGGATTATCCGATCGTGGGTACATAAGTCCTTTGGACAAAACTCCAAACACACAATGCTCACCATAACATAACATTAGCAGAAGCTGCCCAAAGGGTGGAGCTAAAGAGCTGAAAAAACACGTAGTTTCGCGTTTGTTGGCCGACAATTATTTGCTGTTTGTATGAAATACAAGTTCCTGGCCAACGCCCTTCAGACAAACCTCCTACGCTTTGTCTGCAGAAAATCCGATTGTGTGTATGAGGCTTTAATCAACCCCATTATGTCACACATTTAACATGAGTTGCACTAATTTTCCCTAATATAAGAGGTTTCTGAACTATGAAATCTGATTACACCTAGCCCAAAATACACAAATTTTGTTTAGGTACAGCGTTGCGCGACTGTGAAAATTGTCAGTAATAGTAACAGTGCCATATCGCAAAGAATGGCCTGGTCATAAAGGTGGGGGCAAACCTTCCAGAGCTGACGTGGTTAAAATTTGTTTGAGCCAACAAGATGGTTCCTTGCAATGGAAAAAAAAATCCAACATGACAATGTAAAAGGTCTATGGAATTGTAAGTTAGCACTCAATGCTGGTTACCTGAATGAGATGGTAAATCATAAATGTGGAAATTCCAGATCGCCTCCACTCTGGATGGACAAACAGAAATGAAATATATGCCTCGTTATACTTCACATCGGGTACCATAAAGCCGAAGGCAACAACGACCTTCTTGTACAGAACCACCACACTGAAATCCGGATACTGGAGACATTCAGAGACATCAATGCCTGGACACAAGAAAAAATGTATTATAATATAATAATTGACATGGTCATTGACAGACAAAAATAAACATGTCACTCTTTACAGATCCAAGTCTGAGATTTCCTCTGGTGTGAGCCAGCACTTTGTAGACTTATCAATAATAAGAGAAGAATGCTCCTTCTCCTGTACATGAAAGATCATGGCGAGAGCTATCACACTAAACTGAATGTGATCACTCCTCTTGTATCTACAGACCCGATTTGTGTTTTCTGCCAACTGGGCAAACCTTCACAATACAGACCAATACATACATATCGACCCTGTGCAAAGCTTCTTGAATGGACAAGCCATTACAGAATTGCATTTTCTGACCACCTTCTGGAGAGATTAGTCTCCTTGTTGGCTTAAATGAGATGTATGCCAAAACATTTACCGTATATACTCGAGTATAAGCTGAGTTTTTCAGCACAGTTTTTTGTGCTGAAAATGCCCCCCTCGGCTTATACTCGAGTCACCGTGAGCTATGCAGATGGACACCCTAGGCCAGTGATGGCGAACCTTGGCACCCCAGATGTTTTGGAACTACATTTCCCATGATGCTCCACTACACTGCAGAGTGCATGAGCATCATGGGAAATGTAGTTCCAAAACATCTGGGGTGCCAAGGTTCGCCATCACTGCCCTAGGCTTATATTCGAGTCTATACATGTTCTCATTGTTTGTGGTAAAATTGGGTGCCTCGACTTATATTAGGATCGGCTTATACTCGAGTATATATGGTATTTATTTTTTATTTTTTTTAGTACTGAAAAGAGTGGGGGAGAGAAGATCCAAACCGCTTTCACATCTAGCCTGGGCTACACAGGAAACATTGAGTACTAAAAGCTAAAGCCCCATCAACTTTTTATTGGCGCATGTGTCCCCGTAAGAGAATTTCCCTCACTTCCATTTTGGGGAAACTGTTTTCATCAAGGTAGAAAGTGAAGAGAAACTCTCTTGAACAGAGAAAGTAGTAAAAACCCAACAGGGGTTCCAATTCTTTCCCACTCTTCCCCAAAGAAAAAAAAAAAGAAGCTTTGTTTGAACATACACTTTTAATATACAGCCTCAACCACCATATTACTTCGTCATGTAATTAGTTAACATGCAAGATAGTGTATTGGAAAATGAAAAACAGACATTAACTTGTCGTCTTACCTGGCCAGAAAAATTGCTGACATATGGCGTTGATGGTGGGGATGTGGGCAGGACGGACATAGCAATAGTCTATGGGAGATTCAGGTTCTGGTACCCAGTCGGGATCATTTCTATGGCCGTGTGCTCGGATCTGAGACAACAGCTGCAGCCTGCAAGGTCTGGTCTCATAGTCACGCCTAGCAAATAAAAGAATAACGACATGTTAGGAAAGATTCTCACCACCTGAAGGAGTCAGAAGCAGCCCAGACAGCTGGATTGTTATTCTACCCGACTCTTACAAGTACACGATATTGCCAAAAGTATTGGGACACCTTCCTTTACACGCACATGAGCTTTAATGGCAGTCTTAGTCCATAGGGTTCAATGTTGAGTTGGCCCACCATTTGCAGCTATAACGGATTCAACTCTTCTAGGAAGGCTGTCCTCAAGGTTTAGGCATGTGTCTATGAGAATGTTTGACCATTCTTCCAGAAGCGCATTTGTGAAGTCAGGCATTGATGTTGGACAAGAAGGCCTGGCTCGCAGTCTGCACTCAAATTCATCCCTAAAACAAGGGGGTTGTGGGACTTTAAATGAGGTGCATGATAACATGCACCTCCATCCCTAAATCAAAAAGAAGAAAGTCCCCAAAAAAAACTTCTTATTTCTAATTCATCCCTAAGGTGTTCTATCGGGTTTAGGTCAGGACTCTGTGCAAGTCATGTTCCTCCACTCCAAACTCACTCATGCATGTCTTCATGGACCTTGCTTTGTGCATGGGTACGCAGACATGTTGATAGGGGCCATTCCCAAACTGTCCCAACAAAGTTGAGAGCATGAAATTGTCCAAAATGTTTTGTTATGCTGATGCCTTAAGAGTTCCCTTCACTGGGACTAAGGGGATAGGTCGCGCCTTGCTGCCCTCAAGAGGCTAGGGAAGTCTGAATGCACTGAAATCACAAAATTGAACAGAGGGCACACAAGCCTAGTGCATTATCTTCAATATAAATCTTTAATAGGTAAAATGATAAGAATTAGGCCACGTACACACGACCAAATAAATCTGCTCAAATCGGTCGGACAGACCGATTTGATCAGATTTGTCTGCTGGCTGTTTTGGTTTGATCGCTGTACACACGATCAAACCAAAATCCCCGCCGGCAGACAGCGCGGTGATGTGGCGGTGACGTTGACGCCGCCACGTCACCGCACCAGGAAGTAAAACACTTACGCGCATGCGTCGAATCCATTCGACGCATGTGCGGGCAGATATGTCTGCTGGTTAGCGTACTAACCAGCAGACATATCGGTCCGACGGGTTCCCAGCAGACAGATTTTAAAGCATGCTTTAAAATCTGTCTGCTGGACAAATCCGTCTGCTCGCCCGTACACACGATCGAATCTGTCTGCTGAGACAGTCTGTCAGACCATTTCCAGCAGATAGATTTGATCGTGTGTACGCGGCCCTATACTCACAAATGCACACATGTATCACAGCTTATCATAACAGCAGCAGCTTTAAGAGGAAGTAAACCCTGATGGGTTTTACTTCCTCTCTATTTTCCTGCAAAGGTAAAGCATAATGGGCTACTATGCATGCGCAGAAGACATCGGCGTACGGGGACATTGTAAGTATCTCCTAAACCATGTAGATATTACATTAAGGCTTACCTGTAGACTAAAGTGGTTGTACTGAGTTTATAAGCACTTTTAGGTCCATGATGAGACATAGCACATAACTCAGGGGTGCCCAACCTTTTGAAGTGCGAGGGTCACTTGGTAACCGTTCGTGGGCCACAATCAGCGGAGGGGGCAGATGGCAGATCCATGTCTGCTCTGCATATGTAGATCGGATCAGATTGGAGATAGGACACAAGTCGGTTTACATCTGCCATTCCTTGGAGATGAATTGAGGGTCCAATTGGGTCAGACTGATCGTGTGAAAGAGGCCCATGGCTGCTTTCACACTGATGTGCTGCAGTTTACCCACACCGCGGGTGCAACGCAGTGTGCCTTTGGCTGTTCTGCACTTTGCAATAGACTTCTATTATATTCTGCAGGTTTGGTGCACTTTCAGAAAGCTCACCAAACTTGCAGGTAATAATAGAAGTATATGGCTCAGTGCAGGTAACCCACAGGTGCGCTACTCTGCATCTGCGGATTAGTTTGAAAGCTGTCCAGTAACCCCTGCAGAACAGATATGCCCATATATACACTGATTTTAGTAATAAACTGACCTTTAATAACAGTATTCTATTCCATCCCAGAGCAGAAGGTCGCGGGCCACATCAGAGGGCTCTGCGGGCCACATGTGGCCCCCGGGCCACTGGTTGGGCACCCCTGACAAAACTGATCCTAAGTCCAACAGTACAGCAGGCTAACACATTTCGAGGACTCGCCTCTTCCTCAGCTGTACTGTTGGACATTTCATCTCTCATGCGATATGTCTCATTGTGGACCTAAAGCTGCTGCTGTTATGAAAAGCTGTGATACATGCGTGGCTTTGGGAGTACAATACTTAACCTTTTACTTAGTCCTCAAAGAGGAGAGTGCACTAGGCCTGTATGCCATTTGTTCTATTGTGTGATTTGACTGGAGCTTCAACGTGGTGGAAAAACCACAGTGGCAAGAGAAAGAGAAGACCTTTGCAGCCAGTTCCTTAGGTTTCGTTTCCTGAGTAAGGTGCGTTCTCTTTCCCTGAGTACTGTCCTAAGTAATGCGGTCAAAAGCTGGTCTGAAGAGACTCCGTCTCTCGAAGGCCAAGTGAATCAAATGCTTTTTACACAAGAGTTCTGCAGTTCACCAAAATACCCTATACATATGTACTGACAAGAGAAGATGAGATGGGAAGCTTCCAGCAAACGATAACTAAAGTTTACTGCTACAACCAATGTGTTCTATAAGCAAAGGATAAACCTTGGCAGCAGTTGGAGCTCTTTTACGTGATTTTCGCTAGTCACCTTCATGATGAAGCCACAGCAATGCGCAGAGAAAGGGCAGGACCCACTAGTGAGAACAGAGCCCTAAAAGAGGCTTCCAACTGCTTTTATGTTGGGTCCTTAAAGGGGAGTTCCACCCACAATTTCACTTTTTAAATATAAATACTAGGGTTGTCCCGATACCTCTTTTTTAGGACCGAGTACAAGTACCGATACTTTTTTTCAAGTAGTCGCCGATACCGAATACCGATACTTTTTTTAAATGTGTCCCCAGATGCAGCCATGTCCCCCCACAAATGCAGCCATGTCCCCCCACACATATTGCAGCCATGCATGTCCCCCACACATATTGCAGCCATGTATGTCCCCCACATATTGCAGCCATGTATGTTCCCCACATATTGCAGCCATGTATGTTCCCCACATATTGCAGCCATGTATGTCCCCCACACATATTGCAGCCATGTATGTCCCCCACATATTACAGCCATGCATGTCCCCCACATATTGCAGCCATGCATGTCCCCCACATATTGCAGCCATGCATGTCCCCCACATATTGCAGCCATGCATGTCCCCCACATATTGCAGCCATGCATGTCCCCCACATATTGCAGCCATGTATGTCCCCCACATATTGCAGCCATGTATGTCCCCCACATATTGCAGCCATGTATGTCCCCCATATTGCAGCCATGTATGTCCCCCACATATTGCAGCCATATATGTCCCCCACATATTGCAGCCATGTATGTGCCCCATATTGCAGCCATGTATGTCCCCCACATATTGCAGCCATGTATGTCCCCCATATTGCATCCATGTATGTCCCCCATATTGTATCCATGTATGTCCCCCATATTGTATCCATGTATGTCCCCCATACCTGATATGATGCCGCCGCATACCGCCGCATTAATCCCCCTGCATTACAAGCTTTAGTTTGTATTGTAATGCCTGCCGCACCATGTATAGACACTCCCCTTCTCGGGATTGGACGGATCCGTCCAATCCCGAGCAAGGGGGAGCGTCTATACATGGCGAGGCGGGCATTACCAATATACAAACGAATACTTGTAATGCACGCTCTATTGCACGGGGATTAACGCGGCGGCATGCGGTGCCGGCGGCGCGGGGGGGGAGGAATTCTATTTAGGTATCGGGGGTATTTGCGGGAGTACAAGTACTCCCGCAAATACTCGGTATCGGTCCCGATACCGATACTAGTATCGGTATCGGGACAACCCTAATAAATACCCCTGTAATACACAAGCTTAATGTATTCTAGTAAAGTTAGTCTGTAAACTAAGGTCCGTTTTGTTAGGTTGTTACAGCATTTAGTTTATAATCTAGAAAAAGACCGTGGCCATCTTAAGTGTGGGCATCATGAAGCCAGACTGTATGACTTTCTGGATTTCAGCTTTGCATATCTCGCACATGCTCAGTGCTGCACAAGCAATGTAATAGGTTTCAGTCAGGTTTGCAAGGACTACTGGGAAACATGATGCCTATCCCAGAAACCCTTGCAAATAGCCATGTGACTTAAAAGCCTAGGCTAATAAGGAGGAGGAAGTAATGAAGGACTACAAAATAAAGGTATTTACGAGCAACAAAATAAATAAAAATTGTCCATTCTGAACACTATGAGATTAGGGCATGCAGCACAGACAAACATAAAAAAATGGGTGGAACTCCACTTTAAAGACCGGCACGTTTACCGAAATCACAAATTCCCTTTTAAGGTGGGACACTGCTGGATTCACAGATGCACAAAATCCTCCTCAAGTGAGTGCATCGCTAAGAAGTGTTTAGGAGGGCCCAAACGGCCTATTGAAAGGTTTACAATTCCCATAGAAAAAAGGATGAAAAAGCAGAGGGAAAGTCTTTACAGCCTAAGGCCTTAAAACGACCCATGACTGGAAACAACTACAAGCAAACAGGCTGACCTCTTAATTTCAGAGTTGTGTGCACTGAATCAATAAAAGCTAAAACCGTTTCCATTACCTTGGGAGAGATAGCAACAGACTGTGACTCCTTGGGGGTAAGCTCATCAGTAAAGGAATGGAGCAACTCTGAAGAAGAACAGGGACTCTGTGGCTGGTGGCCCGGAAGCCACTAAAGCCCCACATGAATCTGATATAAAATATCCAGGAGAGGATGTGCAGTCAGAAAATAACAGCGTATTTGGGTCAAAACTCTCTAAAGAACCCCATGCAGAACCCCTCAATTTCAGGCTGTCCTCAAAATGTCCAGTCCAGTAGGGTCCATACACAGTAAAACAAAAAACAGGCTGAAGATGACTGCTCTGGTGAGCTGTAGCCAAAAAGACAAAATCACCCACAGCAATGTAGAGAAGAGTCTTGATTGAAAAAAAAAAAAAAAAGTGTGCTTCAAAAATAAAAAAAATATAATAATAATAAATACACACTACACAGACACACAGGTATAATTGTATTATTTTCATTATTATTAAACTTTTAATTTTATTTTATGTCTATTAAGCAGCACAGGAATTCTTTAAAGGAAAAACATTTTTTTGCTGAAATGACTGTTTACAGGGTATAGAGACATAATAGTTTACTGATTCCTTTTAAAAATTATTAAAAATAGATAAAAATCAATCATATAATGTGCCTGCAGTTTCAGTTTCGTTTTTCATCTAGTTTCATGCTTCTGTGAAGTACAGAGGCACAGAGCCAATACAGGGCAGTATTTGTTTTTAAAATGAAACTGATTGGTTCTGAGGGGTTTAAGACACACAGTAATCACACCTCCTTGATCAGAGACCACAGAGAGAAGCTCCCATGACTTTTTTCAGACAAGCAGGAAGTGTGGAGATCAGAGAAGGATTACAGCAACTTCAAAGCAAAAACGAACAACGAGGACATGAAACCAGGATTCCAGTAAGGTAAAGGAAGCTATTTAGCTAAAAAAAAAATGTTTCCTTTAGTGACCCTTTAACCTTCAGGTTATATTGAAACCTGGCAAGCAAAAAAAAAAAAAAATAGCTAGCTCGGGACAACCTATTCCACTACCAGTATGCCTTCGTTTTTTGCTAGTGTCCTAAGAAGATGTCTTTTCGTTGGCTCTGCTGTGTAGTAAACTTTTTTTTTGGGTTCGTATGCGGTCTGCATTCTTTTTGGGGAGGTTTACCTTCATCTGCATTGTAGCACTGGAACAGGTAGTAAGGACAAATCTTTTGTATTTATTTTATTTAGCAGAATTTGGAATGCCTCAAGCTAGCCGTATCAAAATCGAAATTCGGCAGATTCAGCAGGGGGACCGGCCGAATTTTCGATCAGAATGTGGCCATCTCTGTTCAACAGAAGTCCATCAAATGATGGACTTCTGTTGAAGGGACATGCTGGAAAAGCTGTCGTATACAATGTTCTGTTGGGAAAGCTTCCTCCATCAACCTTGTTGATTGAGCGAAAAAAGAATACAGACAGGCCAATGTGTAAATATATCTGACAGTTAAAAGTGTTTGAGGGAGCAGCAGTGCTAATAATTTCACCTGTATTAGAATAATGAAGGAAACATTTGAAACATTCACTTTTATACTCATAGAACAAGTGGCTTTTATATACAGCTGGAGAAAACTCAAAGAGAAAGTACTGAATATCAAGCAGATCCTTTGCCACAGACAATAGATCTGGAATCTCACTGATTATGTGACACAAAGGGCTCATTCACATATGTGTTGATTATGAAGAAAAAAGCAATGATTATTAAACGCTCCTGTAGCATTTATTTTGTGTTTATGTGCTGAAAACGCTTCAAAAATACTTAAAGCGGATCTCCACCCTAAAGTGAAGTTCCGCTGATCGGAACCCTCCCCCCCCCCTCCGGTGTCACATTTGACACCTTTCAGGGGGAGGGGGGTGCAGATACCTGTCTAAAGACAGGTATTTGCACCCAAGTCTGGCCCGCAGTCTCGGGCAAAAGACTGGTTTTTCCCGTTGTGTGCTGGGAACTCTCGGCTCCCAGCACACAGCGGGAGCCAATCAACGGGCGCAGCGCGACTCGCGCATGCGCCGTAGGGAACCAGGCAGTAAAGCCGGAGCGCTTCACTTCCTGGTTCCCTCACCATGGATGGAGCGGGGAGCAGCAGAGAGACGAGCGAACGCTTGTCCTCTGCTGTGGACGCCGCTCGACTCCAGGACAGGTAAGTGTCCTAATATTAAAAGTCAGCAGCTGCAGTATTTGTAGCTGCTGGCTTTTAATATATCTTTTTAATGGGCCATCCGCTTTAATAAATGTGTTGGAGATCGTGCCGGACTAACTGAATCTGTTGCTGCTCCTAGGTGGATGGTTATGTGGGTGGAAACGGAAAGATTCCTTGCAGTAAGAATGTGCCCGATGGTGGAGATGGGTCATAAACCCTCTTGGGTTATGGGCAGCTGCCATTTTGGTATGATCTTAAAGTCGATTCCGCATGTAGGACTGGAACAAAATGCAAAAAAGAGGGAACACCCACTATCCTAAAGAATTTTGAGTTCGGGAGTCGGTTTGTGAATTTTTATTTAGTGTAGCATCAAGTACATAAAGCCATCTCATTTCGGGAAAAGGGATTCTCTCCTTCGGGGCTTCTTGCTGCATGCTGCCCCTGATACCACAGCTGTCACTCCGCCAGCTTGCCTTCAGAAAACCTTGTGGTGTGGGTTTTGCCAGTCAACTATCATGCAGTAACAGCCCTGAAGAAGAAAGAGGGCCAGATTGTCAGCTGAGATACGACGGTGTATCTCAGATACACCGTTGTATCGCAGTTTTTTTGAATGGGTATCTATGCGAGTGATTCTTAGAATCACTTACGCATAGATACACTAAAGATCTGACAGGTGTAAAGCAATTACACCGTCGGATCTTAGATGTAATGACAACGCCGGCCGCTAGGTGGCCTTTATGTTGTTTTCTTATTTGCCTATGCAAATGAGCCTAATACGCCGATTCCCAAAAGTTTTTGCGACGCGGCGACGTAGTTTACGTAGGTTGCGTACGCGTAAGGTTACTCCTGCTATATGAGGGGTATGTTTCCGAAGTTCCGTCGTTGCCATGTTAAGTATGGTGTCGGGTCAGCGTCGTCTTTTTCCGTCGGTTACGACGTTTTACTAAGTCGTTCGCGAATAGGGAAATGCTCAATGGCTTGTACAAAAAGGTGAATTTACCTAAAAGGAACACAGGCAGTAATATCTGAAGAGAGCCTGAAAGAGGTTTTAACCCCCCTCACCACTAAAAGTGTTTACATACACTTTAACCCATCCTTGCGCTATTCTAACCAATGCTTGGGCTGGAGTTCCCCCTTAACTGCACAGAATATCAGAACAATGAAAAACATGGAGGCTGCAAATACAAACTTCTTCATTCATGAGATGATATTTCTATAAGATAATGGAGATATGGTCTCCGAGAGCTTACCTTATATATGGCTTTAGAACCCGAGCAGTGTAAGGACTCACTATGCTAAGATCTGCATGTTGGTCTTCAGCTACACCAAGACGACACAAAAAACTGGCTGTGGAATATTGTAATCCTCTTCTGACTGGCACAGCACACTATCAATGAAGACAAAATACACACATGAAATTGAGAACGTTGACCGACTGCAGCCGACTTATTTTTGACCATTTTGTCAAATTCTGTGACTTTCAAGGCTTTCATTTTTTCATCCAGGATTGAGAACCAAAAATAAAGTTGGACATGAAGATTACTCGTCTTTATAACCTCATCCACAGGATTCCTCACTCTAGATTAGGGGTCTCCAAACTGCGGCCCGGGGGTCAGATTCGGCCCTTGGGCCACTTTTCCTTCCACTGATACAAGACACTATTTCTCTCACTGACGCCAACGGTGGGGCACTATTTCCCCCACTGTCACCAACGGTGGGGCACTATTTCCCCCACTGTCACCAACGGTGGGGCACTATTTCCCCCACTGACACCAACGGTGGGGCACTATTCCCCCCACTGACACCAATGGGGGGGCACTATTCCCCCCACTGACACCAACGGTGGGGCACTATTTCGCCCACTGACACCAACGGTAGGGCACTATTTCTCCCACTGATGCCAGTGGTGGGGCACTATTTCTCCCACTGACGCCAACAATGGGGCGCTATTTCTCCCACTGACACCAACGTGGGGCACTATTTCCCCCACTGACTCCAACGGTGGGGCACTATTTCCCCCACTGACTCCAACGGTGGGGCACTATTTCCCCCACTGACGCCAACGGTGCGGCACTATTTCTCCCACTAACGCCAATGATGGGGCCCTATTTCGCCCACTGACACCAGTGGTGGGGCACTATTTCTCCCAATGATGCCAATGGTGGGGCACTATTTCTCCCACTAACGCCAATGATGGGGCCCTATTTCGCCCACTGACACCAGTGGTGGGGCACTATTTCTCCCAATGATGCCAATGGTGGGGCACTATTTCTCCCACTGACGCCAACAATGGGGCGCTATTTCTCCCACTGACGCCAACGATGGGGCGCTATTTCCCCCACTGACACCAACGATGGGGCACTATTTCTCTCACTGACGCCAATGATGGGGCACAATTTCTCCCACTGATGCCAAAGATGGGGCACTATTTCTCCCACTGACACCAATAGTGGGGCACTATTTCTCCCACTGATGCCAACGATGCACACTCCGGCCCTCCTAAAGTCTGGAGGACAGTAAAGTGGCCCTTTGTTTAGAAAGTTTGGAGACCCCTGCTCTAGATAATTAGCAACCTTCTTTAGTAGCCCCCTGCTTGTTCTGTGTGTCAGAAGATCATCACATACTTTAAGGAATGGTTCTACATACTGATATATGAATGGTCCATACTGGTCTATAGTGGAAAGTTGTGCACCAAGCCTGGTTAACGTTCATTTTCTCAGTGCTTTGTGACCCTTTACTACTCTCCTACTCCCTGGCTGACATCTCAGCTCCCTCCTTCCTTCCTTGCGGCTGATGTCAGCGGGGGATTCTCAGCCCCTCCCGCTGTAGCTGTCAGAACGTGCTAAAACACAAAAAAATTAATTTCTATAGAACAAAAAAGCTACAAAAAACACACCAATCTGCCGAATTTGAGCTACAAAAAAAGCTTCAGAACTTTTTTGAGCTTCAGGCGTTTGGCTTCAGTTGACTTGTTTTGGAGATGTGAACCAGTTCCATAGAGAATCATTGATTTTTTTTGTCCAGCATTTTGGAGCTTTAAGCTTCAAGCTATGAAACATTGAGGTGTGAATGGGGCCTAAGTTCACCTTCAGGAACATGTTACACCTGTATTTAGGGTGTAACATGCTACTATACAACACTTGCCCCCCCCGATCAGCCCCTGGTGAGAGCAGGGGGCTCGAGACCGAGCATGCACTAGTGCCCCCAGAGCAAGAAGCTTGCTATTGTGGTCACTGACTGAAGAGGAGGAGTGAGGAGTTCCAGCAGGGGACCCGAAAAGAGCCTTTTTTTTATAAGTTCCTGTAAGCAGACAAGCAGCGATAGGTTTTGCAACGTCCGTTAAACTTGAATGAAACTTACTTGGTATCTATCCAGTATTCTCATGTCTTTGCTTGTCCGGGTGTACTCCTGACCAGAGGGTAATGGCCTAGAAACAGAGCCTTCTCTAGCGCCATATACTCCTCCAACCAGTGACAGAGCTGCATTCACTGCCTGGCCCAGGTCAAAAATAGGAAGACCCCTTTCTCGCTTGGCCTTGCGCACCAGCAATCTTTGCCTGAGTCTCCTGGCCTCTGGAGTCACAGCTACAGCATTAGGACAAGCCTCAAGGCGCTTTAACAGAAGCTTTTCTTCATACAAGCTTATAGGGTGGTGCTGAGAGCTTCTACTTCTGTCTCTTTCAATCGGTTGTGGTCTCCTCTTGTCCCGCATTCTCTCAATGGTGGGAACCCCATGCAGTTCACCCTCCAACCGCTCCATTCTCTCCTCCTCACTCTCTATTTCTTGTTTCACATGGACAGAGGACTTGTAGTTCTTTCGACTAATAGGAGTAGAATGAGTAGCATTTGGAGAAGGAATGTATTCAATCCCAGGATCAATGACACCATCAGCATCCATTTCTTCATCATCTGAAAAGGGGCCACAAGAACACAAATGAAAAACACAAAATAATGTGGCAAACGACTTGACTAACACTGTGCCCTTGCTTGCATATCTTGAAGGTGGAAAATGATATTATATGAACATTTAAACCTCTAGGGCATTACAGAGAATTCCTAAGGCCGAACTCCAGGCAAATAGCTAAATTCACAATACATGCTTCAACTGTTTAAAGTGCTTCTAAAACCAATATATATATAAAAAAACATTACTGTCATACTTACCAGCTCTGTGCAATAGTTTTGCACATAGCAGCCCCAATCATCTTTTGGGGTCCCTTGCCAGCACTCCTGGCTCTACACCCATGCTAAGTGCCCCCAAAGCAAGCTACTTGCTCTTGGGGGACACGTGCAGGCTCAATCCAGTCCATTGACACAGAACGTAGCTGGGCCCCGCACCCTCACTGGCTGTGATTGACAGCAACAGGAGCTATTGGCTCCCACTGTTACCTTTCTGTCCAATAAAAAGGGAGAGAGCCGCTGCTCTTGTGCACATCAATGGCTAGAGATTGGGCTCAGGTAAGTATTTGGGGAGGGGCTGCATGGTGAAGGTTTTTTACCGTAATGCACCAAGTTAAAAAACCTTTATCTTGCCAGACTTGTTTTAACTCCACACTTCCTGTGTAACCTGACGGTTTGTTGGGCTATTACTTAGCAGGGTGAGCTTACTCTCCAATGAGGAAGCAATCGACACGGGATACTGTAAAACCAGAAATAGAGATAGTGGTGTCACTTACCCGGCTGTGAAGGTAATCATTACTGTAGTGCATTAAATACGGTGCTTTGGCAATCTAAATGTCATCATGTTAAGGTTTAGACTCACTTACAGAAAAGCTCATTGGAAGGCACTGGTCCATTCATGATCTGAAGCCCAGAAATGACAGAAGCTGTCAAAGAAAGACTAGAATGACATAAGAATGGGCGACATCTGAAAATGAACAGGTTCCCTGCAAATGCTTTAGACAAAACTATTTTCTTTACTTTATGGCTCAAGCTCCCCAAAACGGTCACAATATCAGAACTCCTGATTTTGTGTAAGTAGGTAGTAAACACAGCAATTCTCATTGAGGGAAAATCTCAGCACGTGACCCGTTTTCACAGGTCACAGTGTGATGGAGCTAAATAAAATGTATGTGTTATCTTTCTCTTTTAACCACTCAAATATTACTTTCCTTTAATTCTTTTTATTATATTCTTTTCTTTCTTTTCTTTGTGTGTGTGTATATATATATATATATTTCAGTATTCACGTGAGAAACATTAGTGTTATTTTCCTTGAATGAAAGTTATGACAGAGTTAATCATCCCACAGTGAAAACGAGAAACAGATGTCAATTAACTCCTACTCCTTGCCCCCTCCTTTTTCCTCCACTCTTTCCCCCTTCCACCGAGCAAAGGGAATATGGCGACTGAAAGCTCTGAAATGCTTGTCTCGTGGCCAGGAAGAGATGCAACAAGAGAAGACCATATGAATGAGCCAATCAGATGCACCCATATGTGATGACGTTTGCTTATGTCACTTTGGCTATAAAAGCTGTAACCTGAATAAAGGGTTTCCTGTTGGAGTCGATGATAGAGACTGAAGCAGTGTAATCTCTTCCGCATTCATGCTCTCACATCATCATGAATTTGGCTCAGCAGCAGAATAGAACATGTATCCTGGAATTGGACCAGGGATAAGTCTATTACAACAGAGATTTCCAATATATTTAAGCATGGTATGTACAATAAAGCCAATTAAGAAGCACTAACCATGGAACAATGCTTGGGGTGGCATGACATCAGGGATTAGATCAGCCTCCGACAGCAGGCTGGGTGTAGCAGAGTGAGATGCTGGTGTTCCAGGAGCTGAAAAATCCAAAGATGGAGAAGGAGAGGGACTAGTCATGGGTGTCCGATCAGAAGAGCTCATAGATGAAAAGTCTATTACTTCCCCTCTCTCTAGCATAAAATCTGGTCTGCGGTTCCGGCTTGAAAACTTCACCGGAGTGGATGATGTGCTCCGATCACCAAAGCTGCTGGCCTCTTTCTGTGCTTTCCTGATGTCCTTTGTTTCTTGTGTACGCAATCGCTTCTCTTTGAGCTCTATGGCCGACTCCACTGAGTTTCCTCTAGATCTCTTCCGTAGGCCCTCCACTGTAATCACTTGGTCCAGGTTAGACTTGCCAGGTGCTGGAGTAACAAAGCACAACATATCTATGACATATTTATGAACTGTGTGCAGGTAATGATTATATAGTTAATAAGGTAGCCACTTCCAGCCCTTAGGATGTACCTGTACGTCTTCAGGTGGAAGTGGTTATATACTAGGATCATGGCTCCAGCCGCAACCATGACCCGGGTATCAAAATTTGCAACCAGCAATTATTTTTCTTGTAAGCGTCACCTGAGCAGCTCTACAACTGCCCGGTCACTTTTCCAGGGTGCGGATGGGAAACCCTCCTCCCGCCGCCTCCTTCCCCGGGCTCTCCTAATCTACCCTGGACCAATGTGACCTGTCGCATCAGAAGGACACTGAAGAGTGGGAGAAACTTCTGTACCCCGATATCTTCTGTGATCTAAGAAACCGAAAGCGACTGGGGATTTCATAAATTCTAGTTATGGTTATTTACTAGCCATTAGGGCTCAATTTAATCGGCAGAGGAGACATCTGGGGTCTAATAAGCCCCAGATCTCTCTATGGAGTACCTGCCACTCCCCATGTTTTTACAAGGGTTGTTGTTCATCCCTTGTGACAGCAAAAAAGTTTAATAAAAAAAATAATAAAAATGAAAGTGCCATGCTCATGTAGGAACAGCACGCAAACAATAATTGCACCACAGATGTGAGGTATTGCCACAAATTGGGACAAGTACACAGAAACCTGTAATGTGTCCCAGAAGGCTGCAAGGTAAGGGCTGATTTTCCGGCTCAGATCGAAAGTAGAAGCGAGTACCTGTCAAAACCAGTGCGAAGGGGGAGGATGTACAGTGTCTTGAAAATGTATTCATACCCCCTAAAATTTTCTACATTTTGTCATGTTACAACCAAAAACATAAATGTGTTTTATTGGTATTTTATGTGATAGACCAACACAAAGTGGCACATAATTGTGACGTGAAAGGAAAATTATAAATAATTTTAATTATTTTTTTATAAATAAATATCTAAAAATTGTGGCGTGCATTTGTATCCCTCAGAGGTTTGTTAGAGAACCTTAGTGAACAAACGGCATCATGAAGGCCAAGAAACACACCAGACAGGTCAGGGATAAAGTTGTCGAAAAGTTTAAAACAGGGTAAGGTTATAAAAATATATCCCAAGCTTTGAACATCTCACAGAGCACTGTTTAATCCAACATTCAAAAATGGAAAAAAGAGTATGGCACAACTGCAAACCTACCAAGACATGGCCATCCACCTAAACTGACAGGCCGGGCAAGGAGACCATTAATCAGAGAATCAGCCAAGAGGTACATGAAGGAGCTGCAGAGATCCACAGCTCAGATGGGAGAATCTGTCCATGGGACTCCACTCCACAAATCTGGCCTTTATGGAAGAGTGGCAAAGAGAAAGCCATTGTTGAAAGAAAAGCTATAAGAAGTCCCATTTGCAATTTGCGAAAAGCCATGTGGGAGGCCCCAGTAAACATTTTGAAGAAGGTGCTCTGGTCAGATGAGACCAAAATTTAGCTTTTTGGACAAAAAGCAAAACGCTAAGTGTGGCGGAAAACACTGCACATCACCCTGAACACACCATCCCCACCGTGAAACATGGTGGTGGCAGCATCATGTTGTGGAGATGCTTTTCTTCAGCAGAGCAGGGAAGGTGGTCAGAGTTGATGAGAAGATGGATGGAGCCAAATCCAGGGTAATCTTAGAAGAAAACCTGTTAGAGTCTGCAAAAGTCTTAAGACTGGGACAGAGGTTCACCTTCCAGCAGGAGAACGACCCTAAACATAAAGATAGAGCTACCATAGAATGGTTTAGATCAAAGCATATTTATGTGTTAGAATAGCCCAGTCAAAGTCCAGACCTAAATCCAACTGAGAATCTGTGGCAAGACTTGAAAATTGCTGTTCACCAACACTCTCCATCCAATCTGACAGCTTGAGCTATTTTGCAAAGAAGAATGAGCAAAAATGTCACTCTCTAGATGTGCAAAGCTGATAGAGACATATCCAAAAAGACTTGCAGCTGTAATTGCAGTGAAAGGTGATTCTACAAAGTATTGACTCAGAGGGGCTGAATACAAATGCACGCCACACTTTTCACATATTTGTAAAAAAAAAAAAAAAAAACGATTTATCATTTTCCTTTTACTTCAATTATGTGCCACTTTGTGTTGGTCTAGCAAGTAAAATCCCAATAAAATACATTTACGATTGCAACACAAAATGTTGAGAATTTCAAGGGGTATAAATACTTTTTCAAGGCACTGTAAACAAGCAGAACTTCCCCTTTTAGGTAAAGTTCCACTTTAATGCTACTGGTAAACTGTAAAGGCCTTTTAAAGTGTCACCTATGGAGAAATGAATGTACCGTAGTGCCCCACTATTCCACAGACAATTTTAAAGCATTACATGTAAGGTATCTATTTTACCAAAAATGGATTTCATATTATGTTTGTGTGCAATAAATTTATTTGAGTGTTAGTTATCCTGAAATTTTGCATTTGATAAACTGCTGTGCAAATATCCTGCAACGTAAAAAAAAAAAAAAAAAAAAGTGCAACAACCACAATTTAGTTCTCCACTGCCGTTGCTTTCAGACAATATACAATGTTTTGGGCTTCCAAGTGACTTTCTACCAAAAAAAATGTTGATTACAAAACCAAAAATGTAATGTATTGCAGCTTACCAATCTTTAGATGTGATGGCTGCATTCATATTCATTTTCTCTCCCCCCCCTCTTCTGTTTTCACCCGGTGACCTGTCCAGTAACACACCTTCTGTATCAAGAGTGCCTCCACTCTGTTGTGCCCACTGTTCTCATTCATTCAGACAGCAGCATTGTTAGTCTTGGGCGAGGGGAGTGTTAAATGAACTAGAAGATTTAAATACACTAACAAACTAAAGGCAAACTCCAGCTTGTGCTTTATAAGCAATTAAAGCAAAAAAAAATCCTTTTGGGATAAAGGTTTTACATAAATAAATAAAAGCTGATCATTGAAAGTGCTAAAAAGTCAGTGGTAAAGGGTTTGTCCCATCCCTTTAAAATGATATGTCTGTAGGAGAGCTTGTTCTTTTGAAAAACGACTGGCCAGATCACCAGGTGACAATCTAAGAAGCCTAAAAATGAAGACTAATGCAGCCGTAACTTCTAAGAATTGGTAAGCGGCAATATAATAAATGTCTGCTTTTGGGTTTAATGCTATATTTCAATTATTAAAAAAAAATAAAAAAATGAATGCAGCTCTGTAGTCATGAACACATTACCCATATTTCCTAAATGCAAGCACTGCGTGTACCCGAATGTGACTTGGTAACATCTGCACAGAAAATCTCAGGTCGGGAGAGAGAAAAGCACCAATAGAAGCCAAATAAATGTACTGCAGTGCCCATGTGCTACCAAGGAGCATGATGATAGGAGGAGGGAACAGCATGACAAGTAAATAACCCTATCAGCCTGCTGCTTCTCCTTTCACTGTCCAATCACAGGGCAGAGGCGGGACAAGACCTGTGTTGTGTAACGGTAACAGATAATATTCAAAGCTTTGCAAATCTCATGACTGATTTGAGAGAAATACAAGTCCTTTGTCAGGTAAAACAAACAACACTTATATGGATTTGACTTGCGTATTTAGCGGTTTGCCTGGAGTTCAGCTTTCAATTGGACACAATGCACTAGTCTTGGTTGGTTAAACTGCAAACAGGAGATTCGCCACCAATAAAATTGGTTAAATGCCTCTAACGGAAGTTTAAAAATTCAGACAAGAATGGGTTATATGTTTAACCAATGCAAGTGTATTCATCTTTTTCTATCTTTAAAGGGGTTGTAAAGGTAACATTTTTTTCCCCTAAATAGCTTCCTTTACCTTAGTGCAGTCCTCCACTTACCTCATCCTTCCATTTTGCTTTTAAATGTCCTTATTTCTTCTGAGAAATCCTCACTTCCTGTTTCTGTCTGTAACTACACGCAGTAATGCGAGGCTTTCTCCCTGGTGTGGAGCGTCGTGCTCGCCCCCTCCCTTGGACTACAGGAGAGTCAAGACACTCTCTACGTTGTAGATATAGAAAGGAGCTGTGTGTTAGTGGGCGTCCTGACACTCCCGTAGTCCATTTTTTTTTTTCAGCATTGCTTACAGCGATCAGATACACAGGCCAACACGCATTTTGGTGCCTCAAGTGTTAGGCCTGTTCCTGTATATATCCGACCTGCTGATTCCAAAAACAGCATTTTTATTACCCACCAGCTCTAGTTTTGGAGATGCATCATAAATGCCATATACCAATGTTTCTCAACTCCAGTCCTTAAGTACTAGGGTTGTCCCGATACCGATACCAGTATCGGTATCGGGACCGATTCCGAGTATTTGCGGGAGTACTTGTACTCCCGCAAATACCCCCCATACCCAAAATAGAATACTCCCCCCCCCGTCGCCGTCGCCCCCCGCCGTATATACAAAGCCGCCGCCGCGAACATTACACACACCTTTCATTTTTCAATAGCTGTTTTCCCTATCGCGCGCCCTGTGTAAAGGACACTCCCCCTTGCTAGCGATTGGACGGATCTGTCCAATCCCGAACCAGAGGGAGTGTCCTTTACACAGGGCGCGTGATAGGGAAAACAGCTATTGAAAAACGAAAGGTGGTGTAATGTTTGCGGCGGCAGCTTTGTATATACGGCGGCATCATCAGGTAGGGGGACATCATGGCTGTTTGTGAGGGACACAGCAGCAATATGTGGGGGGACATGGCAGCAATATGTGGGGGGACATGGCAGCAATATGTGGGGGCACATGGCAGCAATATGTGGGGGCACATGGCAGCAATATGTGGGGGCACATGGCAGCAATATGTGGGGGCACATGGCAGCAATATGTGGGGGGCACATGGCAGCAATATGTGGGGGGCACATGGCAGCAATATGTGGGGGGCACATGGCAGCAATATGTGGGGGGCACATGGCAGCAATATGTGGGTGCACATGGCAGCAATATGCGGGGTGCACATGGCAGCAATATGCGGGGTGCACATGGCAGCAATATGTGGGGGCAGCAAATTGAAGGACGAAAACTGGACAGCCGCACTCCGAAATCACTTAAAATAAGTTGTCTTTTATTTTTCAACTGTACACACAGTCACTGCAACCAACAAAATACATGCAGTGACTGTGTGTACAGTTGAAAAATAAAAGACAACTTATTTTAAGTGATTTCGGAGTGCGGCTGTCCAGTTTTCGTCCTTCAATTTGCTATCATTAGCATTGCCAGCACCTTGGTGGTTCAACAACCCTTGATTGCACACGGGGCTCACCTGGAGCGGTGAGAAATTTGTCAATATGTGGGGGCACATGGCAGCAATATGTGGGGGCACATGGCAGCAATATGTGGGGGCACATGGCAGCAATATGTGGGGGCACATGGCAGCAATATGTGGGGGCACATGGCAGCAATATGTGGGGGCACATGGCAGCAATATGTGGGGGCACATGGCAGCAATATGTGGGGGCACATGGCAGCAATATGTGGGGGCACATGGCAGCAATATGTGGGGGCACATGGCAGCAATATGTGGGGGCACATGGCAGCAATATGTGGGGGCACATGGCTGCAATATGTGGGGGCACATGGCTGCAATATGTGGGGGCACATGGCTGCAATATGTGGGGGCACATGGCTGCAATATGTGGGGGCACATGGCTGCAATATGCGGGGGCACATGGCTGCAATATGCGGGGGCACATGGCTGCAATATGCGGGGGCACATGGCTGCAATATGCGGGGGCACATGGCTGCAATATGGGGGGGACATGGCTGCAATATGCGGGGGCACAAGGCTGCAATATGCGGGGGCACATGGCTGCAATATGGGGGGGACATGGCTGCAATATGTGGGGGCACATGGCTGCAATATGTGGGGGACATGGCTACTTGAAAAAAAGTATCGGTACTTGTACTTGGTCCTAAAAAAGTGGTATCGGGACAACCCAATCAAGTACCACCAACAGGTCATGTTTTCAGGCTTTGCATTATTTTGCACATGTGATTTGATCAGTTTCACTGCATTAGTAATTACCACAGCTGTTTAATTTGAGAAAAATCCTGAAAACATGAACTGTTGGGGGTACTTGAGGACTGGAGTTGAGAAACATTGCTAAATACCACCCTTCACTCTGGTTGCCTGTCACAAATCAGGATATAAAAGGTCCCATACACACTATTAGATTTTCTGCAGATTTTTGTCTTCAGATTTACCAAAACAATGTAGTGCAAGGGTCTGCCTGATTGCATACAAATTGAAACTCTTAAAAGGGGTTGTAAAGGTTTATTTTCAAAATTGATTCCTTTAAGCTAGTGCAGGGATCTCCAAACTTTTCAAACAAAAGGCCAGTTTATTGTCCTTCAGATTTCAGGAGGGCCGGAGAGTGTGGCCAGCAGGGGCACAAAATGTCATCAGTGAGAATAAATATGGCCTTAGGGTTGGTGGTCAAAAAGGATCAGTATTGCCACCATTAGGAGGAGGAATAGTATCCATCATTAGTATCGGTGGAAGAAATAGTGCCCCATTGTTGGTGTCAGTGAGAGGAATAGTGCCTCATATCAGTGGGAGAAGTAGTGCCCCAAGGGCCGTATAAAGGCTAGCAAAGGGCCACATCTGGCCCACGGGCCATAGTTTGGAGACCCCTGAGCTAGTGAATTGTTGGTTCACTTACCTTTTCCGTCGATTTCCCTCATAAATGTTTGTTTAGTTTGTCTGAATTTCTCACTTCCTGTTTCTCCTCAGTAAGCTGTTCAGTAAGCCGTTATGGCTGACTAACCACAGTTCAGATGATGGTGTGAAGTTTACTGAGGAAAAACAGGAAGTGAACGCGAACCTTTACAACCCCTTTAAGGTTTGACCTCATATTATATGGTTTTGGTAAATCTGAAGGAAAAAAACATCTACAGAAAAAAAAAATAGTATAGTGTGTATTCAGCTTTAATATAACAAAATGCACCAGTGAATTCAGGCAGCACCGGTGTGAAGTAGCCATAACCTCTATGGTGCTTGAACTACAAAAATGAAACAATATGAGCAGCAATAGACACACACCTCCTATGCAATCAGAACTATAATACAGGTAATAGCCTACACTTTAAAATCCAATGCTTCCGATGTAAAATTACAGTTGGGAGTACGTAAACACTCTCACGATAGCTGCTAAACTGTGCACAAAAACATATTGGAAAATTGTGGGGTCGAAAAAAGGTAGCACCTGCCCCCCCATACTCGACCACCTACAGATAACAGACTGGCACAATGTGGGCCACATAACGTAAAAAATAAACAGTTTATTGAAGTCACAATAAAAGAAAAAACACTCATTAAAATTATGGGGATATTATCCCCCAATTCTTATAAATGCACACAGACAAAAAACATTACTGCACAGGGAAGCCTATAGACCAATATAATTAATTGTATACGAATATGCAACACCTAGTTGTAGAGCAGGCTTCTCCAGATACGTCAACGCGTTTCACAATGGAGTTATTTCATCAAGACAGTGGGTATGCCAATTGAAGTAAATAAAAAATAATAATGAGCTAATATCAACCCTTGCTGCTATACAGTGAACAACATGTAAAACTATGCAATGATACCAAATGTAGCACACAAATAGCAATGAGGTACCAAAAAATATATATAACAATGCCAATAGAAGTGAAAAACCGGTGCCAAAAAACACAATAAACAAATTCACAGTTTGTGCTTTTGGTGGGAGATCCTAAAATTTGCTGGGTGCTTCCTGTCACAGTCTAAGGCTGACACTTGTTGCTTCAGAGAGACACAGCTTATGAGGGGAAAAAGGGAGAGGGGATACGCTAGAGTTGCCACCTCATCCCTTTAAAACCGAACACATATTAATTACACAGGTTCTGTGGCTAATTAAGGTGGTAATTAATGCTTTACCTGCATTAAATTAGACTCAGAACCTGTGTAATTCATATGTGTTCGGGTTTAAAGGGATGAGGTGGCAACCCTAGGATACGCATGGTGCAGTATTGTAACAAGGAAAGTTGCCAATTGAAGATTACATTTCTGACCACTTGGAAAGTACCACACACACACGAAAAAGTCTGGGGGCAAAAATTGGCTAATCAACTATCTATGTATGTTATGGAATATGAAAAAATATATCCGTTTCAAAAACGTTGTCTCCGTTTAGGCAGGAAAGATGGACACACTGCACCAATATATTGATAACCGATAACGCCACACGTAAGGGAACAATATCGACCCTCCTAGGATGCCAACTCACACCTCTTAAGACAGAAAGGATGGACATGCTGCCCAATATATCAATGACAGATACTTGTGTCACCCGTATTTAGTGGAAAACAATGTTCAACAACTCAAACCTGCAAGTACACATCAACCGTCATTCCGCCATCAGAAACACAAACTAGGTAAACAAAAGACCTGATCAGAAAGATCCTTCCAAAAACTGGACTAAAAAAAAATGTATATAATATTATTATATATATATATATATATTTCTTTTTTGACCAAATCCAAGAAGCTAGAGCTCTAGCTAATGCTATTTTCTGAATCAGTGCTCCAAATAATCCCAAGAACAGGTATAAGAAGCAAGGCAATTTTTATTTTTGGTCTGTGTAATGTATGACGTGCCACAACCAACTTGAAGTACAGGGTTGCCTATAACAGAGGGTTCTCAATGGTTGTGGCAATTGCCGGGCTGAATATTGCTTCTGGCCACAAAGTGGCTATACAGGCATACTTTTAGAGCATACCATACCTTGTAACTCCTGAAAAAGTAAGAGAAAACATCTCACCCTCAGGTCTCATGGCTGGAGGTTTGTTGTGAACGAGCTTCCACCACCCTGGCTCTCCAAACTCCTGAGCTCCAGACCGGAAGAACATGGGGCTTCCCACAGACAGACATCCAGCAACTGTGCTCCACCAGGTAGAAGTCTTCTTTCTATAAACAAATGCATGGATATTTCTCCAGTGTACACACTTAACACACCTGTTATACTAGTAAAGCAAGTAACCCAGAAGGCAACAATATGCACAAATACGAATATAGGTCCATAAAGACATGGATGAGCGAGTTTGTAGTAAAGAGGAACTTGACTGGCCTTGCACAGAGTCTTGACCTTAATCTGATAGAACAGCTTTGGGCCGATTAAGAGCGGAGAATGCGAGCCAGGCCTTCTCGTCCAACATCAGTGCCTGACCTCACAAATAGGCTTCTGGAAGAATAGTTAAACCTTCCCATAGACACTCCTAAACCTTGTGGACAGCCTTCCCAGAAGAGTTGAAGCTGTTATAGCTGCAAAGGGTGGGCCAACGCAATATTGAACCCTACAGACTAAGACTGGGATGCCATTAAAGTTCATGTGTGTATAAAGGCAGGTGTCCCAACACTTTTGGTAATATAGTGTATATTTGCTAACTGAAGAATGCTGAATGCATTTCTTAGCGGTACAATGTGTTATACGGAAACGGTTTCCTGTTATGTGGGTGGAGGAATAGTTTTTAATAATATATATATATATATATAATTATTTTTTTTATTATTATACACACATACATACAGTTGTGCTCATAAGTTAACATCCCCATGCAGAATTTATGATTTCTTGGCTATTTTTCAGAGAATATGAATGATAACACAGGAACATTTCTTTCACTCATGGTTAGTGTTTGGCTGAATCCATTTATTATCAATCAATTGTGTTACTCTTTTTAAATTATAATGGCAACAGATCAAAAGTTTACATACCCTGGTGATTTTGGCCTGATAACAAGTGGACACAAAGGGGTTTAAATGGTTATTAAAAGTAACCATCCTCACCTGTGATCTGTTTGCTTGTAATTAGTGTGTGTGTATAAAAGGTCAATGAGTTTCTGGACTCCTGACAGACCCTTGCATCTTTCATCCAGTGCTGCACTGACGTTACTGGATTCTGAATTATGGGGAAAGCAAAAGAATTGTCAAAGGGTCTGAGGGAAAAGGTAGTTGAACTGTATAAAACAGGAAAGGGATATAAAAAGATATTCAAGGAATTGAGAATGCCAATCAGCAGTGTTCAAACACTAATCAAGAAGTGGAAAATGAGGGGTCCTGTTAAAACCAAGCCACGGTCAGGTAGGCCAACTAAAATTTAAGCTACAACGGCCAGGAAAATAGTTTGGCATACAAAGAAAAACCCACAAATAACTTCAGGTGAAATACAGGATTCTCTGAAAACATGTGGTGTGGCTGTTTCAAGATGCACAATAAGGTGGTACTTGAAGAAAGATGGGCTGCATGGTCGAGTCGCCAGAAGAAAGCCATTACTACACAAATGCCACAAAGTATCCCGCTTACAATACGCCAAACACCACAGAGACAAACCTCAAACCTTCTGGCACAAAGTCATTTGGAGTAATGAGACCAAAATGATGGTTGTGGCCAAAAAGCTCAAATGCTACATTTGGAGAGGAGTCAACAAGGCCTATGATAAAAGGTGGAGTACCTATCATCATAGGCCTAGTTGACTCCTCTGCAAATGAAGAGTTTATGGTTGTGGCCAAAAATCTAAATTTTCCTACTGTGAAACACGGAGGTGGATAGCTGATGTTTTGGGGACGTGTGAGCTACAAAAGCACAGGAAATTTGGTAGCAAGATGAATGCAGTATGTTAAAAAAAAAATTTTGGAGGAACATTTGCATTCATCAGCCAGGAAGCTGCGCATGGAACGTACTTGGACATTCCAAAACACAAGGCCAAGCTGATCTGTCATTGGCTACAGGAGAATAAAGTGACGTTTCTGGAGTGGCCATCTCAGTCTCCTGACCTCGATATCATTGAGTCACTCTGGGGAGATCTTAAACGTGCAGTTCATGCAAGACAGCCCAAGAATTTACAGGAACTGGAGGCTTTTTGCCCAGAGGAATGGGCAGCTTTACCATCTGAGAAGATAGACTCATCCACAAATACCACAGAAGACTTCAAGCTGTCATTGATGTTAAAGGGGACAATACATGGTATTAAAGTGGAGGTTCCCCTAAAAAGAAACTTTTAACATTGCATTCCCGAGGTTAATGACAAGTAGAATCGACGGGTTTTAAAAAAAAAATATGTCCGTACATACCGTTTCTCATATCCCTTCTCACCGCCGCTTCCGGGTCTGATGGTCGGGGATGGGCGTGCCTAACTGATTGACAGGCATCCGACCGACACATACAGCGCATCACGAGATTACGAAAGAAGCCGAACGTCGGTGCGCAGGCGCCGTATAGAGCCGCACCGATGTTCGGCTTCTTTCGGCATCTCGTGACGCGCTGTATGCGTAGGTCGGATGCCTGTCAATCAGTTAGGCACGCCCATCCCCGACCATCAGACCCGGAAGCGGCGGTGAGAAGGGGTATGAGAAACAGTATGTACGGACATATTTTTTTTTTAAAAACCCGCCGATTCTACTTGTCATTAACCTCGGGAATGCAATGTTAAAAGTTTATTTTTAGGGGAACCTCCACTTTAAGAATTGGGGTATGTAAACTTTTGATCAGGGTCATCAAGAAATCAAATTCTGCCAGGGTGTGCAAAAATTATGAGCACAACAGTGTGTGGGTGTGTGTATATATATAAATATATATATATATATATATATATATATATATATATAAATATATATACACACACACACATATATACACATACATACATCTGCATGATGAAAATCAATAGAAAAATACTTAAAATGTAATTAAAACAGACTAAAATACAAAAAATTGGTTCGATTGACTGATTTTAGTATTACTACAGTACTACCAGTAGTTGTACGTATTAAAATATATTATAAATCACCTGGGACACCTCTTTAGGACCCCATTCACACAAAGCTTAAAGCTCCAAAACACTGAAGGAGAAAAATAAAATATATTCTCTATGTAGATGGCTCACATCTCCACAACAAGTCACCTGAAGCCAAATGCCTGAAGTTCAAAAAGGTTCTAAAGTGTTTTCTTGTAGCTCAAATTGGGCAGATTGGAGCATTTTTAAGTGTTTTTTTTTATAATTGCTTCTTTATTTTTATTTTTTTCACAAGAAAAAATAATTGCTTCTTTATTATATCAAATTACAACATACAAATAAAAACAGCAACAGAAAAGAACAAAAAAAAAATATATATATTATACATATCACGCAAAGAGTCCATATACATAGGTTCTTACACGAAATATACAAATACATTCTTTCACGTTGCGGCGGGAGCCGCGCTGGCTGTAAAGCGCCGCTAAAAATAGTGGCGCTATGCCGTCAGATTTTCCGCGAGTTGCGGCCGCTAGCGGTGCGGTATTAACCCCCGCTATCGGCCATGAAAGGGTTAATACCGCCCGCAATGCGCCTCTATAGAGGCGTATTTCGGGAGGTATTGCCGCGGTTTCCCATTGTTTTCAATGGGAAGGAGCGGTATACATACCGCTCCTCTCACCGCTCCAAAGATGCTGCTGACAGGAAAAAAAATTATCTCATGCCAGCGCATCGCCTCAGCGTGAAAGCCCTTGGGCTTTCACATTGAGGATGCAGTGAAGGAGTTTTTCAGGCGGTATAGCAGCCCTATTTTTAGCGCTGTACCACCTGAAAAACTCCTCAATGTGAAAGGGGCCTAACATAGTACACACTCCCCCTCTCCGAGAGCGTCCTAGATTCTAAGGCTGCTTAGACACCATAGGTTAACCAGAGGACAACGGTCTGATGGACTATTTTCAAACCGATCGTGTATAGGCTGCTTCGGTTTAAAAAAAAAGACAACTTGCTTTAAAATGTAACCGATGGACGCCTAATGATAGGTCAAAACCGATCGTTAGTAGGCACGACCATCCGATAAAAATCCACGCATGCTCAGAATCAAGTCGACGCATTCTTGGAAGCATTGAACTTCATTTTCTCAGCACGTCGTTGTGTTTTACGCCACCGCATTCTGACACGATCGGTTATTTAACCGATGGTGTGTAGGCACATCAGACCATCGGTCAGCTTCATCGGTTAACCGATGAGAACGGTCCTTCGGACTGATCGTGTGTACGAGGCTTTAGAATCGTCCTTTCATCTAAAAAGGGGAGAAAAAAAAATTCCCCCTTTGAAAAAAGGAGCTTAAAGCGGAACCGCAATTTTTTTTTTTTAAAGTCGGCAGCTACTAACAGTGTAGCTGCTGACTTTAAATAAGGACACTTACCTTGTCCTACTTGCCCGCGCTGATGGCCCCCCAATGCCGGTCCCGCGATCGCTCCGAGTCCCGCGCCGCCATTCACACTATGGGAAACAGGCAGTGAAGTCGTACGGCTTCACTGCCCATTTCCTACTGCGCCTGCGTGAGTCTCACGCTGGCTTGTGAATGGACGCGCTGCTCTCTGAGAACACACACAGTTCCCAGAAAGCAGCGCGCCCCATTCACAAGGAGAAGGACAAGAAGAAAAGGCACCGCGGAGTGGAAGAGGCAGATTACGGACTTCCGCATAGCAACAGGTATTTCGGGTGAGTATTTTTTTTTTTTTCAGGTTTTTTTTATTTAATTTTTTTAAACAATATGGGAAAATGTTGTTTTCCTGGGTGGAGCTCCGCTTTAATACTTCCCTATTTCGCGACACTTGATTACTCTTTAAAACACCCCACCCCATCTTATGGCCCCATACAAAAAAAAAATCTTTAAAGAGGGGCTTAGTAACACCTTGTGAGAAAGAAAAAAAAAGAAAATACCTTCCACCTTTGAAATAAGGAGTTCTTTGTTCCGTGACTTAATATCTCTTTGAATCACCCCACCCCTTTCTTATGGCCCCAGCCAACCGAAACCTTTAAAGAGGGGCTTAATAACACACACAAAAAAATAAAAAAGAAGGAACCCTCATTATTTTCATAAGGTGATGCCTATTTAAAAATGTATTCTCCCTCCCTACTGTGTAGATTATCCTAAAAATGTGTGTAGTGGAAAAGTGAGGGGAAAAAAATGTAAACAGGCAAAAAAAAAAGGGGGGGGGGGAACCCTACACCCAAAAAAAAAAGGAGAAAAAGAAAAAAGGAAGTGAAATAAAAAAAAAATCATCTCCTCTCCACCCCCTCCCAAGGAGACTAGTCCATACCCATTTCAGGGGAGTAGTATATCCATCCTGCCCATATATCTTCAAATTTATTCTGCTGATCCTTAACCGTATGTACCCATCTCTCTGCTTCCATTATCCTCTCCACCTCCCCTTTCCAATCCATTATATTGGGGACTCTGGATTGCTTCCAAAATCTAGGCATTAATGCCTTTGCTGCATTCAGCAAATGTGGTGTAACACTTCTTTTATAGAACGTAATAGATGATGGCATCCCATGGAACAGGAAGTGTACTGGGGACAGCTCTATAGGTCTTCGTGTCAATTTTTTTATCCAAGGGGATATCTCTTCCCAGAATATCGTAATCTTGGGGCAGTGCCACCATATATGAAGAAATGAACCCCTTTGGTTACACCCCCTCCAAAAGTTGGCATCCACCGATGGATACATCTGGGCCAGGCGTGTCGGTGTACGATACCATCTAGTTAACCACTTCGTTACCGAGCTTGTTTTTCAGATTCGGTGTATACGAGACTAAAACAGTTTTTTTTGCTAGAAAATTACTTAAAACCCCCAAACATTATATATATATTTTTTTCTAACACCCTAGAGAATAAAATGGCAGTCATTGCAATACTTTTTCTCACGCCGTATTTGCGCAGCGGTCTTACAAGCACACTTTTTTTGGAAAAAATTCTCTTTTTTTAATTAAAAAATACAGTGCGGAAAATAAGTATTTGAACACCCTGCTATTTTGCAAGTTCTCCCACTTGGAAATCATGGAGGGGTCTGAAATTGTCATCGTAGGTGCATGTCCACTGTGAGAGACATAATCAAAAAAAAATAATTCCAGAAATCACAATTTATGAATTTTTAACTATTTATTTGTATGATACAGCTGCAAAGAAGTATTTGAACACCTGTCTATCAGCTAGAATTCTGACCCTCAAAGACCTGTTAGTCTGCCTTTAAAATGCTCACCTCCACTCCATTTATTATCCTAAATTAGATGCACCTGTTTGAGGTCATTAGCTGCATGAAGACACCTGTCCACCCCATACAATCAGTAAGAATCCAACTACTAACATGGCCAAGACCAAAGAGCTGTCCAAAGACACTAGAGACAAAATTGTACACCTCCACAAGGCTGGAAAGGGCTACGGGGAAATTGCCAAGCAGCTTGGTGAAAAAAAGTCCACTGTTGGAGCAATCATTAGAAAATGGAAGAAGCTAAACATGACTGTCAATCTCCCTCGGACTGGGGCTCCATGCAAAATCTCACCACGTGGGGTCTCAATGATCCTAAGAAAGGTGAGAAATCAGCCCAGGACTACACTGGAGGAGCTGGTCAATGACCTGAAAAGAGCTGGGACCACCGTTTCCAAGGTTACTGTTGGTAATACACTAAGACGTCATGGTTTGAAATCATGCATGGCACAGAAGTTTCCCCTGCTTAAACCAGCACAGGTCAAGGCCCATCTTAAGTTTGCCAATGACCATTTGGATGACCCAGAGGAGTCATGGGAGAAAGTCATGTGGTCAGATGAGACCAAAATAGAACTTTTTGGTCATAATTCCACTAACCGTGTTTGGAGGAAGAAGAATGATGAGTACCATTCCAAGAACACCATCCCTACTGTGAAGCATGGGAGTGGTAGCATCATGCTTTGGGGGGGTTTTTCTGCACATGGGACAGGGCGACTGCACTGTATTAAGGAGAGGATGACTGGGGCCATGTATTGCGAGATTTTGGGCAACAACCTCCTTCCCTCAGTTAGAGCTTTGAAGATGGGTCGAGGCTGGGTCTTCCAACATGACAATGACCCGAAGCACACAGCCAGGATAACCAAGGAGTGGCTCTGTAAGAAGCATATCAAGGTTCTGGCGTGGCCTAGCCAGTCTCCAGACCTAAACCCAATAGAGAATCTTTGGAGGGAGCTCAAACTCCGTGTTTCTCAGCGACAGCCCAGAAACCTGACTGATCTAGAGAAGATCTGTGTGGAGGAGTGGGCCAAAATCCCTCCTCCAGTGTGTGCAAACCTGGTGAAAAACTACAAGAAACGTTTTACCTCTGTAATTGCAAACAAAGGCTACTGTACCAAATATTAACATTGATTTTCTCAGGTGTTCAAATACTTATTTGCAGCTGTATCATACAAATAAATAGTTAAAAAAATCATACATTGTGATTTCTGGAATTTTTTTTTTGATTATGTCTCTCACAGTGGACATGCACCTACGATGACAATTTCAGACCCCTCCATGATTTCCAAGTGGGAGAACTTGCAAAATAGCAGGGTGTTCAAATACTTATTTTCTGCACTGTAAGACAACAATAAATTTGGCCCAAATTTTTTATATATTGTGAAAGATAATGTTACGCCGAATAAAATGATACCCAACATGTCACACTTAAAAATTGCGCCCGCTCGTGGCATGGCGTCAAACTTTTACCCTTAAAAATCTCGATAGGCGACGTTTAAAAAATTCTACAGGTTGCATTTTTTGAGATACAGAGGAGGCCTAGGGCTAGAATTATTGCTCTCGCTCTAACGATCGCGGCGATACCTCACTTGTGTGGTTTGAACACCGTTTTCATATGCGGGCGCTACTCGCGTATGCGTTCGCTTCTGTGCGCGAGCTCGTCGGGATGGGGCGTTTTAAATTTAAATTTTTTTTGTTTTCTTATTTATTTTAATTTAGTTTATAATTTTTTACACTGAAATAAATAATAATAAAAAAATTATCACTTTTATTCCTATTACAAGAAATGTAAACATCCCTTGTAATAGAAAAAAGCATGACAGGTCCTCTTAAATATGAGATCTGGGGTCAAAAAGACCTCAGATCTCATATTTAGGCTTAAATGCAAAAAAAAAAAAAAAAATTTTAAATGTCATTTTTTCAAATGGCATTTAAAAAAAATGTCTCTTTAAGACGCTGGGCGGGACTGACGTTTTGACGTCACTTCCGCCCAGCAGAGCTCTGGGGACGGGTGGGGGCGATTTTTCCCTCACTCGCATCCCCGCTGAGGAGCCGAACGGACCCGATCGCCTCCGCCGCTACCGACGGCTACGGTAAGCGGCGGAGGGCGCGGGAGAGCGGCGGGAGGGGGGGGCACCCTCTCCCGCCACCGATAACGGCGATCTCTCGGCGAATCCGCCGCGGAGACCGCCATTATCGTGTACAGATCCGCCCCATGAAGAGATGGATATCTCGGTTGTGGCAGCAGCTGCTGCCGTTACCGAGATATCCATCTTTAAAAAGAAGGACGTATTATGACAATGGGGCGGACCTCAAGTGGTTAAGAACTTGTAGGACATCTCTTGTATATAAGAGCTTATTGAGGAGTGGTGTGTGGTTTCCATCAGCCTCTTCACTAGTTCTACTGTGAAATTGCGGCCCAACTCCCTCTCCCATTCACGGATATAATATGGAGTTGTCCTGTTTTGGGCACTCTGGACCAATCTGTACATCCGAGATCAGTGCCATCTTAAGAGCATTATAGGCCCCCGGGCAATACAGTGCACTGGGGCCCTGTCTACACAACCACGCACAAGAATTTACTGCCAAAAAATCATGAAATTTACTGGCAGACCCACAAATTTTTATTGGCACTGCAAAAAAGTACCTAAAATTACAGTTTCACAAATTTCTTCATTGGCATGAAGGTTAGGTTACTGTAACCCAGCCTGATCAGAGTTTCCTCTTGCATCAGAGTCTGCAGGATTCCCCCTTACAGTGAAAGGGAACTCTTATGTAAAGGGAAACACTGCAGATCATGATGTAAGGGGGAACTCTGATGTGGAGTGGGGCTCTGGTGACCAGAGACCACCTTATATCAGAATCCACTGCTTTCTCTTTACATCAGAGTTCCCACTTACATCACGGTCCTCAGACTGAGTTCCCCCTAGCACTGTAATGGGGAATCCTGCAGACTCTGATGTAAAGGGGAACCACCTTCCGTAGAGTAAATACACTAAGGTAAGGGGGGGCACTAATATTTTTGTATTCACTCCCCCCTTTCATCAGCAACCACCCGCCCTTAGACTGGCCTGGTGGTTTTATCACTGACCTCCTCTCAGGTGCACCATGCAAGGCTCAGTCAGATGGCTCCAGCTTGGCTGCTCTGGTTTTATCCTATAGTCTCTTCATGTCTGACTTCTCCTCTGACCCCCATCCCAGCGGCGCTCCCACTCTTAACTCCTCTCCAGACTCTTCCTCAGAGACTGTAGACACGACACAGTTCTACAGTTCTGACCCGCCGTTCTCCACCATTTTTTACTGGGGTCGCTGGGCAGCCGATGGGGGCCCCCCAGGCAAGTGGGGCCCCCGGGGAACTGCCCAGTGTGCCCAATGGAAAAGACAGCCCTGTCCGAGATAACATATGGCCCGGTTCCAGAGGGTTAACACACCAGTCCTCAAAAATATTCATAGAATTTACTGGTCTCATTTGAAGTTTCCATTTGTTAAACAGGTCTGTCAATTGCTGGTATTTCCAGTCCACCATTGATACCTCCTCTAGCTTTTGAACCAGATCTCCCTTGTGGGGCCACCCCTGCACAGGTTCCCCTCACCCTCCCTTCCCCAAACCTCTGAACTGCTCTTCTCTTCCCCCAGAGGGCACCATGGGAAACCCTCCAGAGGGGTTATAGGCGATATTGGGGGGGGCAAAACCTTCCTGTCTTATTCATTCTATCCCAAATAGATAACATTGTTATGGTTAATGGTGAAGCATATTCCGACAGCCCCCTGTATGCAGTCGGGATCCAAGGTGCTCCCGCCAAATCCCTTCCTGCCAATGTTTTCTCCAGGGGTACCCATAGTTTACCATACGAATCATGTTGCCAGTTCATAATACAGACCAGGGCCAAGGCTCTATAGTAAAGTGCCATATCTGGGAGGTCTACCCCCCCCCCCTTCCCCCTTTGGTCTCCTCAAAATCTCATATGCTAACCTGGGATGTTTATCCCCCCCAGACAAAGGTCATAAAAGCTTTCCTTATTTGTTTAACCACTTCCTTACTGGGCACATATACCCCTTCCTGACCAGGTAAAATTTCAGCTTGTGGCACTGCGTCACTTTAACTGACAATTGCGCGGTCGTGCGACGTGGCTCCCAAACAAAATTGACGTCCTTTTGTCCCCACAAATAGAGCTTTCTTCTGGTGGTATTTGATCGCCTCTGCGGTTTTTATTTTTTGCGCTATAAACAAAAATAGAGCGACAATTTAAAAAAAAATATATATATTTTTTGCTTGTTGCTGTAATAAATAGCCCAATTTAGGCGATACGTATTCTTCTACATATTTTTGGTAAAAAAAAAAAAACGCAATAAGCGTCTGGTTTGCGCAAAAGTTATTGCGCTTACAAAATAGGGGACAGTATTATTATTTTTTATTATTTATTTATTTTTTTACTACTAATGGAGGCGATCAGCATCTTTTTTGTAGTAAATAGGGTGTGCTGCGCTGCTAAAATTAATACATCAATAGTGAAAGTGATAACAAAATGTGCATTGAGTGCAAAAAAAAATTGTATATAAAAAACCAACACCAAGTGCTCCAATGTATAACAAAATCATATAAGAAAACAAGCTGAATTGACAAAGTTCGTAAAGTGTTGGTAATCAGCTCCAGGGAAAAATCAAAGTTCAGTGAGTTCAGAGAAATATCCCAAGTAGGAGATTGAGATACTGCAGGACAGAAGAGAGCCTCCACCTCCACCTCTTATAGTAAATCTGCTTACCAGATAGATAATAATCGTGAGCATCAACAGCACAGCAGGCTGGATTGCCTTAACGGGTATTAAAGTGGAATCCTGTGTGTATCTCCAAGCTTGGTCTCAATGCGGCTGGATCCCAAAAAAACAATCACTCCCAGAGTGTAGCCAAGGGAAGAGAAAGGAAGCCAACATAGAGTAGTAACGTTTTAAAAGTTTAATAAAAGAAATTCGATTGCACTTACAAAAAACGAATCCTTTGGAAGCATATAAATAGTAAGCCGGCCGGCTCTCACAATCCGCCCGTCCTTCCGGATGGTCGTGAGGATAAAAACAATGGTGTCGTCAGCACGCCGTTCCTCCCTACGCCGTTTCGTCCAATAGCAGACTTCATCCAGGGGCACGACTCGTGCCCCTGGATGAAGTCTGCTATTGGACGAAACGGCGTAGGGAGGAACGGCGTGCTGACGACACCATTGTTTTTATCCTCACGACCATCCGGAAGGACGGGCGGATTGTGAGAGCCGGCCGGCTTACTATTTATATGCTTCCAAAGGATTCGTTTTTTGTAAGTGCAATCGAATTTCTTTTATTAAACTTTTAAAACGTTACTACTCAGATCGGTCTCCTCATTCCCCTGACAGGACATGGCTCTCTGTGTTTACACACAGAGATCCACATCTTGTCCCTGTAGCCGCCGATCCTGAGTGCTTGGCGGACATCGCAGGCGCCAGGCACGCGCATCGGCATCTCAGCGATGAGGCGGGCACGCGCGCGCTGACGGCGTTGCTCGCGCGCCCCCCAGTGGCCTGGCGGAGCGCAGGCCGTAAAAACACGGCCAGTTCAAGAATTAGAGCCACCCTGCGGCCGTACAAAGTCATACGGCCGTCGGTTAGTGGTTAAAAAATATCTGTGGGAGGGTTATAGGGACGGAGTGCAAAACATAAATAAGCCTGGGGATTACGCTCATTTTAAGTGCGCTTACTGTCACAAACTACGTCAAAATATGGCTGCTCCATTTCTGTAAATCCCTTAATATGGATGAAAGCAGGGGTCCATAGTTTAGATTGTATAGGCGTTTGATATCTGGGGTTCTTTTGTGTTGGCGCATTTTTTTGCACGTTTTTGAACATTTTTCTGCTCAAATGTAATGATGAAAGAATTTTTTTTTATTACTAAAGACCCCTAACACAACAACAACAACAACGTAAAGAATCAAACAAATAAACCCTTACAAAAAAAAAACGTAAAATAAATCAATAATAATAAAGCAGATGAAAAAGCTGAAAAACACTGCAACAATTAATAAAACTGATGATATTTTTCTTTATTAGCTAACAAAAACAAAAGTGGCAAAGCTCAAAAACTATTTTAAAAAAGCGCATACAACCCAGCCTTCCCCCCCACAAAAAAAACAACACACGACAGGTGCGAATGCAGCCCAAGAGGGAATTACCCCCAGAGTTTTAAGGTATTTCCTCAATTCCTGTTGAGTCTACAAGACAGGAAGAAAGGGGAATCTCCCTAATAAGCAATGAGGCAAGAAAAAAGAAAAACACCTGCCAGCAGTTTTAACCCTCCCCTACTCCATCCAAAGTTGAAAAAAAAACACACACACACACACACACAAACACGTTTTGGCTTCAGATATATAATGGATATAACAGTATATCTACCCACAAAACTGAAAACTAGTTAGTGGCATATATACATTTAAAATTCTTACCTGCTCCCCAGCAAGAAGGTCCAGTGCTTCTCTATAAATGAGCAGATGTCTTCCTTCCATCTAAAATAACCCTGGCGTCCAGATCCTTCCAGGGACAGGTTGTACATGGCCAGCATAACCACCTGAAATCAGAATCACATCATTCAGACCATTTTGGAGTGCTGATCATTTTATTTGCAAGATAACCACCAATGCAAGTTATTTTAGGAATAAATGCTCAGAAGAAAAAAAAATAAAAAAAAAGGGAGGAGAAGGATTAACTTGGATGTTCTTGAATACAATAATAAAATGAAAAATACATTCTATTACTATGGGGCGGGGAAATTCAGAAATCTGGAGTCGATCAGGTCATTCTGTGAGCCAAATTAAAGCTAAACTTAGTAACTACTGTTTCCCCGAAAATAAGACCTACCCAGAAAATAAGACCTAGCGTTATTTTCCAGGAGGGCTGCAATATAAGCCCTACCCTAAAAATAAGCCCTAGTTTAAAATGCTTGTAAAATCCTATAATCCACTCTATTACAGTAATATATAATGTACAATGTGTGTGTTTCTGTAATGTAATTGCGGAGAAGAGAGCTCCGGCGGGTCACAGAAGGGCAGAGCGGCGCTATAACAAAAGTATTTGGCACAATTATACAGAAACACACATTGTACATATATACTACTGTAATGGAGTGGATTATAGGATTTTACAAGCATTTTAACTCAGTTCACACTGGGATTCCTGTCAGGCAGGGAGAGAGAGGAGGAGAGAAGACAGCACATTACATGGTAAGACCTACCCCAAAAATAAGCCCTGTGTCTTTTGTTGCCAAAATTAATATGTTTGTTTGTTTGTTTGTTTTTATTTCTTAATTACTCGCTTTACAACAAATTTAATGGTTTCGTTGCGAGGCCATCAGAAACAAAATCAACATAGTTCAGACATATAGGTACACAAAAAACATAGAAAATGTAAAACATGATTAAAAGGAGGAAAAAAATTTGTCACATTGAGTCCATTAATATACATTTAGGTTAATTAACTTTTCATTCATCTAGGGCATCCATATCTAAAATAGTTCATTTTTAGAGTTAGATTACAAAATTCACATACCAAATATCACTGACTACATTTTTCTATATACAGTACTCAATCAAACTACATAATCTAATCAGATCCAGGGTTGCGTAGGTGACCTTTCATCATTTTTTTGAATTGGTTAAAAGTTTTTGCCCTTCTAATATCAATCGGCAGAGCATTCCATTGCACCGCCGCTTGGTATGAGAATGAGCGACCACCAATTCGGATATTTTTTATTTTTGGGATGTTTACGCGATAATATCCATCTTCGCGTAACTGTCGCGTTGGAACATGTTTGACAACCTTATCCATTATATATTTTGGCGTCATAGCATTAAATGTTTTATACATTAAACATGATATTTTTAATTTAATGCGTTTATCGACAGTTAACCACCCCAGACTGTTTAATTGTTCTGATGTTGGATCTCTTTTTCTCAGTCCAGTTGCAATACGAACTGCAAAATTTTGTAATTTTTGTAGTTTTTGTATATATGTTCCCGGGATGCCCACTAGAAGTGCATTACCATAGTCTAAATGAGGAAAGACCAGGGCAGCAACAACTTTAGGGCGATCCATAGGAGCTAAATACACAAGGATCCTACGTAGTACTTTTAATTTGTACATAACAGTCTTGGTGACTTGATTAATGTGTGGCAAAAATAGCAGATCCTCATCTATATAAAATCCCAGATTTTTAACCACTTTACTGCAGCCTGGACCATTACCATCCATGTCTTGCCATGGCAGTGTCCAATTTTGAGGTATCTCGCTTACGGAACTCCTGACCACGAGTACCTCAGTTTTTAATTTGTTTAACGCCAGATAGTTTTCTCCCATCCAACGTTCCACTCCTTTTAGGCAATCAGTAAGTTTTTTTGTGGCTGTAAGACCCGGTCTTATTTTCGGGGAAATACAGTATATATTTTGCTTCGGTTTACATGTCACTAGGGTTACCACCTCATCCCTTTAAAACTGAACACCTATTAATTACACAGGTTATGTAGCTAATTTAATGCAAATAAGGCACTACTTTAGTTTAATTACAGCCTAAGGCTCCTTACACACGGAGCGGTCCGTTTTTCGGTCCGCTCCGTGTGTCTGTCAGCTCAGCGGGGGGGTCTCTGCTCAGCTGTCGGCGGACAGGGCGGTCCCCGCACACTGTGCAGGGACCGCCCCGTCTCTCCTCCGCTCTCCCCTATGGGGAGTCGGATGGAAACGGACCGTCTGTCCGTTTGCATCCAAACCGTTTGGCCGGACGGAAGAAAAATAGGACATTCTTCCGTCCGAAAAAACGGATGCGGATCTGGCGGACGTTAGCGGATGCATCATCCACTAACGGATCCGCTCCCATATGGGTTCATTACAAGTCCGTAAACGGACTTGTAATGAGCGGACGAACGGTCCGCTAGTGTGAAAGGACCCTTAATCTGCCACAGAACCTGTGTAATTAACCACTTAAGGACCCCCGCACGCACATATACGGCCACAACATGGCTCGTACAGGCACAAGGGCGTAAATTTACGTCCCCGCCTGAGTGCGGTTCGGGGGTCCCATCGGGACCCCCTCCGCGGCGTGCGGGGGTCTCCCTACCTCCGGGAGCGATCCGGGATCTGCGGGCGGATGTCGGCGAATATCCGCCCCCCCGCGATCGCTCCCAGCCAATGGGAGCGCGCTCCCAGCCTGTCACTTCCTCCTCCTGTGTTTACACAGGAAGGAGGAAATGATGTATTCTCTCATCGCAGCGCTGTTTCCCAGCGCTGCTGATGAGAGAAGACATGACAAGTAAGTGTGCACCAACACAACACTGACACACACTCACATAGGCATATTAACCCCTTGTGATCGCCCCCCCCACCCCCCTGTCACAGTGTCACTGAATGCAGTGATTTAATCACTGCATTTAGTGTCAGTGTGACAGGCACTGTAAAAAACAGTTAGTGTTAGGTTCAGGATAGCCCCCCCACCCCCCTAATAAAGTTTTAACCCCCTGATCACCGCCCTAGTTAACCCTTTCACTCCCTATTGCCAGCGTCACTAAGCGATCATTTTTCTGATCGCTGTATTAGTGTCGCTGTTCCCGCTAGGTAGCTATTTTTTTTTATTGCGATTTTTTTTTTTTACTAAAGACATGTGGCTAAATAAATTTTGGCCTAAATGTTTGACTAAAATTTAGTTTATTTGATTTTTTTTTAACAAAAAGTAAAAAATAGTGTTTTTTTTTCAAAAATGTTGCTCTATTTTTGTATATAGCGCAAAAAATAAAAATCGCAGAGGTGATCAAATACCACCAAAAGAAAGCTCTATTTGTGGGAAGAAAAGGACGCAAATTTTGTTTGGGAGCCACGTCGCACGACCGCGCAATTGTCTGTTAAAGCGACGCAGTGCCGAATCGCAAAAACACCTTGGGTCATTTACCAGCGTATTGGTCCGGGTCTTAAGTGGTTAATAGGTGTTCAGTTTTAAAGGGATAAGGTGGCAACCCTACATGTCACCCCTTAATGCACCAGTCAGTGAACTTGTCCCAGCAGCCGTTAGTCCGGATATTGTAGTGCCATGCCCCTTCAACAGCATGACTAAGGCAGTGCCCACCAGTGATGCTTGTCAGGGCCAATCAATGCCACCTCATCAGTGCCACCTATCCGTGAAGGAGAAAATGACTTAGTTTGTTATAAAATGTTGTAAATAAAAATAAAAAAACGTTTTCCTTAACATTTTCGGTCATTTGTTTAGCAAAAAAAAAAAAAATCCAGTGGTGATTAATAACCACCAAAAGAAAGCACAGGCTCAAAAAAATTACGACATTTATTTTGGGTACAGGGTTGCATGACCACACAATTGTCATTCAAAGTGCGACAGCGCTGAAAGCTGAAAACTGGCTTGGGCAGGAAGGGGGTGAAAGTGCCCAGTGGCAACACTTTGAAAAGGTGTCTGCACTACATTGGTGTAACTTTTGATGCAACGTTGGTTCAGAAAATGTAGAGTCGGATCAAAGTCACATCAACGACGAAATGGAAATCATGTGACTTGGGAGACATGCTAATGTGATTGGAGCCTTACAGTTCTCCCCCACCCTACGTGCAGAAGCCCAATATGAAAAAGGGTCTGTTTCTGTTCTACCAATGAACATTACATTTTTATTTATTTTTTTTACAGCTGCTTTGAGAATAGCATATGGAACTTTACCTGTCCAGATGCTGATTTTATTTTTATTTTTTTAAAGGCACATTAAAACCTTGGTTTGAGAGCTAGATTTGTTGTTTGAAAGAATGGACTTTCTAGGCACCAATCATTAACAAAAAATAAATTTTAATTGATGTAACGCCAAAACATATACCTTGGTGTTAGAATCAACGTAAATTGGTTTGAGAGCGTTTTGCAAGACAAGCACAATTGTTTAACCACTTAAGGACCGCCTACTGCACATTTCCGTCGGCAGAATGGCACGGCTGGGCACATCAATGTATATATACGTTGATTTTAGTACCCAGCCGTGGGTCGCGGGCGCGCGATTCACGGACCCGATTGCCGCTGCAGTGCGGCCATCGGTCCCTGGAGCGGAAGAACGGGGAGAGCCGTGTGTACACATGGCTTCCCCGTGCTTCTCTGTGGCCGTAGCATCGATCGCGTCATCCCTGTAATAGGGGGACGCGATCGATGACGTCACACCTACAGCCACACCCCCCTACAGTTGTAAACACAACACATACAGGGAGTGCAGAATTATTAGGCAAATGAGTATTTTGACCACATCATCCTCTTTATGCATGTTGTCTTACTCCAAGCTGTATAGGCTCTAAAGCCTACTACCAATTAAGCATATTAGGTGATGTGCATCTCTGTAATGAGAAGGGGTGTGGTCTAATGACATCAACACCCTATATCAGGTGTGCATAATTATTAGTCAACTTCCTTTCCTTTAGCAAAATGGTTCAAAAGAAGGACTTGACCGGCTCAGAAAAGTCAAAAATAGAGAGGTATCTAGCAGAGGGATGCAGCACTCTTAAAATTGCAAAGCTTCTGAAGCGTGATCATCGAACAATCAAGCGTTTTATTCAAAATAGTCAACAGGGTCGCAAGAAGCGTGTGGAAAAACCAAGGCGCAAAATAACTGCCCATGAACTGAGAAAAGTCAAGCGTGCGGCTGCCAAGATGCCACTTGCCACCAGTTTGGCCATATTTCAGAGCTGCAACATCACTGGAGTGCCCAAAAGCACAAGGTGTGCAATACTCAGAGACATGGCCAAGGTAAGAAAGGCTGAAAGACGACCACCACTGAACAAGACACACAAGCTGAAACGTCAAGACTGGGCCAAGAAATATCTCAAGACTGATTTTTCTAAGGTTTTATGGACTGATGAAATGAGAGTGAGTCTTGATGGGCCAGATGGATGGGCCCGTGGCTGGATTGGTAAAGGGCAGAAAGCTCCAGTCCGACTCAGACGCCAGCAAGGTGGAGGTGGAGTACTGGTTTGGGCTGGTATCATCAAAGATGAGCTTGTGGGGCCTTTTCGGGTTGAGGATGGAGTCAAGCTCAACTCCCAGTCCTACTGCCAGTTTCTGGAAGACCCCTTCTTCAAGCAGTGGTACAGGAAGAAGTCTGCATCCTTCAAGAAAAACATTTCATGCAGGACAATGCTCCATCACACGCGTCCAAGTACTCCACAGCGTGGCTGGCAAGAAAGGGTATAAAAGAAGAAAAACTAATGACATGGCCTCCTTGTTCACCTGATCTGAACCCCATTGAGAACCTGTGGTCCATCATCAAATGTGAGATTTACAAGGAGGGAAAACAGTACACCTCTCTGAACAGTGTCTGGGAGGCTGTGGTTGCTGCTGCACGCAATGTTGATGGTGAACAGATCAAAACACTGACAGAATCCATGGATGGCAGGCTGCATGAGTGTCCTTGCAAAGAAAGGTGGCTATATTGGTCACTGATTTGTTTTTGAATGTCAGAAATGTATATTTGTGAATGTTGAGATGTTATATTGGTTTCACTGGTAAAAATAAATAATTGAAATGGGTATATATTTGTTTTTTGTTAAGTTGCCTAATAATTATGCACAGTAATAGTCACCTGCACACACGGATATCCCCCTAAAATAGCTAAAACTAAAAACAAACTAAAAACTACTTCCAAAAATATTCAGCTTTGATATTAATGAGTTTTTTGGGTTCATTGAGAACATGGTTGTTGTTCAATAATAAAATGAATCCTCAAAAATACAACTTGCCTAATAATTCTGCACTACCTGTAGGTCACACATCCCCTACAGCGCCACCTGTGGTTAACTCCCAAACTGAAACTGTCATTTCCACAGTAAACAATGCAATTTAAATGCATTTTTTGCTGTGAAAATGACAATTGTCCCAAAAATGTGTCAAAATTGTTCGAAGTGTCCGCCATAATGTCGCAGTCACGAAAAAAAATCGCTGATCGCTGCTATTAGTAGTAAAAAAAAAAAAAAATAATAAAAATGCAATAAAACTATCCCTTATTTTGTAAACGCTATAAATTTTGCGAAAACCAACCGATAAACGCTTATTGCGATTTTTTTTACCAAAAATACGTAGAAGAATACGTATCGGCCTAAACTGAGGAAAAAAAATGTTTTTTTATATATTTTTGGGGGATATTTATTATAGCAAAAAGTAAAAAATATTGTTTTTTTTTTTAAATTGTCGCTCTTTTTTTGTTTATAGCGCAAAAAATAAAAACCGCAGAGGTGATCAAATACCACCAAAAGAAAGCTCTATTTGTGGGGAAAAAAGGACGCCAATTTTGTTTGGGAGCCACGTCGCACGACCGCGCAATTGTCAGTTAAAACGACGCAGTGCCGAATCGCAAAAAGGGGCAAGGTCCTTTACCTGCATTTTGGTCCGGGTCTTAAGTGGTTAATAGATTTTGACTTTATATACAAGTAGCGTCATGTCACAACTGAGTATAAAAGAGAAAAAAGGCTCCTCTAAGTGTAACAATATGGTTACATTTAATGAAGGTACAACATTTAGCAACTCACATGGCTGATGATTAAAACAGCGCCTCTCTTCTCTTTTATACTCTGTATCTCCTGCTGGATTTTGCTTCTAATCCCCCTGTGGAGGCTTCCATTTGTGGATGGACATTTTATGGTTACACAACTTATCACATTGCTATAATCTTTTTATATGGACGTGAAAACTGAAGGACCTATCAATAAATTGTTGTGGAGCGAACCACCTGAATTTACATTATTTCTTATGGGGAAATTCGCTTTGATATATAAGTGCTTTGGATTAAACACTTAAGGACCTTGGGTGTTTTTCAGTTTTGGTGTTTGCAAGACTGAAACAGTTTTTTCTGCTAGAAAATTACTTAAAACCCCCAAACATTATATATTTTTTTTTCTAACACCCTAGAGAATAAAATAGTGGTCATTGCAATACTTTTTGTCACACCGTATTTGCGCAGCGGTCTTACAAGCGCACTTTTTTTGGAAAAAATACACTTTTTTGAATTAAAAAATAAGACAACAATAAATTTGGTCCAATTTTTTTATATATTGTGAAAGATAATGTTACGCCGAGTAAAATGACACCCAACATGTCACGTTTAGAAATTGCGCCCGCTCGTAGCATGGCATCAAACTTTTACCCTTAAAAATCTCCATAGGCGACATTTAAAAAATTCTATAGGTTGCATTTTTTTAGATACAGAGGAGGTCTAGGGCTAGAATTATTGCTCTCGCTCCAACGATCGCGGCGATACCTCACTTGTGTGGTTTGAACACCGTTTTCATATGCGGGCGCTACTCGCGTATGCGTTCGCTTCTGCGCGCGAGCTCGTCGGGACGGGGCGCTTTAAAAACATTTTTTTTTGTTTTCCTATTTATTTTAACATTTTTTACACTGAAAAAAAAAAATATATAATAATTGATCACTTTTATTCCTATTACAATAAATTTAAACATCCCTTGTAATAGAAAAAAGCATGACAGGTCCTCTTAAATATGAGATCTGGGGTCAAAAAGACCTCAGATCTCATATTTAGGCTTAAAAAGAAAAAAAAAAAAAAAAGGAAAATGTCATTTTTTAAATAGCCTTAAAAAGAAAATATCTCTTTAAGACAGTGGGTGGAAATGACGTTTTGACGTCACTTCCGCCCAGCGCTGCTATGGGGAACGGGTGGGGGCGATTTTTCCCTCAATCGTATCCCAGCAGAGGAGCCGCACAGACCCGATCGCCTCCGCCGCTACCGACGGCAACGGTAAGCGGCGGAGAGCACGGGAAAGCGGCGGGAGGGGCACCTCTCCGGTCACCGATAACGGCGATCTCGCGGCGAATCCGCCGCGGAGACCGCCGTTATTGTACACAGGACCCTGCACTGAAGAGATGGATATCTCGGTTGTGGCAGCAGCTGCTGCCGTTAACGAGATATCCATCTTTAAAAAGAGGACGTATATATACAGTGCAGGGTCCGCAAGTGGTTAAAAGCATGTTTCCAGAATGAATTATATATCAGACAGGAGGCTCATATCTATGCATTATCTTTCTTTATTAATGCTCACAGCAGAATATTTCTAATAACTCAATAAAACAAAAAACCTTTAAAACAGACTACCACTCTCAGCAGTCCATATAGCCTCCGGCCACGCCCCTGACAGTGACCTCCATAAAAGGGGCTGTCTGTGAAGGTTCCTCCTCTTTCTTTCTGCTCACAAGACAGATAAGTACCTTGTTCGTGGTGTCTGTACAGTTGGGGAATACAGGGGTTTTTTCTAGCCCTCTGTTGTTCCCCTTATTGTTCCCCTTATTGGTTGTTTTTATTGGTTGTTTTTATTTGCTATTTACTTATTTTTTTCTCTGCATTGCTGCAAAGTTTTTCCCCCAGCCCTCCAGCTGTTGCTTTGGGCGTCATTGCGGTCCTTTTTATTTCTGCTGTCTCTCCTGGCGTCGCACGGAGGTCGGGGGGTTTACTCCCCCCGTTGGCTTTAAGCACCAGGTTGTTTTCCCTCCTCCCTGCTGTGCGCTTTTGACGAGCGTTCTGCCTGTCACCGCCATTTTTCTCTCCTTCCTTCTACCTCACGCATTCGTTCGATTGCAGGGGGCGGAGCTTTCCGAAGCTCGCCCGCTCAGCCTATCAGCGCCCAGCGGCCGTAGTCTCGCGAGACTTAGTTCCCGGGCCGCTGTAGTTCTCAGGCTCTTCCTCTCTCCGTCACCATTCGGCGCTGACGGAGGAGTGGATAGGATCGGAGCCTGCTGATCCCTGTTAGCCTCCTTTTCACTGGTTAGGTAATCGGAGGCACTATCTTTTAAAATCCAGCTGCCACATTAAACTTCTGCCCTGTAGCCAATACTCCTGCTAGACTGTTAAACTTGGCTTTCATCTCCCATCACTTGCCATGGCTGACCTTAACCAGGTGTCCCCCAGTGGGGACATTCCCTCAGCAGGCATCTCCCACACCCTAAGTGCCACACAACTCCAGGACATCATTCATATGTCCATCCAAACTGCACTAGCTTCTGCTGCCTCATCTACCTGGTCACAGCAACCTGTGAATACCCCACCATTACCACCCCAGAGCGGCGAACCGCCTATAAAAAAAGGTAAAGCCTCACACAAGAGGAAACACACCATGGCAGTGCATGACTCCCCGGCAGGGGAAGTAAACAATTGGCTACAGGTAGCTCCCACCACGGTCTACCACCCCCAGCATCAACCTGATATGTCTCGACCCCTGGACCCCAGGGAGATTCCACATAAGGGGTATAAAGCCATTAGAAGGGCTAAACCGGACTCATACGATGAGTCTTCAGAAGAGGACTCGGCTGACCCTTCTGATGAGTCGGTGGTATCTGAGTCCGGGTCATACGTTGAAGATGCTGGGGTTACGGCGCTCAACACAGCCGCCACTCCTGCCACGCAGGACGAGGTCCTCCTAGACGCCCTTGGAGAACCCTTTTTCCACCCAGACGCAATTATCCACCCGCGTTCTGGAGAATGGACACCTCTGCCACACGTTGCACAGTTTGTGGAACTTTGGGCCAGGAAGTCCTTGGATAAAAATGGCCGTAACAAATTACGGGCTGAATGCCCCAGACCCTCCATACCTAAGAAGGTTGTGGCCACCCCAGAGGTGGACCCGGTCCTCACTAAATATCTCCTAAAGACGGGGAAATTTCAAAAGAAGGGCATTGAACGATCCTTCCGGGCAATACAAGATCGGGTCCTGGACCTTATGGGTCCTCTGACAAAGATCCTGAACCTTTCCGAGCAGGCTGCTGCCTCCGGGCAACCGGTTGATCTCCCGCAGCTAAGGGGTTGGGCACAAAGAGCCCTGTGTCTAGCTGGCACCGCCAACACAGCATGTTCGGTGGAAAGACGCAGGTCAATCCTCATGCGATTAGACCCCCAGTTATCCCACCTGGCGGAATCTGAGCCCGGCCCATCGGCCGAAGGTATGCTCTTTGGTGACATGGTCATCAGGGATATAAACAAATTCGTAGGGCTGTTCACCAGCCTAGACAAGGCCCAAAACTCGTTAAGGAGAACCGGGACCAACAAGGTTTTTAACAGGGCCGGCAGAAATAGAGGCTGTTCTGCCGGCCGTTCCACTTCCTACAGGCCACAGGGCAGACCCTTTGCTCAGTACCAATAACAGGCTCCATCCTTCGCCACCTCGCTGGCGCAACCCGCACCCTTCTTTCCTCCCCGAGGCAGACCCTGGCGCGGACGTGGTGGACGCGGTTACCCACGATCCCGGCCTCCTACTGGTGAGTATGCCTTACACCACACTCAATCACATTCCTGTGGGGGGACGTCTGAGGTATTTTACCCTAGCCTGGTCTGCGATTACGGCAGACGCATGGATCTTACAATCCGTAGCGGGGTTTGTCATAGACATACAATCCCCACCGCTTCTCAACATACTTCCTCCTCCCATTCGGTTCGCAAGACAAAACGCTCTTCTCATAGACAGAGAGATTCGAGACCTGCTGATCAAACAGGCAATTGTAGAAGTAGACCCCCTTTCCCCAGGATTCATAAGCAACCTGTTTCTGGTACGCAAGAAAGGGGGAGGTTACCGCCCGGTGATAAACCTCAGGGACCTCAACCAATATGTCGAGTATCGACATTTCAAGATGGAGGGGATTCATTGCCTCCGAGACCTTCTCCAGCCTGGAGACTGGCTCGTGAAGGTGGATCTACAAGACGCATACCTTACGGTCCCTATACACCCGGAATCGCAGCACCTTCTTCGCTTCCCTTGGAAAGGCAGGATGTGGCAATTCACTTGCCTTCCGTTCGGCCTATCATCCGCCCTATGGTGTTTCACCAAACTCATGAAACCAGTGGTGGCTGCACTCAGAAGCAGAGGAGTACGTCTGATTATCTACCTAGACGACATCCTCATCATGGCCTATTCCCAGACTCAAGCCCTCCTCCACATGTCTTGGGCCATATCCCTAATTCAAAAGCTGGGCTTTTTTATCAACCACGAAAAGTCAGTTTTGGTCCCATCCCAACAGATGGTGTTCTTGGGCTTTACGGTAAATACCATTCAATCCACCCTCAGCCTCCCCAAAGCCAAACTTGCCCTCATCCGCAAAGAGATTCGGGCAGCCCTACACAGGGGCTACCTATCCCTCCGTACACTAGCTCGCCTAGTGGGCTTGCTTGCGGCCTCCATCCAGGCCATCTTTCCGGCCCCACTGCATTACAGGGCCCTTCAGAGGCTCAAAATTATGCACTTGAGACAGGGCCTCAAATACTCAGACGAGATTCCTCTTTGCCAGGAGACTACCGAAGAACTGAGATGGTGGCTTCACCACGCCGTCGAATGGAACGGCAGAACCATCTTCAACCCCAGCCCAGACGTCGTCATAGAATCGGACGCCAGTCGACAGGGCTGGGGTGCCCGGTGCGGTACGGCCTCCACAGGAGGGACTTGGTCCACAACGGAAACCTCTCTTCATATCAATGCACTGGAGCTTTTGGCAGCCCTATTCGCTGTCAAGAGTTTTATGCCTCATACTTCCACATGCTGTATTCTCTTTCGCATGGACAATGTGGCGGCGGTACAATATGTCAACCGTCTAGGAGGTACCAGATCCAGAATTCTGGCGCATATCGCGAAGGATTTCTGGCATTTCTGCCTAGCCCATGGCATTACCCCTATAGCGGAATACATCCCGGGAGTCTCCAACTCCGTAGCCGACTGGAACTCTCGATACCTTCGCGACTCCAGCGACTGGAGACTGAATCGGTCGATATTTCTTTGCTTGCAACGACTTTGGGGACCGCTGTCTACAGATCTCTTCGCCTCTCGTCTCAACCACCAACTGCCTCGCTTCTTCAGCTGGAGGCCGGATCCGGAGGCACATGCGGTGGACGCTCTTCGCCAACCTTGGCCAGAGGGGACACATTACGCGTTTCCTCCTTTCCAACTGATCTCCAGACTCCTCCTACGAATAACCAACCTGGGAGCGACTGTGGTGTTGCTTACCCCATGGTGGCCGACCCAACCATGGTTCCCTCTTTTACTAGGGATGACGATAGACCTCCCCAGACTGATTCCCCATTTCCCTCACCTTCTCACCAGCCCGACCGGGGATCTCCACCCCCTGGTTCTGGAGAACAACCTTCCACTTCTGGCATGGCTGGTTTCGGGATCCCAGACTCAGATAGAGACCTTTCGGAATCAGCTCAGAACCTCCTCACCATGGCCTGGGCCCCCGGGACTAGATCGGCATATCGATCAGCCTGGAAACTCTGGGTTCGTTGGTGTAATCAACGACAGGTTGATCCCGTACAGGCCCCTGTATCACTAGTAGCTAATTACCTGGCAGATTCTTATGAATCCGGTAAATCATACAGCTCCATCAACATCTATCGATCAGCTATTTCAGCTTATCACTGCCCCGTGGATTCTCTGCCAGTTGGCAAGCATCCACTGGTATGTAGACTTCTAAGAGGCGTGAAGTTTCAACGTCCCCCTAGGCCTAGATACCAAGCGACCTGGGATGTGTCCAAGGTGCTTGATATGTTCGCCAGTTGGGGGGACAACGCGGACCTATCTCTGAGACTTTTATCTATGAAACTTACGGTCCTCCTATGTCTAATTTCCATCAAGAGAGTATCAGACGTTAGGGCTCTAGATATCTCCAGGCGACAATACTCGCCGCTAGGTGTGGAATTTTCCATTGTACGCAGGACTAAGACCGGTATTCATTCTGTCTTCTACCCTTCCTTCCCTGCTCATCCACTCCTCTGTGTCGTTCGTTGCCTCCAGGCATACGAATCTCAAACCGCTACCCTGCGTCCCGCAGACTCTCCTCAACTTCTTGTGTCCTACGTCAAACCTCACCTTCCCGTCTCATCGGCCACACTGGCCCGCTGGGTGAGGGCCGCCATGGAAATGGCGGGGATCGACGTTACTCTTTTCGGGGCTCACTCCACCAGGGGCGCTATGGCTACCAAAGTAGTCGTATCAGGAGGCTCTCTTGTAGATCTCTTGAGAGCGGCGGATTGGTCTTCTGAGACCACGTTCCGTCGGTTTTACTTCAGACCACAGGATCACATCTCCTTGTCAGTCCTCCCTTAGAGTTACTGTGTATTGTGTTTAAACATATCTACATGCCTATAAAGTTTAGCTTTGAACTTGCATAGATATGAGCCTCCTGTCTGATATATAATTCGAGATTTTCCTAGCTTGTGACGGAAAATATTGATTATATGATGACAGGAGGCGAGTATCTTCCCTCCCGACCCTCCCTATTACGATTGTTTTCATTCTTCGCAGGTTACTAAGCGTCAACTTGGATCTTTCAGACGAATAGTCCTGTTTGGAGAATAATTGAATCCTGCCTTCACGTTGGAACGCAGCTCACTTGAGATCCCTCGTTGGGAATCAGTTTGCCCTGGAAACCCCTGTTGGGTCACGGTTGGTGGTTAACTTCCCGTCGGAAGATGTCAGATGTCGACTGGTCGGTCTGAACTCCGGTGTCACGCTTCGATCCTCTGTTTGGAACTTCTTCTATCTTCAGGAACCATCGCATCAAGAAAGAGGAGGAACCTTCACAGACAGCCCCTTTTATGGAGGTCACTGTCAGGGGCGTGGCCGGAGGCTATATGGACTGCTGAGAGTGGTAGTCTGTTTTAAAGGTTTTTTGTTTTATTGAGTTATTAGAAATATTCTGCTGTGAGCATTAATAAAGAAAGATAATGCATAGATACTCGCCTCCTGTCATCATATAATCAATATTTTCCGTCACAAGCTAGGAAAATCTCGAATTATGATCACAATCCAAGGTTTTACTGTATCTCTATTTCCATATATGGAGTAGAATGTTGGCTTAATACCAATTAAAGGAGTTGTAAAGAAAAAAAAATGTTGCCTAAAATTAATGTCTGCAAGATAGACAGACAGAATAGTGTAATGATTCTGTTAAAAAACGAGTAAATACCTATTAAATTCCTTCATTTATATCATCTCTGGCGTTCTAGTTTCTGTTTTCTCATTCACTTCCTGGTTTGTGGCGCTCGTTCATGTAAGAACTACATTTCCCAGTATGCATGCCCAGTAATTCACACCTCCTTGAAGTCTCAGATGTAGTTCCCAGGAGGGGGAGAGCACGTCACTGACCACCGCAGTAAAGCCTCCCTTCACGGTGGTGAGTAACAATCAGACAAGCAGGAAGTGAACAGAACAGAGAAGAAATAGAGCAACTTCTGAGCAAAAACGAACAATGAGGAAGTGAAAAGACGAATGTCTGCAGGTAAAGGTGCTTATTATGAAAAAAAATAAAAAATTCCTTTACAACCCCTTTAATGATTTCACCTCTGATACTCATAATTAGCAGAATAGGTTCAATACCAAGAAAAACTAAATCTAACATCTAAGTAAACCTCGGTCCGTTCTAAATCTGCTCTTTTATTTACCTGCTGCCAAGTCAGCCTTAAACGCTCAAAATGCTCTTTGCCGTCTTCTGCACAGTCACTGCATGTAAGTTTGAAGAAATTGTCCCCTTTCAGATGACTTGGTAGGTCACATCTGAGCTGGCCTGAAAAGAACACATGATCGACAACCATCATTAGTAATCTGGGTCAACAAAACAAAGCGTTTGACATCAAGGTAAACCTACCAAGATTTAAACTGACATCAGGGGCGGACTGACAACTCATGGGGCCCCCGGGCAATAGATTATGAGACCACACAGTATATGCACACATACAGTATACATACACAGTACACACACACACATACAGTATACATACACAGTACACACACACATACAGTATACATACACAGTACACACACACAAAGTATACATACACAGTACACACACACACACACAGTATACATACACAGTACACACATACACAGTACACAGTACACACACATAAAGTATACATACACAGTACACACACACACACTATACATACACAGTACACACACACACACACACACAGTATACATACACAGTACACACACACACACACACAGTATACATACACAGTACACACACACACATACAGTATACATACACAGTACACACACACACACATACAGTATACATACACAGTACACACACACACACATACAGTATACATACACAGTACACACACATACAGTATACATACACAGTACACACACACACACACACACACAGTATACATACACACAGTATACATACACAGTACACACACACACACATACAGTATACATACACAGTACACACACACATACAGTATACATACACACACATACAGTATACATACACAGTACACACACACATACAGTATACATACACAGTACACACACACACACAGTATACATACACAGTATACACACACATACAATATACATACACAGTACACATACAGTATACATACACAGTACACATACAGTATACATACACAGTATACATACACACACAGTATACACACACATACAGTATACATACACAGTACACACACACACACAGTATACATACACAGTATACACACACATACAGTATACATACACAGTACACAGTACACACACACACACACAGTATACTATACATACACACACACAGTATACATACACACACAGTATACATACACACACAGAAAAGCTACTGGAGAGGCGGGGCAGCTAAAATCTTCAGATTTTTTTTAAAACACATACAGTATACATACACAGTACACACACATACATACAGTATACATACACAGTACACACACATACAGTATACATACACACACATACAGTATACATACACAGTATACACACACATACAGTATACATACACAGTATACACACACATACAGTATACATACACAGTATACACACACAGTATACATACACACAGCATACATACACACACAGCATACATACACACACTGAAAAGCTACTGGAGAGGCGGGGCAGCTAAAAGCTTAAGATTTTTTTTTAAAACACAGATTTTTACATACTGTCCTTGGTTTTACTGAGGCTGGCAACCCTGATGGGGCCCCCTAGTGACATGGGGCCCTCGGGCAGTGCCCGAGTTCCCTAATGGTCAGTCCGCCCCTGACTGACATACCAATAAGTTCTATACTTCACAGGAATCGGTAGGGCAAGTCAGGTTGACAAAATCTCATTTTGTATCATGAATAAAAAAAAAAAAATGTATGGAGTCCATTGTTTGCACTACAAAGATTCTGTATGTGAAAGTTGCCCTAAAATAATATGTTCTAAATGGACAATACTATGCAGCAATATTAAGCAGGAAACAGATTCTTCATACACAGTAGATAAGTATGATCATCCTGGTGTATTGCATCACCACTTTCCATTTTAATATATTATATATATATACACACACACATACACATATAGTGATTCTGTACGTGCCAATATGCTGCAGAAATCTCCCTCCACTAAAGCCCCATACACACGGTAGGACTTCAAACTTTTCTGTTGATTTTTCTTTGAAGGGCGTTGGCCGGGAACACCCATAGCATACACACGACACTTTTTCTGCAAACTTTGCCAAAATCACATGATTTTTCTGCTCTTTACCGCCACCATAGTCAACTTCTGCTATTGTTGCTTGATTTCAACATTGGTTCTGAGCATGCGTGTTTGTACTTTGGACTAAAGCCCGATGGACTTCTGTACACACGATAGGACTTTGCACCATAGGACTTTTGTTGCCGAAAAGTTTGTTCGTCTGCAGAGCAAACTTTTGTCTGATGAAAACCGAAAAAAATTGTCTGATGGAGCGCACACACGGTCGGATTTTTTTGAAAACCTGCTCATTTTGAAGTTCGTTAAAAAGTCAGATTGTGTGTATGGGGCTTTAGTCTGGCTGCATCCATTTCAACTGTGGGCAGCTGAAGCTGCTGCCTGTTCACTTCCTAGATTTACACAGACACACACCTCTGGCTCTGCAGCTCTCATTGGTGCTTGTATGACTCATCCCCCCCTCCCTTCCTAGCAAACTCTCACTAGAGTGAGAGAGAGAGCTGTGCATGATGTCATAAGCCTAGGCTTTATTCCAGACAAGAAAAGGGAAGTTGGCTGTATAAGGCAGAAAACAAAATGTTTTACTATCCAAAGTTAAAAAAAACAAAAAAGAACATTTAATAGATGGAAAGATGAAAAAAATGACTGTTCCGCTTTAAAAAGAGAAACAAGGTTTGTAATATACACTGATCTCTAAAGGTTAAATGGCCTTCAGATCTCTTTAAATGGGAAAATTAAATGTGCAATCAAATGTAATTATGTGACAGATTACGTTAAAGGGTAAAAAAAAAAAAAAAAAAATCCCTAAATAGCTTCCTTTACCTTAGTGCAGTCCTCCTTCACTTACCTCATCCTTTCATTTTGCTTTTAAATGTCCTTATTTCTTCTGAGAAATTCTAACTTCCTGTTCTTCTGTCTGTAACTCCACACAGTAATGCGAGGCTTTCTCCCTGGTGTGGAGAAAGCATCTTGAGGGGAGAGGGGGTGAGCAGGAGTGTCAGGACACTCTACTTTGCAGATAGAGAAAGGAGCTGTGTGTTAGTGGGCGTCCTGACCCTCCTGCTCGCCCCCTCAAGAGGCTTTTTCCACACCAGGGAGAGTGTCGCATTACTGTGTGGTGTTACAGACAGAAGAACAGGAAGTGAGGATTTCTCAGAAGAAATAAGGACATTTAAAAGCAAAATGGAAGGATGAGGTAAGTGAAGGAGGACTGCTCTAAGGTAAAGGAAGCTATTTAGGAAAAAGAAAATTGTACCTTTAAGGCTTAGTTCATATCTAGGCGTTGCTTTTTTTACAGGCATTTTTTTGTGCAGGCAGTTTGAGTTGACAAGTGACCAATGAAAAGCATTAAAACGCTCGTAATCTGCCAAAAGAGAAGCTTGTGTACTTTGAGTGACGGGCATTTTGTGTAAGGCGACAGAATGCTCAGATGTGAACAGGGGCCATTGAAATTAATGGGATTGGGAGGAGTTTTGAGAGCCGAGGCTTATGCCGCGTACACACGACCGTTTTTCGGGTTGTAAAAAATAAAAATTTTAATGGTCTAGAAAAAAAAACGTTTTTTTCAACCCGCTCATTAAAACGGCCTTGCCTACACACGATCGTAAAAAAAAAAAAGCTCTAGCAAAGCGCGGTGACGTACAACACGTACGAAGGCACTATAAAGGGGAAGTTCCATTCGGATGGCGCCACACTTGGGGCTGCTTTAGCTGATTTTGTGTTAGTAAAAGACGATTCGCCCTTTTTAGTCTGCTGACTCCATTACAAACGCTAGTTTTACCAGAACGAGTGCTCCCGTCTCATAACTTGCTTCTGAGCATGCGCGTTTTTTTTTCACCTTGTTAAAGCCTACACACAAACATTTTTTACAACCTTAAAAACAACGTGAAAAATTTGAGTATGTTCTAAAAAATGTATTGCCCATTTTTTACATCGTGAAAAATGCTCTGGAGCGCACACATGATCGTTTTTAAAGACATAAAAAAAACACGTCATTTTTTTACAACCCAAAAAACGGTCGTGCATTAGAGCAGAAAATCATCCCAAAAAAAGCCTAGATGTGAACCCAAGGTCCCATTTACACCTGAGCGATTTTCAGCTTGTAAAACACTCCACACCAAAGCTCCAAAATGTCCAACAAGAAAAAATTGCATTAATTTCAAAAGGTGTTTCGTCACCTGAAGCTCAGAACAAAGTACGTGAGCTTCTTTTTGGCGGATTACAAGCTTTTTTGGCCCCATAGACTTCAATGCCTGACTTGACAAGAAAAACACTCTAAAAAAAGCTGAAATAGCAGCTCTCCATCCCAAATTTCCTCTCCCTCCCCTCCCCCGAGTGCTTTCTATTGGCTAAACAAGATCTAAGCTGTAAAACGCTTGTACAGTAACTTGAAAAAGTATTCATACCCCTTGAAATTTTCCACATTTTATCATGTTACAACCAAAAACGTAATTGTATTTTATTGTGATTTTATGTGATAGACCAACACAAAGTGGAAGAAAAATTATAAATGGTAGGGTTGTCCCGATACCGATACCAGTACTCAGCCCATTCCACCCCCCACCGCGCCGCCGCTGCATACCGCACCGCCGCCGCATAGTTAATACGCGCTGGGAACATTACAGCTTTCATTTGAATAGCTGTAGTGTTCCCCGCCGCGCATAGACACTCCCCCTTGCTCGGGATTGGAGGGGTGATCTGTCCAATCCCCAGCAAGGGGGAGTGTCTATACGCGGCACGGAACACTACAGCTATTCAAATGAAAGCTGTAATGTTCCCAGCGCGTATCAACTATGCGGCGGCGGCATCTAGGTATGGGGGGACATGGCTGCATCTATGGGGGGACACGGCTGCATCTGTGGGGGGGGACGGCTGCATCTGTGGGGGGGGGGACGTGGCTGCATCTGTGGGGGGGGGGGACGTGGCTGCATCTGTGGGGGGGGGGGACGTGGCTGCATCTGTGGGGGGGGGGGACGTGGCTGCATCTGTGGGGGGGGGGGACGTGGCTGCATCTGTGGGGGGGGGGACGTGGCTGCATCTGTGGGGGGGGACGTGGCTGCATCTGTGGGGGGGGACACGTGGCTGCATCTGTGGGGGGGGGACGTGGCTGCATCTGTGGGGGGGGGACGTGGCTGCATCTGTGGGGGGGGACGTGGCTGCATCTGTGGGGGGGGGGGGGACGTGGCTGCATCTGTGGGGGGGGGGGACGTGGCTGCATCTGTGGGGGGGGGGGGGGACGTGGCTGCATCTGTGGGGGGGGGGGACGTGGCTGCATCTGTGGGGGGGGGGACGTGGCTGCATGTGGGGGGGGGGACGTGGCTGCATCTGTGGGGGGGGGGGACGTGGCTGCATCTGTGGGGGGGGGGGGACGTGGCTGCATCTGTGGGGGGGGACGTGGCTGCATCTGTGGGGGGGGACGTGGCTGCATCTGTGGGGGGGACGTGGCTGCATCTGTGGGGGGGGACGTGGCTGCATCTGTGGGGGGGGACGTGGCTGCATCTGTGCCCCTATTGGAAGATTTCCCTTTCTGCTCAAAATGAAAAATAAAACAAAAAAAAGTTTTGCCATTATAGTTATACACTATATTACCAAAAGTATTGTGACACCTGCCTTCACACGCACATGAACTTTAATGGCATCCCAGTCTAAAGCCTTGTGCGTACACACGTTTGGATTTTCGGCAGGGAATTGTGTGATGACAGGCTGTTGACCTAAAATCCGACCTTTAGTACACTCCATCAGACAATTGTTCTCCAACTTTCCGCCAACAAATGCTGGATGGCAGGCGAATACATTTTCGGCGGACAACAGTCTGTTGTCAGATTTTCATCTCGTCTGTACACAAGTTTGTCACACAAAAGTCCAAAGTCCGAACACACGTGCTCGGAAACAATGCTCACCAAACACGACAGCAGAAGGTGCCCAAAGGGTGGCGCTCAAGAGCAAAAATTCCACATAGTAAGTCACTGCGTTCGTGTTTGTTGGCTGACAATTGTGTACAGTATACAATTAGTATGGAAGACAAAATCCAGGCACACGCCCTTTGGACAAAAGTCTAACGCTCTGTTGACCAACAATCGGATCGTGTGTACGAGGCTTTAGTCCGTAGGGTTCAATATTGAGTTGGCCCACCCTTTGCAGCTATAACAGCTTCAACTCTTCTAGGAAGGCTGTCCACAAGGATTAGGAGTGTCTATGGGAATGTTTGACCATTCTTCCAGAAGCACATTTGTGGGGTCAGGCATCAATGATGAATGCAAAGGACTTGATCGCAGTCAACGCTCCAATTCATTCCACAGGTTGAGGTCAGGACTCTGTGCAGGCCAGTCAAGTTCCTCCACCCCAAACTCACTCATCCATGTCTTTACGAACCTTGCTTTGTGCACTGGTCCAAAGTATTTTGGGAGGGGGATTATGATGTGGGGTTATTTTAGGGGTTGGGCTTGACCCCTTAGTTCCAGTGAAAGGAACTCTTAAGGCATCAGCATACCAGGACATTTTGAGCAATTTCATGTTGCCAATTTTATTTATTTATTAAAATGCTTATTGAGAGCGCAGTCTTTACCCAAAGGCCTCAATGCGCTCGTAGAACCAACATATCCATATGCAGAAAGAAATCTCTCATTCCAGTAGACAGTAACAATCATAAAACCACGTAACAAAATTTAAAAGACTAAAAACAATAGAAGGTGAATTTTTCTTGCAGGTACCCTGGGCCTTTCCCATGGATGGCTTTGTCGACGATACAACCCACTTTAAACAAAACCCGTTCAGCAACAGGTAGCCAGTGCAGGGCTTTTAAAGATGGTGTAATGTGGTCCCGGCAACACACACCCATTAATAACCTAGCTGCGGCATATTGAATCAGCTGGAGCTTGTGCAAGAGGGTTTTTGGAAGCCCCATATACAAAGCATTACAATAGTCCAGCCGACTGCCGATAAAAGCATTGACCATGGGGACTTTATCCGCTTTGTCAATGAAATGGAATGTAGGGGGAATAGTTTGGGGATGGCCCCTTCCTGTTCCAACATGACCGTGCACCAGTGCACAAAGCAAAGTCCATAATGACAGGGATGAGCGAGTTTTGGGTAAAGCAACTCGACTGGCCTGCACAGAGTCCTGACATTAACCCGATAGAACGCCTTTAGGATGAATTAGAGCAGAGACTTGCGAGCCTTCTGGTCCACATCAGTGCCCAACCTCACAAATGTCCTTCTGGAAGAATGGTCAAATATTCCCATAGACACACTCCTAAACCTTGTGGACAGCCTTCCCAGAAGAGTTGAAGCTGTTATAACTGCAAAGGGTGGGCCAACTCAGCATTGAACCCTACGGACTAAGACTGAGAATCCATCAACTTTCACGTGCGTGTAAAGGCAGGCGTCCCATTGGTAATAGTGTAGTTTAAAGCAGATCTCCATGTTTCATGTCACTTTAAATAGTGAGTTTGAACCAAGCTAGCCCAAACTAACTATTCGCTTCACTAATAAGGATGAGCTGCGGCGTGCAGACTTCCTGGCAGGCAGGCAGCGAGACATTTCCCGATCTCTGCAGCCACGCACTGGACAATGTCTCACCGTCTGTGATTAGCGCGGCGCCGACTTCCTGGCGGGCTCTTCACGCGGGGTGTGCGAACACGCCGGAGCTTATCCTTATTCACAAAGTGCTGCAGTGTCTCCAAGTGCTGCAGTGTCTCCAAGTGCTGCAGTGTCCCCAAGTGCTGCAGTGTCCCCAAGTGCTGCAGTGTCTCCAAGTGCTGCAGTGTCTCCAAGTGCTGCAGTGTCTCCAAGTGCTGCAGTGTCAAGTGCTGCAGTGTCAAGTGCTGCAGTGTCTCCAAGTGCTGCAGTGTCTCCAAGTGCTGCAGTGTCTCCAAGTGCTGCAGTGTCTCCAAGTGCTGCAGTGCCTCCAAGTGCTGCAGTGCCTCCAAGTGCTGCAGTGCCTCCAAGTGCTGCAGTGCCTCCAAGTGCTGCAGTGCCTCCAAGTGCTGCAGTGCCTCCAAGTGCTGCAGTGCCTCCAAGTGCTGCAGTGCCTCCAAGTGCTGCAGTGCCTCCAAGTGCTGCATGCAACTTCAGCTGCATACAATGGCGGGTTCTGGCTGCGAGACAGACTTCCCATCTTACACCCAGAACAAAACCGAGTCGGTCTGAGCAGTGCTCCGCCATTCATAGGCAGTTTTTTTATTTTATGAATGAATGAAGCTTCCTCTGATCAGTTAAATGGGAGTGGCTGGGCTGATGACACACTCTCAAACTGTCAAATCAGAGGAATCTTTGTATTCAGTCACAGAATACAAAGCTGCCTATGAATGGCTGAGCACCGATCAGATCGACTATTTTGTTCTGGGTGTGAAATGGGAAGTCTCTCTCACAGCCAGAAGTTACATGCAATACATACAGCACTTAGTGAAGCAAATGGTTAGTTTGGACCAGCTTGGGCCAAACAAACTATTTAAAGTGACAGGAAACAAGGAGATCAGCTTTAAGTCCAGGTTCACACTACTTCCAATCCAACTTCAATTTAATGTGACTTTCCGGATTCTTGTCATCCTTCATGTGTGCTCTGTGGCCCCCAGGCCTCTGCAAGAGTCCTGTAGGCTGTCATGAGTACAACTCCCCATCGGAATGAATGAGGCTGTAGCACAGGATAAAGAGGACCCAGCAATGACCCTTTCTGAAAGGCTGAGCGACTTCAAGCAGGGTCCCACAGTGTAAAAATAATAAAATAAAATGAGCCGGTGGATTGGGGGCAGAAGTAAGTATCAGACCAGGGTTGGGGGTGGCTCAATGCCTTCAAGGGCAACTCGTACCCAATGTAGTTGCCCTTTAAAACCAGTGAATCAGCAAGCATATTCAGAAAGTCAAAAAAGGCAGCTCCTCTATATCTACCATGACAGCCTTCCGTTAACCACTTAAAGCAGGGGTTCACCCTAAAAAAATCTACCTACCATTAGATCCAGCATACTGCTGACATCTGCAGTATGCTGGGTTGTTTTTTTTTTTCCCCCGCTGTACTTATCGTGTTATCGTAGTTTTCACCCGGCTTCCGGGTTCTCTCTGCCCCGGGGAGTAGGCGTTCCTAAAACAAGGCGTAGATGATTGACGTGCTGGTAAAGCGTGTCACGCCTTCCGAAAATACAGTGGGACTCGGCTTTTTACGGCGCCTGCGCAGTCAGCTCTACATGGCAGGCGCAGGCGCCGTAAACAGCCGAGTTTCACTTTGTCTATTTTCGGAAGGCGTGACGCGCTGTGCCCGCGCGTCAATCATCTTCGCCTTGTCTTAGGAACGCCTATTGCCCGCGGGAGTCAGAGTCAGATGAGAACAACGATAACACGGTAAGAACAGCAAAAAAAAAAAACAACATACTGCAGATGTCAGCAGTGTGCTGGATCTAATGGTAAATAGTTGATTTTCAGGGTGAACCTCCGCTTTAAGGACCAAGCCTGTTTTTTCAGACTCAGTGTTTACAAGTTAAAAACATTTTTTTTTTTTTGCTAGAAAATTACTTAGGATCCCCAACATTAAAAAAAAAGAAATTCTATCACCCTAGAGAATAAAATGGCGGTTGTTGCAATACTTTTTTCCCACCGTATTTGCGCAGCGGTCTTGCGTGTGCACTTTTTTGGGAAAAAAATAAGGACAACAGTAAAGTCAGCCCAATTTTTTTTATATTGTGAAAGATAATGTTACGTCGAGTAAATCGATACCCAACATGTTACATTTGTGGAATGGCGTCAAACTTTTACTCTTAAAAATCTCCATTGGCGACGTTTAAAAAAATTCTACAGGTTGCATGTTTTGAGTTAGAGAAGGTCTAGGGCTAGAATGATTGCCCTCGATCCAACGATCACAGCGATACCTCACATGTGTGGTTTGAACACTGTTTTCATATACGGGCGCTACTCACTCATGTGGTCGCTTCTGCGCGCGCAAGCTAGTTGGGACGGGGTGCTTTAAAAAAAAAAAAAAAAATAAATCTTAGTTATATTACTTGATTTTATTTTTAAACTGTTTACATAAAAAGTGACCCATTTTTTTTTTTTTAAATGTCCCTTGTAATAGAAAAAAGTATGACAGGTGGTCCTCATAAATATGAGATCTGGGGTCAAAAATATCTCATATTTAGACTAAAATGCAAGAAAAAAAAACTAGGGTTTTTTGTACTCCTAGTAAAATCCTTTTCTCTGTTGTCTATGGACGGACACAGCTCCTTAAATCTTGACATGTGGGTTATGTTCCTGTTCATAAGAGAGGCTATGAACAGGAACATAACCTACATGTCAAGATTTAAAGAGGGGGGGGTTCACCCTTAAAACCACTTTCTCCCATCCCACCCAGCATACTGGCGTCAGCGCCAGTATGCGGTCTTTTTTTTATCGGTGTACTTACCTCTTAATAGATAATTTAATTTTCGTCCTACCGCGGGGTATGGCGCCGCTATATGGCATCACGCCTTCCGAAAACAGCCGACTAGCACTCGGCTGTTCTCGGCGCCTGCGCACAGACCCAGGAGCTGACTGCGCAGGCGCCGTATACAGCCGAGTCCTATTTCGGCTTTTTTCGGAGGGCGTGACGCGGCTATATACGGCGCCTGCGCAGTCAGCTCCTAGGTCTGTGCTCAGGCGCCGTATAGCGCCGAGAACAGCCGAGTGCTAGTCGGCTGTTTTCGGAAGGCGTGATGCCATATAGCGGCGCCATACCCCGCTATACGGCGCCTGAGCACAGACCTAGGAGCTGACTGCGCAGGCGCCGTATATAGCCGCGTCACGCCCTCCGAAAAAAGCCGAAATAGGACTCGGCTGTATACGGCGCCTGCGCAGTCAGCTCCTGGGTCTGTGCGCAGGCGCCGAGAACAGCCGAGTGCTAGTCGGCTGTTTTCGGAAGGTGTGACGGGATATAGCGGCGCCATACCCCGCGGTAGCACGAAAATGAAATTATCTATTAAGAGGCAAGTACACCGATAAAAATAAAAAAAAGACAGCATACTGGATGGGATGGGAGAAAGTGGTTTTAAGGGTGAACCCCCTCTTTAAGGAGCCATGTCCGTCCATAGACGAAAAGAGAAAAAAAGTGTCATGGCCCTTTAAGACGTATGGGCGGAAGTGTCATTTTGACGTCGCTTCCGCCCTGCTATGGTATGGAGACGGGTGGGGGCCATCTTGCCCTCACTCCAAACCAATACCCAGCCACGGTTCCGATCGCCTCTGCCTCTACCAACGGCTTCAGTGGGTGCAGAACAGCGGCGGGGCCCCTCTCCTGCTGTCAATAGCGGTGATCTCGTGGCGAATCCGCCAGAGACCACCAATATCGTTAACCGAACCACCGCCTGAAGAGAAGGATACCTCGGTTGTGGCAGCAGCTGCTGCCATTACGAGATATCCCTCTTTAAAGTCAGGACGTATATAGTCGAACGGCGGTCCTTAAGTAGTTAATATTCCCTGAACTCATATTAGATCTGCACCAAATGGAATTCACAATCACAACATTTGTTTTGCGGTTTCCCTTCTTACTTTTTATAAGCAACTTTCTAGAAGAAAAAAAAAAAAGGAGAGAACACACTAGAAAAAGGGAGAAGCACCCCATACATACTTTCTGGGATCCATTTCTGACACTTGTCACAGTGAAAAGGCATCTCCTCCATCCATGGTGGGTCTACCTCATCGCCAACATCGCTGTTTAAAGAATCTCCACTTTGATCATGAGACAAGTCTACAGAAGCCTGGTCTTCAGACTCCACCAGCAACAGAGTCTCCCCTTCCACTTCCCCTTCCTCCAGACCTTCAGATGTCCTGGTAGCCTCATCGTCCATAGGAGTGATATGGGCTGATGTATCCATGACCTACGCTCAGCAGATGACGGGGTCTGGCTAGAACCAACGTCTTGGGTCTCTATATACGGACATGTAGCTCCCTATTCTACAATACAATCAGGCAGCACAGACCACACTGCACACACTTTCCTATAGTTTAGGCACTTTTATTAGGAGCCCATCAGGTCTTTTTTTATCACAATGACAACCGAGTGTGATCACTTTGTAGGACAAAGGCCAATCTGAAAGTGTATAGAAAAGTCACAAATGATAAAAATCGCCTGTCCTCGTTTCGGGCAGAAGTCCACCGATATGATTTCTTGGACGTTTCACTTAAAAGCCTTCTCACGTTCGGACTCCAGCTGTTTGGTCAACTCAATGTGTTCATTAAGAAGGCGCAGGTTGTCTTGTTTGCGTCTCTGCCTTTCCAAATCTTGAACTACACCTTCACGCAGTCTCTGAAAGAAAATTGGAAACAGTCCATTTTAGAAGACAGTTGGCCAGGTTATTAACCTCTAGTCAACCAGTTTTTACATACGTAAGGAGAACAAAGAGGGTGGGTTTTAACACTTATCTATGGACGACAAACTCCAGGCGCCAGGTCGCATTGGCGACTAGAATTAGCGACCTGACTCCTGGGCTGTGTCTTGTCCCTGTACGACTAAAATGCTGCATCAGCCGGAAATTGAGGCCACGGCTTTACGGCCTTTTGGAGCGAGATTGTAGCATGAACATCAGTATCCCGTGAAAGACGGTACCATTGCCGCTACTGCACACGCTCCGGTTTCAGAAAAAAGAAACTGAGCGCAGAGCTGCTCACGACGAATACAGCTGACTCGGATTAACCCCTCACACGCTGATTGATCGACTACACACAGGGAGACATGAGCTCCATCTAGATGACAGCAGCTGCAGGACATGGAAATCACTCACGGCGGACACACAGGCTCGTTGTGAGGAGGGGACAACAACAAGCTGTATCACATACACACAGGCTGGATGGGGGCACACCGTGGACATCACAGGCTGTATGGTTGGCACAGAGGGAACACCATAGATATCACAGGAGGCACACCATGGATGTCCAGGCTGGCTGCATGTCACAGGGGGCACACCATGGATATTGCGTCATCCATGGAGTGCCCCCTGTGCCAACCATCCAGCCTGTGATATCCATGGTGTGCCCCCTGTGATATGCATAGTGTGCCCCCCTGTGCTATCCATGGTGTGCCCTGTGCCAACCATCCAGCCTGTGCTATCCATGATGTGCCAACCATCCAGCCTGTGATATGCATGGTGTGCCCCCTGTGCCAACCATCCAGTCAGTATTCGTCGTGAGCAGTCTGCGCTCGGTTTCTTTTGTCTGAAACCGGCGCATGCGCAGTATTGGCAGGGGTACAGGCACAAGACACCTCCTGCAGTACAGCCCAAGAGCCAGGACGCCATTTCTAGTTGCCAAGGCGACCTGGCACCTGGGGTTTGTCGAGCCCTGGGCCAGAGAAACAGCAGCACACTGATCTTCCCAGAGAATTGCTGTGCGGGGGGGGGGGCTGATAGCACAAATCTTGGTCTCTAAAGGCAGTTCACCCAGCACAGCCAGAAAACTAACCATGCTGGGGTGGATGTGCTTTGGTGCCTAGTGTGGTAAATTTTTAACAGGAAAGCAGAGGAACTGGCAGGAATGCCAGGAATTTCACACAAGGGAAGCAATGCAAAGAGGACAGGATCCTTTCTAACACAAGTAGATGGTACAACAGACACAAAATCAGAAATATGAAAACGTTGGGTAACATTCTTTAATGACTTGCATATACATGAAGATTTAACCACTTGGGTACCAGCCTATACTTCTCCCCTTGATTACGATGTCCATTTTTCAGTACTGTGATAGTTTGTCAATTACTTGATCATAGAATGCTGTACCAAAATAAATGTTTAATTTTTTTGAGATAACTAGAGCTTTATTTTGGTGGGATTTAACATTTGGATACATTTTCTTTTTTTTACTATAAATAAAAAAAAAGTGGGATTGCTAGCAAATACCTATAAAACAATCCCCCCAATAACAATAATCTCATACACATTAGTAGTCAGTGGCACTTTAAACACCCCCTCACCACACTCCAGCCCCCCCCCCAAAAAAAAAAATTATATACACACACACCATTCAGCGGATCCCCATCTCCACATGCTGCATTATATCCCCCTGCTTTACAAACATTCATTCCGCTGTTGTGATTAGCCACATAACTGTAAACACTACTATTTACACTTGTGATGGCTGCAAATGGTGCAAAGCGACCACAAGGTACAGAGTCACTCTGATTGACTCTGTACATTGTGATGGTGATATGAGCTGTCCAATACGTTTTCTGGAGTGATGTTCGCCTTCACGCTTACAAAATGGTGATAAGCAGTGGTTATAGAAATAAAATTTAAAGAAGAGCCCTTTCTATCTTACCCTGATGCAGAACTGTAAGAAAACTCACCAAATTACCAAACAAACCAAGCTAACAACACAGATGTAGCCGACAGTGGGTTAGCATTTCTCCCCTGCAGCAGCACGGTCCACAGTTCAATTCCAGGCAAGAACACTACCTGCATAGAGTTTGCATGTTCTCATTGTGCTTCCTCCCACACTACAAGGACGTGTTGGTAGGTTTATTGTCTCCTGTCTAAAGTGTCCCCCTAGTATGTGAGTTAGGGACCTTAGATTGTAAGCTCCTAGGGGGCAGGGACTGATGTGACTGTACAATATGTAAAGAACCAGGTAAATTGTTGGTGAATTAGTTACACACTCCCAGTGGCCAGGCCAGATTTGTACAATTTAATGGCTGGAGCTGCAGCTGTTCGCATGTTGCCTGCGTATGGTATTTGGTGATGTGCTGCATTGCCGATCTTGGTAAAGAGCCGATGACACGGATCTTTACCCATGTGATCAGCTGTGTTCAATCACAGCCGATCGCATGTAAAAAAGGAAATGCTGGCTACAGTGGCGGCTGGTGCTCAACATTTTTTGGGGGGGGCACAAACAAACGAAAAAAAAAAGTGCAGCCTCACTGTGCCCATCAATTGTCGCCACTGTGCCATGCCAAACACAGCCACTGTGCCCATCAATTGTCACTACTGTGTCATGCCACATGCAGCCACTGTGCCCATCAATTGTCACTACTGTGTCATGCCAAACACAGCCACTGTGCCCATCAATTGTCACTACTGTGTCATGCCACATGCAGCCACTGTGCCCATCAATTGTCACTACTGTGTCATGCCACATGCAGCCACTGTGCCCATCAATTGTCACTACTGTGTCATGCCAAATGCAGCCACTGTGCCCATCAATTGTCACCACTGTACCCATCAATTGCCACCAGTTTGACCTGTAAAATCCTGCCAGGTTGCCCCCTTCCCCCGCCTGGCACTTATTTTTCTCGGGTCAGCCATCCTGCCTCCACTGTCTCTTGATGAGGCCTCAGCCAATCAGGTTACCGGTAACTGGACACGGTGAACCTGATTGGCTGAGATGTGTGTCAGTGTTAACCAGCTAACGCACACCCCGTGCGTCCCCTGGTTACCTATTTGGAAGCCGATTAGAGCCCTCCTGGCTGTAATTGGAAAGCCTATCAGAGCTGCTGGCTCTGATAGACACTTCCAAAGCCAACCAACTGCTGTTGTTCAGATGGCCAGCGCTCACCATCTGAATTGCGGGCGACATCGGCGACAATACATTGATTCATAAAATGCATCAATCGATGTATCGTTTCAGTGGCGGTGCAGGAGAGGGGGCGGAGCTCCTGCGCCCACTATCGACACACCGCCACTGGCTGGCTATCTGCATTTCTCTCCTCACACTGTCAGTGTGCAAAGAGAGGAGAGCCAATTAGCAGCATTTGCTCATAAGAGAGCTGCACTGCTTGCTGAACTGGAGCAGGCAGAATCTGCAGAATCTACATCATTGCAACCAATCAGCTTCTCGCTTCAGATTTGCAAGTTGAGTTTTGAAAACAAAAGGCAAAAGCTAATTGGCTGCCCTGCACAGCTTCTTCCGTTTGAGTAAATTCCCTCCAAAGAGTTTTATTATGCAGTAACCAATCAGATTGTAGAGTGCATAGGTTAGATCAATACATCGTGGATTCTGACTGGCTGCTGTTAGTTCATGTACTGAATGACAAGTATTAGGTTAGGATGTATACAAGGGTGCTGCCCATACACTGAGCCTTCTATGGGGGGGTGTATTGTCCCATCAGTCGCGCTCCCTCCTGCCTGACCTTCACCAATACCCTCCCACGTATCAGCAGAGCCACAACACCGATCATCCACCGACCTCTCTCTCCAGGTTCTGCGTCATATGTACTCCGATCACCGTCCCCACACTCAGCACCACCGAGATGCCCAGGACCACCTTGGACGGGGTAGACATGCCTGAAACGGAGTCGGAAGGGGCGGGGCGATGTTGGAACGCATGAGCGTGAGACTGGAACGCAACGCTGCGTGAGTACCGCCTATAATATCAGGTGTTATGACATCATCTCCGGGAGATCCTGTGTTTGCCATGCTTGTTTCTGGCAAGGCTTACAAAATATTTAGATTTCTTTATTTTCTGGGAATATGTGGAACGGATTAAAATGGTATAGTATTCGTTTGTTGGTAAATATTTATTTAGAATTGTTCGTGTTTTTATTAACCACTTGCCCACCAGGCACTTTTAGCCCATTCCTGCCCAGGCCAATTTTCAGCTTTCAGCACTGTCCCACTTTAAATGACAATTGCGCGGTCATGCACCCCTGTACCCATATGAATTATTTTATCATTTTGTTCACATAGATAGAGCTTTCTTTTGGTGGTATTTAATCACCACTAAGTTTTTTTATTTTTTGCTAAATAAAAAAAGAAAGACGGTCAATTTTGAAAAAACAAAAAAAAATAAAACTTTTTTATAGTTTATTATAAAAATTAGCAAACAGCTAACTTTTCTCCTTCACTGATGTGCGCTGAAGGGGCTGCACTGATGGGCACTGATAGGGGGCACTCATGGACACTGATGGGCACTGATGAGGCGACACTGATGGGCACTGATGAGGAGACACTGATGGGCACTGATAGGCGGCACTGATGAGGCAACACTGATAAGGCCAATGGTCATACTCACAAAGTTGAGTTTAAAAACAAGCCTTGAAAGACAGCTCAGCAAATGTCCAACAACACCAGCAGAACCCGATAGTTACTTTGGTCCGATGGTATCTGACCGATATTAAGGCGACGCGTTTCAGGGGCGTACCCCTTTCTTCAAGGCCTTGGTGGTCTGCACTGCTCACACTAGGTCGGTGTGCCCTCCATTCTTTTTTCTTTTTTAGTTATTTTGAATTCCCACGATTCTAAGGAGGGCTGCAAGACTCTGGAAGATACCTTTTTTTTTTAACAGGGAAAAGTTTATTAGACAAATCAGCATTGCATTACAGGTGAACTACAGTAAATACATTGATGTACAAATCCAGTATCAGGAGCGTAAATAGCCGTCCGGCCAAGGGTATGACCCAAGGCACAGTCTCGCTCAGAGAGGATGACAAATTAGTGAATCCCAGCCAACCCACCCAGACCCTGAAACATAGGGAGTACAGGAGTGTACTCCTCCTCAATCAGGAGAAGGGGGGCCGAGGGCAACCTGAGTTCCCGTCCAACTGGACCAGATCTTGTCAAACTTGTCCGGGCACTGTCTATTTTCATAGGTCAGCTGATAAAGGGGTAGGACCAAGTTTACGGAAGATACCTTTTAATTGGATTACATGACCCCATAGGAAAAAATACCGGAGCGCAGGAGAATTATTTTTGTTTGCCAACACTGATAAGGCAACGCCGATGGGCACTGATAGGAGACACTGATGGGCACTGATAGGCAGCACTGATGAGGCGATACTGATGGGCACTGATAGGCGGCACTGATGGGCACTGATAGGCAGCACTAATGGGCACTTGTAGGTGGCACTGATGGTCTAGTTGAACCAGCGACCTTACAGCTAGTACGCACCATATATCATTATGAAAAACTTACCTTAGAACAAAACTCCCACAGGGCCGCCCGGTCACCGCTAAGGGAGCTGACATGTTCCCTCTGCGGTTCTTCCTGGGTTCGCGGCTCTGGCTCTGTGAGTGGCTAGAGCCGTGGTGACATCACTCCCGCGCATGCACGCGTTAGCCCTCCGTTACGGGAAGTTCCAGCATGATACGCAGGACCTTCACAACTACTTTTCAGATTGAACATGTGATGTGTCCCAGGAGGTCATGGTTGGGGAGGTTGGGGCTCAAATTTCTGTAATTCTTGCCTAGGCAAAGTGGGAGCGTGTCAGAAAAAAAAGGTACCTGCTCCCAGAAAAACACACTAAAGTTTCCCAAAAATAGAATGATAAGAACTTAACACATTCAATAAACAGTGGTGGTTACATGTGCAAGATATTGCTCCACTGCTTTCTTTGAATTCTTCCACCCGAGGGTTTCATACATTACAGTGCAATACTTCTTTTGGATTGTGACCCGTGGTTAAGGATAAAGCAGGTACAAACATCTCTTTGAAAAAGGTGTGTCATTGACACACTGTGTGCTGTATTCCTCAGAACAGAGACACACAAAAATATACATTGTCTCTCAATAGATCATAGATAGGAATGCTATATGTCAGTTTTGTCTGCATTTGCTATAATTATATGCATACTTGATTTTTGCAGATTTTTTCACTGTAGTTAAAGTAATAGGTGTACTGTAAATGAATCTATAAAGGTTTTCTGTTTTTCTTTTTACATGTACATAATCACTTACATTTTAAAATGTGATTTTGGGACCTGGAAACCCCATTATTTATGTGGTTTGTTCACATCTACATGGTGCAGTTTAGTCTGGTTTGGTCACATGATCTTCCCTTGTGTCAGCCAGTGCAGCTGCAGGGGAGATGAAGTAATGGCAACAATGGATGGGCCATTGAGCTATGGGTGACATCTCCATTCAAGGTCTAACTAGCCATTGTTGGAGCACTCTCTCTCTTCTCCCCTGCAGCAAGGCTGTCAAACACAGGGGAGATCACATAACTGGACCAGAGCTGCCTATAAAATGGTAAGTATGAAAATTTTTCTTACACAGGATAGATGTTAGGAAGGGAGAGGGGGGCAGTTTTAAAGGATACGGTCACCTTTCATTAGGGTTGTCCCGATACCACTTTTTTGAGACCGAGTACAAGTACCGATACTTTTTTTCAAGTACTCGCCGATACCGATACTTTTTTTTAATGTCATGTGACAGTATTTTTTTAATTTTTTTTACATTTTTTTTTTACAGTGATTTTTTATTTATTTTTGGTGTTTTTTAGTAGGGGGTGGATTATCAGTGTGTTTTTTTATTTACATTTTATTTTTATTTATTTTTAAAAAATATATATTTATTTCAATTTTTTTTAGTGTATTTTTTGTGCCTGAACTCGAGAGAGAGGAGCAGGACTGCAGGAGTTGGAAGTAGGCAGACCCTCCCCCCGGAGGCAATCGCCATCCTTCTCCATGCCCCTGGTGGCAATGGCAGGTGTGAGGGGGGGCCTCCCACTCACCCCGCCCCGTAGGTCCTTCGCCTCTCTTTATTTTAGCAGACCGCATGGCCAAAGTGCATGTGTGTTAAACCAATTTTGTGTCCGTGCAAGTGTGGTGGTTTTTGTGGTGGGGGGGGGGGGGCGGGCATACTAAGCACAGGCGTACCCTGCATAGCACACCCACCGGGAGCCGGGCTGAGACCACCAAACTCAATTTACATGCAGCCGAGACCGGGATCCGAACCCTTGGCTGCAGAGGTGAATGGCTTGTCAGCGCAGTGCCAATCACGTTGAGCCACCACAGCTCCCTGCAATTTTTTTTTTTTTAATCAGCCTTGTTGGGGGTCATTGGAGAGATATCAGGGGTATTAACAGACCTCTGACATCTCCCCTTTAAGACAGAGAAAGGGACTAAGGACACAGATTCCCCAGCCCCTTTCTCTGCAGCTTTAGCTAAGAATGGAGCGAAGCTCCTCTCCATTCATAAACTGAAGCATCGTAAACACAGGTTACGATGCTCAGTTATATGAATGGACAGAGTCAGTGATCACTGACTCTGTTCATTCTGAAAAGGTAGCAGCCGGATTTAGCGGTTCCTACCTCCGCTCTCCATCCTGACAAATTGAGGGGGGGGAGAGGACAGCACAGAACACAGGGGGGGAGAGAGGACAGCACGGAACACGGGGGAAAGAGAGCACAGCACGGAACACAGGGGAAAGAGAGCACACGGCACGGACAGCACACACGGGGGGAAAGAGAGCACAGCACGGAACACGGGGGAAAGAGAGCACAGCACGGAACACGGGGGAAAGAGAGCACAGCACGGAACACGGGGGAAAGAGAGCACAGCACGGAACACGGGGGGAAAGAGGACAGCGCGGAACACGGGGGAAAGAGAGGACAGCACGGGACACGGGGGGAAAGAAGACAGCACGGAACACTGGGGAAAGAGAGCACAGCACGGAACACGGGGGAAAGAGAGCACAGCACGGAACACGGGGGAAAGAGAGCACAGCACGGAACACGGGGGAAAGAGAGCACAGCACGGAACACGGGGGGAAAGAGGACAGCGCGGAACACGGGGGAAAGAGAGGACAGCACGGAACACAGGGTAAGAGAGGACAGCACAGAACACAGGGGAAAGAGAGCACAGCACGGAACACGGGGGAAAGAGAGCACAGCACGGAACACGGGGGAAAGAGAGCACAGCACGGAACACAGGGGAAAGACAGCACAGCACGGGGGGAAGACAGCACGGAGCATGGGGAAAAGAGATGCACAGCACGGAACACAGGGGAAAGAGAGCACAGCACGGAACATGGGGGAAAGACAGCACAGCACGGAGCACGGGGGGAAGACAGCACGGAGCACGGGGAAAGACAGCACGGGGGGAGAAGACTTGCAACTGCCCTGCCTGCCCAGGTATCGGCTGAGGCATCGGAGCATTTCTCCCGAGTACAAGTATTCGGGGAAATGCTTGGTATCGGTATCGGGACATCCCTACCTTTAATAATACGTTACATGTTACACCCATATTCAGCATGTAACATGTAACCTGTTATGAAAGGACCGGTCCCCGCTGTCCCCCTCTTTGACAGCTAGTGAGGATCTTCTCCCCCCACTAGCTGTCACAATTTAAAAATGTATGGCTGTGTGGGGCTCCACCCGCCCAGTTGCATAACTTATTCACATGCCCTGTACACATGACTGGTTTTCCTGACATGCCAAAACCTGATGTTTTTCCCGACGTGATTCCTCTCAAGCCTGCCTTGCCTACACACGTTCAGTCAAAAAAAACGCTCAGCACGGGGGATACAACATGGACGGAAGGGGACGATGGCACCGCAATCCTCTGAATACCCTGCCTGCCCAGGTATCGGCTAAGGCATCGGAGCATTTCTCCCGAGTACAAGTATTCGGGGAAATGCTTGGTATCGGTATCGGGACATCCCTACCTTTAATAATACGTTACATGTTACACCCATATTCAGCATGTAACATGTAACCTGTTATGAAAGGACCGGTCCCCGCTGTCCCCCTCTTTGACAGCTAGCGAGGATCTTCTACCCCCACTAGCTGTCACAATTTAAAAAAGTATGGCTGTTCGTGCTTTTCAGTCTGTTACAGAGTGGTGATAGCAAATTACGAACGCTAGTTTTACCAGAACGAGCGCTCCCGTCTCATACTTGATTCTGAGCATGCACTTTTTTTTTTTTTACACATGAGTGGTTTTCGCAACGAGAAAAAGACTGACCGGAAACATGACGGGAAAAAATAGAGCAGGGTCTAATTTTTTTGGGGGTAGTTTTCTGGTCGGAAAAACTGCTATGGAGCATACATCTCTCCGCTGAGCAGGCGGATGACAAGTCCCTCTTTGCTCATTGAGCGGGAAGGGGCTTGTGCAGCGCCGCTGCCTCCTATGGGGAGATAGGACAGCATGTCCATTTTCATCAGATCTTACCCAATCCGATCTGCCATGGACGGATGGGGACGTATCGCCATCCATCCGATTTTGGCGGATCGTATAGGGTCAGATTTCAGCGGACATGTCTCCGCTGACATCCGACGCTCCATAGGACTGCATGGATCAGCCGTTCAGGTCCGCCGTCAAAACTGACAGGCGGACCTGAAAGGTCCGATCATGTTAGAGGGTCAACAAAACATAATAAATACACTTTTTTTTTTACCTGCAAAAAAATGTACATTTATTATTTTTTGTCAAAAGGTGAACTTTTCCTTTAGTTAGGACTAGGTCTGGAATTCCATGAGAATTTTTTTCATCCCTAGAATCAACAGCCACTTCTTCAAGTTTGGCAACAAACCGAGTCTACTGCTAGCCAGGTCACTGAGAAAGATGCACCCCGCAGCTTGAGTTCCCAAATAGACCTGTACAGAGTACAAAGCTATTTCAATCTCCAGAAACAACTACCAGATTTCGAGAAGTTGACCAGCGAATTTACAACATACCATACAATATCAATCAACCTCAAAGCAAGAGAAAAAGAGTAAAATGCCTATACAGAATGGGCCCCCTTTCTATTCTACGAGAAGATATATGTACCAATAGACAGGTGTTGGGCTGCAGTATATCCACCAACCTAAAGATGGCACTGTTCCTTTTCTTCAGGGTGGCAGGAGACCAGAGAGGACTAATTTGTCCACTCTTAAGGGCTCCAGACAGCCATCTTTGGGAGGACAGTATATCTTAGTGGATATTGCCAGAATTTGGTAACCATCTAGACACAGAAGCCTTAGTAGAAGATTATGTGTCATTTGGTGTGCCCACAGTGTGGGAGTGAGATAGGGACAAAGTCCCTGATAGATAGGGAAAGCACAGGAGTAAGATACCTGTCAAGAAGAGAAAGAATAGGAATTTCAGTGAGAAGCGCTCCTCTGTGGTCTGTAAATGCATGTTAAATTACTTGCAGGGCCGCCATTACGGGTGTACAGGCAGTACACCTGTAAGGTAGGCTGACCAGACATCCCCAGTTTCAGGGGACAGTCCCCTGATTGAGGACACTGTCCCCGGACCAAGTCTGTCCCTGGTTTTGTCCCCAGATTGGATTTAATAAGGGGCGGGGGCAATTTCAAAGAAAGTCAGTGCAGAATAAAAATAAAAAATTTGAGTTACACACCTCCGCTCCGCCATGCCTACTAACATAGGGGGGATGTATGTTTCCCAATATCTGTGCCCCTTTCTGACGATCATGTGCTGGTCGGAGCGGAGAGAATATTTCTTCAGTTTTGGGCGCATGCCCATTCAGCTTTGCTCGCATGTTCTTCTGCCTTGGCTCAAATCCTGGCCTGCCTATCTTCTTGCCTTCCCTGGCGGAGTGATCTTCCTCCACTCCCCATCCAGTAGTAGCCGGGGACCGGAAAGTAAGACTTGAGAGCCTGTGAGGCAGGCGATGACGGGCAGAGAGTCGCTGATTGTTGCCATTACTAGTAAAGAAAAAAATATGTCCCCGGATTTCATTTTAAAAATCTGGTCACCTTACTGTAAGGGGTCTGGGGGTACCCAGGGGCCCGGATGGGAACCTCCTTTTTTTAGGGGTCCGGAGGTCCCCAGGGGGCACGGAGGCCCCCAGGGCCCCAGATGGCAACTCCCCTCTTTTTTTATTTATTTTTTATAAAAAAAAAACTTTTTTTTATATATTTTTCTTTTATTTTTTTGTAAAGGGCCAATTTTTTTCTTTTATTTTATTTAGAGGTTCAGAGGCCCCCAGCTCCCCGGATGGCAACCCCTCCTTTTATAAAAAAAAAAAAATATATATATATTATTTTATTTTTTTATATATATATATATAGGGCCAGATTCAGGTAGTTCAGAGCATCTTTGCTCTGGAGTAACGCATCTCATTTGCGTTACGCTGCAGAAATTTTAGGAGCAAGTGCTGTTATTCAGGAAGCACTTGCTCCTAAAGTTGCGGCAGCGCATCGCAAATGAGCCGGCGGAATTCAAATTGGGCGGGTACGGGGCGTGTAGTATTCTAACTAAGCGCGATCCCGCCGCCAACGTACTGCGCATGCGTCGAGTGTCAAAACATCCCCGTGCGCATGCTCCAAATTCTGTGAATGAATGTCAATGACGTCACATTCCCATTCATGAACGTTTTACGCAAGCGATGTTTTTTTTATTACGCGAAGGACGCCCATAGGTCCCCGGCGCCCTTGAAAAACTGCGTCGCGCCGGAATTCGCGTGAATTGCCGATTTCCCCATTAACATATTTTTTGAGCGTAAATCGGCGGGAACGCCCCGGCGCCATTTTTAAGTTGAAGTAACGATGCGATGGCGAAACTCAGTTACGCTGATCGCATCGGACCTTCAACCCGGCGTTTCTTGTTTTCTGGTTACAGAAAACAGAAACGCCGGCTCAAAGTCACAGTTAGGCTGGCGGATCACTGGATCCGCCAGCCTAACTGTTCCTGAATCTGGCCCAAAGATATATTTTTATTAAAGGGCTCAGAGGTCCCCAGTGCCCATGTTATTTTTGTTTATATATATATATATATTTTTTTTATTAAAGGGCCCAGCGGTCCCAGATGGAAATCCCCCTTTTTTTGTAAATTATTTTTATAAAAATATATTTTTTTAAAGGGCCCAGAGGTCCCCAGGGCCCCAGATGGCAACCACCCTTTTTAAAAAAAATATACATATACATTTTATATATATATATATATATATATATATATTCTCTCTTTTTTTCTTTTTATTAAAGGGGCCCCCTTTTTTTATATATATTTTTCTTTATTTCTATTTTTTTTTTGTAAAGGCCCCCCCCCCCCCCCCGCTTCTCAATTTGCGTCACGTCAGGGGGCCCATGCCTGAAGCTGTGTAAGAGGCCCCATAATTCCTGATGGCGGCCCTGATTACTTTTGATTAAACACTACCCTCTTCTGCCTGAAATGGTACCATTGCTATAACTGCCCATGTATGTTGCCCAGTTCTAGGATACATGGGTTAGGCCCTGCCTAAAATCCCTCCTTGGAGGCCCCAATTACCACAGAGAAATTAAAACCAAACAGGTAAATCCCTTAAAATGGACAAACCACTAGCCCAGACGGGTATCCAAATGCCCTGAAAAGTGCACGTAAAAAAAAAGGGCACCGCTAATGCCGCAAAAGCGCTGCAAAAATGTTTAATGATTTATGGGCAGTTTTCGAGCGCCTCAATGTGAAAGGGGTCTAAAGCAGATCTTCACTGTATGTGAGCACCACAAACCAAAATTTATACCAATTCAGTGTTATTAACCAATAATTACTTTTTAACATTCAAAGCAAACTCCCCCATCCATCCATGTTTCCATGTTTTATTTTGTTGAGAAATCACATTAAAAAAACACCTCCCTGGCATATCTAGCTGCGGCCATTTTGAGTAAGGGCAGATGATTCCTGTAGCATTTACTTCCTGGAATCCATCTTTTTTTTTAAAGTGTATTTTTTGTGCGTGAACTCGAGAGAGAGGAGCCGGACTGCAGGAGTTGGGAGTAGGCAGACCCTCCCCCCAGAGGCAATCTGCCATCCTTCTCCATGCCCCCCGGGTGGCAATGGCGGATGTGAGGGGGGGCCTCCCACTCACCCCGCCCTACCTGCTCCACTTGGGAGCCCAACTGGGGCCCAAGGGGACCCCAACGGGGCAGAGGGACTCCCCCTATGAGGGAGTGAGGAGGTCTAGCCCACCCAGCCAGCCCCGTAGGTCCTTCGCCTCTCTTTTTTTAGGAGACCGCATGGCCAAAGTGCGTGCGTGTTAAACCAATTTCGTGTGCGTGCAAGTGTGGTGGTTTTTGTGGGGAGGGGGGTGGGCGTACTAAGCACAGGCGTACCTTGCATAGCACACCCACCGGGAGCCGGGCTGAGACCACCAAACTCAATTCACATGTAGCCGAGGCCGGGATCCGAACCCTTGGCTGCAGAATCCATCTTGAGTTTTTTTGGGTTGAAAAATAACAAATATGTTATACTTGCCTGCTCTGTGCAGTGGTTTTGCACAGAGCAGCCCAGATCCTCCTCTTCTCTGGTCCCTCGCCGGCGCTTCTGGCCCCTCCCTCCTGCCAAGTGCCCACACAAAAAGCAGCTTGTAATTTGGACACCCGAGCCAAGCCGCTGCTCTGTGTGTCCATTCAGACATGGAGCCGTGGCTTGGCCCTGCCCCCTCTCTCTCCCCATCGGCTCACAGCTCACTGACTTTGATTGACAGCAGCGGGAGCCAATGGCACCCGCTGTGTGTCTCAGAGAATCAGGAGGGAGAGCCCCAGGGCCGAGTTTCTCGTGCAACATCGCTGGACCGAGAAGGGGCTCAGGTAAGTATTAGGGGGGCTGCTGCACATGAAAGATTTTTTATCTTAACCACTTCAGCCCTGGAAGAATTAACCCCTTTCCTGACCGGGTTTTTTTGCGATACGGCACTGTGTCACTTTAACTGACAATTGCGTGGTCATGCAAAGTTATACCCAAACAAAATTGACGTCCTTTTTTTCCCACAAATAGAGCTTTCTTTTGGTGGTATTTTATTTTATTTTATTTTTTTGCGCTATAATTTAAAAAAAAAAAACACAATATTTTTTACTTTTTGCTATAATAAATATCCCCCAAATTTCAAGAAAAAAAAATGTCTTCAGTTTAAGCCAATATATACTCTTCTACATATTTTTGGTAAAAATAAATCGCAATAAGCGTATATTGATTGGTTTGCACAAAAGTAATAGCGTCTACAAACTATGGGAAAGATTTATCTCATTTTTTTTTTTTTTTTTTACTAGTAATGGCGGTGATCTGTGATTTTTAGCGGTACTGTGACATTGCGGTGGACAGATTGGGCATTTTTTACACATTTTCCCCTGAGAGAACAGGGATTTGTGTGTTGATGCTCTCGTGCCCGCAATCGCAGGTGGTCGGCGGCGAATGCACCCACGGGCCATGCGCATCGGGTCCCCTGCCACACAGCGGGCGCCTGCTATGGCTTTTAAATGGGCTGACGTACATATACGGCACTCCTGTGACACGTTTTCAGCGGCAAGCGGTCTGAAGTCTTCTCCCTGCAGACGTCAATGCCATCAGTTGGGACAGCGTGTCATCCCGACTTCCAAGTCTCGATCTGCCAGCTGCCTTGATTGATGGCAGGCTCAGCGAGCCTCTGAGATGGCCGCTCCCCTGCCCCTCCACCGCTCAGCGCTCCAATGAGCGCGGAGAAGTAGAGCAGAAGCGATGCTGACTGATAGTCAGCATCGCTCTGCTTGGGGAGGAGTGAGAACCGAGCCATCGGCGGTGTTCGGTGGCTCGGTTCTCAGTGCTGAGACGCCGGAGGACAGATGCTGCATCCACCGAGGTAAGTATGACTAGGAAAAAAAAGACTTCTCTTTTAAGATAAAAAAAACCTTCTGCCTTTAGAACCACTTTAAAGGTAAACAGCCACTCGTCTTATTTTTCTCTTGTGAGGAATCTGAACTTTCTGACAAGAAGAACATTTCTCTTCACATAGCTTGCAGGATGTCAGCTGGGTAATGCATATACTGTACATTTCACAACCACTGTCTAAAATCTTATGGTGGTTTGAGTGGACTTTCTCAACCCATTAGTGCTTTGTGATTTTGTGCATTGAAGGGTTTTCACTCTGTTACTAAAAATGGAAAATAAACTTTCATTTTATACAAATGACCAAGTCATGGACATATACTGTAAACCTACTGCTATTAGGCTTAAAGGGAAAACATCTTTGAATGCTGAGCTGATGGGAAAAGAGTTAAAAACAAGCAAGGAGCTTAAAGGGGAGGTTCCCCTAAAAATAAACTTTTAACATTGCCTGTGTCTTCTTAATAATAATAATATCGGCTGTACTTTTTTTTTTAAACCTACTGCTATTGGCAGCCGGGGACAGGCTCGACGCATAAAGGGAAAACACGTTGTTGCGGCTCTTTGAATGCTGAGCTGATGGGAAAAGAGTTAAATGGTAACGAAAAAGCAAGAAGACACAGGCAATGTTAAAAGTTTATTTTTAGGGGAACCTCCCCTTTAATATTAACACTCCCGACCCGCTGTTTTCGCGCATACGCTCCGCTTTTTCATTTCTATGGCAAGCTAGAGATTTACTATATATTGGAGTTCACTTTACTGTATGTTGTTCTTCATTATAATTACCATCCTTTTTCTTTTTGCTGCCTAGATGACCTTCTTTTGAGCTGAACTACGCACGATCTTTCATGGGCCGGGAAAATACATGACTATAGTAAGTCAGATTAACCTCCCATTATTATATTACCCAAAATTATACCTTAAAGGATCACTAAAGGAATTTTTTTTTTTAGCTAAATAGCTTCCTACCTTACTGTAGTGCTGGTTTCATGTCCTCATTGTTCGTTTTTTGCTTTGAAGTTGCTGTAATTCTGCTCTGATCTCCACACTTCCTGCTTGTCTGGCTCCTTATGAAAAATCTCATGGCAGCTTTTCACTGTGGTCCAAGCTGTCATTACTGTGTGTCTAAAACTCCCCAGAACCAATCAGATTCATTTTAAAAACAAAACACTGCCATGTATTTGTTTGTTTTTGTTCTGTGTGTCTCTTTACTTCACAGAAACATGAAACCAGTTTAAAAATAAAAATAAACTGCAGGCACATTATATGATTGATTTTTATCTATTTTTAATCATTTTTAAAAGGAATCAGTTAACTATTATGTCTCTATACCCTGCAAACAGTCATTTCAGGTAAGATCAGAGCATCTTTCCTCTGGAGTAACGCTTCTCACTTACGTAAATAACTCAGGCCGACATCCATTTTAGGAGTAAAATTGTCCGCTTGGCCATTTTATTCATGAAGCACTTGCTCCTAAAGTTGCGGCAGCGCATCACAAATGAGCCGGCGGAATTCAAATTGGGCGGGTACGGGGCGTGTAGTATTCAAACTAAGCGCGATCCCGCGGCGAACGTACTGCGCATGCGTCGAGTGTCAATGCATCCCAGTGCGCATGCTCCAAATTCTGTCAGTGAACGTCAATGACGTCACATTCCCATTCATGAATGTTTTACGCAAGCGACGCGATTTGTTTTTTTTCCGACGCGATGACGACGCCTATACTTAACATAGGATACTCCACTAGGGGGCTGCTTTATCTATACGCCGCGTATCGCTTCCGGAAACGTCGTAAAGTCACTGCGTCGTGCCCGAAAAAGATCGTGAATTGCCGATTCCCGCTCATTAACATATTTTTTGAGCGTAAATCGGCGCCATTTTTAAGTTGAAGTAACGATGCGATGGCGAAATTCAATTACGCCGATCGCATCGGAACTCCAACCCGGCGTTTCTTGTTTTCTGGTTACAGAAAACAAAAACGCCGGCTTAAAGTGACAGTTAGGCTGGCGGATCCATTGATCCGCCAGCCTAACTCTACCTGAATCTGGCCCTATGTTTATACCCTGTAAAGCCAGTCAAATTTTCAGTAAAAAAAATGTTTTCCTTTAGCTGACTTTTAAATAAACACATTTTTTGGCTGGAACACCCCATTTTATTAACAAATTAACCATAACAAATTAATCCAACATCTTTATTTCACTACACAATCCTTCACAGATACAATTGCCACCCTCTTAAGAGGTGATTGAAGGCATTGACCAATATTCCCTCGTACCAGCATGGACATCCAAGATCCCAGTCACAATGCGCCGACTCAAGGACCATAGCACTCTGAAACTTCCCCACGCTGATATCCATCAACCGATGCCAGCTAACCGTGGTTTAGCTGGCATCAACCGAGGATCCCATACCTTGATGGTTCCCCAATTTGGTCTACTGCCTCTAAACTTTCCCAACCGCCAAAATCAACCCAACACAACATATAACATACAATTCCAACTTAATAGGGCAGGAGGGTGGGAGTTTTCTCTTCCTGTGCTGTCCACAACTTAACTGCAGACCTTCCCCCAAGCCCTTCTTACCCCGGGAAATATTAACTCCGGCCACCCCCTCCAAGCTGAAAATGGCCCTCCCTACTTTTTAACCCCCTTCTTCGGTTCCCTGCTACTTAGTCATGCCAGCTCTTTGCCTATACTCAGTATTTAGCTCTGGGCTTCTCTTGCGGTTAAAATGACCTTATTACCTAAACTGCTTTACTTGTTTCGTTCCCTGCCAGTACCCCTTAATAGATCTTACATACTTTCAATCCAAAATGATTACATTTATTTGGGGCCCTAAGGGCCATAGGCTGGCACGTACTACCCTGTTCACACATAAAACCGGGGGGGGGGGGGGCTAGGTGTCCTGGGCATATTATAAAGCGGCACAACTAATGCAGTTGTCGGTGATCTACTCACAGCGTGAACTACCCAACTGGATACATACAGTATAAAAAAAGAAGCCATGCCATCCTATACTATTGACTTTTTATTGTGGCGCCCTCCTAAGAATAGACCTCCCATAATGGCGCCTTTGCTATCTCATTCCTTTGCACTTCGAGACAGCATGCATACCAATCCTGCACTGGTATCTGACTTTACTCCCGTAGATCACTTGTCTCATAATCCTAATTTTCCTCTAGGTATAACCATCAGAGCCATTACATAGTGGACAGAAAAGGGCTTATGCTACAAAGGGCACTTTTACACACATAGAGGCCCTTTTACCCTTTCTCATTGCACTGCAAATTTAGAAATGTCCCCTTCTGAATAGGTCAGTTTTTTCCAAATAGCTCATTTTTTACAGACCCCCCGATCCTCAGCAGAGCCCCCATCCCTAACGGCTTATAAACAATGGTGTACCAAAGACCAGGGCCCCAGGGGTGGTATTTCCAATGACGAATGCATCCCTGCTCACCTCACCTCATATCAGAAACATCAGTACATGCTGGCTTGGGAAAGGGACCTTTCCCAAGTTGTGCGGGAGCTGGAGGCTTGGTATTCCAGGCTGCAGGTTTCTTAATAGGGCATATGTTTCTTTTCTAAAGACTGGCATCAAAGATTTGATGAGATGGTATTTGGTCCCTACTCTGCTAGTCAGGATGTACGCAATGGCATCAGTAGAATGCTTTAGAGCAGGGGTGTCAAACTGGCGGCCCTCCAGCTGTTCCGAAACTACAAGTCCCATCATGCCTCTGCCTGTGGGAGTCATGCTTGTAACTGTTAGCCTTGCAATGCCTCATGGGACTTGTAGTTTTGCAACAGCTGGAGGGCCGCCAGTTTGACACCCCTGCTTTAGAGGATATTACCACTATGCTTCACATTTGGTGGGAGCAGGGCGGACTGACCATTGAGAAACTTGGGCTCAGCCCGAGGGCCCAATGCCACTAGGGGGCCCCATCAGGGTTGCCAGGCTCATTAAAACCAGGGACAGTATGTAAAAATCTGTATTTTTTTTACATCTGTCCCTGATATGTCCGAAACCTACATGCTTTTGATGTGAAAATTCCGAGATTTTAGCTGCCCCACCTCTGTACTGCCACTTGGCTTGGTGGCCATCTGTATGCCCAGGGGCCCCATAATCTTCTATTGTCCGGGGGACCTTCTGATCTCTCTCTTTGGTGACATTCTCATTCTTCTTCTTTTGACTTTTTTTTATTTATTTTTTATGTTTACACTACAGCCAGCATACAGCGTACATTCTAAACCTCACAAATTATCGTAAATGGCTCACCGTTGTGCTCTGACTCATTTGGATACACTTGATGACTTGATGTAGCTGTTGATGTGTTGGTCCTGATCAGTTTGCTCACAGCTTTTTATACATTGTACTCAGGGATTATGTTCATTTCGCCCTTCCATTCTTCCATTCTGTACGTTGATATCCCACTTATATGGCTGACTGTATGCTATTTATTTTGTTATATGGTTTTGTTTATAACCAATAAAAATCTTTTGGATGTAAAAAAAAGCAAGGCACCAGGTAAAGCCCCGTAAACACGATACGAAAATCGTGCTAAAAATTCCGCTTTCAAAGCAATCGTACGATAATCGGATCGTTAGTAAAGAGCTTTCGAGAGCCGATTACGGCAGTTCATCCGATATTATTCTATCAGACATGCACGGAATTTTTTGCCAGATCGTCAGATTTTCATTTAATCAGTACAGCTGTCGTTCGAAAATGAAATACAAATGCATTACAACACATGACATCACTTCCGAATTTTTATTCTGGCGTACGAGAATTTTCGTGACTTTAGTAAACTCATCAGATTTAATGTGAGATTAGCATACAAAAAAAACTGACGATCATTTGTCCGGTAATCGGATCGTGTGTACCGGGAATTGGGAAGTAATTGAAGTAATTGATACCTAAACAGCCAATGCCGCCCGACTGAAAGCATCAATAAAAAAGTGTATACAGTGTGGCAAAAATCAGCATTATTTTAACAGCCCATAGCTCCACAAGCACAATAAAACATTTATTAGTTCAGTAGTAAGGAACAACATAATTGGTTATCATGGGTAGTGTGACAAATTGACCATTGTACCCAACTCTATCCTTGAAATATGAAAACCATGTGTGTATGCTCCTTACCAGTTTTCCCGACAGGAAAACTGCGGTTAAAAAAATTGATTCTCGTAAATCCCATCGTTTTTTTCCCCGCAGTTTTCCTATGGGGAAACACTGCTGTGGAGGCGGAGCATACACACGTCCGGTTTTCCCAACCAAAGCTCTCCGGCCATGTGTACATGGGGAAAAGTGACCGAGTCGGTTCTCGGTTTTCCCTTTGGGTTTCCCGGCAGTCTTTTGACCGCTGAGAAACCCGATCGTGTGTACAAGGCATGAGTGTTAGCTCTATCTGACATACACCTTTAGGCTCTGCCATATATCTTATTCTGTAGGTGCCATGTAGACTGTCATTATATTGTATGGCAAAACCAGTTTTCACACCATGCAAATAGAAGGAAGGTGTATCGGAGAATAGTGATGTTAGCTCCAGGCAATAAAGGGCAGGATTTCTTTATGGCTATTGTACTGCATCTAACAGACCTTTTGTTGGTGTCCATCCTTTTTCTCAAATGTAAGATATACTAGGCTTATTTTTAAGAAAGGGATCAACTTACACGTTAAAACAGGGGTGTCAATCTCAATTTCATTGCGGAACACATCAGCATTATGGTTGCCCTCAAAGGCCCATTTCTATCTGTAAGACTATAATGTATCTACTCTTTATCATATTAAATAATTGCATCTGAACTTGAATACATTGAAACCTCGGATTGCGAGTAACGTGGAGCCTTTCGGAGCTGTTCGGAAATGCTTGGAAAACCTCAGAAATACTCAGTTCCCAAGCATTTCTGAGGTTTTCTGAGTGCAGCCGAGCTGTCCTCGGGCCTTTCCGGGTGTTTCCGAGGCTCTCCGGCACCCCTCCCCCCACCTCTGGCCACATGCGGTATTGCCTGCCATTGAAGTCAATGCAGAACAAATTATTTTCGTTTCCATTGACTTCTATGGGGAAACTCGCTTTGATATGCGAGTGCTTTGGATTACGAGCGTAATCCAAGGTTCCACTGTATTACTGGTTTTAGTAATAACTTAAGACTTAAGCTGTGAAGAGCAGGTGCAGACTGACCCGGAGCCCACTCACACTTATTCTGTGAGCAAATGATGCAAGTCTGAAATGGAGGGTCGCACACTGCTGGAATAATCCACGTAATTTTATTGGAGCCTGCCCTGCCCTTTAGGAGCAGCCTCCAACGAAGGTTCTTGTGGGTGATACCAGTGGTGTGTGACCCTCTTTTTCAACTGGCATTGATTGATTGATTGATTGAATTTTAAGCTTAGTTAGGCGCCAAATACCCACATAGAGTTGTGTTATTCCCATAGTAATTATAAGAAGATGTCCAGAGCACCCATCCCCCCTTACATAAGATGTCAAGAGCCCCCCCCCAATTAAAAGTCAAGATTCCCCCAACCTCCCTTAGATCACACTGCACCCCCTTACCTTGTTCTGGGAGCTGATCTAGCAAGCAGAAAATGCAGGGTCTGGAGGAGGACCAGAGAAGGGCTGGTGTCAGCTGCTGGAGTCTGCTGAATACTGAGACCAGAGAAGGTGGGAAAGAGGGGGTGCTGCCGCTGCACAGAGAGGCACAGGATCTGTTGTAGGAATCCTCTTTGCTACCGAGTGCTGAAAGGGTTGGGCAGGGGCAGAGATGAGCCTCTGCTCACCCTCTCGGAAAATCCAACAACAATTGTCTGATGGAGCATACAAACGGTTGGATTAGCCGACAACATCCTGCTATCACACAATTCCCATCATAAAATCCGATCATGTGTACGAGGCTTTTGTGCGCCAACGCTGTTAGCTGCAAATTGGGCAGGAAGGGGGTGAAAGTGGGCAGTAGGCATCCTAATTTGGCTTGCCCTCATTATTCTTATGTAGCACTACCCCCAAAGGAGCTGCTGGTTTAGATTTTGGCCAGTCGTTACCTTACTGTTCACCATTCTTGTCCTAGGGGTCCTTCTTGAAGAGTAACAATTGTCCGCACCAACACCTTGTTTTCTTTTTCTTTAAGGCCTCGTACACACGATCAAATCTGTCCGCTGGACACGAAATCACTAGAAATGCACTTAAAATTTGGGACCAAACACAAAAAAAAAACCAGTAGGAATTTTAATTCACCTTTTATAATATTAAAGAATAATGATTATTTTCCACCGGGGAAGGTTGAAGTTGGGGGGAACTGGGTCATAGATGATAGGGCACAATTAAAAGATGTAATGCACCAAGGGCACTTATGTACACTAAGTGATCTAGAACAAAAAGAAAATCTCATGTTAATTAATAAATGGAGGCACCAGCAATTAAAACATTTTGTACAAACGCTACCTCAACCGATAAGAGATATAGACCAGCTCACGGAGGTAGAAAAACTATGTATCAACGAGAATACAAAAGGCATTATATCAAAACTATATAAGATTTTACTACAGATTGAGGAACCTGAAGTGCCTCCATTTATTAAAAATTGGGAAAGGGAATTAGGGTCACATAAAGATAGAAGCACAATAGATAAGATCTTAAAGCTAACCCATTCTTCGGCAGTTGATAGCAGGACGGCCGAAATGAATTACAAATGCCTATCGGGCTGGTATAGTACACCGGTAAAGCTTAATAAATTTAAGAACGAAGAATCAGCAGAGTGCTGGAGAGGATGTAAATCCCCAGGGACAATGGCTCACCTGTGGTGGGAGTGCCCCAAGGTCGAAAGGTATTGGGGAAGTATCTTAGGGTTGATAGAAGAAATCACAAAGATAAAAATTAAAAAAGACCCGTGGACGGTCCTCTTCCACGGAGGAGAGGAAGGGGTTAGAAAATACAAGGAATCCCTGGTCCCTCACTTATTAAATTCTGCAAAGAGTTTGATACCCAGGAAGTGGCGGGAATTAGAATGCCCAATGGTCTGGGAATGGATCGACGCCGTGGAAGAAACATACAGAATGGAGGATTACTGTAACGACATAGAAGACAATGGTGGAAATAAAAAATGGGAAAACTGGAAAACCTTTAAAAAATCATGGAGCTACGTAGAAAATCTAAGAGTAGAAAGGTAAAGAAAAAAATGAAAAGACGAAAGTATTTGATAAGGTAAAGCGAGGGTGAGGTGGGGGGGTGAGGGCGGGAAGGGGAAAGGGGGGGAAAAGGGAAAAAAAAAATATAGCTGACTAAATAGAATATGTAAAAAAGGGCCTAGAGAAGGGGAAAAGGGAAAAGTCAATATACATGAAAATCATTTATAATTTACAAAAAAAAAAAAGGGATATAAACCACAAATGATGCAAACCTGTTATAGAGACATAAATAAGCACTATACCATGAGCTGGTCTCTAGCGCTCGGTCAAAGCTGAATGTGGTTAAAAATAATAAAAAAAAAAAAAAAAAAATCTGTCCGCTGGACCGTTTCAGCAGACAGATTCGATCGTGTGTACGGCCGAGCCAACGGATTTGGCCACCCGACAGATTTCAAAGCATGCTTTGAAATCTATCGGGTGGGAATCCGTCCGCCCGACATGTCTGCTGGTTAGTACACTTACCAGCAGACATGTCGTCCCACACCGCCGCCGCACCGCCGCCGAATGAATTCGGCGCATGCGCGGAAGTGTTTTACTTCCTGGTGCGGTGACGTGGCGGCGTCAACGTCACCGCCACGTCACCGACACGTCAGCGCGCTCTCTGCTGGCGGGGATTTTGGTTTGCTCGTGTGTACACGCGAGCAAACCAAAATCCCAGCAGACAGATTTGTTCAAATCTGTCGGACGGACAGATTTGAACAAATCTGTCTGCTCGTGTGTATGGGGCCTAAGGGTTTTATTAAACAAGTTCCATTAGAGGGGTGAAGGGGTAGGGAGGATTCAGGTACCTTGCTTTGCGGATCACGGGTATGCTCTTGGATCCAGAGGACAAATCGTCTCCACACTGGATTCAGCAACCACCAGATAGGCCTCTCTCATTGACCTAGCAGCCGGTTCGAAGCTCGTTCAAAAGTCTCTGCCACAGACTTGATGAGTGCCGTTGAGTCGTTATATGGTCCTCTGCCACAGGATCATGTAACCACACATGCACTTTGCAAAGTTCAAAAGAAATTACACAGGTCAAGGTGCCAGGATCTTTCAGCCAAGCCGGCCGCTCTGTGAGGTAAATTGGCCAGGGTGCGTCCTCCAATTAGATCCCCAATTGTTCAGCTCCTTTCCGCAGGCAAGTCAACACAGGACCACCCCTGGACCAGCAGGCCCCAGAAACTCCGGGGCCTACTCTTAGTAGTGAGGCCTCGGGCCAGCAGGCCCCGAGACCAGAAGGCTGTTAACACATCCCTGAGGCCAGGAGGGCCCTCAGGTCAGGACTGGAAGACTCTGTCAGAATGGTCTCTTAAATACCCCTCCCAGAATGCACAGCGGTGGAGACCACGCCACTGAGTTGCTTCTAGGTAAGAGGCACCCAATACACCCAGCCCATTGCAGTTCCAACCTTGACCCCTGGTGACAGCGACACCCACAGTCAGGTGGAAGATGTGCAGCGCAGTCGAGCTGGAACAGAGACCCATAATTTGGCATAAAATTCTGAGCTAAACTACAGCTCAGGTAACTAAATTTACAAATAGCGCCTACTCAACAGGAGCAGGGCGCTAGACTTATATGATAGAACATTAGTGTGTAATCTCTGTGAGATAAGACTATGTTATAATAAAGAACCCACTTCTATTGTGCATTGCCATTTGTTTCATTTTTAATAATTCTGAGTGTTCCTCTCTACATTTGCATATTCAAACAGCTTACATTCCATATACTATACAATACATAAAATACAATTCTAGATCAGGATGCCTTCATAACAGTCACAGCAGGTGTACAGACGTAGGAATAGGAATGCACGCCCTTATTCTAAGCACTCTAGAGGCACTACCCAGTCCCAGACTGATATAACTGGAGAAACCGTTTAGTCAGCCGGGTGTGGCTGTGTATTCATTGCATGTATCCATTCAAACTCCAGTAATGTAAGAAATATGGATCACCAGAAATAGGGAAGTGTTTGCCTATCAAAGCTATCAGTTAGTTAATAAAATTGTCGGAAATGAAAAAAGCACACAAGGAGATTTGGCAATACCGGGCTCTAGGGCTCATTCACATGGGCGCAGTGCTGGGATAAGGCCATTTAGTGCCCAGGGCGAAGATGGCAATCCTTTTTAAGGAAGAATCAATGTTGTTTCAAAACATGGCTCAAAATAACACAAACACTTTTTTTTATCTGCCATTTTTTTATTAACAAAGTGCTGGTCACCTCAGTCAGCCTCCTCCACCAGCACACTGGTGGCAATTGATGGGGCAAACTGGCAGCACGCTGGCGGAAATTGATGGGCACAGTGGGGCAAACTGGCAACAATTGATGGGGACAGTGGCTGCGTTTGATGGCAGAGTGGCTGCGTGTGATGGGCACAGTGGCAACAATTGATGGCACAGTGGCTGCGTGTGTTGGCACAGTGGCTGCATGTGATGGCACAGTGGCTGCGTTTGATGGGCACAGTGGCTGCGTGTGATTGGCACAGCACTGCGTTTGATGGGCACAGTGGCTGCGTGTGATTGGCACAGCACTGCGTTTGATGGGCACAGTGGCGACAATTGATGGCACAGTGGCTGCGTGTGTTGGCACAGTGGCTGCATGTGATGGCACAGTGGCTGCATGTGATGGCACAGTGACTGTGTTTGATGGGCACAGTGGCTGCGTGTGATGGGCACAATGGCTGCGTTTGATGGGCACAGTGGCGACAATTGATGGTGGCACAGTGGCTGCGTGTGTTGGCACAGTGGCTGCATGTGATGGCACAGTGGCTGCGTTTGATGGGCACAGTGGCTGCATGTGATGGCACAGTGGCTGCGTTTGGTGGCACAGTGGCTGCGTCATGTGATGGGCACAGTGGCGACAATTGATGGCACAGTGGCTGCATGTGATGGCACAGTGGCTGCGTTTGGTGGCACAGTGGCTGCGTTTGATGGGCACAGTGGTTGCATGTGATGGCACAGTGGCTGCGTTTGGTGGCACAGTGGCTGCATGTGATGGCACAGTGGCTGTGTTTGATGGCCACAGTGGCTGCGTGTGATGGGCACAGTGGCTGCGTTTGATGGGCACAGTGGCGACAATTGATGGTGGCACAGTGGCTGCGTGTGTTGGCACAGTGGCTGCATGTGATGGCACAGTGGCTGCGTTTGATGGGCACAGTGGCTGCATGTGATGGCACAGTGGCTGCATTTGGTGGCACAGTGGCTGCGTCATGTGATGGGCACAGTGGTGACAATTGATGGCACAGTGGCTGCGTTTGATGGGCACAGTGGCTGCATGTGATGGCACAATGGCTGCGTTTGGTGGCACAGTGGCTGCATGTGATGGCCCAGTGGCTGCGTTTGATGGTACAGTGAGGCTGCAATTAATGTTTTTGTCAGAGAAGGCAAGCATGGCCCAAAATAACACAAAAATATTTTTTTTTAAATGCCATTTTTTATTTTAAAAAATGATGGTCAGCTCAGTCCAACCTCCCCCCTCCCCAATACAGTCATTTAAATGATTTGTTTATTATTTGCTTACTTTTAACTGTCTCTTCTGTACTGTTGCAGTAGCACTAGGCAGTAGGAACTGTAGGCAGGCTCCTCGTGACTTGTCCTTGCACACAGCTCCCTGCGCAGTACGAGACGAGTCTTCCCTCTCTCACCTCGCCTCTGGCGTGACGTCATGCAGCGCATGCCGCTGGAATGCACCAACTAATCCTCCATAGGGGGGGAGCTAGTAAACACACAGGAGGAAAGGGACTGAGCCAGGAGCGCACTCGGCAGCCATTTGGCACACAATTTGTAAAGTGCCACTGCCGCTGCCAGCGCTGTCTATGACACTGCCCCTCAGCATCTGGTCTGGTGGCCGTGGCTGATTGCGCCCCCCTCCTGTACTAAATGGTAGCGCCCTGGGCACTCGTCCCTCCTGCCCCTGCCTTGTACTGGCCCTGCATGGGCGCATAGGTGTGCGCAGCCTGTTGCATTAGGGTGTGCACCTGAAAGCTCGAAAGCATGGTACCGATCTCTCACTGTGTTCATTCAGAAAGGGAAGGTGCCAGTAAATGACATTACCCCTTCCCCCGCGCATCCTGAAATATCATCTATGTGTGCCCACTGCAGTAGCCAATGGGAGAGGAGGGAAGCCAGCCATGCTGTGGGAGAGGGCATCAGGGGGAACCTGCACTGCAGGGAGTGATTAGGGTGTGCCTGGGCACACCAGGCACACCCTGTGCACACGCCTATGCATGGGCACCTGTGACGGCAAGAAAAGCCCTATTTTCCCCTTTGAGGTCTGATTCACACTTGTGTAGGTTGCAGTTTGCATATTGCAGGTGCATTTTGCATTTTTCAATGCAAATTGATTAGGACGGTGCCATTTGCTGGCAATTTCTGACGATTTGGCGTGCAATTTAACATGTCACCGCAGAAACGCTCAAAAGCAACATGCATAGATGTGAATCGAGCCTAAAGCCTCATATACACGTTCGGACTTCCAACTCACTTTTCTGTGGATTTTGCTCTGAAGGGCTTTGTCCGTGAACTTGATATGCATACACACGCTTTTTCAGCCAACAAACAAGAATGTAGTGACGTAATAGACACACTAAATGGTTTTTATGCTCTTTACCGCCTGTCACATACCTGGTAGGAGTTTGATGTAAAGAGGTCGGCCTCCCTTGTATCTCCAACCCAGAACCCCTCTGAGGGTGAAACAGATGGCGTTCAGGTAGGAGGAACACGGGTGCCAGATGATATTTGCTTGAAGTACCGCTGGATGGAGGGAGGGCAGCAGACCCTAGATGAGCAGCAGGCACAGGGCTAGGTGGTGTAGAGCGAAGAGCCTGAATAAAGGGGAACTCCAACCCCTAGCAAGTCAAGGTGACCCGTGGCAGGAGCCTTGGATGCAGAGGTCTAGGATGGCTGGGTTGGCAGCAGGCTGGCAGCGAAGTACAGAAGGATTGAGCAGAGGCAGGGTCAAAGGTCACAGGCCGGGTCGTTAGCAGGCAGGCAGCGGAGTACACGAGGGTTAAGCAGGAGCAAGGTCAAGGTCACAAGCCGGGTGGTTAAAAAGGAATCTTGGTGATAGATACGGGCGTCAGGAATTCAGGAACCGCTGAAAACTGGTCAGCACCGCCCGGTCATCAAAGTGCCCTTTAAATAGGAAGGAAGGGTCAGGAACGCCCCCTGCGTGTGCGCGCCATCCGCCGTACCCGCGCATGCGCGGAAGTGCGCCGTTGCGGTTGGTGGATGCGCGCGCAAATGCGCACCATTGGTCAACAACGTATTCTGCGTTCCAGGTATGCGCGCATTCCAACGGCGTCTCTGTCCTTTCCTTACATTGCCCCCCCCCCCCCTTACGGGCAGCCTCTGGATGCCCCTCAGGGCTTTCTTTTCCGGGTGGCGTTGAAAAAAGGCTTGTACCAATCTCGGGGCATGTATGTTAGAAGCTGGTTCCCAAGAATTTTCTTCCGGGCCGTAACCCTTCCATTTGACAAGGAATTGAGTAAGGTTATTCCTGCGTCTACAGTCTACAGACTCCACTTCAAATTTCTCATTCCCTTTGATTAGAACGGAAGGGGGAACTTCAGAGACCCGGTTGGGAAAGGGGTTTGGCATGGTTGGTTTCAATAGGGAGGAGTGAAATACCGGGTGCATCTTTAGGTTCTTGGGTAACACCAATTCGAAGGCTACTGTATTGATCTTCCGTTTCACAGGGAAAGGGCCCAAAAATTTGGGACCAAGTTTCTTTGAGGGGCACTCAATTTTAGATTGGTCGTAGACAGCCAGACTTTATCCCCAGGCTCCAGGTTCAGGTTGCCTCGTCTCTTTTTGTCGAAGAACTTTTTATTGCTTGCCTGGGCTTTGGAAATTGCATCCTGTAGCACCTGATTGTTGGTGAAAAAAAAGTTTAGACGGTCTTGAACAGCAGGTACGGGACTCTCAACAGGTAGTTCTGGTAAAAAGGACGGATGATAGCCAAGATTAGCGAAGAACGGAGACTGATTGGTTGCTGAGTGTATTGTGTTATTATACGAAAACTCTGCCAGCGGGAGGAGAGAGAGCCAATCGTCCTGTGCAAAAGAAGAGAAACACTGCAGGTACTGTTCGAGGGTTTGATTCATCCTCTCCGTCTGACCATTGGTTTGTGGGTGGTATGCAGAAGAGAGGCGAAGTTTAATATTTAGAGCTTCACATAAAGCCCTCCAAAATCTGGAGGTGAATTGTACCCCTAGGTCGGAAATGATGCTGTCGGGAATACCATGCAATCTGACGATCTCCTTGATGAAGGCTGTGGCCGTTTCTGTAGCCGAAGGAGTACCTTGCAGGGGTACAAAGTGGGCCATCTTAGTGAGGCGATACACCACAACAAAAATGGTATTGAAGTCCTCAGATGGGGGAAGTTCTACAATAAAATCCATGGAGATCATACTTCATGGTTTCTTAGGCACAGGAAGGGGCTCCAGAAGACCCCAAGTCTTGGCTCTGTCCATTTTGTTTCGGAGGCATGTAGTACAGGATTTGACATATTTCCTGCAGTCCTGCAGTAACTCTGGCCACCAGAAAGAGCGGGCGACCAAATCGGCCGTCTTACGGATACCATAGTGGCCGGCTAGAGGGTGGTCATGGCAACGTTCCAGGATGGAAACTCTGAATTGTTCGGGGATAAAAACTTGTCCCCCATGGAGGTAAAGGCCATCCTTTAGTTGAAGAGCTAAGTCCTGTGGAGGTAGTTGGTTGACCACGCTTGCTCTTATTTGAGACATCAGATCTGCTTGAAGGATCAAAACATTTTTGGGAGGGAGGATGGTATCAGGCTCTGCGGGACTCACAGGATCTTTAAACATTCGGGATAAGGCATCTGGCTTACCATTCTTAGAGCCAGGGCGAAATGTGATGTGAAACACAAAACGAGAGAAAAACAATGCCCATCTTGCTTGTCGAGGTCTTAATCGTTTGGCCGTCCTCAGATATTCCAAATTCTTGTGATCCGTGAAGATGAGAATTGGATGAGAGGCTCCTTCCAGAAGGTAGCGCCACTCCTCTAACGCAGCTTTAATAGCAAGCAACTGTCGGTCCCCAACGTCATAGTTCCTCTCAGACGGGTTTAGTTTCTTGGAGAAGAAGGCTACAGGGTGAAGCAAAGATTTAGGAACCTGACGTTGAGATAATATAGCCCCGACTGCATTTTCGGAAGCATCTACCTCCAACACAAAGGCCAAGGCAGGATCGGGGTGCTTTAGGATGGGTGCTGATGTAAACAATACTTTTAATTGTTCAAAAGCCCCTTGCGCTTCGGGTGTCCACTGGAAAGGTGTATGCTGTTTGGTTAACTGAGTGATGGGAGAAATAATGCCAGAAAAGTTCTTAATAAATTTCCTGTAGAAATTGGCGAATCCTACGAACCGTTGAATGGCTTTTCTGTCAGTAGGAGCAGGCCATTCCAGAACAGATGCAACTTTCTGAGGATCCATTGAGATCCCATCCGCGGAGATAACAAGTCCAAGGAAATGTATCGTTTGTTTTTCAAAATCACATTTTTCAGCTTTTGCGTAAAGACAGTGTTTTCTGAGTCTGTCCAGGACTTTCTTCACATGGATCTGATGAGATTCGAGGGATTCAGAGAAGACCAAAATGTCATCCAAATAAACTATGACGAATAGGTCAAGATAGTCCCGAAAAACATCGTTCACAAGATGTTGGAATGTGGCTGGGGCATTGCAGAGCCCAAATGGCATGACTAGGTACTCGAAGTGACCAAAGCGTGTTAGAAAAGCCGTCTTCCATTCATCCCCTTCCCTGATTCTAACCAGGTTGTATGCCCCTCTTAAGTCAAGTTTTGAGAATATCCGTGCCCCCCGCAGTCTCTGGAACAGTTCAGGAATCAGGGGAAGGGGGTACCTGTTCTTAATAGTAATCTTGTTAAGGTTCCGGTAATCAATGCAGGGTCTTAGGGAGTGATCTTTCTTCTCCACAAAGAAGATACCGGCACCTGCAGGCGACGTGGAGGGTCGGATGAACTTTTTTTTCAAACTTTCATCGATGTAGGCACGTAGAGCTTCCAGTTCGGGTTCAGAGAGGGGGTAAATTCGGCCAAAAGGGATCTCGGCCCCAGACAAAAGTTCAATAGGGCAATCATATGTTCTGTGGGGCGGAAGAGTGTCTGCACCCTTCTTGTTAAACACGTCCAGGTATTCATGGTAGGCTGGAGGTATCCGTTTAATGGTTTCTGGGTCAGGTTGGAGGCTCAGAAGGGGAGCAATACCCACAGGCTTTTCCGGAAAGCAGTGTTCCAGGCAGTAGTTGGAAGAGAAAGTGACAACCCCGGTAGGCCAGTCAATGTGCGGGTTATGGGCTCTTAACCATGGAACACCAAGGATGATGGGGAACATGGGTGAAGCTATAACATCCAAACGGAGAAATTTATGGTGACCTGAAGGGGTTTGACAAAAAATAGGTGCAGTCTCTTGGGTAACCGGGCCAGATTTGATGCCCGAGCCATCAGCCAAGTGGACAAGGAATTCTTGTTGCTTAGTACACACGGGAAGCTGATGTAGAGAGACAAATGTGGAGTCCACAAAACAGCTGCAAGCCCCAGAGTCTATGATTGCTGCCACAGGAAGCGTCTTTCCGTTAAATTGAAGAATGACTGGAAGGGACAGTTGTGACCGACCCTCTCCAAGAAGATGTTCCAAGTGGGGTCTTCGAGAATGGACTCGGGTGGTCCTTGCTGGACAAATCTGTAAAAAGTGACCGGCTTCCCCACAATAGAGGCACAGGTTGGCACGTAGGCACCTGAGACGTTCAGCCGGAGTGAGGGGAGCCCTTGGGAAGCTCCTGTGGTAGGCCCCATGTTGAGCCTTCTGGCTAGGGGGTGAGGTAGATAGGTCGGACCCAGCAGCCACAGAAAGGGTTCCTTCCGCTTTCTCTGCCTGTCGTTCGCGTAACCGGCGGTCAATCTGAGTGGTCAGATTAATCAAGTCTTCCAAGGATGCTGGGATTCCGACTCTGGCTAGCTCGTCCTTTAAGGAGTCAGAAAGACCGTGACGGAACCAGTGACGAAGGGCAGGACTATTCCATTGGGTTGCCGTACTTAGGACACGAAAGTCAGTGATGTAGTCCTCGACAGGTCTTGACCCTTGTTGTAACTTGCTGAGCCTGGATTCTGCCGATTGCTGACAGAAGGGATCGGCATAAATTTGAGCCATGGCTGAAAAAAAGGAATCGGTGGAAGCTAGGGCAGGGTCCAGCTGTTCTCGAAGGTGATGAGCCCAGGAAAGTGGTTCATTTAATAAGAGTGTGATTAGAAACCCCACCTTAATGTCCTCAGAAACGAAGGTCCGGGGCAACAGGGAAAAGTAAAGTTCACAGGAGTTGCGAAAAGTTCTAAACATTTTGCGATTTCCAGAGAATCGTTCGGGGATAGGAACCCTGGGTTCCGGAGGAGGAGACAAAGGAAATCTATAGGAAAAACTTGACTCAACTTGGGTAGAGGCATCAGCAACTGGAGAAGGAGTGGAGGCTGGTGCAACACTTCCTTGGTGTGGAAGTCGCTCATCCATGCGACTGAGGTCCTTCTGTAAATTCTGCACCATATGAGCAAGTGCAGAAATGGTCTCAATAATGTCTCTTGGTGGGGAGGCCTCCCTTCCAGACTCCATTCCTGGCTGACCGGTACTGTCACGTACCTGGTAGGAGTTTGATGTGAAGAGGTCGGCCTCCCTTGTATCTCCAACCCAGAACCCCTCTGAAGGTGAAACAGATGGGGTTCAGGTAGGAGGAACACGGGTGCCAGACGATATTTGCTTGAAGTACCGCTGGATGCAGGGAGGGCAGCAGACCCTAGATGAGCAGCAGGCACAGGGCTAGGTGGTGTAGAGCGAAGAGCCTGAATAAAGGGGAACTCCAACCCCTAGCAAGTCAAGGTGACCCGTGGCAGGAGCCTTGGATGCAGAGGTCTACCGTGTTTCCCCGAAAATAAGACACCGTCTTATATTTTTTTTTCCTCAAGAAATCACACTATGGCTTATTTTCGGGGGGTGTCTTATTTTTATTACAGAAAATAAAGGTTGCCTACCTGAACCACACTTGCGCTTCTTAGCATTTCCTCTGTCCACCTGTAGACTGAGATTATCGTATTCTGCACGCCATTTTTGGACCATTCGGATATCCAACTTCTTCTCTTTGCACTCATCTTGTCTGGCTGTACAGAAAGATAGGCCAGCAAAGCTGATGTGGAGCAAAGTGGAGCTGGGGTGATCTCTTTGGGCTCAGTAGCAGCTTTTCCCCCTATCCCCTGGTGTTTGTGTGGGGTGAGAGAGGGGTTTGCTGGTCGGTCCTGGGAGAAGCTTTACAGCTTTACACAGCGTTCTTCTCCTCACTTCAGTTCCAGTACAGTACTGTACGCCTATCACGTGTTGTTTCCCGCTCCGCGCCGCGCCGTTACGCATACGACACTACGTCTTATTATCGGAGATTCGCCACGTCTTATTTTCGGAGATTCGACACTACATCGCTACGTCTTATTTTCGGAAGGGTGTCTTATATTTCGATCTTGTGCCGAAATCCCGCTACGGCTTATTTTCGGAGTACGTCTTATTTTCGGGGAAACACGGTAGGATGGCTGGGTTGGCAGCAGGCTGGCAGCGAAGTACAGAAGGATTGAGCAGAGGCAGGGTCAAAGGTTACAGGCCGGGTCGTTAGCAGGCAGGCAGCGGAGTACAAGAGGGTTAAGCAGGAGCAAGGTCAAGGTCACAAGCCGGGTGGTTAAACAGGAATCTTGGTGATAGTTACGGGCGTCAGGAATTCAGGAACCGCTGAAGACCGGTCAGCACCGCCCGGTCATCAGAGCGCCCTTTAAATAGGAAGGAAGGGTCAGGAACGCCCCCTGCGTGTGCGCGCCGTCCGCCGCACCCGCGAATGCGCGGAAGTGCTCCGTTGCGGTTGGTGGATGCGCGCATGTGCGCGCAAATGAGCGCCATTGGTCAACAACGTATTCTGCGTTCCAGGTATGCGCGTGTGTGCGTGCCAACGGCGTCTTTGTCCTTTCCTTACACCGCCACCCTTTGGGCAACTTCTGCTATTGTTGTCTAATCTTTAGCATTGGTTCTGAGCATGCGTGTTTGTACTTTGGACTTTAGTCCGATGGACTTCTGTACACACGATCAGATTAGCTGACGTAGGACCTTTGTTGCCGGAAAGTCGCACATTTGATGGAGCATACACATGGTTGGATTGTCAGCAAAAACAGGTCCGTTGATCGTGTGTACGGGCCTTATTAGTGTATCTAAACCCAAGAACATAATAGTATTATATTGCAGCTTACAAGTCCTTGGATGTTCTGGCTGTATTCATTTTCTTTTGTCAAGCTTTTTTTTCCCCTTTATTTGTACGTGGTCATCCTGCCAGTAAAGTACTTCCTGTTCTAGGGTGATCTATGTATTGTATCTATGTGATATATAATTGTATTGTATCTATGGTGGAGCAGCATTATCACCTAAGACAGGAAGTGTTTTATGGCTATAAAACAGCTCCCTCTCCTCACCTCTAAAACATAGATGGTACTGTAGTCCACAGAGATAACTGAGACTGAAATCGCAAGAAGTCACAAGATTTCTGTCAGGATTGTAAAGCCATAAATAATGCAGATCTGTATCCATTAATACATTCCTAAATGTGTGTGTGTGTTTTTTTTTTAAATGCAAGCACTGTGAGTAATCGACTATAAATTGATATTAACCCCTTCCATACAGGGCATTTTCACCCCCGTCCGTGCCAAACACCCAGGGGCCAGCCACGACAGCTACATATACTGTCAAAGCAACATCCCAACAGAATTTGAACAGAATGTGTACAAGGACAGCTGGTTGGTTGGTGAGTGACATGGGAGTCAGGCATGACTGTCCCCCCCCCATGATGCAGACATCACGAGGGGCACATGCATGGCTAACATCCTCCTGTCTTTTCCCTTCCAGGTGACTCGGAATATGCACTTGGGCCCCATCTCCTGACTCCATACCGGAATCACCAAACCAGAGGAGAGAGAAAATACAATGCTGCACACATACGTACCCGTGCAGTGGTGGAGCGCACATTTGGCATCCTGAAGTCCCGTTTCCGATGCCTGGATAAGCCCAGGGGGACCCTGTTGTATTCCCCAAACTTTGTGTGTCAGATCATCGGTGCATGTTGCATGCTGCACAACTACGCCATGAGAAAGGGCCTGAAGATTGACATATGTGATGACCTGACCCCCGAGCCACACAGTCCCCCCCTGAACGAGGCTTACCCATCTGCTGAGGGAACAGCAGTCAGGAGGTGCCTCGTGGAACGTATCTTTGCACGTTATACACACACATTCATCATGGCACAAGGAGAATGCATGCATGCACACCACTGTGGTCCCTAGCTCACACACACCACATCCACCTTACATTGGATTAGCCCAAGTCCACCATGCAGGACTTGGCAGCAGCAATGCCACGCCAAGGCCCCAAGAATGTTGCTGTCCATTCATACCACATTCACACGGTCGTGGGGATCACCTCTCCCCGACGACCCAGGGTGACATGCCTTGCTGGCAGGAATGTCACCCACACATTCACACACCAGTCACACTGTAGCCTGCACTCCTCACCGTGTGCATTCACTACAAAAAAAAGCTCATATTTTGAGCACATAAATAAAATAAAAAAGCTCATATTTTGAGAATATAAATAAAATAAAAAAGCTCATATTTTGAGCACATAAATAAAATAAAAAAGCTCATAACCTGAGCATAAAATAAAAATAAAAAAAGGCACTCATCTGCCCTGTCGTGGGCCAGGCATGGTGCCACGGCTCCTGCTCCTCAGTTGCCTGGGGGAGCCTCGGTTGGGGGGGTGGGGCATCTGGAGAAGGATCATCCCCTGGTCTCTCCCTGACTGGCTGCCTGCCCTCCAATGCCAGGGCAATGCGGGTGAGTACCGCATTTGTCTCAGCCTGCATCCGCAGCTGGCGGGTGGTGGTCCGCTGCTGCTGGCACCTTGTCTGCCTCCCCTCCGCCTGTACAGCCACTGCAAGGCTCCTGACCTCTGCCACAAGGCCTGATGTTGTGGCCTGCAGCTCCTCAAGGCAGGTCACTATGGCAGTGCAGTTCGCACTCACATTCTGCAGGCTGTCAGAGCTGGAGGTACTCTGATCAGCCTGCAGTGTGAGGGCATGCTGGACAGCCAAGGTGCAGGCAGCCTGGGTCTGGGCCTAGGAGGTCAGGCTCTCTGCCACGTGGCGCAGGTCACCCGCTATAGCACCCATATGGCGGGTCTGCCGGGCCTGGTCCCTCACCAGATTTTCCTCCAAGGCATCAGGATCACCCCTGGTCTTCCACGTAGCCTTCCTGGGGGCAGGAGAGGCTAGGGGCTGGCTGTATGGGGAGGCCCTTAAGGGGCTATCCCTAATGGGGGAGGAGGCCCTTGAGGGGCTATACCTGATAGGGGAGGAGGCCCTTGAGAGGCTATCCCTGATGGGGGAGGAGGCCCTTGAGGGGCTATCCCTGATGGAGGAGGAGGCCCTTGGGGGGCTATCCCTGATGGGGGAGGTGGTTTGGGAGGGTCCAGGGATGGTGTTCTCCTTCTGGAGGTAGACACCTTCCCGAAGGCCCACTTGCTCCTCCTCAACTTCCTCTAGAGGAGAGGTGTGGGCACTCTCCTCCTGGGATGGCGTGGGTCACCCAGCAACCGACGACGGCCCAGCTCTCTCCAGCACATCTGTGGATGACACAAAGCATTCACATGTTGGTGGACCCACACACTTATCACATGTTCCCTTGCACCCCCTCACATGCTACACACCAGATAGGAGATAAAACACACTTACCTGTCCTCAGGGCCAGATCAATGGAGTCATAGCCCTCCAGGCCCTCTACCTGCTCCCTCTCCAGGCACCTGGCAATGATCTCCTTATCAGGAGTGAGGCTGATGTTACTGGCTGGTCCACCTACCGTGCCCCTGGCGTGCCTCATCATTGTGGACAACTTGTCTCGGACCAGACGACGCAGGTCGTTGATTTTTTTGAAAATTTTCCTTGAGGTCCTAACCTCCTGTCCAAGGGAATTGACCTGCATGGTGATCTCCTGCAGGATCTCCTCCTTCCGGACCTTGCTGGTCGTGGCACTCTGTGCCCCATGGAGGTACACTTCGTACCTTGAGGTGGCATTGATGATGATTGCCTTCTCTTCAGGTGTAAAGTTATTTTTCCTCCTCTCCTTCCCAGTTACTGGAGCAGACATGGCTCAGAAAACAAAAGTACCTATACCAAAAGCTGCTGGCGCATGTCTGGGCGTATTTATGCACTGGGCGTAGGTGGTGGGCCGACGTATCTTAGGGGTTACTCTGGGCGTAGTTGTGAGCATGCGCAGAGGGGTGCGGACAATACGTCCACGTCACAGCGCATGCACCGTTTAAGATACGCCCAACGTAAACAACTGCGACACGCTCGGACCATCATTTGCATGGGGTCACGCCCACTTACACTTACGCTGGCCTACGCCTTCGAAAATACGTTATGCTGGCGCATCTTGGTGAGTAATGGCTTTCTGAATACAGTGCCTGCCTCTCCGTGCTGCTCCGGCGTAGGGTAAAAAAGATACCCTACGCCCGCATAAATATGCGCCAATGTATCTGAATTCCGGCCTAAGGTTGCAAAACTTCATCTAACACTCTAAGCATATGTTCAGAACAAATGAAAAAACAAAAAAAGTTAAAAAGCCTAATTTGACATTTTATGTGTCAAATCATATTCTAAGGTTCTATGACTGTACTGACTATACACAGCTTTAAAGAGTGGTGTTTTACAAGAGACGTATAGCAGACAGATGGTAATGCACAATCTAGGTTGTAAGAATTAGAGTAAACAGATAGCAGGGTTCAATGTTCTTTAACAGATATATAAAGGGCTGATGTTGATTAGTTTAATTGTTTCATAGCAAGCAAAAATGACTGGGCCGTTAAACTGGTGTCTATGTTCATAGAGAACATTTTTTAACCTGAATTTCTAGTCACCTGTAAAATCCTAAATTATAGCTGTGGATAAAAGAAATGTGACTGATATACCCAGCCTAGTTGTTGTACGTGTGTTTTGTTACAGGAAATGAATTTGCACCATGTATGACCTACCTTACTTACAGGTCTCTTCCCCATTAAAAGCTTGTGAATGCTCCTCTCCCCCCCTCCCCAGCCGGCGTCTTCATCCCGACTGCGGGCACCCAGCCGTGACAGCCTTCGGCTTCGCGGCCGGGCACCCACTGCGCGAGCCGCACTGCGCATGCGCGCGCGGCGCGGCTCGCCGCTGATTGGAGAGGAGATCGCATGGGACCTGTCATGTGTCCCATGTGATCGCCTACAGGGAGGGGCTGGTGTAGGCGATTAAGTCTTAATCGCCTAACCAGCCCCTCGGCTGAAGCAGGAAGTGGGACAGGATGTGGGACTCCCCCCCCAAAAAAATGACATGCCAAATGTGGCATGTAAGGGGGAGGGGTGGGGATTAAACCAAAGTCATTTTTTAGGGTGGAACTCCTCTTTAAGGCACAAGATTTTTTTTGCCATATGTAAATACCTTAATATTACCGTTTATAAAGCGACTTCAGGGATTTCCCTCCCGCGGGAGTAGGCGTTTCCAAGCCATTCCCCATCGCCGCAATGTAATGTGGGACACAGCGTCGTGCTTCCAAAGATACATCGTGGGTCTCTGTGGGGCGAAATCTCAAGAGATTACACATATCACATGACGTGTGACACCAGTCACGTGATGAGGGCGTCTCTAATTGCGCCATTTAAAAAAAGGGTATGCAGTTAAATAATGCTATTATCGAGAGTAGGAGCGGTGAATGCTGGGAGATCAGCATTCACTGCTTCCAGGAAGTGATTGCTTGTGGGCTTCACAATGCCCACAAGCAAAATGAAAACTTCATCACACGGATTTTAAAACTCATTCTTTGCCGAGAAAACGGACAGCGATTGTATACAGCTACCAGAGAAGTGAGTGTACCTTAATATTGCTATACCACAGTCAATTCTTGAAAAGAAAAAAAAAGCTTGGCCGCAGAACCCCCACTTTAATCAATGTTGTCACTGGGTGAAGGTGCGCCCTTCTTCTATAGCAAAAGAGGACTACTAAGCCTCGTGAAAAAGTTCTACCTAAGGTAGGGTGACCAGACATCCCCAGTTTCAGTGGACAGTCCCCTGATTGAGGACACTGTCCCCAGACCAAGTCTGTCCCTGGTTTTGTCCCCAGATTGGATTTAATAGGGGGCAGGGGCAATTTTAAAGACAATCAGTGCAGAATTAAAATAAACAAAAATAGAATTGCACACCCCGCTCCGCATAGGGGGGTTGTATTTTTCCCATTATCTGTGCCCCTTTGGAGCAGAGGGAATATTTCTTCAGTTTCGGGCGCATGCCCATTCAGCTTCGCTCGCATGTTCTTCTGCCTTGGCTCAAGTCCTGACCAGCCACCTGCCTATCTCCTTGCCTTCCCTGGTGGAGTGATCTTCCTCCGCTCCCCATCCAGTAGTAGCCGGGGCCCGAAGAGTAAGACTTGAGAGGCTGTGAGGTGGGCAGCGACGGGCAGAGAGTTGCCGCCATTACTAGTAAAGAAAAAATATGTCCCCGGTTTTTATTTTAAAAATCTGGTCACCTTAACCTAAGGCTGGTGTTCTGCCGATGAAGGTCCCCCCGGCGGATAAGGACCCCCTGTACTGCGCAGGCGCGGCGCTTGCGCAGTACGAACCTCAACAGAGCTGCCAAAAATAGCCGAAGATGTAGAGCTGAGAGTCAGCTCTACATGGCACCTACGCAATTACTATGACACATGCCGCACGCTAACGATGCAAGTGCTACTCTGAAAGGGGAGGGATGATTTTAGAAATAAAGTACACGTCTTAGCAGAGCGTGTTAAAACAAATGAAGAGTAGCAGAGTAGCACTAACATCGGGAGCGTGCGGCATATGTGTCATAGTCATTGCGCAGGTTCTGTGTATAGCTGACTCCCAGCTCTACATCTTCAGCTATTTTCGGCGGCTCCGCGCTGCGCCTGGAGACATTTTTCGGCAGGACACCGGCAACACACATTTTCGAATCTCAGGTGGTTCAGCAGGACCAGCCGAGATTTGAATTGTTATTGGGCAGGCGATAGATCAACTTGGGTAAAACCAGCCTGCCGGATTCTCTTGTGATAGCCACAAGCAATAATCACTGTCTTCTCCTGGAGGGGATGGCTTCTCACGTCCTTAAGGTCCCTCTTCTATTGTTGCAAGAAAGGAAGTTCTTGTGGGGTCCCAAGCGCCGGTAATGAGGAATACAAATGCGACAACGAATGTCGTATGGGTTTCCCAGTAAGACAGGTCTGTTCAAATGAGGATGGTTCTCTCACCGCTTGGTATTCCCTCTGTAAGGAGTAGAGGTAGCCACTTAGAAAGTCCAGTGTATGTGAGAAATTAGAGGTGATCTCATGCTGTGTCATAAGCCGGTGATTTCAAGAAAAATGTAGTAATCGAAAGATATCCTGGTGTGCGAGTGCCCGGAATTCGTGGTTATTAATAGCGGAAAAGTTAGTGTACCCAAAAGAGGAGTAAAAGTACTGGGATGTGGTGAAAAGGTGATAGTCCTAAAGATGGATCTTGTGGTTTGAATTGTAGCCCCTGTAATGAAATGCTGTTGTACCTACTTTGGGATGGTATTAATCAGGAGCCATGGGAGACTTGATAAAGGGATGTCAATAATCGCCTGTTCCAAGTGTACTCTCTGCCCTTCTCTTCACCTCACTTCATAAACCTTTATGTAGCTGCCAAAGCAGAAACACAGGTAATAGTATAGAGTGCCATTTTAGAGCCAGCTTTGAATCTACTAGGGCTGTTGACACCAAATCCAAAATGGCAGCATCCAACAGATGTCTTTAGATGTCTACACTAGATTCGCCTTTTCAGGGAAATACTGTGCATAAAATACTTTAAATTGCTAGTTAGTCAGTTAGTTCAATTCAATAAAAGGGGGGGGACATATAACCCCATGTACACAATCCAATACCCACAGTTGATCCAGAGGAAGGCAAAAAAAAACAGCAAAGCATGATCCAATTTTCTCCCGCATGGGGAAATAATTCCTTCCTGATCCCTTCGAGAGGAGATCGGATTTTCCCTGGATCAACTTTATCTATAAATGTGAGTATCCAGTGTATATTATGTACATTTAGGAAATAACCCAGGTCTTTTTTTGAGGCCGCGTACACACGAGGAGACATGTCCGATGAGACAGGTCCGACGGACCGTTTTCATCGGACTTGTCTGAAGGGATCTTTTGGTCTGATGTGTGTACACACCATCAGACCAAAATCCCTGCGGACAGAGAACGCGGTGACGTATAACACACCAACGTGCTCAAACAAGGAAGTTCAATGCTTCCACGCATGCATCGAATCAATTTGACGCATGCGCGGGATTTCGGTTCGATGGTTGGGTGTACTAACCATCGGACATGTCCGACGGACAGGTTTCCAGCGGACAAGTTTCTAAGCATGCTTAGAAACTTTTGTCTACTGGATACCTGTCCACTAGGCTGTACACACAATCGAACATGTCCGCTGAAACTGGTCTGCGGACCAGTTTCAGCGGACATGTCTCCTCGTGTGTAAGCGGCCTAAAGCTATCTACCGAGCTGGACAGAACCAGCTCTTGATGAAGTCTATTGCACATTTTTACAGATCTTACTGTGAAGAAACCTTTCTATATTTAGAAATTAAGTCTCTTTTCCTCTAGACAGGCAGAGTGCCCCCTTGTCCTCTGTGATGACCTTAAAGTGAATAACTCAACGCCAAGTTCACTTTATGGACCACTTATGTTGAGCATATCTCCTCTTAGGCTGCATTCACACCTAAGCGTAGGCGATTTGCGTCGTTTTTTACCGCGATTTGCCGCAACAAAACGCAGCGTTTTTTACCGCGATTTTGTACAGGTCATTGTCACCAATGTAAAACGCCCAAGCCGCCCGATTCGCGCAACAAAAAAAAAAAGGGTCCGGGACTTGTTTGAGCTTCAGGCGTTCGGCGTTTTGGAGTGGAGATGTGAACCATCTCCATAGAGAATAATGTTTTTTTCCCCTCTGGCGTTTTTGAGCGTCGCGCTTCAGGCGACAAAACGCTCAGTTGTGAATTTAGCCTTTATCTCCCCTTCTCACAAGAGATTAAATTCAGTTCCTCTAATCTTTCCTCATAGCTGAGCTCCTCCATGCCTCTTATAAGTTTGGTTGCCCTTCTCAGCACTTTCTCCAATTCCCTGGTATCCTTTTTGTGAATTGGTGCCCAAAACTGAACTGCATATTCCACATGAGGTCTAACTAAATGCACATATAATCTAGACAGTGAAAAGTATGTAAAAATACATAGCTTATTTTTTAACAAATGCATACTGTAGGTGGATTAAATTGTATCTTTTTTTTCTAACTGCAATTCTGATTTAAAAGATGCAAGATATTTAAAAAGTATTTATATATTTACCAAAAGGGTAAAAGTAACTCTATCTTTAAACCTAGCAAAATATATTTGTTTACTTTGTTGAGAACAAAAGACTGTCTCGAAGAACAATGAATGGAAAAAGCTCTTTAAGAAGAACTTTCTGACCAGGTTACCAAGGTCCTTCCATCAAGTAATTTATTACTCTAGACAATATGTTTAATTACTGTAGCATGCTGGAGTTTATAACACCTGCTCACTGAAGCGACCAGCAGAGGAAAACATACAAAATTATTGGTGTTATATTCACGATGAATAGCGCGACTTCAAAACCGCACTGCTGTGAACCAGGGCTTAAAGAGAACCTGAGATCTGTTATACAAACATTAAACTAATACAAATGTATACTTTGCTGGCCATATGCACTGCAGTTTTTTGTCTGAACTCCAGACATTCTCCATACCCCTTGCATCCCCTCCCCCTCCCAAGTAATCTCTGTGTTACTAAAAAAATTCCCAATTTATAAGCCCAAAATATTTACCTAAATCCATGGCGATCTGAGAAGAAGTGGTAGCAGGTGCCTATTAAAAACTATTTTTTTTAATTTTTTTTTATTCTAATGTGCCAAATGTGCCAAATGTGGTAGAGGAGGGGGAAAGGATTTGAAAAAGAATGCCACCTGAATCTCATGGAAGGCAACATGACCAAGTGACCAAGTTACCTTACACATCAACTACACATGGACAACTTGGCACAAGGGAGTAATTTTAACCACTTCTTGCCCAGCCTATTGTCAAATGATGGCTGGGCGGGACATGCGTTATTCCCGATGGATGTCATATACCGTCCTCCCGGTACACGCCCCATGCGCGCCCCACAGGCCATGCTCCGCCACGATCTGTCACTGGCTGTGTCTATGACGAAACAGTGTACTTGCTCACTGCAGTACCATGTAATTACTGTGACTAATCACAGCAGATTACATGACAATTGTAAACAATTAATGGATGGCTTCCTTTCATGCCATTCATTCTGTACAATTGTGTTGCTACTGTGCCCATCTGTACCATGTGACTAACTGTGGTCAAGCACAGCTATTTACAACAAAACACACTAAATGAGTGTCATTCAGTATAAATGTTTACTTATACCAGTGAAATTCACTGGTGTAAGCAATTATAATGTGTAAAAAAAAAAAAACCCTGATCACTTCCACAGAGTAGTACAGTTTTACTATAATAACACTGTATTGCTCTGGTCACAGTGGGGGTTATTTACAAAAGGCAAATCCGCTTTGCACTACAAGTGCACTGGAAGTACAGTCGCTGATTTTAACATCCAATCATGTGCAAGCTAAAATGCTGTTTTTTTTTATTTTCCTTGCATGTACCCATCAGATCTACAGTGACTGCACTTCCAAGTGCACTTGTAGTGCAAAGTGGATTTGCCTTTCGTAAATAACCCCCAGTGTGTTTAAAAAAAGGAATGAGTAATATGATTTATTTATTTATTTTACATACTGTCACCAGTCAGTGTCCCTGATCACCGGCACATACAATATATGATAACGCTGTACTGCACTGCTAATCGTACAGTGAAACCTTGGATTACGAGCATAATCACTTCCAGTAGAGATATCTTAATCCAAAGTACTCGCGAGTTTTCCCATTGAAGTCAATGGAAACGAAAATAATTAGTTCCACATTGACTTCAATGGCATGCAATACCGCATGCGGCCAGAGGTAAGCCCCGGGGAGCCTGGAGAGCCTCGGAAATGCAGCCAATCAGTGCTGTTCGGAAATGCATGGAAAGACCCGAGGACACCTTGTCTGACCTCGGCAAACCTTGGAAAGATTCCATTCCTGAGGTTTGCCGAGGTCAGCCGAGCTGTCCTCGGGCCTTTCCGTGCATTTCCAAATGGCGCCAATCGGCTGAATCCTGCTCGTGTTGCGAGACAACACTCGCAAAAATACAGTTCTCATATTGTGAAACGCTCGTTCACCGCGTAACTCGCAATGCGAGGTTCTATTGTATGTAAAAAAAAGACTATGAAAAAAAAAATATTATTAATTTTCCAAAAAATTGTGCAAAAAAATAAAAATTTCAAAGAAGCCTCTTACCCTGGACTGTCTGCTTTCCAAAAACTGTTAATTTGGGGTATATTTGCACTGTCCTTGCGTTTTCGGGCCTCAAGCGATGAGACAGAATGCCAATACATCAGGCCCCGTACACACGGCCGAGGTTCTCGCTGAAAATCAGCGAGAACCTCGCTGGAATGCACATTCCAGCGAGGACCTCGGCCGTGTGTACGGTCTCAGCGAGCTTCCCGTCGGGAAGCCCGTCGAGCCGAAATAGAGAGCACGCTCTCTATTTCCTCGACGGCCCGCCTGGAAGAATGGCTGGTTGCCATTCCCGACGGGCGGGTCGCCGAATCCGACGGCCGGGAGAGAACCTCGACGGGCGGAACGATGTGTTCTGCCCGTCGAGGTTCTCTGCCGTGTGTACACGGCCTCAGAATTGATCAATTTTCACATTTACTGTTTATACTTTAATTTGTGACTCTATAGCTTGGCTACAGACTAAAAAATAAACACTAAATTGGATTATTTTTACAAAAGAAATGTAGCAGTGTATAGTTTTTACTAAATGTATAAGGAAAATTACTCTGTAAAAAAAAAAAAATTACGAAGAAAGATTATTATTATTTTTTTCAAACTTTATTTTTTTCTGTTTATTTAGCAAAAGGGAAAAAATCCAGGGCAGGAAGGGGGTGAAAGTGCCCTGTATTGAAATGGGTACATTACTAAGCTGTTGGAATCACTCTCCAGATAAACAAAAAACACATTTATCCACACAAATCCAATCTTTGTTGGCACAGTGCCCTTTCTTACATCTGGTAGAGCTGCCCCTACTCAAATGCCTTTGGGGGAAAAAATCATCTCAGATCCATTCACAAGTATATTGCTCCTTCTGGTTAATGTCCCCCACCCCCCCATTAATGCTTCCAAGATTCCCAAGCTCATCATCTTCTGCAAAAAATTCTCTAAGTAGATTCTTTATTTCTGTGACCCAAGCCCTCATCTCCATACATTGGTACACCAACATGGTTCCGACTATTTCAGAGTGGGTTACCGAGGTCAGCTGACTAATGAGTCAAGTCTATCATAGTCACCCCATGATTTTTATAACAGTCTCTGGCCCAGATTCAGGTACATCTGCGCATTATTGGACCGGCGTAGCGCACTGCCTTTACGTTAGACTTGCGCAATTTTGCCGCGTAATCACCCTATTCTCGTAGCTTTTGCGCAGGAAATTGCGCATACGTAACATTTTTCCAGAGGCGTAAGGAGGAGTAATACAAATTGGGAAGGACGTGGGCGTGTTACATTGAAATGAGCCGTGACCCCATGCAAATGAAGGGCCAGCCGGCTCGCGCATGCGCGCTTGAACGAGACCATGGTCAGCACCGATGTGCGCATGCTCACAACTCGGGAGCGGCGCAATCAGTGAAATTGGAAATGGACTAGGGCAACGTTGTGAACTACGCAAACAGCATAAATAGACACACACAAACGCACTTCCTTTGCAAAAGTACATCCCTTTGTCCCTTCCCATTTAACAAAGTGCTTTTGTTCTTGTTGTTCGTTGCGGTGTGTTTTGTAGTTGTCAGATTAGTGTTCTGTGTGATCAAGTGGTTGTTAGTAGATTTTTGAAAGTGGTTTTTGATAAGTGTTTGAGAGACTGTTTGTTTGATTGATATATTTCTTTTTGTTTCTTTTTCTGCTGTACTGTATTTTTGTTTTGTTTTTTGGGGACTGTTTCTTGCTGAGTCGTTTTCTCTCTGTGTGTTTTTTTTTGTGATTGGTTGGGCTTGTTTGTGTGCGTGAATTTTGTTGACTGGGACTGTTTTTTTTTGGAAGGATGACTGAGAGAAAACGCAAGCTGAATTTTACAGTTGTGGAAAAACAGATTCTTGCCCGGGCCATTAGCGAGTATGGGCGTTACCTCCACGGCCCAGAGAGTGCCAACACCACCCCGGCCAGAAGGAGGGAGATATTGGATAGGATCACTGACCAGGTCAATTCAGCGGGGCAGGGGGAGACACGGACCAGGTCTGGGATTGACAAAAAAATCAATGACCTCCGGCGTCTGGTCAAAAAGAAGTTGGCCAGAATGCATGCCCATGCCAGGGGCACAGGAGGGGGCCCACCATGCCGTATTAGCCTGACAGCGGAGGAGCGTGCGGTGGCCCTGACCTTTCATCGGCATGAAGTTGAGGGCCTGCCCGGCTTTGACTCAAGTCCGGAGCCCGTGGTGCCAGGTAATTTTATTTTTTTTTTAATATCAGGTGTGTAGCATGTGTGGGGGAGGGGGTGAAAGGGAATATGTGGCAAGTGTGTGGATCCTCCAACCTGTGAATGTTTTGTGTCATCCACAGATGTGCAGGAGGGTGCAGGGCCATCTGGCCTGACCGCACCAACCCCAGGACAGCAGCCTAATGAGGCCCCCCCAACAAGGCCGGAGTCCGCGGAGGAGGTTCAACAGGAGCAGGACAATTATGAGGAGCAGGACAATCATGAGGAGGAGGAGAATCATGAGGAGGAGGAGTCCATGTCAGGCACTGGACGTTTGGGTTTTGAGGACTCCTCCCCTCTGGCTGCCAGCAGGCAGGCCTCCCTAAGGGGGAGCCCCCCCCCCCCTCCTCCCCCAACATGGCTCCCCTCACAAGGGCCTCCCCTTCTCCCCGGCCACAAGCATCAACTGGAGGCAGGATGTCATCCCAGACCACCAGGGGGTTGGCCGATCTCCTGCCCGCCACCCTGAGAAGGGACCAGTTCCTCCAGACCCGCCATCTGGGACAGGTCAGCCAGACATTGGTGCCGGCCAGAAGGAGGGAGATATTGGATAGGATCACTGACCAGGTCAATTCAGCGGGGCAGGGGGAGACACGGACCAGGTCTGGGATTGACAAAAAAATCAATGACCTCCGGCGTCTGGTCAAAAAGAAGTTGGCCAGAATGCATGCCCATGCCAGGGGCACAAGAGGGGGCCCACCATGCCGTATTAGCCTGACAGCGGAGGAGCGTGCGGTGGCCCTGACCTTTCATCGGCATGAAGTTGAGGGCCTGCCCGGCTTTGACTCAAGTCCGGAGCCCGTGGTGCCAGGTAATTTTTTTTTTTTTTTAATATCAGGTGTGTAGCATGTGTGGGGGAGGGGGTGAAAGGGAATATGTGGCAAGTGTGTGGATCCTCCAACCTGTGAATGTTTTGTGTCATCCACAGATGTGCAGGAGGGTGCAGGGCCATCTGGCCTGACCGCACCAACCCCAGGACAGCAGCCTAATGAGGCCCCCCCAACAAGGCCGGAGTCCGCGGAGGAGGTTCAACAGGAGCAGGACAATTATGAGGAGCAGGACAATCATGAGGAGGAGGAGAATCATGAGGAGGAGGAGTCCATGTCAGGCACTGGACGTTTGGGTTTTGAGGACTCCTCCCCTCTGGCTGCCAGCAGGCAAGCCTCCCTAAGGGGGAGCCCCCCCCCCTCCTCCCCCAACATGGCTCCCCTCACAAGGGCCTCCCCTTCTCCCCGGCCACAAGCATCAGCTGGAGGCAGGATGTCATCCCAGACCACCAGGGGGTTGGCCGATCTCCTGCCCGCCACCCTGAGAAGGGACCAGTTCCTCCAGACCCGCCATCTGGGACAGGTCAGCCAGACATTGGTGCGGATGGAGGAGAGCCTGTTCTTCATCAAGGATACGCTGGGGAACCTGGACTCCCACCCCCGGGCTTTCACAACCTGCCTAAATGAACTGCAGACGACATCAGCAGGCATTGGGCAGGATGTGAGGGCCCTTACCCTGGCTATCCAGGCCAACACGGCAACAGTTGGTGCTGCCCTGGACAGAATTGCCGTGGCCTTGGAGGGCAGGCCACCAGGTGGGCAGAGATCAGGGGCTGATCCTCCTTCCCTGGTTTTACCCCTTCCCCATGAGTCTCCCCTGAGAAGCCGGGGCCGTGGCCGGGGGCGCCCCAGGCGTGGCTCACGCAGAGGGCAGTAATTTGTTTTTCCCCCAATTTTTTTTTTTGTCAAATATTTTTTTGTTTTTTTTTGCTGGAAATTTTTTGATTTTGCAGGTCATTTTTTTTTTTTGGGTTGTGAATGCTGTGTGAATGTGGGGGTGACATTCCTGCCGGAAAAGGGGTGTCACCCTCTATTTTGGTGGAGAAGGGTTCCCCAGGACCAGGGAGAAGTGATCCCCAGGTCCGTGTGATTGGTGTATGAATGTTCAGTGACATAATTGGAGCCTTGGCGTGGCGTTGCTGCTCACAAGTCCTGCATGGTGGACTGGTGCCAATCCAATTTGATGTGGATGTGGGGTGTGTGTGCTAGGGACCACAGTGTTGTGCATGCATGCATTCTCATTGTGCCATGATTAATGTGTATGTTTAACGTGCAAAGATGCCCAATGTGAGCTGTCTCCTGGCTGCTCTTCCCTCAGAAGACGGGGTAACCTCGGTTAGGGGGGGATTGTCTGGTTCAGGGGTCAGGTCATCACGTAGGTCAATCTGCAGGCCCTTTCTTTCTGCAAAGTTGTGCAGCATGCAACATGCACCGATGATCTGGCACACGAAGTTTGGGGAGTACAAGAGGGTACCCCCAGACTTATCCAGGCATCGGAAACGTGACTTTAGGATGCCAAAGGTGCGCTCCACCACTGCACAGGTTTGGGCATGTGCTTGATTGTATCTTTCCTCTCCTGGGGTTTGGGGGTTCCGGATAGGAGTCATGAGATGGGGTCCCAGTGGATATGCAGAGTCACCTGTAAGGGAAAAGACAGGAGGATGTTAGTCATGCATGTGCCCCTTGTGATGTGCATCATGGGAGGGGATAGTCATGCCTGACTCCCATGTCACTCACCAACCAGCCAGGTGTCCCCATACACGTTCTGATCGAATTCCAATCGGATGTGGCATTGATTGTATATGAAGCTGTCATGGCTGGACCCGAGGTGTTTGGCACGGACGTGCCATATGAGGCCTTGGGCATCGACTATCACCTGTACATTGATGGAATGCCAATGCTTCCGCTTGCGGTACATGTGCTCTGTCTCCTGGGGGGGCTGGAGTGCCACATGTGTGCAATCAATGGCCCCCACAGTGCGTGGGAATCTGGCAATTCTGTAGAAATCTGTCATTGCCTTCAGCCGCAGCTCCTCAGTGGTGGGTTTGATGATTTGCTTGGCCATGCGTCTGAGTATTGTAGGGACAACCTGGTGCACACATCTGCTCATGGAGGACTGTGACATCCCAGCCACCACTCCACTTGTTCTTTGAAAAGAGCCACTGGCAAGGAAATGGAGTGTTGCCAGGACCCTGACCAGTGGCTGCACTGCATGTGAGCGGTGTGTTGGGCTGGTGATGTCATCCTGCAGGGTTGTGGTTAATTCCAGGATGACATGAGGGGTGAATCTGAAGATGCGATACACCTCAGAATCACTCATGCCAAAGAGGTCTATGCGGGTGCGGTATATCCTCTCCCGTGCCATCCTCCGTGCCATCCTCCGTGCCCTCCTCCTTCTTTGTTCATCTAAAGTCAGTAGTATAGCTATGCGCTACGATGCCCCTGGCATGTTGGCATACAGATTGTTGAGCAACACGTGTGACTGCTGAGCTGCTCACTAACAGTGTTGCTTTATCTAACAAGTAGACTTTTTTTCTTTTTTTAGACCAGCTTTTATCAGCTCTAATTTTAGACAGGACATTTTGCTGTTGCGCACACTGCGTCGCCTGCGCTGCCCCAACGTTGTTTTGTGAATCCCCGTAAGTCCCTCATTAGCATATTTGACTAGCAAATCAATGGTGTGTCTATCGCACTTTTGCGCGGACGGATGCGCCAGTCTAACGAAATTACGCGGGACAAAAAAAGTCGATTTTTTGCGTATCTCGTTCTGGGGATGCCGCGCAACGAAACGCACGCGCACATTTAGACTTACGCACGCGCATCTCCTGTTGCGCAGGCGTAATCGCTCTGCGAATCTGGGCCTCTGTCTTTTATGTCTTTAATAACATTTAAAAAATAAATAAAATAAAAAAAATTGCATAAAATGAATGTTTTACAACAGCAGTGCAACAAAATATGAGTTTATCTCCCTCCTCTTTCTGCAGGGCTTTCCGGGACAAATCAGAGCAAATCTGATTGGTCAGCCCAAGCATATTTGTTTCTGAAAAGGTGAACTAACCCTTTAATTAAGCGTGATTTACTAAGATTGCAATTTCTCACATCTAGATTTTTATCTGTTGTGATCCAACAAGAAAGCTTCATTCCAATTTACCTAAGCTTATAGCTTAACTCCAGCCTAATGCCGCGTACACACGATCACTTTATGTGATGAAAAAAAACTATGTTTTCAAAAACGTCAATTTAACCACTTAAGGACCACCTACTGCACATTTACGTCGGCAGAATGGCACGGCTGGGCACATCAACGTATATATACGTTGATTTTAGTACCCAGCCGTGGGTCGCGGGCGCGGCGCGCCCGCGACCCGTCCGAAGCTCCAGGACCGGGACCGCGGGATTCGCGACCCGATCGCGCGCTGGAGTGCGGCGATCCGTCCCTGGAGCGGAAGAACGGGGAGAGCCGTGTGTACACACGGCTTCCCCGTGCTTCTCTGTGGCCGCAGCATCGATCGCGTCATCCCTGTAATAGGGGGACGCGATCGATGACATCACACCTACAGCCACACCCCCCTACAGTTGTAAACACACACATTAGCTCACACATCCCATACAGCGCTACCTGTGGTTAACTCCCAAACTGCAACTGTCATTTCCACAGTAAACAATGCAATTTAAATGCATTTTTTGCTGTGAAAATGACAATTGTCCCAAAAATGTGTCAAAATTGTCCAAAAGTGTCCGCCATATTGTCGTAGTCACGAAAAAAAAATCGTCTGATCGCCGCTATTAGTAGTAAAAAAAAAAAAATTAATAAAAATGCAATAAAAAACTATCCCTTATTTGTAAACGCTATAAATTTTGCGAAAAACCAACCGATAAAACGCTTATTGCGATTTTTTTTACCAAAAATACGTAGAAGAATAACGTATCGGCCTAAACTGAGGAAAAAAAAATGTTTTTTTATATATTTTTGGGGGATATTTATTATAGCAAAATGTAAAAAATATTGCATTTTTTTTTAAATTGTCGCTCTATTTTTGTTAATAGCGCAAAAAATATAAAACCGCAAGAGGTGATCAAATACCACCAAAAGAAAGCTCTATTTGTGGGGAAAAAAGGGACGCCAATTTTGTTTGGGAGCCACGTCGCACGACCGCGCAATTGTCAGTTAAAACAAAGCAGTGCCGAATCGCAAAAAGGGGCAAGGTCCTTTACCTGCATTTTGGTCCGGGTCTTAAGTGGTTAAAGGACAGTGGTGTGGGGGAGAACGTCGTTTTATGTGTGTTGTGAAAAACGACAAAAAAAAAAATTGAAAGCATGCTTCAAATTTTTTGTGGTCGTTTTTCAAAAACGTTCGTTTTTTTTTTTTTTTTTTTTTACAAAAAATCACTGTGTGTAGCAAAAAACGTCATTTAAAAATGACATTTTTCAACCCGCGCATGCCCAGAAGCTAGTTATGAAGCGAGCTTCAATGGAAAAGAGTGGGTGAACGTAACCTCACTTTGCTAGAGCATTGTGAAAAACAATGGTGTGTAGGCAACATCGTCTTTGAAAATTGAAGTTTCAAAAACTTTTGTTTTTTACTTCACAGAAAACTTTTGTTTTTGTTTCATCACATAAAGTGATCGTGTGTACGCGGCATTAGTTTTTTTTTTTATTATTTTTTTTTTTGTTTTAGATAGAGTAGGAAGACAAAGTTTCTTCCAGGGTTTTATTTCTGTCAGTGGTCCCACTGGGGAGATTTTCCAAAATTTTGTCTCCCTGTGACACCTTTGCATGACATGAGGCATGCATTAACCACCAGGGCAGGAAAATACATGGAGCTATATAAAACACTTTCTGAAGTTAAACATTGTCCAATTTGTAAACCCTTCCTCGCTCCATTAGAAATGTGTTTTTTTTTATTATGTCCCCCATTGGGGAGATTTTCAATTAGTTTCTCTCAGAACAACAGTGACCCTTTAGGCCACGTACACACGACCAAATATATCTGTTCAAATCGATCTGACAGACCGATTTGAACAGATATGTCTGCTGGCTGTTTTGGTTTGATCGCTGTACACACGATCAAACCAAAATCCCCGCCGGCAGACAGCGCGGTGACGTGGCGGTGACGTTGACGCCGCCACGTTACCGCACCAGGAAGTAAATTACTTCCTCGCATGCGTCGGATCCATTCGACGCATGTGCGAGCAGATATGTCTGCTGGTTAGCAGACATATCGGTCCGACGGGTTCCCAGCCGACAGATTTTAAAGCATGCTTTAAAATCTGTCGGCTGGCCAAATTCGTCGGCTCGCCCGTACACACGATCAAATCGGTCTGCTGAGACAGTCTGTCAGACCGTTTTCAGCAGATAGATTTGATCGTGTGTACGCGGCCTTAGAGTTAAAAAAAACATTGTGGCCTTGCATAATAAATTTAAATAAACCTTAATTATGCTACTTGTATAAAGCTATATTGATAATACAAAGACATTAGTTTTTGTTTGAAACTTTGATGTATTTGAGACTATATATTTTTTGGCAATGTTGCTTAAAGTGACTATCAAAAATAAAGCTCTTAGGGGGCATAAAGAAGCCCCATAGGCTGAAAGAGAGAAATGAGACAGAAATAGAAAAAGCATCTTGGATGAAAGAATTTAAGCTGTCAGCAATTATAATGTGACATTATACGCTGCTACCCAAATACCTGAATACATCTACATCTGATTGGATGCAATCACTGTTGCGCATGTGTCCACTGCTACCAGGTTGCCTAATCTGAGCCGCCGTACACACGGCCGAGGTTCTCGCTGAAAACCAGGTTCTCGGCCGTGTGTACGGTCTCGGCGAGCTTCCCGTCGGGAAGCCCGTCGAGCAGAAATAGAGAGCACGCCTCTTATTTCCTCGACGGCCCGCCTGGATGAATGGCTGGTTGCCATTCCCGACGGGCGGGTCGCCGATTCCGGACGGCAGAGAGCCGGGCGGAACGATGCCTCGACGCGCGGAACGATGTCTGTTCTGCCGTCGAGGATCTCTGCCGTGTGTACGCGGCCTGACAGAACACCTGCAGTGAAAAAAGGCGTCAGCGCAGAGGACATCTTAGTACACCCAGCTATGTCTTCAATTTAAGAGTAATTTTAGCAATAAGCTGACTGTATATTAATAATTATAGTATAGTATCAGCTCTCCCCCCTTACCCCCTCTTTCCTCCCTGTCAATGCCTCTCGGTCTGTCTCCGGGTCGTCCCTGCCCCCCGCCGCTATTATTTTAATATAAAAAGAAAAAATTTGTCACTGCCAGCCTCTCCATTAGAGGCTGGCATAGCACACCGTGTATGTTTTATGTTAAAACGAGCACTGTAAATACTGTAAATACTGTATATCAGCTGTCTTCAGGCCGGTCACGTGACTTGCGGACACTTTGCAGCTCCGATGGGGGTGACTTATATAGATGCCTTAAAGCGGAGGCTCACACAAAAAGTGAACCTCTGCTTTTTGGATCCCTCCCCCCCCTCCGGTTACACATTTGGCACCTTTCAGGGGAGGGGGGTGCAGATACCTGTCTGAGACAGGTATTTGTACCACGTCCGGGTCTGATCCCTGCGGTGACGTCACTCCCCCCCTCTGTCTTTGGGGAAAACTGTTCGCAATCCTTGCGCATGCGCAGTAGGGAATCAGGCAGTAAAGCCTGACAATAAAAAAAAATGTTGTGTTGGTGTTGCTGGTAATATGGTTTCCTCTGGTGAATCCTAAGGACACTCTTTACATCTAGAGGAAAAACATGTCATCTCCCAATATGGAAAGGTTTCTTCACAGTAATGCCGCGTACACCCGACGTTTTTCGGGTTGTAAAAAATTAAGTTTTTAATGGTCTAGAAAAAAACGACGTTCATTAAAACGGCCTTGCCTATACACGATCGTGAAAAAACAATGCTCTGACAAAGCGCGGTGACGTACAACACGTACGACAGCACTATAAAAGGGGAAGTTCCATTCGGATGTCACCACCCTTTGGGCTGCTGATTTTGTGTTAGTAAATTACGATTTGCGCTTTGCAGTCTGTTACAGCGTGATGAATGTGCTTAATCCATTACGAACCCTAGTTTTACCAGAATGAGCGCTCCCATCTCATAACTTGCTTCTGAGGATGCGGGTTTTTTTTACGTCGTTAAAGCCCACACACGACCATTTTTTACAACGTTAAAAACGACAACGTTAAAAGCGACAACGTTAAAAACGATGTGAAAAATTAGAGCATGTTCGAAATTTTAATGGCAATTTTTTACATCGTGAAAAATGCTCTGGAGCCCACACACGATCGTTTTTTAATGAAATAAAAAAAAAAACGTCATTTTATACAACCCAAAAAACGGTCGTGTGTACGTGGCATTAGAGCTGTAAAAATGTGGAATAGACTCCATCCAGAGGTGGTTCTGACCAGTTCAGTCAATTGCTTAAAAAAAGGTCTGGATTCTTTCCTAAATGTACATAATATAACTGGGACAGAATTTATAGGTAAAGTTGAGTTGTCCAGGGAAAATTCGATGGCCTCTCGGGGATCAGGAAATACTTTTTCCCCCTGCAGTAGCAAATAGGATTATGCTTTGCTGGGGTTTTTTTTTACCTTCTTCTGGATCAACTTTTGTGTATATGGGATTGTATTTAATTTTATTTTTTGGTTGAACTTGATAGACTTTTGCCTTTTTTCAACGTGACTAACTGTGTAACTATGACACAGGATGTAAACAATTCTTGATGTACAGCAAATCCTACATGTTTCGTGGTAACTACCGTTTCTTCAGGAGGAATTAATTACAACCATCTGTGAGGAAAACAATACAGCAAGGTAATAAGCTAATAAATACATATAATAAACATTGGTGGTACTGGTAGTGGAAGGGGAGGGTTTCATTTTGTTGCTTACCACACAGAGAACCAGCAGTCAAATGTAACAGCAACAGTAGGGGGACCTGAAGGTACTCCCCCCCTGGGCGGACACGGGGGACAATCACAAGCACATGTATCTATAGGTCATTTAGAGTAAATGTTCTATTCCATGCCCAATACATACCTGTTTAGAAAATCTCTCTCTCTATTATGGGACCAAAGAGGTAAAGAATAAAGATAGATGCAGAAAACTCTCATCTCAGCGCTGCAGCACAGATTGTTTTTTTAAAAAAAAATACAAGTCCAGTTTTCTTGGAATTTTAGTGCATGGAGGGACTCACAGAAGTCAATGGCAATGTATCAAAATGCATATAACAGGGAGGAATCTCCATTGCTGGCTATTTATTCAGACAGCCATGATTGCCTGAATACAATGGCCCTGCTGAACAATGACTACACCTTATGTGATGCAGTCATTTTTCGGCTGACAATTTCCACCTGCCATTTGCAGGGCTACTCATGGCTCGAATTTCAACCAGTTTTGCAGGAATCAGCCAAAATTTCAGCTATCTAGAGCTGGCCGAATACTACTCATACGAACACTTGTGCGAAAATTTGCATCAATACATTCAATGACATGACGAATGTCATTCAAAAAATGTTTGCTTTTAATATTTGATTTTGTAGTGAATGGACTTTCTGAGCTAAAACCACATTCACTGTTATGGCGCGTACACACGAAAATTAAATTTGTTAAATGAGTCATTAAAAACGATCGTGTGTAGGCTCCAGAGCATTTTCCTCGATGAGAAAAATGGGCATTAAAAATTTAGAACCTGCTCTATTTTTTCTCGACGTTTTTCACGTTGACGCTTTTATCGTCGTGAAAAATGGTCGTGTGTAGACTTTAACGACAGGGAAAAACAACGCGCATGCTCAGAAGCAAGTTATGAGAAGGGAAATTTGCATAATCAAGCTCAAAGGGTGGCGCCATTCACATGGAACTTCCCCTTTATAGTGCCGTCATACGTGTTGTATGTCACGTGCTTTGCTCGAGCATTTTTTTATCACGATCGTGTGTATGCAAGCCAGGCTTGAGAGGAATCACGTCGAGAAAAACGTTGTTTTTTTTCCATGACATGAAAAATGGTCATGTGTACGCGGCATCAGAATTTGATTTGTTTGAAATTTTCCATTCTGCTCCTACAAAATGTCTTATTTGGAATTACTCCACTAATAATTAGAAAATCAAGCAAACATTCTTAAAATGAAAAAAAAAATTAAAAATTAAATACTAGTGTATACCCAGTATAAAGAGGAACTCCAGTCATGTATTAAAAAAAATAAGGAGAAGTTTGGGTTTGCCAAACAAAAACCTTCATACTCATCTTCATACTCATCAGTATAATGCTGCAGTTGTCCCCCACCGGTACCAAGTACTGAGTGATCACGTGACTGCTGATCGCCCTGCTCTCTGCACTACCACTCTCTCTTATGGCCCATACACACGATCCGAATATCGGACGAAAACGATCGTCCGATGATGGATCGTACGATTTTCGGATCGTGTGTACACTACTTTCGAGAGCCGATCACGACCGTTCATCCGATATTTTTCGATCGGACATGCGCGAAAATTTTCCTCGTACAATGTCAGATCGTACGATTTTCGTTTAGTCAGTACAGCCGTCGTCCGACAATACAATACAAATACATTACAACACGTGACATCACTTCCGATCTTTTTTTTCTGTCGTACGAGAATTTTCTTGAGTTTAATAACCTATTTTATTTTACTTGCGATTATTAAGCGAAAAAAGTCGTACGATCCATCGGCCGATATTCGGATCGTGTGTATGGGCCATTAGCCATGAGCTGAAAGGTAGAGCCAATGGTTAATTAGGCACAGGTGTGGATCCCAATAAAGTTGTCAGGATCTTTCCAGAGCCAAGAGCTGCTCCTCCGCATCAGCTTAAAGTGGGCTAAAGCATGCAGTTGGCTGTTTCTGGGTCATAGGTGAGCAAAACTAAGTGCACTCCTGTAACCCATGAGAGATGTATGGGCAAAAAGCTTAGCCCATATATCTCTCTTAACAGATACTTTTACAGCCCAGGAGTTCAGCACTGTCTTCACCGGGGCCAGTTCTTCATCGGTTTTTGGATACCCAGCACCGCCATCTTGGCTGTGGGGATCAGCTGTGACTTCCTGCATCCTTCGATTTTACTTTTAAATGTTCTTATTTATTCTGGGAAATCCTCACTTCCTGTTCTTCTGTTTGTAACACCACACAGTAATGCAAGGCTTTCTCCCTGGTGTGGAGTGTCGTGCTCGCCCCCTCCCTTGGACTACAGGAGAGTCAGGATGCTATCTACATTGCAGATAGAGAAAGGAGCTGTGTGTTAGTGGACGTCCTGATTCTCCTGTAGTCCAAGGGAGGGGGCAAGCATGACACTCCACACCAGGGAGAAAGCCTTGCATTACTGTGTGGAGTTCCAGACAGAAGAACAGGAAGTGGGGATTTCTCAGAATAAATAAGGACATTTAAAAGCAAAATCGAAGGATGAGGTAAGTGAAGAAGGACTGCATTAGGGTAAAGGAAGCTATTTAGGAAAAAAAATGTATCTTTACAACCCCTTTAAGCAGCACAGCTACTTACAAATACAGACAGTATAGGGCAGCAGTTACCCCTCTCTTAAAGTGGATGTAAACCCTCACATATACCCAGTGAAGTGAACAGCCTCAAATGAAACACAGAGATGAAACAAATCTCTCTACATAAGTTTTACTTGCAAATCTGCTGTATTCATCTTGCTATATTCTGTATAAAGTGTTCATCATGTTAGAAATGTTCTCTTCCTGTTCAGCACTGGATGTGAAGTCTTGGCATACACTGTGTGACAGCTGATTGGAGGAAAGGCACACCCCACCTCCACATAGGCAGAGACTTGCAGAGCTGCGCTATGAATAGTCCAGCTTTCTGGTAATCTATTTATAGCACCCCCACATTAATTTCAGGCTAGTTTAATCTGAGTTGTCAGAGACCTTGTCAGAAGTTATCATGCTGATTACAGAAAAACAGAGCAGCAGAAAGACACGGGACTTAGGGCTTTGGAGAGAGATAAGAAAACACTACACTATATGTACCTAGGTCAAATTTCATGAATCAGGTTTACATCCACTTTAATCTCCATTCACAGCTGTGCATTCTGAGAATGTGAGCAGGAACACTCAGAAAATGCACTTCACGCTTGTCTGTTAATTGTCAATGGTACCCCAAACACAAAAAAAAAATACTTATTTTTTTTTACATGCAAAAATGTGCAACAAACACAGCAAAATGCATGGTGAAAAAACAAAAAAACGTTATGAGCTACTTTGCTGTGTTTTTCACATGTAGGGCAGCCCATTGACAGCAATGGGCTTCTCTCTGCGTGTTGTACAGAAAATACATGAAATAATGCACATTTTTTAATTGCTAGGTGTGAATGGGGCCTTATTCTATCAAATTTAAAAAAAAAATGGCTTTATATTTACTTTAATAGCATGAAATGCCAACAGCCTGTCTAGTTTAGCTCTGATAGCTGAGGTATACTATACATTAAAATAAATTCTCATTGAAATTAAATGAATTGAATAAATTCCAGCTAAGCAATACAAAAAACGTGTAATAACCATTTGTTTTAGAAAAACTTTAGCTATTTAAATTGTTCACTTGTTTTCTTTTTTTCTGTAAGTAAAGCCCCTCCTTAATGCCAGAGGCAATAAGACATTCCAAGGATTTTACAGGAGACCCTGGGAAATGGAATGAAAAGGTAAAAACAAAACAAACTAGATTTCCATGAATAGGGGATTTCGTTTGGTAGCCCAGAAACAAGGTACGGTCATGTCTATAGTTGGATTGGCCAGTAGCTATCCTCTACAGCAGGGATCTTCAAACTACGCCCTCCAGCTGTTGCGGAACTACAAGTCCCATAAGTCATTGTAAAACTCTGACATTCACAGACATGACTAGGCATCAAATGGAGAAAGAAAGACCGCCGCTCCAGGTGAGTGCAATAAGCAATCAATATCCTCCTCAGAGACCGTGGGTGCTGGCAATGCACAAGGCAAAAATCAAAGGAAGAAGTATATGGACAGCCGCACATCAAAAATCAACCTTGGAAGGTAGCCTTTATTGATGAAAAAGGATAAAAGCAATACAAAGCACAGCAAGCAGTGGGATATAAAAAGCTGACGCGTTTTGCACAGAGGTCTTCCCCTGAATTTGAGGCACAAATGAGAAAGGTATTTTTCTCAGCACAAAATGCTAGAGAGTCAAGCCGCGTACACACGGCAGAGAACCTCGACGGGCAGAACACATCGTTCCGCCCGTCGAGGTTCTCTGCCGGCCGTCGAAATCGGCGACCCGCCCGTCGGGAATGGCAACCAGCCATTCATCCAGGCGGGCCGTCGAGCAAATAGAGAGCCTGCTCTCTATTCGCTCAACGGGATTCCCGATGTGCAGAGCGAGCCAGCAGCGTACACACGGCCGAGGTTCTCACTGGAATGCAGCTTCCAGCGAGGTTCTCGCTGGTTTCCAGCGAGAACCTCGGTCGTGTGTACGCCGCCTCAGAATGCACACAGTGGTGGGACCTTTCATTTCTTAAGAAATACTTTGCAGTACAATGCAGTTTCTAGGACCCAGACCTCTCAAAAGAGTGGTGTCTGATGTCCGAATTTTGCACCACCAAATGGATCAAAATTCTAATAACACAACGAGAACGAGAATGTCCTCATTGTTCGTTTTTGCTCTCAAGTTGCTGTAATCCTTCTCTGATCTCCACTCTTCCTGGTTGTCTGTTTCTTGATCACCACAGTACTGGGAGCTTTCTCTCTGTGGTCACTAATAAAGGAGGTGTGATTACTGTGTGTCTAAAACCCCTCTGCACCAATCACTTTCGTTTTCCAAACCATCACTGGCTCTGTATTGGCTCTGTGGCTCTGTACATCACACAAGCAGGAACAGCATGCAAAAACTAAACTAGAACTGCAGGTACATTATATGATCGATTTTTATCTATTTTTAATACTTTTTAAAAGGAATCAGTTAACTATTATGTCTCTATACCCTGTAAACAGTAATTTCAGCCAAAAAAATTTTTTCCTTTACAACTCTTTAATCTTCTCTAATTAAGTCTAATGCCGCGTACACACAACCGTTTTTCGGGATGTAAAAAATTAAAAAAAAATGTAATGTCATTAAAAACTATTGTGTGTGGGCTCCAGAGCATTTTTTACGATGTAAAAAATGGGCATTAAAAATTTAGAACATGCTCTAAATTTTCACGTCGTTTTTAATGTTGTCGCGCATGTTTAGAAGCAAATTATGAGACGGGAGCGTTCGTTCTGGTAAAACTAGCGTTCGTAATGGAGATAGCACATTCATCACGCTGTAACAGACTGAAAAGCGCAAATCGGCTCTCACCAAACTTTTACTAACACAAAATCAGCAAAAGCAGTCCCAAGGGTGGCGCCATCCGAATAGAACTTTCCCTTTATAGTGCCGTGGTACGTGTTGTACGTCACCGTGCTTTGCTAGAGCATTTTTTTTTTTCACGATTGTGTGTAGGCAAGGCCGGCTTAACAATAATCGGGTTGAAAAAAAAAGTTTTCTAGACCATTAAAGTGGTCGTGTGTACGCGGCATAACAATTTAAACCACATCCTATAGCTCATTATATATATATATTTCCAAGGCCCCATTTCCTTTCATTATTTCTGACCTGTACTTAAGACCACATGTTCCCACCTCTCTCCACCATTTTGTATTATGCCATTCCACCCCGCTAACCAATAACCATAAATAATAAAAAAAATGTTTTAACATCCCCTTGTTTCCGCCGGGCCTTCAGTCTCGATGGTGGATGGACAAGAAATTATGTTGGATAGGCCAATTTTTTGATCATAAGGGCATATGCTCCTCGTCATATTTTGTGCAGCATTTAGAAATGCCACCCTTTGAAAATTTTTGTTTACAATACATTACTTACGCTCTCTTCAAAAACTGAGCGTCGATCTTGACAAACAAATGGTATTTGAAAATAGATATTTGCAAACTCCATTGCAACAGGTGTATGTCAATGCAGTATAAACTATTCCTTACCCCATCCTCTAAACTGCCCTATCAACTGGCGTGGGAGAAGGACCTTAAAGTGGATGTAAACCCTCACATATACTGTACATATTGAAGTGAATAGCCTTATGCCACGTACACACAGAATTTCCGACAAGAAAAATTTGATGTGAGCTTTTGGTCGGAAACTCCGACCGTGTGTAGGACCCATGAGACTTTTTCTGTCGGAATTTCTGACAGCAAAAATTTTAGAAAAGTTCCTGTCGGAAATTGCGATCGTCTGTATGCAATGCCAACGCACAAAAAAAACACACATGCTCTGAATCAATTTGACGCATACTCGGAATAATTGAACTTAATTTTTCTCGGCTCGTTCTTGACGGTCGAAATTTTGTGTGACCGCGTGTATGCAACACAAGTTTGAGCCAAAATTCTATCGGATCGGAAAAAAATCCACGATTTTCTTGTCGGAATTTCCAATCGTGTGTATGATAATACACAGGGATGAAACAATTCTCCCTACATAAGTTTTACATGTATATCTGCTGTCTTTCCCTTTCTACACTCTTTAAATGTGCAGATCGTGTTAGAAATCTTTCTTCCTCTTTCAGCCGTACATAAGGGTGGGTGTGGAGTCTAGGCTCATTGGAGGAAATTCACACACCTCCACACCACATAGGCAGAGGAACAAAGGAACATGCAGATCTTTACTCTGAATAGACCAGCTCTCTGCTTATCTACCTCTTAGCTCTCTCCCTGACACAAATTTTTAGCTGCTGTTATCTCCTGTGTCAAGAGCTTGTCAGAAGTGACTCTGCTGATAACAGAGGAACAGAGCACCAGAAAAAACAGCACTTAGAGCTTTGGAGAGACAAGTAAACACTTCAGATATATGTACTTAGGTAAAATTTCATGAATGGGGTTTACAACCACTTTAATTTAGACCCAGATGAGACGGACTGGCAAACCTGGAACACTTGTATTCATGAGGGTATTATGAATGTCGCACTGGTAGAGGCGAGCTTTAAGGTTTATTCTAGGTGGTATTTAGTACCAGAACACCTCTCAAAAATGTTCCCAGGTATTTCTCCCTCATGTTTTCAGGGTTGTGGACAGGTGGAGACACCCTTTCGTATCTGGTTGACATGCCCTAAGGTTAGACAGTTCTGGGGGACGTGTCCACTATTCGAAAATAATTCGAATTTCATCTGAATTCGAATTTCGTTGTTTCGAGATTTGTTTAAATTTGGTACTATTCTAATTCGGACATTCGGATACATCTGAATTTCCGAATAACGAAAATTCTTCCAAATTTTAATTTGGAACGAAACAAACTGCACATGTCTACCAACCATGATACACTATTATTCCCACTGACCGCACTGATGGGGGATTATTGCTCCCACTGACACCATCAATGGGGCACTATTTCTCCCACTGACAGCAATGATGGGGGACAATTTGCTTTCCTCTGTGGGCATAGGATTGTGTATATAGGATTGTATGATTATTTTATTTATGTTTTTCCATTTATTGGTTGAAATGGATGGACTTTTTTTCAATCAGACTAACTATGTAACTAACTATGTATGTAACTATGTAACTATTTAACCAACTATGAGGCACTACTCCTCCCACTGACAGCAATGATGGTGCACCATTTCTTCCACAGACATCAACAAATGGACATTATTCCTCCCACTTATACCAATGACTTCTGACCACAGGTGCTATGTAATTTCTTTCTCGTACATCACGGGACACAGAGCGGCATATTCATTACTATATGGGTTATATGGAGTACCTTCAGGTGTGGACACTGGCAATCTCAAACAAACAGGAAGTCCCTCCCTATATAACCCCCTCCCCTAGAGGGAGTCCCTCAGTTTTTTCGCCAGTGTCTTAGGTGTTGGTCACGGAATAGCTTTGCTCCACATCCTTGGGATTAAGGGCGGGCTAACCGGATCTGTCCAAGGAGCCTCAGTGCCAAAGTGGACAGTACCCGGGCCCCAAACCGGGGGGTTTTGCCTATAATGCTCCTCTTTGGAGGGCTGGACCCTGGGCCCAGGACTTGGAGTTTGTAAAGACCATAAGTTCCTGTTTGCCAGGGTGCTATATAGGTCCAGGACAGTGGGTACCTTCATAGGACCCCAGGGCCTGAAGGTCTACTACGCTACCCACGGAGATGGGAGAAGATTGGACCGTTTTGCAAAACATCCTGCGGCATGGAGCAGGTAAGAGGGGAGCCTGCGGAACTTGGTTCGACAGCAGGCTCTCCAGGGGAGATCTTAAGGGGGGTAGCCTGAGTATGCTCTGCATTGGCACCATGGTCACTATGTCTGATAGACAGGATGCCCTGAAATGTTTCCCCCCATAACTTGATCCCCCTACCTATCTATGTATGTTTGCTAGCTACCTGCTGCTCGCTGGTTGAAGATCTTTTAAAAAAAAAAAAAAAGATCTGTCTCTAGGCTAAAGGGACTCCTTAGGGGCCTGTGTTAGCCTTACCTTGCCGGGATTCAAATCTGCCGCCTGATGCGTCCTCCAACCTGCATTCCTGGGCTCCAGAGTGCGTCTCCTCCTGGGCTCTCCTCCCCCGACAGTCGCGCGCGCGCGCGTGCACGCGCGCGCGCGCGTGCACGCGCGCATGCATATAGAAAATTTTCGCGCCGTTCGGGAGGGGGGGGGAGGCGGGGAGTGTGACTGCAGTGTAGAGTGGGCGTGCCTTTAATTGCTGTTATACACAGCAGGCACGTTCTTAGCTCAGTTCAGAGCTGAGCTGGAGAGAGAGGACGTAGAGCTGGCGGCACAGTGACTCCCGGTGGCGAGAAGGGGTACTACATGCTGGAGTCAGCTCCAATACTTTTTGTTAAGCCAAAATCCCCTTGGCAACAGGTTGAATGCTGGCAAACATGTTGGGGGTGGGGCTGTATGTGGTGAATAATATATAAAAGAAAACATACTGAGCCCCACCGGTTTTGGGGCATTAGTGATCCTATTGTCCCCTAAACCTTATTTTTTTTTGTACTCCTGGCTATAACAGTCTGTTGTTGTAAGCGGAGTCCTTCGGTTTTGTATTATGGCTTCCAAGGGTTCAGGATCAAAACACAAAAAAAAATAAAAAAAAAATAAAGAGAAAAGGCAAAGACAAAGGGGTTCCTCCTCTGGTTCTGATAATATGCCAATACATTCCCCACAGGTTATTCCTATAGGGGTCACCCTGGATAAGCCATTAAGGGGGTCTGGTGCTGAGGCTGGCCCAGGTCGGCCCAACCCTGTGTTATCACAGAGGAGATGCTAGCCGTCACCCTAGGGGGGCTAGAGAAAAGAGGTTAACAGCTATGATCGCTGGCTCTTTTTCTGGCAAGAAGCGGACTAGATCCCCATCGCCAAAAGGGACAGAACCTAGAGGATCTACCACTGTAGAATCGTTTTCAGCCTCCCAGGCGGAGAGTCTGTGGGTCCAGTCTTTGACAGACATGGTCCGCTTGGCATTCAATTTGCCATTTCCAGAGCCTCAGGTTCCTGCGGTATCCTCTTTGGGTTCTTTTAAAAGCGCCTTTAAGCAACGCAGCTTTTCTGGCCCATCCTCTGTTAGAGGAATTGGTTTTTCCAGGATTGGGACGACCGGACAGAATTTTTTCTGCCGCCTAAAGCTGACGAGAGGGTAGTCTTTATGCACGTCTGCCAGGAAATATTTGTGCTTGCAGGCACTCTTTCCCCTGACCAAGTGCTCTTTAAAAGGGGCCCGGATGGCTCAGTTGGTAGAGCATCGGACTTTTGATCTGAGGGTCCAGGGTTCAGGTCCCGGTTCGGGCACTGCTTTTCAACTACCCGTGAGGTCCTTGAGGCCGCATCTCCCGGAAAGCGCCCGATCTCGTCTGATCTCGGAGGCTAAGCAGGGTAGGGCCTGGTTAGTGCCTGGATGGGAGACCACCTGGAAGGTTTTCTGTTATTTACCCTATGGAAAAGACATTTTTCTAAAGAAAGGGGGCGCTCCCAACGGTGGACGCAGCCATCTCATGGGTGAATAAATCATTAACTGGCCTAAGGGGAAACATACAAATGTTTAAGGTCCCGGTCGATAAACGTTTAGAGACACTTTTTCCAGCATCCCTGGCTACAGCCAGCAGTGGCTACAATTGGAGTTTTTTTTTCAGGCATTAAGGAACCAGACAAAACAGATGCTTAGACATCCCTGCCCGATAGGCAGAGGAGTTATTGGATATTCCCAGAGCTCTGTGCTTTGCGGTAGAGGCTATAAAAAGACTCCATCCAGCAGGCGTCTCGTTGTCACTATTTTTAGTGCATATGAGAAGGCTCTTTTGGTTGAAGAACTGGGCGGCCGAGCACCATGTAAAAGACTGCTGGCAGGTTTGCCCTTCCATGGAAAGATCTGGATAAATACATTCAGACTGTTTCAAGTGGCAAAAGTACCCTTTTACCAGTCAAAGGAAGTTCCGGGGTCCTGCGTTTAAAAGGGCAGCTCCCCCCGGTTCCAGGGCCCTCAAATTTCAGGCAGTACGGTCCTCCTGCGCGATCAAACTTTTAACAATGGATCGCAAGGACAGGCCTCTGGGGATCGGTCCCCGACAGAGGGGGTCCGATCATCTGTGGCCGCAGGCTACAGATTAGAATTTCTAAAATTTCCTCCACAAGGAAGGCCTCAATGCGGGCAGCATTGGATCACCTGCTTTACCAGGGCATAATGGTAGAGGTACCAGCCCAAGAACAGGGGCTAGGTTTCTATTCCAATCTGTTTGTCATACCAAGGCTCATCGGCAATGTCAGACCAATTTTGGACCTAAAAGGTTTAAATGCTTACCTAAGGGTTCGCTCTTTCCGGATAGAATCCGTTTGGCCAGCAGCCGCCACACTCCAGAAGGATCTGGCTTCTATAGACATAAAGGAGGGTTACCTTCATGTACCAGGTCTTTCAGCCACATCAAATATTTTTGTTTTTACGCTTCGCAGTGATACAGCGTCACTTCCAATTTGTGGCGCCCCCCTTCGGGCTGGCTACGGCCCCCAGGTATTCACGAAGGTCCTAGCTCCTATTCTAGTCAGTCCAAAGGATCCAAGGGATCTCGGTCCTAGCATACCTGGACGACCTCTTAATCATAAGATCACTCGCTTCCTTGGTGGAATGCGTAGTAGCCCTCATGGTTCAGTACCTCGAGAGGTTCGGCTGAGTCGTAAACCGGGGAAAGATCAGCATTTCAACCTACAAAGCAGTTGGAATATCTCGGCACGAGATTAGACACAGAACAGAAGATGGATGTTCCTGCCCCTGGTAAAGGTCGAGGCTATCAAGAGATTGATTCAGTTGGTTCTAAGCAAAAAAAAAAAGAGCCAACTATTCGCCTATGTATGCGATGGCCATGTTCGAGGCAATACCACACGCTTCCACGCTCGTGTCCTACAGGCAGCAATTCTAGCAGCTTGGTTCTGCCCAGTGGTCTGGAAGGCTGGAGAGCGGTCTTGAACAAGTTCACTCGCCAAGGAACTTGGGCAGAGGCGGAGAGGCAGCTGCCCATCAAGGTCTGGGAGTTCTGAGCGGCTCAGCTAGCCCTCCTGGCATAGACATCCAGATTACAGGGGTCCTCGGTGAGAAGTCATTCAGACAAGGCCACAGCGGTGGCATATAGGTGAACCACCAAGGGGGAACCAAGAGTCAAGCCACTCAGAGTGAGAGGAGCTTGGTTTTTCGGTGGGCAGAGGTTTATGTACCCTGCATATCGGCGACATTCATTCCCGAGGTGGACAACCTGCAGGCGTACTTCCTAAGTCGCCAAACCCTGTTGCCGGGGGAGTGGTCTCTGCATCCACAAGTTTTTTCAGACAATCTGCCAGAAGTGGGGAGTGCCAGACGTGGAGGTCATGGCATCAGGATTCAACAAGAAGCTAGACAGGTTCATGTCTCGAACGAGGGACCCTATGGCCTGCGGAACTGATGTGTTGGTTTGCCCTTGGCATCAATCATAACTTCTATATGCATTTCCCCCACTGCAGTTACTATCCCGCCTGCGGCGCAGAATCATACCACAGGCTGGTTATCCTGGTAGCCCCAGCTTGGTACCGGAGGGCATGGTACTCACTAGTCCTGAAATTGGCAGCGGGAGGCCCTTGGACTCTTCCTCTAGGGCCAGACCTACTCTCACAAGGCCCGATCCTCCACCCTGCATTACGGCGTCTAAATTTGACGGCCTGGCGGCTGAATCCCTGATTCTCAGGGGTAGAGGTCTGTCTAGGCAGGTAATCCCTACCCTCATTGAGGCTAGAAAGCCGGCCTCCAGGGTAATTTTGTTACAGGGTTTGGAGGGCCTACGTAGGCTGGTGTGAGGCTAAGAGATGGGTTTCCCGCAAGTATACCATTGATAGAGTATTACGTTTCCTCCAGCTAGGAGTGGATAAAGGCCTGGCATTAAGCACGATCTAGGGACAGATTTCAGCCTTATCAGTGTGATTTCAGAGGCCGCTGGCCGCCCACTCGCTGGTTAAGATCTTCGTACAGGGAGTCTTACGTGTTAATCCTCCGGTCAAATCACCACTTTGTCCATGGGACTTAAATCTTGTTCTGTCAACTCTACAGAAACAACCCCTTGAGCCGTTGGCTGAGGTACCTTGGTTTTACTGACTAGAAAGTCGGTATTTCTGATCACCATAGTTTCGGCCAGAAGAGTATCGGAATTGGCAGCCTTATCTTGTAAGGAACCATATCTCATTTTACATAAGGATAGGGCGGGGTTCCGTCCTCATTCTTCCTTTCTACCAAAGGTTATATCCAGTTTCCACCTGAACCAGGATGTGGTACTTCCATCCTTCTTCCAAAACCCACCTCTAGAAAGGAGGGGTTGCTGCATACGTTGGATATTGTCAGGGCCATAAAGGCCTATCCTAAAGCTACAGAGAAGGTTCGGAAAACAGATGTGGTGTTCGTTTTACCGGAAGGGCCCAAGATGGGTCAGGCAGCTGCTTGATCCACCATCGCAAGATGGATTAAACAATTAATCGTTCAGGCCTGCGGTTTGAAGAGGTTGCCTCCTCCTTTGTCGGCAAAGGCCCATTCTACCAGGGCCATGGGCACCTCCTGGGCAGCACATCATCATCAGATCTCTATGGCTCGAATATGCAAGGCAGCAACGTGGTCGTCAGTCCACATGTTTACAAAATTTTATCAAATGGACGTAAGAAGGAATGCGGATACAGCCTTTGGGCAGTCAGTACTACAGGCCGCGATTCAAGCCCCTCAGGATCTGAGGGGGCTCCCTTGATTTGATTTGAGATTTACATTTCTCGTTTAAGTTGGATTTACTAGTATTTGAGTATACCTCTAAATTAAATCCTTCTTTGGAAGATGTCTCCCTCCCCTCATTAAAGCATTGCTTTCGGACATCCCATATAGTAATGAATATGCCGCTCTGTGTCCCGTGATGTACGAGAAAGAAAAAGGGATTTTTAAATACAGCTTACCTGTAAAATCCTTTTCTTGGAGTACATCACGGGACACAGAGCTCCCACCCCTCTTTTTGGGAACATTTTGGGAGGCATACTGCTTGCTACAAAACTGAGGGACTCCCTCTAGGGGAGGGGGTTATATAGGGAGGGACTTCCTGTTTGTTTGAGATTGCCAGTGTCCACACCTGAAGGTACTCCATATAACCCATATAGTAATGAATATGCCGCTCTGTGTCCCGTGATGTACTCCAAGAAAAGGATTTTACAGGTAAGCTGTATTTAAAAATCCCTTTTTTTTGTACTACCTCTGACCACCAAGATTGTCACTAATGTTTACTGTCACTGCCATGGCCATGTTCTAGCCCTACTAAAGTCTAAAGAACAGTAAATTGACCCTTTGTTAAGATAGTTTGGAGACCTTTGCTGTAATGGATTGAAGGGTTTATTTGTGCTTTAGAGTGTAAAGAATCTGGTGATCTGCTTTTGATGTATTTAAATTAAAATGCAGGAAATCAATGCCTATTAGCACATACCCTCAACCATAGGTGTGCCGCTGCGCCTATTACATTAGGGCAGTGGTCTCCAAACTGCGGCCCGAGGGCCAGATGCGGCCCTTTGCTTGCCTTTATCCGGCCCTTGGAGCACTATCCCTCCCACTGATACGAGACACTATTCTGCCATCTGACACCGAAAATGGAGCACCATTTCTCCCACTGACACAACTAATAGAGCACTATTCCTCCTTATGATACCAGCGATGGGGCACTATTCCTCCCCCTAATACCAAATGTTTGCTAACAATGATGCCAGGAAAATTTCCACTCCCACTGGCCAAAGTCCGGCCCTCCAAGAGTCTGAAGGACAATAAACCAGCCCTTTGTTTGGAATGTTTAGAGACCCCTGCATTAGGGTATGCACCTCAAAGATCAAACATGGGCGTGTTTATATATATATGTAGCGCCCCCTTACTTTCAGTATGGGCACTACGCTAAAGTTAGTTGGAATGGGAGAGTTACATTGCTCCCATTCGTGATTTATCTAAATTGTGACTTCTGTCGTTCCAGAAAGGTCTCCTGGGCCAGTCTGCATTCTAGGGATGTGGTATCATCTCTGGCCAGCAGTTGGCGCCAGCGGGGTTTCTGGCAGAGCAAGTCTTCCCCAGCAGCCAATTGGAGGAGTTCCTCCTTTGCAGGGCATGCTGGGGAGGGGTATATCTGTGACAGGTGTCATGTGTTCTAAAATCTTCGCGGGGTCCTCCTGGCCAAGCTTACAGGCTTCGGCGAGCCTCAACCGGAGGCGAAAGGGGACCCCAGTGACCTACTGGGTTCCAGGTTCCATTAAAGCGGATCTCAGGCTGAGCGTCGAACCAATCGGGGATCTGGTGACCGGGATGCTACTGGTACACATTACTGTCTCCCGATGACCTTGGCTGGAGTCCATTGGAAAGTTTCGCCCCATTCACTCATTTAACAGAAGCGACGACGAGTTACAAATCGGTACTACTAAGGGCTGGCTTGCCCGTCCACATCCAGGCCTGACATCGCAAGTTCACCTCTTTTCTCTCATCAACTTTTTTCTTCCTAACTGAAGTTGATGCTGGCTGTGTTGGCCTGGAAATAAAGCATTGGAAAAACCTTTATTGACTGTCTGGACCTCCGCTCACTACTTTGTTCCTGCATCACACCCCTAGACAACGATAGGGTAACTTAATTTGCCGATCCCAACAATCAACCAGCGGCTCCTTCAGGGGTAGCGCTACATATATATAAGTAGGGCAGAGGTTGGTGTCAGTACAGCTGCGGATGGTGTCAGTAGTTCATTTTTATTATAACTTTTTTACAATTTTATTTTTTACAATATTTTTTTACAAACATTGTAAAAAAATCTGTGAATTTTAGGAGCCCCATTGGGGGGCTTTGGTGAAATATCAGGGGTCTAAACAGACCCCTGATGTCTCACTTTTGAGACAGAGAAAGGGACTGAGGACAGAGAATCCTCAGTCCCTTTCTCTGTAGCCAAGCAGAAGGGGGAATCTGCATGGCACAACGTGATTAGGGTGTGCCCAAGCACACCAGGCACACCCTGTGCACACACCTATGGCTGTAATATTAAACTTGTACTCCCCCAATACTATTTGGCACCTGGGGAAAGAGGCAAATACTTGGTACTTCTGGGTATGGGGAGCATGTGACTCATTCTCCTCCCTCCCATGTGACAGCACTGACGCTTGGCAATTGGCTACAAAGTTACCCACTACAACATGAAGTTAAAAAGAGACTGTAGGCTCCAAATGAATCCAAAAGAACACAACATATTCATAGATCAAGTTTATATATGGATACATAAATAGAGCAGCATCTCTGCTGTACAAGAGTACTAAAAAGCTTTGATGCAGACTCCACCCTAGCAGTTAGTTGTTTAAATAATAATATAGTGATGGCATGCAGAGTACCTGCGTGCCGTTCAGAAGCACATCCTACAATTGGCTATAAACATAGGGTGGTTTCATTGCCAGAGGGCAGCGGAAGTGATGCAATGGATAGGCAGCTGTGAGATGGGCTGCATGCGGGGAATTCAAAATACATCCCATTCCATTGGCAGTCCTACTTGTATAAAAATACAATACACCCGACATAAAAGGGAGAGTGCATTCCACTTTTAATGTCACATATATAACATAAAGGTGGTATTATAGTTTTCTAGCAGATAGGGTTGTGTCCTAATTCTACCTAAGCCACCATGTGAGTGATTCAGACTTTTGGGTGTGCCGCAGATTCTCCCTTTTAGGGTGGGAGTCATGTAAAATCCTTTTAACAGACTGAGTAAAAGTATTGTCTTGAATCAGCCTACCGGTTTAACCTATTCACTGCCAAAAAGGTGCAACGTATAGAATAACACTGATAGGCTTATTTACAAAATGACCACCTTTTCTTAATGTTTTAGTACTAGGATGGCTGTATATGGAGGTTCTTATCCAGAGCTTTACATAGTCATTTTGTTTGAAGACTTTGGGGTTGATTTCCTAAAGGTAAATAGGCTGTTCACTTTGCAATGGAAGTTGCATTTTGCATGGAAATTTTTCCGAGAGCTTAGTGAATGTAGTGAAAATTAGGTTTCGCCTAGGGTGTCAAAAATCCTTGCACCAGCCCTGCCTACCATACACAATCTTGTTTGGTAGATTGTGGGTGGGTTGCCACGATGTTGGGGACAACTGTCAGAGATCATACTGGCTTTTGAATGTTTCAGGTGGTCTTGCTACACTGTATCCCATGGATACTCCAAATGCCACCCCATTTTTGCCACCCCATGCAGCTGCCTCCCATTTTTAGTTGCTTGGACCTATGACACTGTGTTGCTAGGATGCTGCCAGCTGGGCCAGACAGCATCCTTGGTTCTAGGACGCTGGCACTGTCTGCACCGAAACAACTCAGCTGCCTGCGTCCCTGAACCGATGATGCCGTGTGGCCTAGCTTCCAGCATCTTAGCAGCCAAGCATTTTAGGTTGTGACCAGCTCAGTAATGCCATCCTGTGCATACAAGGCAATGTTACTGTGCTGCATAGGGAGACCACATTTCCAAACTACCAATCAACCCTCCCTTCCCAAAAATCAGCTTGTGGTGTAACGAATCACAGCACAGTGATTGGACACAAGAGGCGGGATTTATGATTTCTCCAATCACAAGCAGGGCAGGGGGCGGGATTGTGCTCCTCCAGGCATTCCCAGCCAGGACTAGTACTGTCAGCGAGTAAAGCCGTGATGTGGCTGCCTTTTTTGGGGGGCAACAGATTGTCCCCAGGGGGAGGCTGTGTCAGTTTCATTCCGGGACACTGTATTGTCCTGGAATGAATGTGCCCAGGACAGACCTGCAAAATGCGGGACTATCCCAGGCAATCCGTGACACGTGGTCAGCCTAGTGCTACAGTGAGGATGGAGCACCCGGTATGGACACTCTGGCCTCAGTGACGCCCCCCAATGGGTGCAGTCCCTTCAGCTTGCCCTTATTGGTGGCAGAACCCTGGGAAGAATTAATATTTCACTATAATATTTTATGTGATTGATGTGTGTATTTATAGTTCTCAGTAACCACACCTTCCAATATTTTAAGATGGGAATAAGGGACACCTACTAGCAAACATATGTAGGCATAGGACACGCCCCTGTCACACCCCTGAAAGGAGAATTAACCAAAAAAAAGGGTTTATTAAATTCACAAGGGTTTTTTTTTTACCACTACTATTCCTTTATATTGGCTTTTAGAATTTGGATGAAAGGTTTAGCACTGGGAAACACTTTTTTGAAAGACAAAAAGTTCATTTTATATACAACTATATGGATCAGACCAAAATGAGGGGAGAACAGGGACAGAGGGACAGATGGACATTGCTCCAAATCAGGGCCAGTCCCTCTAAATCAGGGACAGTTGGGATCTATGCAGTAACATATATAGAAAATAAATCTCCAAAATAAGAAAAAATACATACTAGCTTCTATATCTCGAAATAAACACAAAAATAAAATATCATGGCGAAATATCGATTTCACCTTGATACGTCTATGTAGTCAGGGTTTAATCTAAGTATGGCTTGTGACTGATGTGTCTGCTGTAATCACAAACGCAAAACTGGAAGGTAAAAAAAAAAAAAAAAACATTTCAAAGGTGAATAGACTTAGGTGGGGCAGTCTTTATGATGGTAAACTATGCAGACACTTTGACCACTGTGGAGCAATGAGCAAATCATTTTGTATTCAACAGGTCAAGATAACGGAAAACAAAAAAATTGTCTTAAAATATAAAGATAAATGTCAGTCGTAAAATAATACAGGAGCCTGGGAGGGAAATGTAGGCCGTATGTGCACATGCAGCTTGTGGAAGAATACCTGCATTGTATAAATGGCTTCACTATCACTAGGAAATCAGTTGTAGTGCCTAAGTAGAGAAAGGAGGATCCGTTAAGCACTCAGCCTCCAAAGGTCACTGTGGACGGGGAAAGCTATTGCTTTGCATGTTTTCTGGGCCTCTGGACGGCTTTGGCTGCTCACATTTCAGTAGCATGCAGGTGAGGTGAGGTGTCAGGTTAGTGAGCGGTTACCACCCATTGCTGGAGGCATGTTCACATATAGGACAGAAGAGATAACTGTTAGAGGAAAGCAACGTGGAACAGGCTCCTTGGCTCTGCAGAACCCGCCAGCTGGAAATAGTAGTTCTACAAAACGCTATATATAGCAACATAGCTTTACCTATTTCTATTTATAGTAACAGATCCTAAACTTCTTAAACAGAGACCAAGCACAGACACATTAGTAGGTACAGGGCCGCCATCAGGGGGGTACGGGCAGTACTCCTGTAAGGGGTCCGGATGGCAACCCGTTTTTTTTTTTTGTAAGGGGCCCAAAGGTCCCCAGGGCCCCGAAAGGCAACCCCCCCTTTTTTTTTTTTTTTTTTTTAATATTTTTTTTATTCTTATTAAAGGGCCCTGGATGGCAACCCCCCCCTTTTTTTTAATCAAAAAATTAATTATTGTTTTTATTTTTTTATTAAAGGTCCCAGAGGTCCCCAGGGCCCCCGAATGGCAACTTCCCTTTTTTTTTATAAAAAGAAAATTCTTTATATATATATATATATATATATATATATATATATATATATATATATATATATAATATTTTTTTTCTTTCTTTTTAATATTTTGTATTTTTATTTTATTTTTTTTAATTTTTTTTCTTTTTAATTTTTTTTCTTTTCTTTTTAAATTTTTTTCTTTTCTTTTTAAACTTTTTTCTTTTTATTAAAGAGCCCAGAGGTCCCCAGGGCCCTGGATGGCAACCCCCCTTTTTTTATTTTTATAAAAAAATGTAATTATTGTTTTTATTTTTTTATTAAAGGTCCCAGAGGTCCCCAGGGCCCGAATGGCAATCCCCCCTTTTTTTTATATGAAAAGTTTTTTATATATATATATATATATATATATATATATATATATATATATTATTAAAGGGCCCAGAGGTCCCCAGGGCCTCTGGATGGCTACCCCCCTTTTTTTATAATTTTTTTTTTATATATATATATATTTTTTTCATTTGTAAGGGGCTTCTCAATCCACGCCCCTCCCCCACTTCTCAGTTTTCTCTATTAGCGGCAGCACCCCCCGCTTCTCAATTCGCGAAGCCGCCCAATTTCTCAATTTGAGGCGGCAGCACCTCCTCTGCTCCAGGGGGCCCATGCCTGAAGCTGTGTAAGGGGCCCCATAATTCCTGATGGTGGCCCTAGGTAGGTATGATATTTTTACATTTACTGGGGCCCTGTTAACGTATTGGAATTTGCTGGCAGAATTGCGCGATTCTGCCTGCGATTCCAGAAGTGCAGCAAAACGTGCAATGCACTTGCAGTACCATGATTTCTAAATAGGACCCCAAGTGTGGTACGATTTTGGCGCCTTTTTGGAGCGGAGAGAGGCCTATTCAAAATTAATGGCGCTTCTCCAAAAACTTGCCACGAAAACACAAAAAAATATATGAAAACAGCCTGTAAGACTTGCTGCATGCTAAGGCTACATGCAGACGGGCTGTTTGAGCTGTCAGCGTTAAATCCTGGCATTCAGGGCATCAGTGCTGCATCCTGCTTCACTACCAGCAGCTTAAGGCTGGGTTAACACCTAAATCGGATGTGATGTGACTCACAGCAGGGCTCCGGTGCATCCGGTGCATCCCTGTTCTCCATTTCAGGCCGCCGCGGAGATGTGTGAACCCACTCCATTAAGAGACGGGCACACTCTCCTGTCATGCGAAATGGATGCAGGGAAACCCACATTCAATTTGCGCTAGTGTGTACCTAGTCTTAAGCTGGCCATACATGGTTTAAAATTTGGCCAGGGACTGGCGGGTATCCGATCTATCTATGGGCAGGCTGATTGCTTCCAAGCCGATTTATTGATTGACTCGGGCACAACCAACCTGTTGGATTATTTACATGCGATTACTGCCGTAAAAATTGTAATAATTGTAACCATTGTGTTCTTCCGGCCAGTCTCCCCCCAAACCATAGCACCCCCCCCCCCCCCCACGGCAGAACTCAATAGCACTGCAGGAGGCATTCCCCCCATTAACACTGACTTTATGGGGAAATTTTGCAATTTTCTTTCCTTACACCCATGGTGGAGGGAACGAAGATCGGATCATCTATGGCAGGGGTCTCTAAACTTTGTAAGAAAAACTCCAGCTTACTATCCTTCAGAATTTAGGGGGGGGGGCTGACTGTGACCATCTGAAGTAGAAAATGTCCCAGTATCAGCTGGGGTAAACAATGCCCAATCTTTGGTGTCAATTAGAGGAATTGTGCCCTATTGAATATTAAAAAAAACACTAAAGATAACCCGATTTTTTTGTATAATGTGAAGGATGATGTTAAAATGGAGGTCCCACGAAAAAAAAAAATATTTAAAGCCAACAGCTACAAATACTGCAGCTGCTCACTTTTACTGAATGGACACTTACCTGTCCAGCACGCTTGCGATGTCGGCAGCTGAAGCCGAGCAATCACTCGTCTCTCAGCTGCCCCCGCCAACATCCTCGGTAAGGGAATCAGGAAGTGAAGCGTTGCAGCTTCACTGCCCGGTTCCCTACTTAGCTTGCGCGAGCGGTGCGGCTCATCCTCACTGGTCCCCGCTGTCTACTGGGACCAGTGTGTTTCCCCCCCGAAGATAGCAGGGAGGGACAGGAAGGGGACAGGAAGGGGCGTGACTCCTGCTGGAGTTTATTCCTGGAAGTGGGTGCAAATACCTGTATTATTCAAGTTTCTGCACCCCCCTGAAAGGTTTCAAATGTGACACCGGAGAGGGAGGAGGTTACGAAAAGCAGAGGTTCACTTTTTGTGTGGCCCCCCGGTTTAAGCCAAGTAAATGGATACCTAACATTTCACTCTTTAAAATTGCACACACTTGTGGAATGGCACCAAACTTCAGTACTTAAAAATCTCCATAGGCAACACTTAAAATTTTTATACAGATTACATTGTAGAATTACAGAAGAGATCTAGTGATAAAATGATTGCTCTCGCTCTAACGATCGCGGCGTAAGCAACCTGTGTGTATCTGGCTCTGATACTAGCTAGTGCCTCACCAGCCACTGACCTCACCGCACACACATCCCTGCTGTAAACAAACAGGATTAGGGCCCATTTACATTTTGACAGTGCAATTAGCTGCACCTTAACCCCCCTGCCGGTAAACCCGAGCGCGACTCGGGTTGGATTTTTTATGTAAATAACGATATCCCCGAGTCGCGCTCGGGGTGAATGCAGAGCCTGCAGCGCGCGCTGGCTTACCTGTTGATCCAGGCTGGGTATACTGTACTCACCTTGTCCCTGGATCCAGCGATGCATCCACGCTGTGTGAGCGAGTGGCGTCCTCCATTCGACTCACACAGTGCCCGCGCGCCGCCGATCTCCGTTCCCTGCGACGTAACGGCGCACGGGGGCGGAGACCGGCGGCAAATTCAAAAAAGTAAACAAACACATTACATACAGAATACTGTAATCTTATAGATTACAGTACTGTATGTAAAAAGTACACACCCCCCTGTCCCTAGTGGTCTGCCCAGTGCCCTGCATGTACTTTTACATAATAAAAACATTTTTTTTGTGCCTGCAAACTGTAGATTGTCCATAGCAACCAAAAGTGTCCCTTTATGTCAAAAGTGATTTTAGAGCAGCTAGAAAACAGCGATAATAAATGATAATCACTTGCAGAATTGAGCGATAGCGATTTGTGGGGAAATTCGTCATAAAAAAATAAAAGTAATGACAGCGACAATTCTGCAACTGAGCAAATTTCAGTGATTTTGATTTGATTACATTAGTGAATAATTTTTATTATAATTACATTATTATTTGTTATAATTATTTATAGTTATTTATTATATTATAATTTTATGATTTTGTGTTTCAAACTTTATCATACCCGGGATGTCTACTAGACTCTGGTTTGGACAAATTTAAGCGAGTTATTCCTAAAAATTGCAGGCCTACAGTATAAAACGCAGAATTTCCATGCAAAATAATTGTACCGCTTTTGGTACGTAATTCCAGACAGAATCATACCGCCAGGGAGGTTAACATGTGTTGCGTAAGGCAGCCCATAGAAATGAATAGGCTGCCAATGCACCAAAATGTCCCAAAAGCTGGACATGCCATAAAAATCATAACACAATGCACTATGGTGTGTTGCCATGTGTTGAGGAAAACTGTAGAGCTTGTGCTTTGTCTTAAGCCCCGTACACACAATACGATTGTTGGCAGGGGATTGTCTGTTGACAGACTATTGTCCTAAAATCTGACCGTTAGTACGTTCATTTTGACAATTGTTGTCCAACTTTCGGCCAACAAATGTTTGATCACATGCTAGTAAATTTTCGGTGGACAACGGTTTGTTGTCTAATTTTTGTATGGTCAGTACACAAATCCGTCACACAAAAGTTGAAAGTACATGCTCGGAATCAATGCTCACCAAGCACAAAATTTGCAGAAGGGTGGTGCTCAAGAGCTAATATTCCTCATAGTACGTCACTATGTTCATATTTATGGCACGACAATCGTGTACCGTTAGTATGCAAGACAAGATCCTGACACACACCCTTTTGACAAAAATCAGACGCTCGGTTGGCCAACAATCGTATCTTGTGTGTGCTGGAGTCAGGGCTGATCCGTTCTATAGGCTCACTATGCAAGCCGCTTAGGGGCCCAAAAAGCTGCCGAGGGTCCCCCAAATGACTAGAGGCCCCGCCTGGTGCGAAGTCATTTTCGGCCCCTCACCCCGCGTCTCAACTCGCTGGCTGCATGGGAGAAGAGGTAAGAAGTCAACACCCCCCGCTTCTCACTTTAAGGTAAGATGCCAGAGAGGTCAGGATCGGCACTGGCTGGAGTGCCATTCTAAATGAATTGTACCACAATTTATGTAACATGAGTTGCTGCACGTTGTGTTAATTTATGCATTAATAGCGGTCATATATTAGTAGGAAATTATTACAAACGTCTTCATCACTGTAGTCGAAAAAATTACATTCAAAAGGTTTGCTTTTACTCTTCAATTCCAGAGAAAATTTACTTTCCTAAACAAAAACCACTTTCAGAAATGTGTTTGAGAAACAATTTCCATCCTTCTCCTTCAAATTGTATCATCGTTGCGGTCAAAACAGAACAATTTGACCCCACTAAGCACTAGTGTACCCACTAGAGAGATCCCAATACATCCTGCTCAAACAGGAAGTTTGGCTAAATCTTCCCAATGGGGACATAGACATCAATAAAAGCCTAGCAGATGTTCTAACTCCTCCCCCCATACCCAGTCCACAACAAGTAAAACATTTCAGTCTTCAGATACTGTGTATGCTAACGCCTTGCCCCTCCCAACTGTACGAACATGTTACGATGTATCATTTGTTGGCTGACATTGTACATTGTAACCTGTTTCTCTAATGCTAACAGGGCATAAAGTAAATACATAGTACAACACTTGAAACACTCCAAGGAAAACAAGGAGAGCAATTATCCTTTCATAAAGTAGGTGTGAGATACAGAAGCAAATTGGCATATCAAATGAATCATTAGGAAAAAGATCAGAGGTCAGATCACCATGCGTATTTTTATTATCAATTCTCCTAATAAATATTTACTTCCTCCATTTTTCTGGATTTTATGGCTATTTAGGATCTTAAGTGTAAGCTGGCTATCAGGGGCCGTCCATTAAGGGCGCATGGGCCATTGCATTCTGTTCTGTTGGTGAGGGGTGGGGGGATTTTCCATTAATGACATTTCAGTACGTTCTATTTACACACCAGCATTTCAAAACAGTAGTTTGTGTTGCAGCGGACAGCACCGCAGCACAATGTTGTGAACTGCCCTCAAAGGGAACAAGGCTTTTTACCTTGTTTTGCACTGGCATTGTGCTGGGCAAAGCTGCACCAAGTGTAAACAAGCCCTTTAAGCAGTTAATCTGATCTGGGGCTCCCTGGAAGTGGAACTCTAGGGGTTCCTCCAGAAGTTGCCAGGGGTTGCTTAAACTCTGGCTGATTGACCTCTCATTTTGATGGCACCTATATAGCTCCAGGGTCAATGTCACCTGGTAGGCGCCGTACACACGGCCGAGGTTCTCGCTGAAAATCAGCGAGAACCTCGCTGGAATGCACATTCCAGCGAGGACCTCGGCCGTGTGTACGGTCTCAGCGAGCTTCCCGTCGGGAAGCACGTCGAGCCGAAATAGAGAGCACGCTCTCTATTTCCTCGACGGCCCGCCTGGAAGAATGGCTGGTTGCCATTCCCGACGGGCGGGTCGCCGAATTCGACGGCCGGGAGAGAACCTCGACGGGCGGAACGATGTGTTCTGCCCGTCGAGGTTCTCTGCCGTGTGTACGCGGCCGTAGAGCTAGCTGCATGACCCCAATTATATTTTTAGCTGTCTGTAACGGTGACATTCTGACCACCACTGCAAAGAGGGCATTCTTTACAATTGCCACCAAAGTAAGGGTCCCACTGACCACCAATGAGGTGGTTTTGGAAAAAGTTCCCCAAGGCCTAAAATTATTTCAAGGATTCCTCCTGGGTAAGAAGGTTGAGAACGGCTGCCTTAAAGTGGCTCTACAACCTTAAATATACTCAGTGTAGTGACTGGCCTCAGGTGATACAGAGAGATTAAACAAATCCACTTACATACAGTAAATTGTACCTGTTTATCTGTCGTCTTCTGTCGTCATCTCTTCTCTACAACCATTCAAAATCCAGAACTTATAAAGCTTGTCTGAGCTGTCAGAACAAAGGGGGGTGGAGAGCTGAAATTAGACACTGCAGAGCTCAGCAAGGAGAGCTATGGGAGCTGATTGGAGGAAGAGAAGGACCCACCCCCTTCACATAGCACACAGGGACCAGAGCTGAGGCTGTCAAACACAAACATGTTCTGGAGATCCCTCCTTGTCACCTTTTTTCTCTTGGTGTCAGAAAAACTTGTCAGAAGGGACTCATGCAGATAACAAAGAAAGGAAGCAGCAGACAGAAATGACACTTAGTGCTCTAGTTTAAGACAAGTACACACTATAGAGGGATATGATTTGTTTATTTTTTATGTCTGAGGTTTACAACCACTTTAAAGTGATATTAAACCCTCAATATTTTAGACACTTTGAGCAGCTGATTTAATAGCTTACTGAGTATGCAACTTCTTCATCTTCTTCGTCTTTATTATTTAATCCTTCCCTATGTTCCATTTTAAGCTGGTGCCATGACTTCTGCCCCAGGTTTTCTATTCCAAGGAAGGCTTCTTCCTTTTTTAGCATCCTTTGGAGCCGGCCCTTGCATGTATGGACCAGAGTTGTCTCTCTCTACACTGTATGCATCAATAGAAATGCCCCCTTGTCTAGGATGACAAGACACTCCCCTGCTTCTACTCCTTTCTCCAAACCAACAGAATGGAGACTGCACTGTCCACTGTTAAATCTTTCCTATAAACACCAGAATTTTTAAGAAAGCAGCACTGAGAGAGCAGGAACCAGCAGCATTAAAAGTTGTAGACCACGTGCTGGGGGGCAGAATTTTAACTAATGGTTTCCTAGAGAATGTTTATTTTATTGTGCTCAATACGGTAACGTGCATGTAAACACTCACATATACCCAGTGAAGTCACTGGCCTCAAATAATACACAGAGATGAAACAAATCTCCCTACATAAGTTTTACTTGTATATCTGCTGTCTTTAGCTTTATATACTGTTTACAAAGTGCACGTCCTGTTAGAATTTTCTCTTTTCTGATTCACCTGTGGGTGTGGATTTTTGCCATACACTGTGAAGACAGCTGATTGGAGGAAAGGGACACACCCCCTCCACATAGGCAGAGACTTGCAGAGCTGTGCTGTGAATAGACCAGCTCTCTGCTAAGCTATAGCACCCACCTTGACACAAAATGCAGTCTGGTTTTATCACAGTTAACAGAGAACTTGTCAGAAGTTATCATGCTCATAACAGAGGAATGGAGCAGGAGAAAGCCACAGGACTCAAGGCTTTAAAGAGAGATAAGAAAACACTGCAGATATATGTGCCCAGCTCAAATTTCATGAATCGGGTTTACATCCACTTTAAGCTAAAAAAACGTTTTAATACCACTCAAAGTGTGGACTGGCTGTGAAACGTGTGTAAGCCAATATGTTTTTTTATGGATTAATATCCTTTAAAATTATACTCAGTTTGTTAATAAAAAAAAAAAATGTTTTTAATGTTGCATATAAAGTCTTCCTTCCTACTCGCTAGTTTAGCAGGAACCACAACCAATTGCACAATCCCCAAGATGATCAATTTGTTTAAACTCCGGTTTGCACCGCTCTGCAGATAACTGTTCAGCCCAGTCACTGTAATTTGCAGCGGCACACCAAACCTGTCTGCCCTACGGGGTCTTCTCTTCTACATGAAAGGTGTGGTCTTTTTCAGAGCTCGCATTACTGCATTCTACTTATTTCCTCATGAGCCGCCTTGTAAAGCTCTCTACATTCTGCTATGTTACGAAATAGGTGATGGGAAGAGCTAAGGGGAGGACTTCATAGCTCCCAACTGTCCCTGATTTCGAGGGACTGTCCCTCATTCAAGACAAACTCCCTATGTCCCTCTTTCCTCCTCATGGGTAGATTACCCTCTATTACTTTTCCAGAGACAACCTAAAGTTTGGAGGGGTTTTTACTTAACCACTTGCCTACTGTGCACCTACACCCCCTTCCTGCCCAGACAAAATATAAGCTTCCGGCACTGCGTCGCTTTAACTGACAATTGCGCGGGTCGTGCGACGTGGCTCCCAAACAAAATTGGCGTCCTTTTTTTCCCACAAATAGAGCTTTCTTTGGTGGTGGTATTTTGATCACCTCTGCGGTTTTTATTTTTTGCGCTATAAACAAAAATAGAGCGTCAATTTTTAAAAAAATGCAATATTTTTTTCCTTTTTGCTATAATAAATAACCCAAAAAATATATATAAAAAAAATATTTTTTTTGTTTCCCTCAGTTTAGGCCGATACGTATTCTTCTACATATTTTTGGTAAAAAAAAAAAATGCAATAAGCGTTTTATCGATTGGTTTTGCGCAAAATTTATAGCGTTTACAAAATAGGGGATGTTTTGGCATTTTTTTTTTTTTTTTACTATTAATGGCGGCGATCTGCGATTTTTTTATGGGACTGCGACGTTAATGGCGGACATTTCGGACACTTTTCTGACATTTTTGGGACCATTTACATTTATACAGTGAACAATGCTATAAATATGCATTGATTTACTGTATAAATGTGACTGGCAGTGAAGGGTTAACCACTAGGGGCGGGGAAGGGGGTTAAATGTGTGTCCTATGAGTGTTCTAACTGTGGGGGGGGAGGGGGGGTGACTGGGGGAGGTGACCGATTGTGTCCCTATGTACAAGGGACACAATCGATCTCCTCTCTCCCTGACAGGGACGTGCAGCTCTGTGTTTACATACAGAGCTCCACGTCCCCGCTCAGTTTCTGAGCAATCGCGCATGCCTGGCGGCGTCGTTGCCGGCCGAGCACTGGCACGTGGATCCCCGCAGAGCGGCGTGCGCACGCGCGCCGCCGCGACATGTGGGCGAAGCGCGCCCGTCCGCGGCTTTTTAAAGGGACATCACGTCATATGACGTGATGTCAGGATAATGGAGTCCTCTGCCCACCGTCATTTGACGGTGGGCAGATGACAAGTGGTTAAAGTGGTTATAAACCCTCCAAGCCAACTATTACCTACAGGTAAGCCTAGATTAAAGGGGTAGTAAAAGAAAAAGATTTTTTTCCCTAAATAATTTCCTTTACCTTAGTGCAGTCCTCCTTCACTTACCTCATCCTTCCATTTTGCTTTTAAATGTCCTTATTTCTTCTGAGAAATCCTCACTTCCTGTTCTTCTGTCTGTAACTACACACAGAAATGCAAGGCTTTCTCCCTGATGTGGAGAAAGCCTCTTGAGGGGGGAGGGGGCGAGCAGGAGTGTCAGGACACTCTCTACTTTGCAAATAGAGAAAGGAGACGTGTGTTAGTGGGAGTCCTGACACTCCCGCTTGCCCCCTCCCTCCTCAAGAGGCTTTCTCCACACCAGGGAGAAAGCCTCGCATTACTGCGTGTAGTTACAGACAGAAGAACAGGAAGTGAGGATTTCTCAGAAGAAATAAGGACATTTAAAAGCAAAATGGAAGGATGAGGTAAGTGAAGGAGGACTGCACTAAGGTAAAGGAAGCTATTTAGGGAAAAAAATGTACCTTTACAACCCCTTTAAGGCTTACTTGTAGGTGTTTGCAATATCTCCTAAACCTACATGGTTTAGGAGATATTTGGCAACAAGAATGCAGCGATATCTACGGCGCATGCACGCCATAGACAATGTCACAGGTGCACTGAGCGTGCCGGATTTCTGAATGGCATCGCGCCGGTTCCGCACGCTTGCGCGGGAGTGATGTCATCACCTCTCTGGCCAGTCACAGCGCCGGTGCGGCCATACCCGGAATGCACTCGGAGGAGAGATGGCAGTGGAGGGGAATAAGGAGCGCTTCAGGGGCTTCGATCTCAGGTAAGTCATTTAAATGATCTAGTATGCTATGCATACTAGCTCATTATGTATTTTTCTTGCATGTTTTTTTTTTTTTTTTAGGTTTACTTCCTCTTTAACCAGACAGGGAGCACAGACAGCAATAAAAACTGACAAGTGTTCTAATCCCTCTCCATTCTATCTAAAGCTAAAAAAAAAAACAAGTTTTGCCTTTAGTTACACTTTGATGGGTGGCAAAGTCTGACACGGATTGCCACAGTATGATTTATTACCAGTTACATAGTTACAATTATCCCATGTTTGAACTTCTGTACAATTTAACAGAATGGAAAAATTGTTACATTTTATACAATTTTATTAGAAAAGAAAAACTCCTACAAACCTTCCTCCTGACAGCAGTGCTTTTGCAGAAAAAATGCCTGACGCTTGTAAAAGTGTCTAACGTTTTTTAAAAGCGTTTAGGTGCTTTTAAAGGCCTCAAGTGATTGGGTGTTAATTTTAAAAATGGCGCTCGGGGCGTCCCCGCTGATTAACGCCGAGAATATGTTAATCAGCGAGAGACGGAAATTCACGATCGTACGCGGGCCCGACGCAGTGACTTTCCGACGTTTCCGTAAGCGATACGCGGCGTAAAGAAAAACATGCCCCCTAGGTGGAGTATCCTATGTTAAGTATGGCCGTCGTCATCGCGTCGAATTTAAAAATGTTAGCGTCGTTTGCGTAAAAACGTCCGTGAATGGGGATTGATGTCATTGACGTTCACTGACAGAATTTGGAGCATGCGCACTGACAGTCGACGCATGCGCAGTACGTTCGCCGCGAGATCGCGCCTAGTTTAAATAATACACGCCCCCTACCCGCCCAATTTGAATTCCGCCGGCTAATTTTCGCTACGCCGCCGCAACTTTAGGAGCAAGTGCTATGTGAATAACAGTACTTGCTCCTAAAGATTCGGCGGAGTAACGTAAATGACTTGGACTAAAGGACAGTGCAAGGAGGTTTGCAGGCATTCAGGTGGGGATACTTTTTTTTCTTTCCTGACAAATAGTGATTTTATTTGAGGGACAGTGCTTCAATTGTTAGCCAAGCAGTTGGCTCGTTGTTGCAGTCCAGTCCTGTTCACTTGCATGGGAGAGTTATGCCGCGTACACACGGTCGTTTTTTGCGATGAAAAAAAACTTTGTTTTTTAAAACGTCATTTAAATTGATGGTGTGTGGGCAAAACGTGTGTGTTTTTATGTCTAAAAAAAACGACCAAAAAAAAAATTCAACATGCTTGAATTTTTGTGTCGTTTTTCAAAACGTCGTTTTTTTGTGTCATAAAAAGTGGTGTGTGGTGTGGGCAAAACGATGTTGAAAACGACGTTTTTAAAGCCGCGCATGCTCAGAGGCAAGTTATGAGACGGAGCTTCAATGGAACAGAGTGCCGTCGAACGCGTCTTACGTAACCACGCTTTGCTAGAGCATTTTGGAAAAACGATGGTGTGTATGCAACGTCGTTTTGGAAAATTAAGTTTGAAAAACGTCGTTTTGTTTCATCACTTGAAACGTCGTTTTTTTTCATCACAAAAAATGATCGTGTGTACGCGGCATTAGACAGGTGGGTGGTGTCACCTGTCAAACTCAGGATCTCACAATGAAATTACTGTACTGTGATGTCACAGCTATGTGTACTCAATCCGAATGGACCATGACTGCTTGTAGGTGGGTGGTCACGGCAATAAAAATGTGGATCAGCTACCTGTTTTTACTGCCCCCTGGTCCCCTGTGTGAAAGGAGCCTTGCTAGCAACAATCCTGTCTATGCTCCTTTCAGGAAATCCTAACCCATGCAGTATTTACATTCCACACTGTGCGTCAACCTGTCTTGTTTTGACGTTCTCTGTAGCAATTGAAATGGCATTCCTTCTGGCACCGTCTCACTGAGAGACTATTAAGTCTATGGTTGTGCGTAGAGGTGTGTTTGTAGGAGTGGGCCTCATGTATGAGGCCTTACTTTGTGCACTGGTCCAAATCATTTGGTGGAAGGGGGATTATGGTGTGGGGTTGTTTTTTTAGGAGTTGGGCTTGGCCCCTTAGTTCCAGTGAGGGTTGTAAAGGAAAACATTTTTTTTCATAATAAGCATCATTTACCCACAGACAATCCTCTTTTCACTTCCTCATTGTTCGTTTTTGCACAGAAGTTGCTCTATTTCTTCTCTGTTCTGTTCTGTTCACTTCCTGCTTGTCTGATTTTACTGACCACTGTGAAGGGAGACTTTACTGCGGTGGTCAGTAACATGCTCGCCCCCTCCTGGGAACTACATCTGTGTGGAGACTTCAAGGAGGTGTGAATTACTGGGCGTGCCGCAATACATACTGGGAAATGTAGTTCTTCCATGAACGAGCACCGCAAACCAGGAAGTGAATGAGAGAACAGAAACTAGAACGCCGGAGGTGATATAGATGAAATAATTTAATAGAGGGGGAGCTGTGGTGGCTCAACGTGATTGGCACTGCGCTGACAAGCCGTTCACCTCTGCAGCCAAGGGTTCGGATCAGCCGTTCTCGCTACATGTGAATTGAGTTTGGTGGTCTCAGCCCGGCTCCCGTGGGTGTGCTATGCAAGGTATGCCTGTGCTTAGTACGCCCCACCCCCCCCCCCCCCCCCACAAAAACCACCACACTTGCACGCACACGAAATTGGTTAAAAACAACACCGCACTTTGGCCATGCGGTCCCTAAAATAAAGAGAGGCGAAGGACCTACGGGGCTGCTGGGTGGGCTAGGCCCCTCACACCCTCATAGGGGGAGTCCCTCTGCCCCATTGGGGTCCCGTTGGGCCCAGTTGGGCTCCCAAGAGGAGCAGTAGGGCGGGGTGAGTGGGAGGCCCCCCTTCACACCCGCCATTGCCACCAGGGGCATGGAGAAGGATGGCGATTGCCTCCGGGGGGAGGGTCTGCCTACTCCCAACTCTGGCAGTCCGGCTCCTCTCTCTCGAGTTCACGCACAAAAATACTTTAAAAAAAAATAAAAAATAAAATAAATTAAAAAAAAAGAAATAATTTAATAGGTATTTACTCATTTGTTAACAGAATCATTACACTATTCTGTCTGTCTACCTTGCAGACATTCATTTTAGGCAAAGAGATCCGTACAGGTTTAGGAGATATTCTTTATACTTAAAGGTAAGCCTTATTATAGGCTTACCTGTAAGTGAAAGTGGTAGTATAGAGTATACTACCACTTTAATATATCAATAGTTTATCATAATCAGAGATGAAAAGGGTCATTGCGGCATCATGAATGTGTTGTAGGCAACAAGATAGAATTCATGTCCTACCTTAATTTAATTGTTATTGTATGATATGTGCCTTTATAAATAATTGGAAAATGTGTATGTGATGTAAGGCAATTGTGAGTAGAAATGTTTCCTCCTGAACTGTATCCTCTGCTTCTATAATTAAGACTAGCCCTGGATGAAACGCGTTAGTATAGGTGGATCATGGCAGGATTTGCCCTATGACCATCTCAACTAATAGTCTCCTAAAGATGCTGGTATTTGAGGTGCGTTGACAGTTCAATGTTTGAACAGAACTTTCCCTTGTATAGGCTCCCCAGTACAAGGCCAGGCTGGGACTCCCCTCTCATCCTTCCCCTTCTCCTCCATCTTAGTCACAGATATAAAATGGCACCTTATATCTGAGCATTAATTTTTTTCTTTGAAGAACACAAGCGTGCAAGTTCACATACTGTACATACCTGTTTTACTTTTTAATTGCCTGGCAGTCCAATCATGTGTGTGTTTATTGAGTCAACACTCCAATCACCAATTTAATCTCCAGGAAACAATAGGGAAAGGCTGGGAAAACCCAGCTGAGGCTGACACATGGCTTTTATTTTGAAGACTCAATACATGGCTCAAATTTTTGGCGGATTCCTGAATTGTCCCAAATACAAGTAGTGGGTGGCCCAGGCAGTTGGCACCACACAGCTCCACAAAAGTCGACTTTTCAATCAGCTTTTGTTGAAGGAGAGAGCTGGAAAATTGTCAGCCGAATAGAGACTGTATCAAATAAGATGCAACCACTGTCTGGGTGTTCTGCGGGTACCAGCTATTAAAGTTGTTGTAAACCCTTATGCCGCATACACACGATCGGGCTTTTGCCTGGCCAAAACACCGATGGAATTCTCTCGGAAAAATATAGAATTCCGATGCAATTCATCAGAATTTCCGATGAAAAATCTCAGATGGGGCTACACACGATCGGAAAATCCAATTGAAAAAGTCCATCGGGAATTCTGATCATGTGTACGGGGCATTACAGACCACTTTAACCTACAGATAAGCCTAGATTAAGGCTTACCTGTATAGGTGCAACAAATATCTCATAAACCTACACAGTTTAGGAGATATTTGCAGAAAAGACAGCACCGATGTCTACGGCAACCACAATTTCTGGTAAGTAAAAAATATTTATTTTTCCAATTTTTTTTTTTTTTTAATCATTTTTTAAATTATTTTTCTAGGGCGGATTTCCACTTTAAGTACTGCAGCATAGCTGATTGGCTTCTTGTGCTGCTTCTCCCTCCCCCAGTCAAAACTATGCTGTTCACATAGTGGATTTCAATTGAAATTCAGGTACTTACACTGTTTGCATTTAAATAAAATGCATATGATGATGTAATAATGAATATATCTGCCTGCAGTTCGGATTTAAAGTGTTCCTCTACCCAAACATATTTTTTATTTTTGGATTTTATGACTAATATAAGTATAGAGTCATAAGATAATGATTATGTCTAAATCTGAGCTCTGATCTGTTTTTGTCCTAAACAAGATAAGCTGGTAAATCCATCTATACTCTATACTGCCTTACACATTTAACAGCATTCCAGCTGGGACAAGGTAAGCACAGAGGTTGTTATTATAGAGTTAGACCTTTGTGTCACTTTGTGCCTGATGTTAGCCAGGGAAAGAATTAAAGGTCCTGTCTACAGTTATGTCCCTTTTGTCCCCAGCTGCTGGGATGGTTGGAGTATTAAGTCAGAGTTATCTTACCCCCAAACACTGAGCTGTCCTTATACAATGGACCCCACTGTGAGCCCCCAGCATGGGGTCAGGAGAAGAAAACAGGTACAAGACAGGTGATCACATTATTACCATCCCACTCCTCCATGGGATTTCATTATCAGCAACAACATTGCACACACATACAAATTTGTTTTATTTTGCTTTTTTATTCCAATGGATCCGTTCTGTTATTTTCTCAATACACATATTGAAGATAACCATTCATAAAAAATAACGATCCTGTCTATTCTTCCCTAACTAGACAGTGTAGTGTCAGAGATCATTGTGTAAGAGAATACCTATCCCTACAACTGAAATAATAATATATATATGTACATAAATTAGATTTATATAGTTGTATAAAATAAGGATTACGGTCCTCTCTTTTTTGATCCTAATCAACAGAGAACGTCAGAGAACAGGGTGTAAGAATCTGTCTGCAAATATATATATATTATATATATATATAAGATATAATATATAATGTATAACAGTCCACCCTATTGATAATTAAACAGTGCACAGTATCAAGAGTGTATCTATCTATACACCTGAAATATAACTATACTCCCTATACTTTTATGTATATATTATGTAATACAGTATATGTATCAACGTCCGTCTCTGGTGCTAAAAAAAGTGTCAGAGATTAGGGTGTAATATATATATATATATATATCATTTTTTTTCAATATAATAACACTATGTATAATTACAGTGCCCACCATCTTAAAAAGAAAAGGGGCAGATTCACAAAGACGTAATATTCCGCTGCGTAATCAAAATACGGTACGCTGCCGTATTTCACCAGACTCTACACCGAATTCAGGTAGTTTTTTTGCGCGTACGCTATTGTGTCGTATTTTTTTTCCGCCGCGCAATCGAAATACGTGATTAGGGGGCGTGAAGCATTTAAATTAAGCGCGTCCCCCGCGACGATCGAACTGCGCATGCTCTGTTCAGGAATTTCCCCGCCGTGCATTGCGCGAAATCACGTCGTGACGTCATTCGTTGTTTTTGAGTAGCGGCGTTAACGAACATTCCTATTCCCGGGACGACTTACGTTAAAAATAATAAAAGACATCGGAAAACGTTGAAATTCGACGCGGGAAACGACGGCCATACTTAACATGGGCTTCTAATATTAGACCAGCAAAAAGCAGGTATAGTGAAACGAAAAAAAAAGATGACTAAAGGTGCGTAAGAGATTGCGTTGAAAGTGCGAAATTTTTGTGGATTGCAGGCAAAAGCTCATTTAGCATACCCCGACGGCGAAAAACAACAGGAAGTCCGCCCATGGCCGCAATTTTCTGGCAGCGTAGATCTGAAGCGTACTAACACGTAATACAGTCGAAATGAAGCCCGCAGGTGTCTTTTCATGGTTTGAGGATTTCGACTAGCGTAAAAGCCAGTAAGTCGAATTACTCCCAGTCTAACAACATTTACACAGGCGTATTCGCTTTGTGAATCTAGGCCAAAGTATTTACACACTGTCTAACTTCTTTTATATTTATATATATTATATATATATATATATCATTATAGATAATAGTTGTTATATATATATACATTCATAAAATGTATATAACTGTCTGTACCTGTTGGTGTATTACATCATTTCTGTATATAATATATTTATAATAATTTTGATAATATATATAATATATGTATTTATAATGTGTATTAAAATATTGATAATAACAGTACACACCATTCTTATGAAGAAATTCTGTATTTACAATGGTCTAACTTCTTGTAATAAATATAATAATATATATATATATTATATATATATAATAGTATATATATTATATATATACTATACTCTATATAATGTATACTGTTGCACAACCAATTGGTTGTTATATAATTCATGTATTATTAATAACAATTAAGTATATTATTTATATTATATATAAAACACCATCTCTAAAGAAAAAATATATACTTATTTATATATATATAATATATATATATATATATATATATAATAATATATATCATATCAATGTAATAATAATGATGTATAATAATACATACACACCAATAAAGAAAAAATAAAGAAAAAACTGTATTTATGTCTATTTCTTATATATTATATATTATATATTATAATGTAAACTGTTGCACAACCTGTTGGTGTTATATAACTCCTGTATAATAATAATATTTTATATATATATATATATATAATATTATATATATATATATATATATATATATATATATAAATCAATGTAATAAAATTGAATGTATAATTACAGTACACACCATCTTATAAGAGAAAAAACTGTATTTACAAATGTCTAACTTCTTTAATATAATATATATATACATATATATAATATAATATATATTATATATATATATATATATATATATAATGTAAACTGTTGCACAACCTGTTGGTGTTATATAATTCCTGTTATTAATAATAAACAATAATTAATATTTATATTAAATATTATATATATATATATATATATATATATTATAAAAATTCAATGTAATAAAATGATGTATAATTACAGTACACACCATCTTAAAAAGAAGAAACTGTATTACAATTATGTCTAAAATATTATTATATAGGATATATTTATATACAGCTTTTTATATATATAATATGATAATACAACCTAGCGTATATATTTTATATATTTATTATATATATATATATATATATAAAATATGGGCGGAACTTCCTGTTGTTTTATTTTCATATTATTTTTGCCTAGAATCCACAAAATATCGTAAACGCAATCTATTGCATTAATTTATTTATTTTGTCTGTTTCACTGTGCTGGTGTTATATTAGACACTCCTGTATAAATAATAACGTTTTTATTTTATATATATATCCGGGAATAGGAAATATATCAAATACGAATTATATACGCAAATGCACGGCGGGAAATGAACATAGCATATCGAATATCGCGGGACGCGCTAATAACATCCCCCTTATTATGTATAATTACAATACAGTAAAAAAATACCTATTATATATATATATGATATACGGCATCTTCTATTACATAGCGGTAAGAAGAATCAGCATTTACAAATGTCTACTTTCTCTAATAAAATATATACTATCTGCAGTGTACACATCAATGAATGAATATTGTTTGTCAATATTCCTAAGCATGTAATGTGAAAAGATACAATACAAATACAAGAAATCTTTTTCTTTTAGAAATGTGTAAATCTGTAGCCAGGTCTTTTTTCCTCTTTGTTGTCTGAGTGTATTTTCTGTTTTTGTAGATGATTACAAAGAGGAAGTTGTAACACATAAAAATAAAACAGTTGAGAAGTCCCAGTGACAGTTTAATAGTCTGAGCCCCTGTATGATCCAGGTGAGGGGGAGCAGTCCTGGGATAGACCCCCCATCATCTGGGACTTGTCTGTTAGAGTCAGCCTTGCCCCAGGCCAGTGAATGGGCCATTGCTGGTGGCTCCTTTGTCTCAGCATTCTTCAGCAAACACTCAGATGAGGCAGGGCAGGACTGAGCTGCTCGAACCGGTCGGACAGGTAAGGAGGGCTTGTTGACACCGTTATATTTGCAGCACGCATGCTCCCAGCGCCAGTTCCTGCTCATGTCCACCTTTTCTCGGAAGGTTTAGCTGAGGCTCCCGGGTGGATCGGATTAGCGGAGGGGACATCGGATCGCCTCCTGTGTGATCAGCTGCCCGTTAGAGACATTCCAGGACCGGGAGGGGAAGGGAAAGGTGCCCGCGGGGGTCTGCCAGGTGAGAAGTTCCAGGCAGCCAGGTGATCGTCATGCCCAGAGCTTTCCTGGTGAAGAGAAGGACCCCACCGCCTGTAGTCCGCAGCTGGGATGAGCTGCCAGACGAGGAGAGAGCGGACACCTACATACCAGGTAGGTACATACCTCTGCAGGACTACAGATCGCAGCATGTCACCACGAGGCTTGTAATGCCACCCAAAGCCAACATAGAATTCCTTATCCCAAATGTAGATCTGTGTGTTCCCATCCAGGATCTGTATGTTTTGTGGTGGCATTTTCTGGATCTAATGGCGGTATTCCTATAGATCGGGGTTCTCCATTGTATTACATCTCATGCCCCCTGTACCCCCCTCCTGGGATGGCTCACCTTCTTCCCAATGTATATATTAACAGATCCCTGCATTTCTCTAGACATGAGGCTCATTTCACAGCTAGAATACTCCAGAATAAAGACAGTTATGTAGAATAAAGTGACAGTTATTTTCAACTGGATCAAGATTTGAATATTACAGTTACATGGCCTTAATACAGATATTTGTGCTGAAGCTTTGTGAATCAAGCCTGTGGTGTCCCTTAAGTTTATCTGATTTATAATTGGCTGGATAACCTTTTAGTAAATAGAGGAAGAATCCATCAGAAGCCCCCTTGGGGTATATCTGGTCCTGGCTGCAGAGAACCATTGCAGTAAATAGAGGAAGAATCCATCAGAAACCCATTGGGGTACACCTGGCCCTGGCTGTACTATAGAGAACCATTGCACTAAATAGGGGAAGAAGCCCCCTTGGGGTACACCTGGCCCTGGCTGCAGAGAACCATTGCACTAAATAGAGGAAGAATCCATTAGAAGCCCCCTTGGGGTACACCTGGCCCTGGCTGTACTATAGAGAGCCGTTACAGTAAATAGAGGAAGAATCCATCAGAAGCCCCTCTTGGGGTACACCTGACCCTATCTGTACTATAGAGAACCATTGCAGTAAATAGGAGGAAGACCCAATCAGAAGCCCCCTTGGGTACAACTGGCCCTGATTGTACTATAGAGAACCATTGCAGTAAATAGGAGGAAGACCCAATCAGATGCCCCCTTGGGTACAACTGGCCCTGATTGTACTATAGAGAACCATTATAGTAAATAGAGGAAGAATCCATCCGAAGCCCCCTTGGGGTACACCTGACCCTATCTGTACTATAGAGAACCATTGCAGTAAATAGGAGGAAGAACCCATCAGAAGCCCCCTTGGGTACACCTGGCCCTGGCGGTATTATTGAGAACTAATATAGATGTCTACATCACCTTACTGCTTTTTGCTGACCACCAATCTGATTGTAGATCTACTAACAATTAGTAAAGGAGCTTTTCTGATTGGATCCAGATTGAAGGAATGGTCGGCAGGCCCTTACTTTACATGTTTTTTGGTCAACAGGATCTTACAGAGATTGTACAAACAGGTTGTAAGATGTATGATATGCCGAAGGCAGTGTGCAGAAGATACTGGGGTTTGCCCTGTACTTATGGGGCAGGAAGGCTTATGGAGGAAAGGTTCTTATTGACTGGAAGGTCCAGCTCAGCCTTCCTAACATGGAAGAACCCTTGGAAAACCTTGTTTTGGGTCTCAAAGAACCTCTGCTAATAATTACTATATCTATAGCTCATGGTTGTGATGAACCTAAGGAACAATGCTCCTTGCATATAGGGTCAGTAGAAAAAAAACACCCTTTTATATAACTAAAAAGACCATGTGTGTCAGTAGTTACTCATATGAAAGGCAGAAGTTGCTCAAAGAACCTCTAGCAACCTCTGGAGGAACCTTGGTGGAGAAAGGCTGGGCTGAGTTCTTGCTTAGAGGATTTAGGGGTTGTATGATCGTTTGAAGGTACTGTGCAGAACATAATAGGCTGCCTAGGACTTCATTAAAGGATCACTAAAGGATTTTTTTTTTTAGCTAAATAGCTTCCTTTACCTTACTGCAGTACTGGTTTCATGTCCTTATTGTTCATTTTTGCTTTGAAGTTGCTGTAATCCTGCTCTGATCTCCACACTTCCTGCTTGTCTGTTCCCTTATAACCACAGTACTGGGAGCTTTCTCACGGTGGTCTAAGCTGTCATTACTGTGTGTCTAAAACTTCCCAGAACCAATCAGATTCATTTTAAAAACAAAACACTGCCCTGGATTTGTTTGTTTTTGTTCTGTGTGTCTATTTCTACTTCACAGAAACATGAAGCCAGTTCCAAAGTGAAACTAACCTGCAGGCACATTATATGATTGATTTTTATCTATTTTTAATCATTTTGAAAAGGAATCAGTTAACTTTTATGTCTCTATACCCTGTAAACAGTCATTTCAGCAAAAAAAATGTTTTTCCTTTAGTGACCCTTTAATGTTCTGTGCCTTTCTCTGGATTAAATGTGGGGTTCAAACTAAGTAACTATGTAATATAAGACACACTAAGGGGGGATTTACTAAAACTGGTGAACAGAGTCTGGTGCAGCCATGCATATTATTATTATTATTATTATTATTATTAATAATAATTATTATTTAGTAACTTATTAAGTTACTAAATAATTATTAATAATAATAATAATAATATTATTAATAATTATTATTTAGTAACATATTAAGTTACTAAATAATTATTATTAATAAATAATAATAATAATAATAATAATAATTTAGCAACTTATCAGCTTCTCCTTTGGATCAACTGTGGGTTTCAACCTAAGTAACTATGTAATATAAGACACACTAAGGGGGGATTTATTAAAACTGGTGAACAGAGTCTGGTGCAGCCATGCATATTATTATTATTATTATTATTAATAATAATTATTTAGTAACTTATTATTAAGTTACTAAATAATTATTAATAAAAATAATATTATTATTAATAATTATTATTTAGTAACTTATTAAGTTACTAAATAATTATTATTAATAAATAATAATAATAATTTAGTAACTTATCAGCTTCTCCTCTGGATCAACTGTGGGTTTCAACCTAAGTAGCTATGTAATATAAGACACACTAAGGGTGGATTTACTAAAACTGGTGAACAGAGTCTGGTGCAGCCATGCATATTATTATTATTATTATTATTAATTATTTAGTAACTTAATAATAAGTTACTAAATAATTATTAATAATAATATCATTAATAATTGTTATTTAGTAACTTATTATTAAGTTACTAAATAATTATTAATAATAATAATAATAATAATTATTATTATTATTATTATTTAGTAACTTATCAGCTTCTAACTTCAGCTTATTAAATTAAACTTTGAAAATAAAACCTGATTGTTTTCTGTGCACATCTAGTTTTAGTAAATCCCCCCACTAATCTTTAGAAAATGTATCTTTTTCTAATTGTATTATTTCTGGCAGACTTTGGTAAACTTTCTGGAACTTGTCCCAGGTGCCATGTTGTCCTGTGTTGTGTCCTGGGAACAATGAGACCCATTTAGCCCATAACCCTTGTATTGTGCTGTGAGCTGAGCGCCAGCAGTGAGCCTGGCCAGGTGTGAGCGTCGCTCCTGCTCCAGGCAGCGGTATACCGGCGCTGGGTGCGCACCAAGCTGCCTTCCCTCTTAATCTAACGGAAAACTCCACACCATCACTTGCAAAGCACGTCCTATGTGTTTGCTTTATGCCATTGACTTGTTAATGAGAGCCTTGTACGGTGAGGTTACACCCTCAGTTCAAACACTGCAATGGGAGGAAAAGAGACTCACCTGCCTCCCCCTCCCCCTCTCCCTCCCTCTCTCTGCTGATTGTTGCTCTTGGGGAAAAGGGATCAGCTTTACATATTTGCCTTTCATTTGAGAAGAAGGAAAAAAAAAAAGCTTTGAGTAACTGTTCCCTGCAGCCAGGTGATGCTAACCCCTTTGTGTGTTATCTGCAGACAGTATAGACTGCATCTTCAAGTATGTGACTGAGGACAGCTTGAGTAACAGCAGCAGTGGAGGGGACCCAAGAGCTGACAGTCCAGAGAGGGCCAGCAGTGACTCCAGCCTCTGTAATGGGAGTCTCACCACCCCCAGTAGCCTTGACCAGTGTGGAGATGCCTTGTCTCCTGAAGCAGAAGGAAGCAGCCAAGAGAATGCTGAAGAACAGGCTTTGGACCTCAAGCGATCACCTGTCAGACCCAAAATAAAGGTATTTCTAAATATGTTTTTTAAGGGTTAAAGTGGATGTAAACCCAATTTTTTTATGTCACAATGTACAGTATAAGATTTCCTGTCACCTGTGCCCAGTCTTGCCACACATAGTTAACCCAGCTCCAAGCAATCCTCTTTTATTGTTCAGTGAAATAAAACAGACTTACAGAGAAAAACCATAGTCCGTCCCGCCCCCTTGCTGTGAGTGACAGGTTATTTACACATCTCATGCACTAGCTTGGAGACAGGTATTATTTTTTAATTCCCATTCCCACTTCTTTTCTGAAGTCATGTGGTTACTTTTATGGATTTTGACTGGATGTTAGTGATCATAGCAGAATTCAGTGTAAGGGGAGTGTACTGACAACACGACTCCACCCACAGAGCTCCAGACAACAGACCCTCCCACAGAATCTGCAGTTTTTCAGTTCTTATAACAGACAGAGGGGAGACATTTGACAGGTAAGGATACATGCAGGAGGCATTTATATCCTTATAGATCAGCACTCTGGCAGTAGTTTAGAAAGGATGAGAGTGGGTTTACATCCACTTTAAGGCAAATTTCCAAACTCTTTGCTGCAATTATAAAGAGACAAGAATCTCTGGAGGTTGTCAGCAGCAAGACGTGTTGTCAATCCATAGATCTACTGGCCATACATACTTTGATAAATGATCAATGTGGATTTTGATCGATGGATGGAAGATACGAATGTAATGCTGGCTATACACTATACGTAAAATCGTCCGAACCCATTTTCGAAAAACGAACGTTTGGCCATGAGCGCAAACCATAGTGCCATCATGTAATGATGATAAATCGTTCAGTGGACATAAATAAAAAAACATTTTTTTTTTTTTTTTTTACATATACCTAATGCAGACAGTTCAAACGGGAAACACATTAACCTTTCAATTTATCGTTCGTTCGGCTCAAAAACGTCCCAACCGTTATTGATTTTGTGCCCATTAACTGTTCGAAAAACGAACGTCTAAACGACCGAACCTTGGACGATTTTTCGTATTGTGTATGGCCAGCATTAGTTATCAATTGCATTTCTGTTTTCACCATGCAGCCTCACAATCTAATTCAGGGGTCTCCAAACTTTTTAACCACTTAAGGACCGCCTACTGAACATTTATTTCAGCAGAATGGCACGGCTGGGCACATCAACGTATATATACGTTGGTTCTAGTACCCAGCCGTGGGTCACGGGTGCGCGCCCGCGGCGCGCTCCCGTGACCCGGTCCGAAGTTTCGGGACCGCGGGACTCACGGACCCGATCGCCGCACTCCAGCGGCGATCCGGAAGCCCGCGGCGCGCTCCCGTGACCCGGTCCGTAGCTCCGGGACCGCGAGATTAGCGGACCCGATCGCCGCTGGAGTGCGGCGATCGGTCCCCGGAGCTGAAGAACGAGGAGAGCCGTGTGTAAACACGGCTTCCCCGTGCTTCACTGTGGCCGCAGCATCGATCACATCATTCCTGTTATAGGGGGATGTGATCGATGATGTCACACCTACAGCCACACCCCCCTACAGTTGTAAACACACACAGGGAACACACAAATCTTACAGCGCCCCCTTGTGGTTAACTTCCAAACTGCAACTGTCATTTTCACAGTAAACAATGCAATTTAAATGCATTTTTTGCTGTGAAAATGACAATTGTCCCAAAAATGTGTCAAAATTGTCCGAAGTGTCCGCCATAATGTCGCAGTCACGAAAAAAATCGCTGATCGCCGCTATTAGTAGTACATTTTTTTTTATAAAAATGCAATAAAACTATCCCTTATTTTGTAAACGCTATAAATTTTGCAAAAACCAACCGATAAACTCTTATTGCGATTTTTTTTTTTTACCAAAAATAGGTAGAAGAATACGTATAGGCCTAAACTGAGGAAAACAATATATATATATATATATATATTTTGGGGGGATATTTATTATAGCAAAAAGTTAAAAATATTGCATTTTTTTCAAAATTGTTGCTCTATTTTGGTTTATAGCGCAAAAAAAGGGGAAAAAAGGACGCCAATTTTGTTTGGGAGCCACGTCGCACGACCGCGCAATTGTCAGTTAAAACGACGCAGTGCCGAATCGCAAAAAGGGGCAACGTCCTTTACCTGCATTTTGGTCCGGGTCTTAAGTGGTTGAACAAAGGGCCAGTTTACTTTCCTTCAGATGTTAGGAGGGCTGGATGTTGGTTATAGTGGGAGGAATTATACCCAATTGTCGGTGTCAGTATGGGAAATGGTACCACATCATTGATGTCAATGGGAAGAACAGTGACCCGTTATTAGTGTCAGTGGGAGGAACAGTGCCCTGTTGGTGTCAATGGAAAGAACAGTGCCCCATTATTGGTGTCAATGGGGAGAACGGTCCCCCGTTATTGGTGTCACGGGGAAGAACGGTTCCCCCATTATTGGTGTCACGGGGAAGAACGGTTCCCCCGTTATTGGTGCCACGGGGAAGAACGGTTCCCCCGTTATTGGTGTCACGGGGAAGAACGGTTCCCCCGTTATTGGTGTCACGGGGAAGAACGGTTCCCCCGTTATTGGTGTCACGGGGAAGAACGGTTCCCCCGTTATTGGTGTCACGGGGAAGAACGGTTCCCCCGTTATTGGTGTCACGGGGAAGAACGGTTCCCCCGTTATTGGTGTCACGGGGAAGAACGGTTCCCCCGTTATTGGTGTCACGGGGAAGAACGGTTCCCCCGTTATTGGTGTCACGGGGAAGAACGGTTCCCCCGTTATTGGTGTCACGGGGAAGAACGGTTCCCCCGTTATTGGTGTCAGTGGGAGGAATAGTACCCAATAATTGAGTCAGTGGGAGCAATAGTAATCCATCAATGGTGTGCCATGCCATCAATTGTCGCCACTGTGCCATGCCTTCAAATGCAGCCAATGTGCCCATCAATTGTCACCACTGTGCCATTAATTGTCATCACTGTGCCCATTAATTGTCACCACTGTGCCATGCCATCAATTGTCACCACTGTGCCATCAATTGTCGCCACTGAGCCATCAAACACAGCCACTGTGCCCACATCAATTGTCGCCACTGTGCCCACATCAATTGTCGCCACTGTGCCCTGTAAAATGCTGCCCCCTTGCCTCCCCGCCCGGCACTTACCTTTCTGGGGTCAGCCATCCTCCTCCCACGGTCCCTCGATGTCTTCTCCTGCCCTCGGCCATCTAAATAGTGGGCGGCAGCAATAATACACAGATTCATGCAATGCATGAATCTGTGTATTGTATACAGTGGCGGTGCGGAAGCGAGAGGGGGCAGCTCCTGCGCCCTCTATGGACGCACCGCCACTGTAACTTGAAGGGTTATTAATAATTCTCTTTGAATCCATTTTGTGTTTTGTTTTCATAGAAGCTCGCTTTGGGATTCTATGATGTGGTCAAGAAATGATTGACACGCTTATTTTGTAGTGGTATCTATAACATATTTAATAAATCTATATTAATACGTGGTGCCTTGTTCCCAGCAGTTGCTATGTAATGTGATTTGTATTACTAGTTGCTTTTGTAGTTTTTATAGTGTCAGGAAATTGTTGTTGCTTAGATGTTAGGGCGCCAAATGTGTAATTTTATAGTTAAAACAGTTTTGTGGAGGAGCCAAAAAAAATGGATAGTCAGTCACTAGTTAATTCATCTATTTGTGATCAGGAGAATCTGTGAAAGTGCTACTTGTACAATATTATAGCCTTGATGTTTCTGAAGAGTTGGGTGTCATTAGATACAGTGTTTGTAAAATGTTATGTATACAGAAACCTTTTCTTTTTAATTTATTACAAAGTATCCAGTACTTCTCTTCAGGGGATTGGTGTTGGCGGATGAACACTAAAGCCTTTGATCTTTGTGACAGATTTGTTTTCCTTTTACAATTCAATGATCAGTTAAAAAGGAACTGTTTTGTACAAAGTTTTCAGCAGGTTCAATATTATTTCAAAACGGTCTGCTTGTACAAAAAAAAAAAAAAAAAAAAGAAAAAATGCCCCCCCCAAATTAAATAAATGATAAAAAAAAATACAAAAGGATCAAAAAACATGCATGTTTATTTTACAAATAAAAGACAATACTTTAATTTTTTTAAGCCTTTTATGAAAAAAATATATACAACTGTAGAATAACATGAATGTGTATTGAAAAAATAGTCAAATTAAATAACATTTTATTTTTAGGTGGTTAAAGTGACACTAAAGATTCCCGTTTTTTTTTTTTTTTTTTTTTTAATATATATAACAAACATGTTATACTTACCTCCACTGTGCAGTTTGTTTTGCAGAGAGTGGCCCCGATCCTCCTGTTCTGGGGTCCTACGGCGGCTCTTGCGACTTCTCCCCGCATTATTACAACCCCCTCTGGGAAGCTCTCTCCTGAGGGGGTTACCTTCCGAGCGCGCTCCTGTGTCATACACTCGGCATCCATAGACGCCAAGTGTATGACTCGGCCCCGCCTCCCACGTCATTGGATTTGATTGACAATGGAGCCAATGGCTGCGCTGTTATCAATCTATCCAATCAAAGCTGGGACTCCAAGAAGAGAAGGACGGTGGGGGTGCGCCCACGGAAATTCGGGGCTCAGGTAAGTAAAACGGGGGGCTGGATACTGCAAGGTGTTTTGTTTTTTTTTGCTGAGTGCTTTACAAAATACTTAAAGCGGAGTTCCACCCAAAAATGGAACTTCCGCTTAATCCCCTCCCCCTTACATGCCACATTTGGCATGTAATTTTTTTTGGGGGGGGAGTGGGGGCTTCAGTAGGAGTGGGACTTCCTGTCCCACTTCCTGCTTCCGCCGAGGGGCTGGTAAGGCGATTAGGCCTAATCACCTTACTGCAGCCCCTCCCTTTGGCGATCGTCTAGGACACTGACAGGTCCTAGACGATCCCCTGTCCAATCAGCGGCGGGCCGCACCGCATGTGCAGTGCGGCTCGCGCATGCGCAGTGGGTGCCTTCGGCTTCACGGCCGGGTGCCCACAGTCGCAATGAGGATGCCGGCCGGGGAGGGGGGGAGAGGAGCGGAGCCCCGGTCGGCGCGTCACTGGAACGTGGAGAAGGTAAGTGTCTGTTTATTAAAAGCCAGCAGCTACACTTTTTGTAGCTGCTGACTTTTAATAAACATTACATTTGGGTGGAACACCCTTTTAAATTGGATGTAAACCCAAACAAAAAAACATTTTTTTTTTTTATGTCACAATGTAGAGTATAAGATTTCCTATCATCTGTGCCCAGTCTTGACACACAGAGTTAATCCAGATCTGAGTAATCCTCTTTTAATGTTCAGTGAAAATGAACAGCCTTCCAGATAAAACCCTGCCTAAATAAAAAGTCTGTTTTCTCTCTCCTTGCTTTGAGTGACAGGTTATTTACATATCTAGCTTACATAGTTACATAGCTTGGACATGTTTATGTTATGTTATGTTTATCATAACATGAGGTATAAAAAGTGAGAAATCCACCCCTCCCCCACATAACACATCCTGGTAATATACAATGAACTTTGGATCACCTCATGTTATGATAAACATGTCCAAGCTAGATTTGTAAATAACCTGTCACTGAAAGCAAAAACAGAGAAACAGACTTTATAATTTGGCAAGTTTTTATCTGGAATTCTGTTCATTTGCACTGAACATTAAAAGAGGATTACTCAGACCTGGATTAACTCTGTGTGGCAAGATTGGGCACAGATGATAGGAAATCGTATACTCTACATTGTGACATCAAAAAAAAAAAAAATTGGGGGTTTACATCCACTTTAATTTATAGGCAAAACCTTATTTTTTTTTTTCGTTTTGAATAGAGCAAGAGAGTGTTATAACCCCTGTCAGATTTTTTTATTTATTTTTGCAGCCCCCCACTTTTTTTTACTTACCTAGAAGGGGACACGCACACCAGCTCCAGCGGCTCTCTTGCATCCTCATTGGATAGATCGATAGCAGCGGGAGCCATTGGCTTCCACTGCTGTCAATCAAACTCAGTGACACAGGAGCTGGGGGGCAGGGCCAAGTCCCGCTGTCTGTGTCAATGGACGCAGCAGTAGGACTCGGGAGCGCACCTGCACGAGGGTTCCCATGGAATGCGGCTCTCCGTGGGGGGCACTCGAGAAGAGGAGGAGCCAGGAGTGTCGGGGCTGCTCTGTGCAAGAGCAGGTAAGTATGACATGTTTGGTGATAAAAAATAAATAAAAATGAACCTTTAGAACACCTGTATTTATAAGTGCACTTGGTCATAGTGCTTGCTCACGCTATGTGTGGTGATAGGCATATTTCCACAGTGGATAAATGCCAGTCACCACTAGGGCACATAAAAAAAACATTGTTTTTGATGTGCCCCATTCACACTACAGCCCTGGTATGATGTGTGGCGTGTTGTGGTGCAAAAACGCAGCATGTCTGCATTTTTCTGCACTGCATTGGATGTCAAGATAAAAAAAGTAAATTTAGCATCCTGTAATTAAAAAGACAAAGAACTCCAAACATCTAAATGGGGTATTTATTAAAACTGTAATAGATAACCCCCTGATATGGGCTTTAATGGAGGGTGTAGACATGTGCAGTTCGCTCCGAATTAAAATTCGAATTTAGAATAGTACCGAATTTAAACAATGAAATTCGAATTCGGAAGAAATAGTTTTTGAATAGTTTTCAAACTCAAAAGCTTTTCAAATTCGAATAGTTTTCCCATTTCCAAAGAGAATACAATAGAATAGAAAATAAAGGAATAGAATAGAAAAAAATAAAAAAATAATTCTATTCTATTTCTTTTATTTTCTATTTTATTCTGTTGGAAATTGGAAAACTATTCAAAATTAATTTGAAAACATTTCTAATTGATTTGAAAACGAATAAACAAAACAAATCCAGTAAACAAATTAAACAAATGAAACAAATTTATGCAATAACAAATAAAAACAAAACCAAATAATTTTTTTTTCATTCTGCACATGTCTAGTAGGGTGGCATATGACTGCTGTGACTGGATCTCGCGGTGGTCACATAATCAAGAGGTTGTCTCACTGGCTCCCGATCAACAGCCCTCAGTCACGGCTTCTGGAGTCAGCTCGGTCAATGTGCTGTGAATGCTCTCTAGGCACACAACCAGTGCCAGATTTATAAGGGGGCAAAAGGAACAATCGCCCCAGGCCCCCTTGCTTCTTTTCCCTTGAGTCTTCAGTACTGTGTTGAGGAAATTGTCCAGCCTTAACCAAGCTCAGATCATGTCTAATGCCGCGTACACACGATCATTTTTTGTGATGAAAAAAAACGACGTTTTCTGTGAAGTAAAAAACGTCGTTTTTGAAACGTCACTTTCAAAGACGATGTTGCATACACACCATCGTTTTTTTCACAAAAAACGAGGTTACGTTCACCACACTTTTCCATTGAAGCTCGCTTCATAACTAGCTTCTGGGCATGCGCGGGTTGAAAAACGTCGTTTTAAACGACGTTTTTGCTACACACGGTGACTTTTTGTGAAACAAAAAACGACGTTTTGAAAAACGACACAAAAAATTCAAGCATGTTGGAATTTTTTTTGGGTCGTTTTTTTTAAGACAAAAAACAACGTTTTGCCCACACACGATCAATTTAAATGACGTTTTAAAAAACGACGTTTTTTTTCATCGCAAAAAACGACCGTGTGTACGCCGCATAACTCCATCTCAACAGACAGTTATACACGATGAAGGGCTTGATAACATTCCAGGTGTTAACAGGGCCGATCCTGGGCGGGTGCGCGGGGTGCCCCAGGCGCCCAGAGGGGGGAGGCACCGAAGTGTCAGAGTCAAGTGCTTCCTCCCTTCTCCTCTCCTTGATCCGTGCGGCCGTGACAAAGTCGCTCTCACGTGGTGGTGCAGTCCGCGAGCTGACACAACAAGCAAAGTAGCACTGTTAGGGGGAGAGCCAGGAGCCGCGGCCGTCGCTTAGATTTTTTTTCTTGTGGCTTCACTCCGAGCAAGTCAATCGTCTGTCTTGGAGGAAGTTGCAGACTACAGCTCCCAGAAGCCACGGCGCCGACCGTCACGTGACTGTCACGTTAGTGTACTCTCTTCCTGTAATTTGTTTATTGTTAAGAGATCATGTGAGGATCCCAGGATAATGAAGACTTCTTAAGGGAGCATCTCTGTGTCTGAGTTGTTGCCATAGAAACATTTGTAATGGGGAGGAGTTAGTAAGATGACCACGCCCATGTGGGGGCGCCAGAAATATTTCTGCACCCAGGCGCCTGTGACCCTAGGATTGGCCCTGGGTGTTAATGTAGATCCTTGGAGTATATTTTAGCATGATGGTCACTGGTTGTTTGGGAGAAAGATCATTCAGCACATTGACACTGATAAAAAAAAATGATCTTTGTTTGTGCACTGGTCCAAATCATTTGGTGGAGGGGGAATTATGGTGTGGGGTTGTTTTCCAGGGGTTGGGCTTGGCCCCTTAGTTCCAGTAAGGGAACCCTTAAGGCATCAGCATACCAAGACATTTTGGACAATTTCATGCTCCCAACTTTGTGGTAACAGTTTAGGGACGAGTCCTTCCTATTCCAACATATCTGCGCACCAGTGCACAAAGCAAGGTCCATAAAGACACGGATGAGCAAGTTTGGGGTGGAGGAACTTGGCTGGCCTGCACAGAGTCCTGATCTCAACCCAATAGAACACCTTTGGGATAAACTAGAGCCAGGCCTTCTCATCCAACGTCAGTGCCACTGGAAGAATGGGCAAACATTCCCACAGACACACTCTTAAACCTTGTAGACAGCCTTCCCAGAAGAGGTGAAGCTGTTATAGCTGGGCGGGTGGGTCAACTCAATATTGAACCCTAAGGACTAATGCCGCGTACACACGATCACTTTTTGTGATGAAAAAAATCGACGTTTTAAAAAACGTCATTTAAAATGATCGTGTGTGGGCAAAACTTAGTTTTATGTTTTCAAAAAAACGACCAAAAAAAAATTCCAACATGATTGAATTTTTTGTGTCGTTTTTCAAAATGTCATTTTTTGTGTCATAAAAAGTGACCGTGTGTGGGCAAAACGACGTTTAAAACAACGTTTTTAAAGCCGCGCATGCTTAGAAGCAAGTTATGAGACGGAGCTTCAATGGAACAGAGTGCCGTCGAAAGTGTCTTACGTAACCGCGCTTTGCTAGAGCATTGTGGAAAAACGATGGTGTGTATGCAATGTCGTTTTTGAAAATGAAGTTTGAAAAACGTAGTTTTGTTTCGTCAGATAAAATGACGTTTTTTTTCATCACAAAAAGTGATCGTGTGTACGCAGCATTAGACTGGGATGCCATTAAAGTTGATGTGTGTGTAAAGACAAGCGTCCCAGTACTTTTGGTAATATAGTGTAATACCTCCTTGTTGTTTGTCAAACATTTTCTGAAAAGTGATTCACCACAAATCACTTTTCAGAGAAGCAGCAAGGGCTGCCACACATAATGAGCCCTAACTGACATATGCTACTAAATCTGGTCTATGCATCAATGTGCTTTGGTCATTTAAAAAAATCCACCACTATGTTTATAATAATGGAAATCAAGGAATAACCCAGATAACCTTTGCTGCCTTCTATAGGACGCCATTGTGTTTTGATCCAATCCTATTTACTTTTCCATTGTTTTAGGTCACCAGCGGAACACTCAACGAGGATATTTATAGCTGTGACATCTGTGGTAAAGGTTTCCGCTTGCAGCGCATGCTTAACCGTCATCTCAAGTGCCATAACCAGGTTAAAAGACACCTCTGCACCTTCTGTGGCAAAGGGTTCAATGACACCTTCGATCTGAAGAGACATGTAAGGACTCATACAGGTAAGCACATTCTAGCACTGGACTTTTCTTTTTGCTGCCCTCTGCAGGTCACACAGGGAATGACACACACTGTTCTCCATTAACCCTCCGCACACTCCTAGGGCTCACACACACAGGTGTACACTATGGGCCAGATTCAGGTAGAGTTACTCTGGAGTATCAGTGATACTCCAGCCTAACTCTCACTTTGAGCCGGCGTTTCTGTTTTCAGTAAGCAGAAAACAAGAAACGCCAGGTTGGAGTACCTATACGAGCGGTGTAATTGTATTTCGCCGTCGTATCGGAACTGCAATTTTAAAAATGGCGCTGGGGGCGTTCCCGCTGATTAACGCGAGAATATGTTAATCAGCGAGAATCGGCAATTCACGATCGTATTCGGGCCCGACGCAGTGACTTTCCGACGTTTCCGTAAGAGATACGCGGCGTAAAGATAAAGCAGCCCCCTAGTGGAGTATCCTATGTTAAGTATGGCCGTCGTCATCGCGTCGAAAAAAATAAAATCGAGTCGTTTGCGTAAAACGTCCGTAAATGGGGATTGACGTCATTGACGTTCACTGATAGAATTTGGAGCATGCGCACCGACAGTCGACGCATGCGCAGTACGTTCGCCGCGGGATCGCGCCTAGTTATAATAATACACGCCCCCTACCCGCCCAATTTGAATTCCGCCGGCTCATTTTCGCTACGCCGCCGCAACTTTAGGAGCAAGTGCTTTGTGAATAACAGTACTTGCTCCTAAAGTTTCGGCGGAGTAACGTAAATGAGAAACGTTACTCCAAAATAAAGATTCGCCCATCTACCTGAATCTGGCCCTATGCTGCATTCTGTCATTTATACAGATCTGAATGGAACAGCATTGTATGTTGTGGGCTCATTAACAGATCTCTATTTTAGGTTCCATTCACACCTAGGCGTTTTTACTCCTGAACCGCGACGCTACAATACGCCGGAGGGTCGAATTTACATTGTTCTCTATGGAGAGTGTTCACATCTCTTAACGCTGAACGCTGTACGTCGATAGAACGCCGAACGCCGAATTTCAAACAAGACCCGGACCCTTTTTCGGCGCGCGTATCGGGCGGCTTCGGAGTTCTGCATAGCCGACAATACAATGTAAAAAAACGCAGTTAAAAACGACGCGTTTTGTCGCCGTAAATCGCGGGACAAAACGCCTATTTTTTGACGCCACAAATCGCCTACGCAAAGGTGTGAATGCAGCCTTAGTGTTTAGCTGCGTAAACCAAAACAGGAAAATTCAGCCCCCCAATCAGATTTTGATCGTATTTTACAATGTATGCGTTTGTGCAAATGTTTACGTGCGATGCATACAACATAAATAATCCATATGCGTCTCAGCCCGGTCTGAAATGTAACGTGTAGTTCAGTTGTCGGCCTTCAATCAATCTCAGTGGCTGAAGACCAAAGTAATTTTGCACCTGCGCCACTAGTGCTGAATACAAATTGATGAGTGTATCCAAGAGCGGACTGACAACTTATGGGCCCCCGGGCAATAGAATATTATGGGGCCCCCAGGCTTACAGATGGCCACCAAGCCAGGTGGCAGTACAGAGGCGGGGCAGCTAAAATCTCGGGATTTTCACATCAAAAGCATGTAGGTTTTGGACATATCAGGGACAGATGTAAAAAAAACACAGATTTTTACATACTGTCCCTGGCTTTAATGAGCTTGGCAACCCTAATGGGGCCCCCTAGTGGCATGGGGCCCTCGGGCAGTGCCAGAGTTCCTCAATGGTCAGTCCGCCCCTGAGTATTTCTCGCCCTGAATGAGTCATTCATACAATGGCACAGGTTCAGAAAAACATAGAAATATGGGAATCGAAAAACCAAACATCTGTTTTGGCCTCCAGGCTGCTGCATCAGGCTCTAAGCTCAAGAACTGAGCAATCACATGATCGCTGATTGCTCAGTTCTCGGTCAGCTCTGAGCAAAGTGTAGTGACTGTTGGGGCCCTTTCAGACTGGTGCATTTTTCCCGCGTTTTGCCGCGTTTTCGCTGTAAAAATAGCGCTATTAAAACGCCCCCCATGCCCCTCTCCATTAAAATGAATTAAAAACGCGGAAAAATTCGTTTTTACAGCGTTTTTACCGCGTTTTTTAATTCATTTCAATGGAGAGGGGCATGGGGAGCGTTTTATGAGCGTTTTCATAGCGCTATTTTTACCTCGAAAACGCTGCAAAAACGCACCAGTGTGAAAGGGCCCTTAGTCACCGCTCTCCACTCGTATACTTCAACCGCTCACTGGAGTACTGGGCAGGGAGGGGGTGAGAGTGGCTGTCTCCGGCTCTCAGTGGTGCGCTGAGCCAGCTGCCGATCAGGCTTCTGGGTGGATCCTGACAATATGGTAGAGATGCACTGAGATCCTGGAATGGGTCTGTGACGCCTTTAGCCCGCTCTTGACTAATTCTGGGTCACAGGAGTGCAAAAGTAAGGGCCCCCCTTGAACCCGAAAAGCAGAAAGACCAAAAAAGCTTTGACCATACTTCTCTTTTTAGAATAAGATGCTCCGGAAATGTAGTACACATCTCAGCTCAAATAGACATAAGTGCGTGTATGTCCATGTGAGTTGAAATGAAGTATAGACCACATTTTACTTGCAGTGTAAAATAGAAGTACAAGTCCCTGCAAATTAATTCCGTGGGCTAGTGTTATGATAGAGGAGCTTTACCTAACAATCTTAAAGTGTATGACCAGAACCCCCCCCCCCAGGTATATGAAGCTCCATTAGAGAGAATTACCTTCACTTCCTGTCACGTTAACCTTATACCAAACAGGAAGTGAGAGGAACTTTCCTAAAAGTAAGGCTGAGATGTTTTTACAGCTTCAGACCAGTGGCGGCCGGTGGTAATTTTTTTGGGGGGGCAGCACTTACCCCATCTATCTCCTGGGCTTCACTAGCGGCTTCCCCTGCTCCCCATGGGCATCACAGCGGTTTTCCCTTCCCCTGCTGTCTGTGGACATCGAGGCGGCAGCTTCCCCTTTTCTGTGTAGCTTCTGTTTCCTCCCTCCTCCTTAGTGGCCAATTGGGACGCTTCTCTTTTTGGCCAATCAGGAAATGGGTCTCGTACCAGCTTCCTAAATGGCCGGGAGGAGTATCAGTGATTCAATAGTGAATATTCATTTGCTATTGTAACACACCTGGGTGGGCTCGTAGCACAATGATCGGCGCCCTGAGCGCACCCTAATTTGAAGCCTATTAGAGCCTCTGACTCTAATCGGGTGATTGCAAAAAAACATGAAATTCATGTATCCGGCATCCTAAAAGGGGCCAGATACATGAATAGAAGGGGTGGCCGTGGAAAGGGGGAATGGCGTCCGGGCACCCCTGCTTCGGACGTTTTTTTTTTTGTTGCAGCCAATAACCTCCCCAGCATGTTATCCTATGTGTCCATGCACACACAGGCAGTTATCAACAGTTTTTGGCTGGAGGTTTTCTAGCTGAAAAACAAAACAAAACAGAACTAGCTGGTTTTGGGAGAAAATTTTCAGCTGCAAAACGGCTCTAATGCCGCGTACACACGATCATTTTTCGGGTTGTAAAAAACTACATTTTTTTTTGCCTCTAGAAAAAACAACATTTTTTTCAACTTCATCGTGATAATCATTCATTTATCAGCGTGATGAATGTGCTTACTCCATTACGAACGCTGGTTTTACCAGAACGAGCGCTCCCATCTCATAACTTGCTTCTGAGCATGCACGTTTTTTTCCCTTTGATAAAGCCCACACACAAACGTTTTTTACAACCCGAAAAACAACATTGTTTAAAACATTGTGAAAAAATAGAGCATGTTCGTTTTTTTGTCGTTTTTCAGAACCCAAAAAAATGCTCTGAAGCCCACACACGATCGTTTTAAATGACATTTTAAAAAACTTTGTTTTTTACAACCCGAAAAATTATCGTGTGTACGCGGCATTACTCTGAAAAAAGCTGAAAACCGCTTAAATTGCAGCTATTTAGCGTTTATCAGTGTTTTTGAGCCTAAAAAAAAGTACACGGGCAGTGGAGCGTTAGATCTAGCAGATTTCTATTCAAATTGAATCAAATCTCCAGCCAATGCTTTATAATCAGTTACAGCAAACCATTTTATGATCGTTTTAGGCATCCATGCTAGTTTTAAATGGTTTCCCTCATCCCCGTACCTGCAAGAGAGCTTTTCTGTTGAAAAACAACAGACTTACTGGCTGGATTATCAGATGAAAATATAAGAAAGAAAGCCACCACATCTAAGAATTGGCAGGCTGCCCCGTGAGCGAAAGATCGAGGGCTTTCTCCTGTCAACAGACGCGGAGAAGGCCTTCGACGAGTAGCCTGGGACTATATCTTGAGACATGCAGACACATAGGTCTGGGTCCCCAGATGATGGCGTGGATATCCTCTTGTATGTGAATCCCTTGCCAGGCTCAAAATAAACGGAACTTTGTCAGATATGTTCTAATTAAAAATGGGACCAGGCAGGGTGTCCACTTACCCTCTTTTCATTATCTCCTTAGAACCCTTTATTAGGACAATTTTAGCCAACCCCTCCTCCGGGGCTTTTGGCTGGGGGGAACGGAGGTCAAGGTAGCTGCTTATGCGGACGACCTCTTGTTCTTCCGCAAATCCCATACCTCGATACCCTCCTTGCTGAGGGAGTTCGCCACTTTTGGACAGTTATCCAATCTCAAAATAAACTATTCAAAATCGGAGCATGAATATCACCCTGCCGTTGCGTGCTACGCAAAGTAATAACCCCTTCACCTGGGTGGTCTCACGATTAAATATTGTCTGGCTACTCCCAGGCTTAGCCGTATTTGAACACACTTCCTCCCACAAACGATTGAATTGATTACGGGATTATTCTCGATACCTTTCCTGGTTTGGTAGGGCCTCTGCCGCAAATGATGATCCTACCCAAAGTACTCTACTTGATTAGGACCCTCCCGGTGAGGATACCCCGAAACATCGTCAGATGCGTTTTATCTGGGCTAAAAGCCGCCTAGAGCATGTTCGTTTTTTCACTAGGCCTAAGGAAAGGGGGGATTAGGTTGCCAGACTCAGTCAAATACTAACGCCTCGCCCAGGATAATTGACTGGCACTGCCATGCGGATCACAAAGCTGGGTCAAGATTGAAGCCCACACACGATCAGGCCCCCATCCCCCTACGGTTTTAAATGATCCCTAAAGCTCATTCCCGCGATCAATGAAAAACCCCTTGATTGGCACAACGCTTGTTTTTTCCACCAATTAGCCCGAAACCCCAGGTTTTCGACGCCCCTGAGTCCACTCAACCGCTGAAGGACAATCCCAGCTTCGTTCCGGGGGTGGGAAACAGACTGTGGACCCCGGTCGGACGGACTGCCTCTCCTGACCACTCATTGCTTTGACAATAAACTGATGAAGCCCTTGTCCTCATTTGGTAGAGACGAGACCCTGCCCACCGTACCCTTGTGGCTGTATTTTCAGATTCGTAGTTTTGTGAATCAGGCCCCCCGTAGAGACCACTTTGCAAGGGCCATGACGGAGCTGGAGTCAGTCTGCCTCAGGGGGACGAGTTCTTAGAACCACTTCTGTCGCATATGCCTGGTTACAGGACCTGTTGGGCTCTGGTGCAGACACTTACAAGGAGAAATGGGCTGGGGACCTAGATGTGACATTTTCAGACGCTCAGTGGAGTAGGGCATGCGTCTCGGCACACAAATGCTCTCTCAGCGCACGGTCACAAGAGACTGCCTATAAAATTTTGACACGGTGTATGCCACCCCCCGATAGGATTCATAAATGGTTCCCGGACTCGACTGATCTTTGCTGGAGGGGTTGTGGCGAGAAGGGAACCCTACTACACATATGGTGGTCATGTGATAGAATAGCTCCCTTTTGGGAGCAAGTAAAGGGGATAATTAGGCAAATCACGGAGACCAGCCTCCCCCTTGATGCAGCTTGCTGCTTACTTAACGTTTCCCACTTCTTTGCGGAGATACAAAAACTCGCTGTCCAAACACCTGATCAGTGCAGCAAACTCATTGATCCCCCTGCATTGGAAATCGCCACAGGTCCCCACTATACCTACCTGGCTTCGCAAAATCTCATTGATCTGCGAAATGGAGGATACTGCAGCGCAGTCGGCTGAACGGGTTCTCAGATACCATGAAATCTGGTCTCCCTGGTTTGCTTTTCGCTTCTCTGAGGAGTATAAGGCCCTAATTAATTGCCACTGAGGGGCCACATCGCTGCCTCTCCCTTGGTCATAGATCTTCTTCACGCCCTGCCGCTCACATGACCTAATTATCTGAGGATCTGAGCAGATAATACACATTCTCTATTATACCTGGACCCCTTCTCTTTTTTTCTTTCCATATTACTGTTCTTTGTTTCTGTTTTCTCTTCCTCTTTATTAGCTCTCCCAATGTATTACGTTGAAGAGTGTTTCTTGATCATAGGTGGATGTTATCTCTGCATTTCATGGGAGGCAACGTGAATTGTCCGCCTCTTTCTTTATATCCAGTTGGCACTAGATACTAGCTTACAGTGTGCAGAATTTGCTCGCCTTTATTTTTGCTTCTTCCTTCTGCTGTTTATATTTTTATCTATGTCGGGGCAATATTGTGTTATGGTTTTCTATGACTGCCACTCTACCACAACGTATCTTGATGTCTGTATAATACTTTTGTACTTCTTTTTCTTCAATAAACTTTGATGTTGAAAAAAAAAAAAAAGAATTGGCAGGCTGCAATATATTAAATGTTTGCTCTTGGGTTTCATACCGCTTTAAGACTGGAATATATCCGTCTTCTTTGTTCTATTGTTTGTAAATCACTCCCACTGTGATCGTGTCTTGTATGTGACAGATTTGTTTTACAGATTTGCACACAGACAACGGCAGTAAAAAAACATAAAGCCAACCAATTAGATGAACTTCCTTGAAAACTGAGGGAAAGGCAACCCTTGCTCTCTTTTTATCTTGCAGCTCAAGGTGTATTAAATGCTAAATGGCTCCACTCCAGTAAACAATCCCGTCCTGGTCATAATCCTGATAGCACAGTGTATTGCCAGGCACAGCATTGCAAAGGTTACTTCTGGTATGTTTCCCAATAAATTCCAACGTGATCCTCTAACTGATCTTCAAAGTGGATGGTTCACTAGAAAAAAATATTAAAAGCCAGCAGCAACAAATACTGCAGCTGCTGACTTTTAATATTAGGACACTTACCTGTCCTGGAGTCCAGCGGCGTCCGCAGCAGAGAATGAGCGATCGCTCGTCACCCTGCTGCTCCCCCCTCCATCCACGGTGAGGGAACCAGGAAGTGAAGCGCTGCGGCTTCACTGCCCGGTTCTTTACGGCGCATGCACGAGTCGCGCTGCGCCCGGCGATTGGCTCCCGCTGTGTGCTGGGAGCTGAGAGTTCCCAGCACACAACGGGGGGGCGACGGGATGTCGCCAAAAAAACCGTCTTTTGCCCGAGACTGCGGGCCGGAAGTGGTTGCAGATGTCAATTGTGACACCGGAGGGGGGGAGGGTTCCGATCAGCGGATCTTCACTTTAGGGTGGAGATCCGCTTTAAAGGGGTTGTAAAGGTAACAAAAAAAATCCCTAAATAGCTTCCTTTACCTCACTTCCTGTTCTTCTATCTGTAACTCCACACAGTAATGCAAGGCTTTCTCCCTGGTGTGGAAGAAAGCCTCTTGAGGGGGGAGGGGGCGAGCAGGCAAGTCGGGACACTCTTTGCAGATAGAGAAAGGAGCTGTGTGTTAGTGGGCGTCCTGACACTCCTGCTCGCCCCACCCCCCCCCCCAGGAGGCTTTCTCCACACCAGGAAGAAAGCCTTGCATTATTGCGTGTAGTTACAGACAGAAGAACAGAAAGTGAGGATTTCTCAGAAGAAATAAGGACATTTAAAAGCAAAATGGAAAGAAGAGGTAATTGAAGGAGGACTGCACTTAGGTAAATTAAGCTATTTTTTTTTTTTTTTTACCTTTACAACCCCTTTAACCACTTAACCCCCGGACTATATGGCTGCCCAAAGACCAGAGCACTTTTTGTGATTCGGCACTGCGTCACTTTAACTGACAATTGTGTGACGTGGCTCCCAAACAAAATTGGCGTCCTTTTTTTCCCACAAATAGAGCTTTCTTTTGGTGGTATTTGATAATCTCTGCGGTTTTTATTTTTTGCGCTATAAACAAAAATAGAACGACAATTTTGAAAAAATGCAATATTTTTTACATTTTGCTAAAATAAATATCCCCAAAAAATATATAAAAAAAACATTTTTTTTCCTCAGTTTAGGCCGATACGTATTCTTCTACATATTTTTCGTAAAAAAAAAAACGCAATTAGCGTTTATTGATTGGTTTGCGCAAAAGTTATAGCGTTTTACAAAATAGGGGGTAGTTTTATGGCATTTTTATTAATATTTATTTTTTACTAGTAATGGCGGCAATCAGCGTTTTTTTTCAGTACTGCGACATTATGGCGGACACTTCGGACACTTTTGACACATTTTTGAACAGAAGATCAGCATTTCCCCCGCTGACAGGACCGGGAGCTGTGTGTTTACACACATAGCTCCCGGTCCTCGCTCTGTACCGAGCGATCGCGCGCGCCCCCTAGTGGCTGCAAAAGTAGCCGACGTAGAGCTACGGGCTCTCGCCCAGGAGAGCTGACCTGCCGCAGTTAAATGACGGCGGCTGGTCGGCAGGCAGTTAAAGCGGATCTCCACCCTAAAGTGAAGATCCGCTGATCGGAACCCTCCCCCCCTCCGGTGTCACATTTGACACCTTTTAGGGGGGTGCAGATACCTGTCTAAAGACAGGTATCTGCACCCACTTCCGGCCCGCAGTCTCGGGCAAAAGACGGGTTTTTCCCTTTGTGTGCTGGGAACTCTCGGCTCTCAGCACACAGCGGGAGCTAATCGGCGGGCGCAGCGCGACTCGCGCATGCGCCGTAAGGAACCGGGCAGTGAAGCCGCAGTGCTTCACTTCCTGGTTCCCTCACTGTGGATGGAGGGGGGAGCAGCAGAGAGACGAACGAACGCTCTTCCTCTGCTGCGGACGCCGCTGGACTCCAGGACAGGTAAGTGTCCTTTTATTAAAAGTCAGCAGCTGCAGTATTTGTAGCTGCTGGCTTTTAAAAAAAAAAATTTTAATGGGCCATCCGCTTTAAAGTACCGGTATATGTAAACCCTCACCTTGTAAAACAACCCAACTAGTTTAAAATAAAAAAGAAAGGCAAAACATTTGTGTATAGATATAAGAAACATTTTTTTATTATAAGTTATCACATACCCTGCAAAAGGCGGTCAGAGAGCTGGAGAAGGAGAAACGACAGCACACTGGTCTTCCCATTGGGGGAAATTTTTTCCATGACTTTCTATGGAGGAAATTGTGTAGAGATTTTCTCTCACTTCTGTTGCATCTGGTGACGTGAAGGGAAATTTCCCCTATGGCACACCAACGGTTAAAAAAAATTGTAGTTTTGATCCCATACAACTGTATCAAAATCATATTTCTATTTTCATAACTCCTTCAAAATGGCCTTGAATAATATTACACATATTTTACTATCTTTTTTTTTTTGTTTTACAGGAATTCGTCCTTACAAATGCGAGATCTGTAACAAAGCCTTTACCCAACGTTGTTCTCTGGAATCTCACCTAAAAAAAATTCACGGGGTGCAGCAAGGCTTTGCGTACAAGCAGAGGAGGGACAAGTTATTTGTTTGTGAGGAGTGTGGCTACACCGGACCCTCCCAGGAGGATTTATACCTACATGTTTACAACGGCCACCCTGGCAGCGCCTTTCTTAAGAAAACCACCAAAAAACTGGCAGCCCTTTTGCAACACAAAATTTCATCGGTGCTGCAGGTCAGTCCCACAAATGAAGAAGAGGAAGAAGAGGACGACGAAGAAGAAGAAGAAAATCAGTGAACAGGAAATAGACCTTGTATACAGAAATGTTTACACGGCGTGTGAACTTTTCTAAATTTTGTATATTGCTTATTTTATTACTTTGACAAAGGCAGAGGGATTTTTAGTGTATAATATAATGGATTACTGGACACAGCAAACTACTGATTGTTCATTCTACTAATAATGAGGGCTACAGAATTCCTGGGAACATAAATCCAGAGACTTTATACCAGGGGTGCCCAACCAGTGGCCCGCGACCCCCTGCTCTGGGATGGCAGGTTGGTAAGCCCAGGTTGCCGACCTGCCATCCGAGAGCATCAGTGTTGTAAAGCCGGCGGTAGAGGAAGCAAGCGGCTTTTCAGAAAGTGCAGCACACCTGCAGGATATAATAGAAGTTTATGGCAAAGTGCAGCTAAACGGCGGGAAAACCACAGGTACACTGCGCCACAGTGTAAAAGCAGCTTTAGGCCCCTTTCACATGATTGGTCTGACCCAATCGGACCCTCTAATCGCCTCTATGGAGCGGCAGATGTGAACAGACTTCTGTCCGTTTTACACCTACCTACCTCCAATCCGATTTGCTAAAAAAAATAAAAAAAACAGAAGTGGATCTGCCCCCTTCTATCTGATTGGATCGGAGGGCCCATAGAGTAGATTGCGCTGTGTCTGTGTCTGGTTTGCATATGCAGAGTGGACACAGACCTGTCCTCATATGCAGACCGCTCAATGTGGCCCGCGACTGGTTACTAAGTCACTTAAGCGACCCTCGGCCTTCAAAATGTTGGGCACCCCTGCTCTATACTGTACACATATGAAATAAAAAAAATCTATGCTGTAACTAAGTGCCTCTGTAACTGCTCTTGTAAAATTGAGATTTATATTTACTTTGTAAACTACTAGGGTTTTTTTTTTTTATTATTGCATTCTTTTATATATATATAGAACAGGTGCTGGTGCCTTTTAATAAATGAAAAGTTTACATTTTATTGTCTCCTTTTTATAATTCTATCAGTGGCGGCTGGTGCTCCATTTTTTTGGGGGGGGCGCAAAAAAAAACCCAGCCAACGAGAAAGAGAGAGAGAGAGAGTGTCTTGCCTGCTTGCTTTGGCATGATGCTTCAATGACGCTATAGCACTGCACTGTGACCGGCGCCCACCCTGAGCAATAGTAGTGCTGTTAAAGGACTTTTTTTTTCTTAAAGGGCCTTAAACTGGCTTTGGGGGGAGGGGGGGCGGCGGCCAGGCGCCTCCTATGGACGGGCTGCCACTGAACTCTATGAGTTCTTACTAGTCTAAAACCCCCCCCCCCCCTATTTTCTTTTTAGGTGTTGGATAGAGTAAAATATATATTAACCACTTAACCCCCGGACCATATTGCTGCTCAATGACCAGAGCACTTTTTGTGATTCGGCACTGCGTCGCTTTGACAATTGTACGGTCGTGCGACAATAGAACGACAATTTTGAGAAAAATTCAATATTTTTTACATTTTGCTATAATAAATATCCCCAAAAATATATAAAAAATAATTATTTTTCCTCAGTTTAGCCCGATACGTATTCTTCTACATATTTTTCATAAAAAAAAAAATTGCAATTAGCGTTTATTGATTGGTTTGCGCAAAACTTAGAGCAGAAAGAAAAAGGAATGAATCTGCGCCACAGACAACTTAAATAGGTAATATAGTGATGGTTAAATAATTAAGTAATTAGTTATAGTGGCAGCCCCTGCATAGAAAACCCACCTAGGTGGGAATGAGTAATAAGGTAGAAAATAGCAGGTGATGGCGCCTACTAAGAAATTAAATATAAATATAAGTGCAAGAGGTATAAGGTGTATCCAAAATCAGTGATGGTACTGTAACCAGATTAGTACTAAAAATACTAGTCCTTGTAGTGATGTCAATTCTTAAATAATATATGAAAAATGAAAAATAAAAAGATTATTGATAATCAGTGAAGGTACTGTGACCAAAATTATGTGCTAAAAGTGCTAGTCCTTGTAGTGATGCCAATTTTTCAATGTTATATATAATGCACAATATATGAAAAATAAATGAATAAATAAATAAATGAAAAAAATAAAAAGATTCCTAGTAATAATAGTCCATATAGTCCAATCAAAATCCAATTCCTAATTAATCAAAATTAATGATGAGTGATTCAATAAATAAGTGCTCCTAAATGAAATTGATGATCATAATAATAGTCCAAGAACAATATTTTCAAGATTTGCTTCATATAAAATAAATAAAGTGACAGGTGCTTCATGCAAGTATAGCCGTCAGTGGATCACTCAGTGCTCTCCCCAATGGTCCCGCACTCATCGGATCCAATCAGCCCTACAGGGGTAACAGGCTCTCTTAATAAGTATCCAAACTTCAAAAGTCTGCCTGGTTTTCTCACATGGGGTCTGTCCAGCCGTTCATAGAGAGGATAAATGAAAGTGCCCAATAGCGTGATACCGTCTCACAAGAAATAAAGTTTATTTTGACAAAACAATGGGTACTCACAATTTACATGTAGTTAAAAAGCATTGAGAAAAGTGTGCTGTGGCTCTGAAGAACGATCGCTCTACCGGTTTCGTCGTTTTTTCCCGACGTAACGTCGGAGTCGTTCTTTCGATGCAACGTCCGTATTTCCGACATAACGTCGACTGTAATATAAATAAGGAAGTGCTGAAGGCTCAGAGACACGCTCCAGATGACGTCACAACGACGAAACCGGTAGAGCGATCGTTCTTCAGAGCCACAGCACACTTTTCTCAATGCTTTTTAACTACATGTAAATTGTGAGTACCCATTGTTTTGTCAAAATAAACTTTATTTCTTGTGAGACGGTATCACGCTATTGGGCACTTTCATTTATCCTCTCTATGAACGGCTGGACAGACCCCATGTGAGAAAACCAGGCAGACTTTTGAAGTTTGGATACTTATTAACCACTTTCCGACCAGCCGCCGCAGTTATACGGCGGCAGGTCGGCACGGGTGCGCGAGAGCCCGTAGCTCTACGTCGCGCCTTTCGCGGCCACTAGGGGCGCGCGCGCGCCGCCGGCGGCCCGTGCGCGCGCCCCCCCGCTCGCCCCCGAGTCCCGTGCGTGTGCCCGGCGGGCGCGATCGCCGCCGGGCACACGCGATCGCTCGTTACAGAGCGGGGAACGGGAGCTGTGTGTGAAAACACACAGCGCTCGTTCCTGTCAGCGGGGGAAACGCTGATTTTCTGTTCATACAATGTATGAACAGAAGATCAGTGATTCCCCCTAGTAAGTCCACCCCCCCCATACAGTTAGAACACAAATAGGAACACACTTAACCCCTTCCCCGCCCCCTAGTGTTAACCCCTTCACTGCCAATGGCATTTTTATAGTAATCCAATGCATTTTTATAGCATTGATCGCTAAAAAAATGCCAATGGTCCCAAAAATGTGTCAAAAGTGTCCGAAGTGTCCGCCATAACATCGCAGTACCGAAAAAAAACGCTGATCGCCGCCATTACTAGTAAAAAAAAAATAATAATAAAAATGCCATAAAACTACCCCCTATTTTGTAAACGCTATAACTTTTGCGCAAACCAATCAATAAACGCTAATTGCGATTTTTTTACGAAAAATATGTAGAAGAATACGTATCGGCCTAAACTGAGGAAAAAATATTTTTTTTTTATATATTTTTGGGGATATTTATTATAGAAAAAAGTAAAAAATATTGCATTTTTTTCAAAATAGACGCTCTGTTTTTGTTTATAGCGCAAAAAATAAAAACCGCAGAGCTGATCAAATACCACCAAAAGAAAGCTCTATTTGTGGGAAAAAAAGGACGCCAATTTTGTTTGGGAGCCACGTCGCACGACCGCGCAATTGTCAGTTAAAGCAACGCAGTGCCGAATCTCAAAAAGTGCTCTGGTCTTTGGACAGCAATATGGTCCGGGGCTGAAGTGGTTAAGAGAGCCTGTTACCCCTGTAGGGGTGATTGGATCCGGTGAGTGCGGGACCATTGGGGAGAGCACTGAGTGATCCACTGACGGCTATACTTGCATGAAGCACCTGTCACTTTATTTATTTTATATGAAGCAAATCTTGAAAATATTGTTCTTGGACTATTATTATGAATATCAATTTCATTTAGGAGCACTTATTTATTGAATCACTCATCATTAATTTTGATTAATTAGGAGTTGGATTTTGATTGGACTATATGGACTATTATTACTAGGAATCTTTTTATTTTCTTATTTTTTCATTTATTTATTTATTCATTTATTTTTCATATATTGTGCATTATATATAATATTGAAAAATTGGCATCATTACAAAGACTAGCACTTTTAGCACATAATTTTGGTCACAGTACCTTCACTGATTATCAATAATCTTTTTATTTTTCATTTTTCATATATTATTTAAGAATTGAAATCACTACAAGGACTAGTATTTTTAGCACTAATCTGGTTACAGTACCATCACTGATTTTGGATACACCTTATACCTCTTGCACTTATATTTATATTTAATTTCTTAGTAGGCGCCATCACCTGCAAAAGTTAGAGCATTTACAAAATAAGGAGTAGTTTTATGGCATTTTTATTAATATATTTCTTTTTACTAGTAATGGCGGCGATCAGCGTTTTTTTTTCAGTACTGCGACATTATGGCGGACACTTCGGACACTTTTGACACATTTTTGGGACCATTGGCATTTTTATAGCGATTAATGCATTGGATTACTATAAAAATGCCATTGGCAGTGAAGGGGTTAACACTAGGGGGCGGGGAAGGGGTTAAGTGTGTTCCTGGGTGTGTTCTAACTGTATAGGGGGGTGGACTCCACTAGGGGAAATCACTGATCTTCTGTTCATACATTGTATGAACAGAAGATCAGCGTTTCCCCCGCTGACAGGACCGGGAGCTTTGTGTTTACACACATAGCTTACGGTCCTTGCTCTGTAACGAGCGATCGCGTGTACCCGCCGGGCACGCGCTCGGGACTCGGGGGCGAGCGGGGATGCGCGCGCGCACCCCTAGTGGCCGCAAAGTAGTCGACGTAGAGCTACGGGCTCTCGCCCAGGAGAGCCGACTTCCCGCAGTAATATGACGGCGGGCGGTCGGCATCTAGTTAAAAAAATATATATATATTTATTATAATATATGTTGGATAGATCAGAAAAAAAATAGACTTCCCTATCCACACAAGTGAAGTGGATGGAGAAATCCTCCTGGCTGTGCTATTGTAGTCAGACGATAGGGACTTCTCCACAGTCATGCCCCGTACACGACGATAGGAAATTCCGACAAGAAAAGTCTTTTATACGGAAATTCGGACTGTGTGTATGCTCCATCGGACTTTTGCTGTCGGAATTTCCGCCAACAAAAGATTGAGAGCTGGTTCTCAAATTTTCCCAAAAAAATCGGAAAATCCAATCGTCTGTAGCAATTCCGACGCATGCTCAGAAGCATTGAACTTAACCACTTGCATACTGGGCACTTACACCCCCCTCCTGCCCAGGTAAAATTTCAGCTTGCGGCACTGCGTCGCTTTAACTGACAATTGCGCGGGTCGTGCGCTGCTCCCAAACAAAATTTACGTCCTTTTTTCCCACAAGTAGAGCTTTCTTTTGGTGGTATTTGATCGCTGTGCGATTTTTATTTTTGCGCTTAAACAAAAAGAGCGTCAATTTTGAAGAAAAATACAATTTTTTACTTGTTGCTATAATAAATATCCCAATTAAAAAAAAAAAAACATTTTTTTTCTCAGTTTAGGGCGATACGTATTCTTCTACATATTTTTGGTAAAAAAAAAAAAAATCGCAATAAGCGACTGGTTTGCGCAAAAGTTATAGCGCTTACAAAATAGGGGAGAGAATTATTATTTTTTATTATTTTTTTTTACTAGAAATGGCGATCTGCGATTTTTATTGGTACTGCGACGTTATGGCGGACACAATCGGACACTTTTGACACATTTTTGGCGCCATTCACATTTATACTGCGATCAGTGCTATAAATATGCACTAATTACAGTATAAATGTGACTGGCATTGAAGGGGTTAACACTAGGGGGTGAGGAAGGGGTTAAATGTGTATGCTAGGTGTGTTCTAACTGTGGGGGGGGGGGTGACTGGGGGAGTGACCGATCTGTGTCCCTATGTAGGAAGGAACACAGATCGGGCTCCTCCTCTCCAGAGACAGGACGCTGTCTCTGTGTAACACGGCAATGAGAGATGATCTATGAGAGATCATCTCTCATTCGCCCACAGATCGCATCGCAAACGGCCACTCTGATTGGCCGTTCGCCGCGATCTGTGATTGGCCGTGTCCAAGGGACACGGACAACACAGGGCTTCCCCGCAGCGCGCTCTACAGCGCGCGCTGGGAACGCCTGAATGACATGCCGTCAAATGACGGCATGTTGGATATTCAGGCCAACGCTGTTGCCGTCATCCGACGGTAGCGCGGGCCTGAAGTGGTTAATTTTCTCGGTTTGTCGTAGTGTTGTACGTCACCACGTTCTTGACGGTCGAAAGTTCCGAGAAGTTTTGTGTGACCGTGTGTATGCAAGCCAAGCTTGAGCGGAATTCCGTCGGAAAATCCGATCGTGTGTACGCGGCAATACACTGATCAGCACCGCATCTGCTAATCAAATTAATATTTTCCAACATTCCCATTTGACATATTGATTGCTAGATCAACTTCTGTTGCATGGGAACGGCCATAGAGGATTTGAAATTTGTCTGGGCCCTGCAGAACTGGCTGAATTTTGATCCATCAATGAGCTTAACTGTATCTGAAATAGAGGGGGGGGGGGGGGGGTTCATTATCCCTATCTGTTTCTGTGACACAAGTAGGAAATTAGGGGAATGAGTGTCACTGGACAGGGAAACCAGGACGGCATTAAAAACCTAAACAGGAAAAAAAAAAAGCCAACACTCAAACTGAACTTCCAAGATGACTGTTTTACTGAAGTCCCATATTAGCAGAAACCCTTCCAATATAGGACTTCAGTAACTATCTACTTGGAAGTTCTGGCGAATGTTCTTTTTTTTTTTTTTTTCTCTGTTTGGATTAGCACGGGGTCACCTTTAAGCCAACCACTTACCCCCATAGATTCTATGGGGGTAGATTCTATGTTCTATAAGGTTTGTGCCGTGTGTGGGTTGATGTATTCCAAGTAATAAAAGCATGGCAAAGGTTCTAAAATAGTACCACTCCACTCCATTCCACATTTAATTTTTTTTTTTATATATATATACAGTACATTGGAAACCCATTAAAATGAATGGAACAAAGTGGTGGAAAACTGGTGCAAATAAGAGCTAAAGTGTCACAGGAATGCGGTTGGTGTAATGAACGAATCCATTGACGTAATAGCCAATAAAAGCAAATGAATCGTCCATAGAGTCCATAAAATCTGTTGGCTGATTCACTTTGTGGCAGCTCAGTGGGCAAGCAAGAAGCAATTTGAGGTGGATTAAAGGAGTTGTAAAGGAAAAAAAAAAATGCCTAAAATTAATGTCTGCAAGGTAGACAGACAGAATAGTGTAATTATTCTGTTAAAAAACAAGTAAATACCTATTAAATTCCTTCATCTATATCACCTCCGGTGTTCTAGTTTCTGTTCTCTCATTCACTTCCTGGTTTGCGGCGCTCGTTCATGTAAGAACTACATTTCCCAGTATGCTTGCGGCACGCCCAGTAATTAAGACCTCCTTGAAGTCTCTAACAGGTAGAGAGCATCCTGCCGCACAGATGTAGTTCCCAGGAGGGGGCGAGCACGTTACTGACCACCGCAGTAAAGTCTCCCTTCACGGTGGTGAGTAACAATCAGACAAGCAGGAAGTGAACAGAACAGAGAAGAAATAGAGCAACTTCTGAGCAAAAACGAACAATGAGGAAGTGAAAAGAGGAATGTCTGCAGGTAAAGGATGCTTATTATTAATTTTTTTGTTCCTTTACAACCCTTTTAAGGAGTAAACACAAGCGCCAATCTGAGTGTAGCGTTTTCGTCATTTAACCACTTGTCTACCGCCCGCCGTCAAATGACGGCGGGCAAAAGACTCCATTGTTCTGACAGGACGTCATATGAAGTCCTGTCTTTTAAAGCCCCTAGGGGGTACCACTACCCGCCGCTTTGCTGGGATCACGGTGCGCGTGCCTGGTGGCAACGATCGCCACCGGGTGCCCGCGATTGCCCAGTAACTGAACAGGGACGTGGAGCTCTGTGTGTAAACACACGTCCTTTAGGGAGAGAGGAGACGGTTTCTGTGTTCCTTGTACATAGGGACACAATCGGTCACCTCCCCCAGTCACCCCCCTCCCCCTACAGTTAGAACACAAACTAGGCTACACATTTAACCCCTTCCCTGCCAGTCACATTTATACAGTTATCAATGCATATTTATAGCACTGTTCACTGTATGAATGTGATTGGTCCCAAAAATGTCACAAAAGTATCCGATGTGTCCGCCATAATGTCGCAGTCCCAATAAAAAAATCTCAGATCGCCGCCATTACTAGTAAAAAAATTAATAATAATAAAAATGCCATAAAACTATCCCCTATTTTGTAAACGCTATAAATTTTGGGCAAACCAATCGATAAACGCTTATTGCATTTTTTTTTACCAAAAAGAAGTAGAAGAATACGTATCGGCCTAAACTGAGGAAAACATTTTTTTATATATATTTTGGGGAATATTTATTACAGCAAAAAGCAAAAAGTAAAAAATATTGCATTGTTTTTCAAAATTGTCGCTCTATTTTTGTCTATAGCGCAAAAAATAAAAACCGCAGAGGTGATCAAATACCACCAAAAGAAAGCTCTAATTGTGGGGAACGCCAATTTTGTTTGGGAGCCACGGTGCACGACCGCACAATTGTCAGTTAAAGCGACGCAGTGCCGGAAGCTGAAATTTCGCCTGGGCAGGAAGGGGGTAAAGCCTTCTGGGGCTGAAGTGGTTAATGAAACTGTAACAAGATGTTACTCACAAAGATGAAAAATTAAACCGCATGTAGCACTGAAAGATTTTCTGCAAATATCTCCTTAACCATGTAGGTTAATGAGATATGGCAAGCACCTACAGGTAAGCCTTAATGTAGGCTAATGCCCTGTACACACGATCGAATATCTGATGGAATCTAATCCGATGGATTTTTTCATCGGATATCCGATGAAGCTGACTTTCATAACTCTTGCCTACACACCATCAGTCAAAAATCCGACCGTATCCAACGCGGTGACGTAAAACACAACGTCGTGTTGAGTAAAATGAAGTTCAATGCTTCTGAGCATGTGTCGACTTGATTCTGAGCATGCATGGATTTTTCTCCGATGGACTTCCACACAGACGATCGTTTTTTCTCTATCAGTTTTTTTTTCCATAGGAAAATTTAAAAACATGTTCTATTCTTTTTCACTGATGAGGCCCAAACATGATCGGTTTGTCCGATGAAAACGGCCTATCGGTCCGTTTTCATCAGACAAACCGATCGTGTGTACAGGGCTTTACCTGTAGGTGCAAGTGGTCAGAGAGGGTTATACAACCGCTTTAAGAACAAACCTACAGACATAGGTGTGCCTGGGCACACCCTAATCACTTCCCTGTTTAGACCCCTGAGGCCGCGTACACACGACCAAATACATCTGTTCAAATCGGTCTGACAGACCGATTTGAAAAGATTTGTCTGCTGGGCTGTTTTGGTTTGATCGCTGTACACACGATCAAACCAAAATCCCCGCCGGCAGACAGCGCGGTGACGTGGCGATCACGTTGACGCCGCCACGTCACCGCACCAGGAAGTAAAACACTTCCGCGCATGTGTCGAATCTATTCGACGCATGTGCAGATATGCGAGCAGATATGCTTTAAAATCTGTCGGCTGGCCAAATCTGTCTGTCCGCCCGTACACACGATCAATTTCTGTCTGCTGAAACGGTCTGTCAGACCGTTTTCAGCAGATAGATTTGATCGTGTGTACGCGGCCTGACACTTCACCAAATAAAAAAATTCTCCTCTTTTTTTTTTTCGTCTTAAAAAAAAGATAAAGTTGTTAGAAACAATAAAAAATAAAATAATTAAAATAAAAAACGGACACTGTGCACTGCCCTACTGACATATATCAGTATATATACAGATGCGCACACACACATATGCATTTCAGCTTTGGGGTGCACACCCTAATGCAATAGGCTGCGCACACCTATGCCTACAGACCCTATTTTGTTTGTATCCCGGGGATCGCCTGTAGTTATAATTGCATGCCATCTAATATTTAATGAACTGAGCTAATCAGATTCCTAAGAGTATAGAACACATGACTTGTCGGAAGCAGAGGTGGAAAGCACTGCGCATCGTATTGGATTACATAAAGGCAAATTATATGTAAATTTTTATGTCCTGCTGTCAGCATGTTTCTTTTAGAATCCGAGATGAGATTTATGATCCGCATTGACAGGAAATAAGCCAAAATGAAAATGACCATGTGTTTTGCTTTTAATGAGTAGGAAGTACCAATGTAGAGGAAATTGGGGTTAACTACAGTCCCCGACATTCAGGTTTACCAAGACAATGTATTTACTTCACACGATCAATTAACCAAGAAGAGGCTGCGCTGTAATCAATCCCCTGTACTGCCTTCCCTTGATCAAGACCCAGGAGGAAATGACCAGATATAGTTCACTGGTTTCCAGCTAAATTTACTCTGGTCTAAACCTAAAAGCCCTCGTGTAATACAGATCCCTATCTGGATGAATAAAGTTAAAGAAAAATTTAGTATAAAAGAATTACCTTCATGTTTTCACTTCAGTCAAAGCTCATATTTTTGGATGATCTATTTTTCATTCATTTTTTATTTATTTTTTAATAATCATTAATTTGGTTGCTAGAGATGTTACATTGCAGTAAGCAATAGGTCTGCTTGGAACGTGATTTCCATTCCTGAACTTTTTGTATAATCTGATTTTATTGACTTGTACAAGGTATATCTAATGCCGCGTACACACGACCGTTTTTCTGGTTGTAAAAAATTAAGTTTTTAAGGATCTAGAAAAAGGCCTTTTTTTAACCCGATCATTAAAACGGCCTTGCCTACACACGATCATGAAAAAAAAATGCTCTAGCAAAGCGCGTGACGTACAACACGTACAACGCACTATAAAGGGGAAGTTCCATGCGGATGGTGCCACCCTTGGGGCTGCTTTTGCCGATTTTGTGTTAGTAAAAGACGATTCGTGCTTTTCAGTCTGTTACAGCGTGATGAATGTGCTAACTCCATTACGAACGGTAGTTTTACCAGAATGAGCGCTCTCGTCTCATAACTTGCTTCTGAGCATGCACGTTTTTTCACGTTGTTAAAGCCCACACATGACCATTTTTTACGACGTGAAAAAAAAATTACGTGAAAAATTAGAGCATGTTTGAAATTTTTGATGCCCATTTTTTACATCGTGAAAAATGCTCTGGAGCCCACACAGGATCGTTTTTAATGACATTAAAGAAAAAATAACGTCATTTTTTACAAACCTGAAAAACGGTTGTGTGTACGCAGCATAAATGTTTTTTCACAGATTAGTGTTGCTGTCATTTGTGGAATGCAGCATGTGAATTATTCATAAACTGATTGATATCTTTTAGATCGGAAAAAAATACAGTAAATAACATATTATAAAACTGTGGAAAGAAAATGGGAAATTATAGGGTATGTCTTTGCAACCAAGGGGGCGGTTTGAGCATGTATTGTCTAAGTCAACATTCACATCTATGAGTTTGTGCTTGTTGCGCTTTTCAGGCACGTTTTGTGATGCGTTTTGTGTTTTTAAACCTGCGTTTTTGCATGCAGTTTTCATGCATTTTGCGTTTTGTTTTTCCTTTAAAAACACTGCATTTACTGTAGTTGGTTGCTAAGGAGTGGGCCGGGGAGCCAGCTGCCGCATTCTTAACAAGTGAGGAGTCATTAGCAGTCAGCGAGGTTATCCGCCGACAGCTGAATGTAAAAAGAATTGTAGGCGAAAAAACAGCGTGGGGTCCTCCCTAGATCCATAGCAGGCCCTTCAGGTCTGGTATGGACTTGGGGAGAAACCTGACAAAAAATACATAAATAAATGGTGTGCACCCCCAGGCAGGTCAGGCAAGGGAGTGGACGAGAAAGCCCTTTGGGACAACGGGGACTCTTCCCCACAACCCTGGCCTGTTGGGGTCTGCAGGCAGGGGGCTTATCAGAATGTGGAAACCCTTTTTAACAAGGGGGTCCCCAGATCCTGCCCCCCCATGTGAATGAGTAGGGGTACATTGTATCCCTACTCATTCACTAAAAAAATTACACATACAAAAACAAACACAGTTTTTGACAATTCCTTTATTAAAAATACAAAAATAATGATAATGTCCCCTGATTTAATTGCCCACCGGACACGAAAACAGAAAAAAAAAGCTTTGCACTCGTCAAAGGCTTACCGTTGACTGCCTACTCCCCCGTGACCGTTCGTAAATAGTTAAGGGGCGGGCCATCTGAGTGATATCACTGGGTGGCCCCACCCCCTTGTGACAGCATCACCCTTTTTTCTATTTAAGAACTGCCAGACAGAGAAGTGGGCAGTCGGCAGTTAGCCTTCAACGAATGTGGAGTTTTTCTTTTTTCGGGTCCGGCGGATGGCGTGATTTTGGGGGGGTGGACACTTGCTCGTCCACTCACTTTCCTGACCTGCCGGGCTGCATGCTCAGATAAGGACCTGGTATGGATCCGGGGGTAGACCCAATGCCGTTTTTTTCCACAAACTTTTTTGCTGGCAATTCTTTTTTTTTACATTCAGCTGATGACTCACCGGTTGTTAAAGATGTGATGGCCGGATTCCCGGCTCCTCCTTAGCAACCAGCTATATATGACCTGCCGGGTCCTTAGCAATCAGCTATATACAGTGTTTTTAAAGGGGGAAGAAACAAACAAAAATTCATAGAAAAATCTGGGAAACTCCATTGAAGTCTTTTAGTCCATTACACAAATTCCCCAACCCTTTCCAAAAGCGGCTGAAAAATGCAAAAATCTTAACGGGCACCATAGGAAACCATGTTAAATGGACTGTTAATGTTCTTCAAATTGCAAAACGCATCAAAAAGCGCATAGGTGTGAACATACCCTAAGGATGGGGGAAGGCAATAGGTAAAAGATGTTTAGGTAGAAAAGGAAAAAAATGGGGGAAAGCTCTTGGTAGGGGAAGAACACTATGGCCACATATCACAGGTATTACATGGAAGGTGGACCTGAGGGGGAACTGATGGGACTGTAAAAAGGACCAAAAAGAAAGCGGTTGTTGGGGGCGGGATGTTCCAAATCCTGTATAAAAGTGTGCTGTGTACTTTCAATAAAGTGTGTCCTGTTTACATTCAGCATTAAGCCATGGCTCATGTGTGGATTATTCGGCGATTCCAGGGATATTCCTACTCATGGAATATTGGGTGATTTCTTTTATTAGAGAAGAAGGGAATGCTTGACGGGGATATGTTCGACTACCGTCACAGGTGTGAACATACCCTAAGGGTGGGGGAAGGCGATAGGTAAAAGATGTTTAGGTAGAAAAGGAAAAAAATGGGGGAAAGCTCTTGGTAGAGGAAGAACACTATGGCCATATATCACAGGTAACCTGTTTATACAGAGAGAAGATCACAAAATTCCTGAGAGTTTCTGAAGACTGTCCAAGCTGCCCAAGTAATTCATTCCATTATTTTTTATGGCATCCTTAATCAGACATCAAATCACAGCAACAATATATTGTTTAGAACACCATTTTGTAGTTCTGGATTTTTCACACCGTCTTTGTTGATGAGTAGAGACAATAAGTAATAATAATATAATATAATCATAATAAGTAAGCAATATATCTGCTTAGAACATATCCAGGCTGATGTTTTTTGATTTGGTGAGTATATCCAGCATGCCTTGTCCCAGTTTGGAGGCAAAGAGGGAGGAGATCTGTTCATTTCCACTCTTTAAAGCTAAATCATACGCAGTCATCCCTTTATTGTTTTTCTTTTTTATGCTTGCATTGCATCTAAAACAAGAAAAGCACATTTAACACAATTAGATGTTGGATTATGAGTATGTAGTAAGTTTCACAGTACTTTTCCCAGATGCCAAGGCAGCATACGTTTGGTTGGTCTAACCCACAGGACCAGTGGTCCTATAAATCTGCCTTCTTTCCTTTCTTTTATGCTTTCTTTTTTATTAGACCTGTTTATCCCAAGTATGCTAACATTTACGTACTATTGAATGGCTCACTTCTCACCTGTCATTAGTAAAACGTTTATAACCCAATTTACTCGTGCAAGAACGGGCACCATAAGACGACCATAAACACTGTACCTTCTGCTTGCCAGTGCATTACATCAATGTCACTAGGAAACCCCGGCACCAACTGTAGTGTAATAATGTTTTTACAGTTCAGTGATTGGCTTCTATCTCCGTCATTGCTTTTTTATACTATACTAACCCTGATTTAACAGAGACTATTGTTTCATTTATCTACTGATCCCCTACAGCAGTGGTGTCCAACCTGTGGCCCCTGTGATGGATGCAGCTCATTGCTTGCCTTTATCTGTCCCTTGGGGATCTATTCCTCCCACTGACACCAGTCAGTTGGACATAATCCCTCCCAATGATACAAACAATGGAACATAATCCTTTCCACTGACACCAACAATGAGGAATAATTCCGACCACTGATGGAACATTGTTTCTCCCACTGACACCAATGGTGGGGCATTATTCCTCCCAGTAACATCAATGACGGAGCACCATTCCTCCACTGACATGACAGCAGAAGTAAAGTTAAATAAAAAAGGAATAAAAAAATCTCCCTGCAAGATAAAGTCTTAGAGCCAGATTCTCTAAGAAAATCGCCGGCGTATCGTAAGCCATTTACACTACGCCGCCGCATCGTACTAGAGCAAGTGCCGTATTCTCTAACCATTTGCTCCGTAGTTTGCGTTGGCATAGCGAAAATGGCCCAGCGTAAGCCCGCGTAATTCAAATGGGGCGGCTTGTATTTAAATTAAGCGCGCCCCCGCGTCGAACGAACTGCGCGTGCGCCGGCCGGGGAAAAAGCCCAACGACATGATCATCACTACGCAATGCCCCTATTCGCGAACGAGTTAGTAAAACGACGCAAGCGACGGAAAAAGCCGACGCTGACCCGACGCCATACTTAACATGGCATCCGACGGCACCCGACGGCATCCGACGGTACTTCGTAAGGTTACTCCTCATAAAAGCAGGGGTAACCTTACACGGACGAAAACGACGTACGCGACGACGGGGCGGTGTAAAAGCGATCGGGAATCGGCGTACTAGCCTCATTTGCATATGCAAATGAGAAAAACAACGTAAAGGCCACCTAGTGGCCGGAGTTGTCATTACAACTACGATCCGCAAGTGTAATGGTATTACACTTGTCGGATGTTGAAGCGTATCTATGCCAAAGTGATGCTTAGCATCACTCGCATAGATACGAGGCAAAAAAAACGGCGATACGACGGGGTATCTGAGATACTCCGTCGTAGCGCCGCTGAGAATCTGGCCCATAATGTGCTTCCTTACAGGTTCACAGGCTCTGGCCACTGGAATGGCCAAGTTGCGATGACGTCACTCCTGCGGAGTCTTGGCCATGGCACATAGCTTTGAAGGAACGGCATGAGTATGTTCATATACAAGTATCCAATGGGACTTTACTTCCATTTTAATAATGGGGCACTATTCCTCCCACTGCCATCAACGATGAGGCACTATTACTCCCACGAACACCAACGAAGAGGCACCATTCCTTCGAATGACACCAAAGATGAGGTACCATTCCTTCCAATGACACCAACAGTGGGCATAATTCCTTCAACTGACAACAACAATAGAGCACTAATTTTCCCACTGACACCAAGGATGGGGTATTATACCTCCCACTGACACTAATGATGGGGCATTGTTCTTACACTGACACCAATATAACCAATGGAACTCTACACATTCCACTGACACCAATAGTGGGGCACTATTTCTCCCACTGACACCAATGATGGAGCAATGTTCCCCCCACTAACACCAATAATGGAGCATTATTTCTGCCACTATTAATAACAATGAGACAAAATTAGTGGGGCGCTATTTCTCCCACTAATACCAACGGTGGGGCATAATTCCTCCCACTGATATAAATGATGAAACACTATTCCTCCCGCTGACACCAACGATGGGGCACTATTTCTTCCACTGACACCAATGATGAGGCAATATTTCTCCTAATAACACCAATAATGGAGCATTATTTCTGCCACTAATACTAACAATGAGACAAAATTCCTCCCACTAATACCAACAGTGGGGCATAATTCCTCCCACTGATCTGAATGATGAAACACTTTTCCTCCCTCTGACACCAATGGTAGGGCACTATTTCTGTTACTGACACCAATGATGGGGCAATATTCCTCCCACTAACACCAATAATGGAACGTTTTTTTTCTGCCATTAATACGAACAATGAGGCAAAATGGCAAAATTTCTCCCTTAATACCAACGGTGGGGCATAATTCCTCCCACTAACGCCAATGATGGGGTAATTGTTCCTCCCACTAAAACCCATCATGGGGCACTATTACTCCTCCTACTGACCACAGGTGCTATGCAATTTTTTTTCTCCCATTGACCACCAAGCCTGAGGCATTTTTTACTTCAACTGGCCCCAGCCCCCCAGTCTGAAGGACAGTAAACTGGTCCCATGTTTGGAAAGTTTGAAGACCCCTGCCCTACAGAATCTCCTATTTAATGAACTCTAGACCTCTATTACAAATATTCTAAACATTCATATGCCTGTATTCCAGATTATGTATTGCTTTGCCAAGATCGCGATTTTTCTTACCCTAGCAAGACTTCAGTGCACATCTTCCCTTCCATGCCAAGCTGGACGGCCTCATGAAGAGCAGCGTTATTCTGCCTGTAGGACAAAACCAGGGAAGACCACTGTTTGACATACAGCTGATGAGGAGCTAAACAGAGCAACCGACTTCAAAAGCAAGGAAAAACATTTAAATCATAAACTCAATGAGTTAAAGGGACTGTGTTTTCCCCTTGTCAACATGCATTTTTTCCTGTGTATTCCTTACACTAAATTCTGCTATGATTACTAACATCCAGTCAAAATCCAGAAAAGTAACCACAAAATTAAAGGAGTGGGGGTGGGAATTAAAAAATAATGCCCGTCTCCAGGCTAGTGCATGAGATATGTAAATAACCTGTCACTCACAGCAAGGGGGCGGAACGCACTAAGGTTTTCCTCTGTAAGTCCATTTTATTTCACTGAACAATAAAGAGGATTGCTCAGAGCTGGATTAAATCTGTGTGGCAAGACTGGGCACAGATGATAGGAAATCGTATACTCTATTTTGTGACATCAAAAAAATACTTTAAGAATAGGTGGGACAATTAAAGGGAGAAACGGACTGTCTGCTATGAGAATACAGACAGTTCTTTCAGATAAGGCAAGTATAGAATCACTGTGAACAGAACTGAGAATGTACTAAATTCATTTAATCCTGTTCTTATTATGCGTTTCAAAAAATGTATTAACATATAGGTACGTACGGTCCAGACTGCTGGTCAATATCAGCTCCCTTCTGCACTAGGACAGGTATAACTTTGTAATGTCCATTGAGAACTGCCACTGTCAGCGCTGGACGATCTTCATTGTTGCTACAGTTTGGATCTGCTCCCTATAAACAAGGGTTAAAAACAGTATAAAAAAGAATATTTTAATATTATCTATCCTTTTGCTGAATAAAGCCACCGAAAAATGTGACAGTTTTAATCTCAGGCAAAACAAGATGGGCATTTAAATCATTATTACTGAAACAAAATATATGTAATAATATGTACTCAGTAACAGCAAATCCATTTATTAAGTTTTCTCCAATTTCGGAACCACGTTGTCAGATATTAATTATTAAGCCTTAACTGCTGCCTTGTGCCCCCCTAATGTATTTTCTATAAGGCCCCTTTCACACAGACGGATAGAATGGTTCTTTTAGCTGCGGATTTTACCGCAGCTAGAAGCACACAATGCTTTCCTATGACACCCTTTACACACTACGGTTACCTGCGGAATTGTGCGGATAGAAAAAATAGAACTGAATGCGTTCAGCTGCGATGTCCCGCAGCTATAGGCACATAACCAGTGCAGTGTGTCAGCTGTGTTTGGTATGAATCTTGAGGGGGAACTCCATGCCAAATTTCAAATAAAAAAACGTCATGGGTTCCCCTCCAAGGCAGGGCATAACCACGTCTTCTGCGGGGGAGGGGGGTCCCGGTCTTCACCGCCGTCTGGTTCTCTTCCACCGGGGGCCCCCGCTCTCTTCTTTAGCTCTTTTACGAATGGGGGGCGGGCTTCTGTCGCCTTCTACCACCTTCTTCTCTTTTCTTCCTCCCACTGTAATGCCGTGTGGGCGGCTCGCACCGATTTATATAGGCCTCTTATGACGTCACAGTCCCATCACGCTCCGGGTGGTGGTGATATAAGGGGGCGGGGTCACCCGGTGATATCCGCCCCCTTATAGCGTCACCACCCGGAGCATAAGGTAAAACACAAGCCTGTGACAACTTGGCTTGTCGTTCGGCTTTCAATAAGCTATAACTCCTTGTAGTTCAGCTAGGGAGCATGAAGACCTAGTGAGGCAATAACCGCTTAACCTCCAGAACATTTACTCCCCTTCGTGATCAGGCCATTTTTTTTTGCTCTACGGCACTACGTTGCTTTAACCTTGAGATCCGCGCTACAGCGAATGACGGCTTGGGTCTAATTTGTCAACAAGCTATGACGGCTTGTCACTAGCTGTTTCCCGGCGCGCGCTCCAGAGCGCGCTGGGGGAAAACTGTGTTGGCCGGCTTGGAACCCAATCCAGATCGCCGCGAACGGCCAATCAGAGTGGCCGTTTGCGATGTGATCTGTGCGGCAATGAGAGATGATTCTAGATCATCTCTCATTGCGTTTTACATAGAGACAGCTTCTGTCTCGGGGGAGACGGATCTGGTCTCTTGTACATAGAGACCAGATCGTCACCTCCCCAGTCACCCCCCCTCCACCTCTTAGAACACTATGCAGGGAATACATTTAACCCCTTCCTCACCCCTAGTGTTAAACCCTTCTGCCAGTCACATTTTCTGTAATTAGTCATATTTTAGCACCATCGCAGTATAAATGTGAATGACGCCAAAAATGGTCAAAAGGCCCGATGTGTCCGCCATAACTCGCAGTCAATAAAAATCGCAGATCGCCGCCATTTTAGTAAAAATAAAATAATAAAAAATAATAATTCTCCCCTATTTTTAGGCACTTATTTTGCGCAAACCAACTTATTGGATTTTTTTTTTTTTTTTTACCAAAAATATGGGAATACGCATCGCCCTGAGAAAAAAAACGTTTTTTTTTTTTTTAATTGGGATATTTATTATAGCAACAAGTAAAAAATATTGTTTTTTTTCAAAATTGTCGCTCTTTTTGTTTATAGCGCAAAAAATAAAAACCCAGAGGTTCAAATACCACCAAAAGAAAGCTCCTTGTGGGGAAAAAAGGACGTCAATTTTGTTTCTCTTTAAAGCGACGCAGTGCCGGAAGCTGAAATTCACCTGGGCAGGAGGGGGGTATAAGTCCCAGTAAGCAAGTGTAATGCCGTGTGGGCGGCTCTTTTGGTGGTATTTGATCACCTGGGTTTTTTGAATCAAAATAACTTTTATGAGCATAAGGTGAAAACAGGATAGTCGGGTAAGAAGTGCAACATGCACTACAGGTACAAGTAGATCTTGACATGACGTACATAAACATGAATAGAGTTCGCAGGGAGTCAGTGGGGGTCCACTGGTGTGGTCAGGCTAGGGGGCAGCAAGCAACCGTATGGGGGAAGCGGGGGGGGCGCCATAGGGGTGGCAGACAACGTATGAACCGCATCTAGCCCACATATGCAGGAGGAGGGTCCCCCGCCACCTGTCCCAAACCTTGTTATATTTCTGTGGGCAGCCCCTGTTGGCATATAAATTTTTTTTATAAGGGAGGGCAGCATTAACAGCACTGATCCATTGTTCAGGGAGGGCGGGGTTCCCCTCATCCAGCCCTGGCAATTTGCAGACGAGCAAGGAATACGTTTCTTGCAGAAATGTGTTGAGATATTTTTCTTCTTCAGGAAGGGAGAGAAGTCCCAGTATGCACTGGCGGGGGCAGAGGGACCAGGGGAGCCCATCCGATCGTGGAGGAAGGACCACCTAGTCCAAACCCCTGGACGGGAGGAAGCCAGAGTAGGTGAAAAAAGGAGGCATCAGGGTGGCCAAGTCGGGGCAGTTGGGGTTTGTCATTCTTAAATTTGGAAATGCGGTGGGGTGTTGGGTACGACCTGTGGAGAATGAACAGGTGGGTGAGGCGGTCGGATAATTTAGGGGAGACCGTCTTGCATGGCAAAGCTCACCCCAGTCCGCGTCGGAACTCCAATGTCAGGCTCCCAACGGTCTTTAGGCGGTATGCAGTGGCCGCCGCAGAGGGCTGTATGAGGTAGCAATAGAGTGGGGAGATAGCTTCTTGGATCAGATCCAGTCACAATATCAACCAGGAGAGGGATCTCGAGGGTCGGTGCGGGGCTAACAAATTGGGAGTGAGGCATGTCGGATGAAAGAACGAAAAAGCATATGATTAGGTAGTGCTTTAAGAGTTTAAAACGACGTACCGAGCCCCGGGCCCTCTGTGACAGATAGAGAACACTGTTTCCACAGGCCACTCGGGGACAGAGGCAAGTTCGGGCAGAAGAGGGTTTCATAGGGGGGTGTGGGAATGGGGGGAGGGGGTGATACGCAGAGCAGGCCATTACGGTGGTGAAAGAGCATCCGACCGGCGACATCGATTGAGGTGGGGCTCGTGGTTCGCAGAACAGGAGTTGGAAGGGGTGGAACAGGGGCCCGGGGAGTGTGAACAGCAGGGCTACGTCTTTTGCTGGTTGTAGTGAAAAAAATGAGAGAGCTGGGAACTATGTAGTAGAGGAGAGGTCCGGGAGTGCATGCCGCCCAAGCGCGGCACTTCAGGACCCGCAGGAAAAATTTGTGGCGAGACGGGCCCCAAACAAACGTGTTGAGGATGGAAACTGGGGGAGGTAGGGGGGCTGCCAGAAAACATAAAGCACTTGGGGAGAAGAACATCTTTAAGGTTGATCCGACCCATCACTCCAAGGGGGAGTCGGGACCAGATAGTTTTTTGTTTTTTTTAAGGGGGCATAGTCAAAGAGGGATTTAGAGATAGTGACACTAGGTATTTAATAGAGCTCTCACTTAGCAGGGCCTGTCAATGGAGGGGGCACCCGAGTTAGGGGAAGGTGGATTTAGCCCAGTTTTCCGGAGCCCCGATCACCACTGGGTTTTAATTTTTTGCGCTGTAAACAAAAAAAAAGAAATTTGAAAAGAAAAAACAATTATTTTTACTTTCTGCTATAAAACACATCCAATAAAAAATTTGAAAAGATCAAATTTTTTCATAAATTTAGGGCAATGTGTATTCTGCTACATATGTTTTGTAAAAAATCCCAATGAGGCCGCGTACACACGAGGAGACATGTCTGCTGAAACTGGTCCGCAGACCAGTTTCCGCGGACATGTTCGATCGTGTGTACGGCCTAGTGGACAGGTTTCCAGCGGACAAAAGTTTCTAAACATGCCTAGAAACTTGTCTGCTGGAAACCTGTCCGTCGGACATGTCCTATGGTTAGTACGCCCAACCAGCGCATGTGTCGAATTGATTTGACGCATGCGTGGAAGCATTGAACTTCCTTGTTTGAGCACGTCGGTGAGTTATGCGTCACCGCGTTCTCTGTCCGCGGGGATTTTGGTCTGATGGTGTGTACACACATCAGACCAAAAGATCCCTTCAGACATGTCTAATGAAAACGGTCCGTTGGACCTGTCTCATCGGACATGTGTCCTCGTGTGTACACGGCCTTAGTGTAGATTGATTGGTATGCGAAAAAATTATAGTGTCTACAAACTATGGGATATATACTGATTTTTTTTTTTTTTTTATACTAGTATGGCGGCGATCAGTGACAATAAAACGGACAATCGGGCACTGACACTTTTGACACTTTGTGGGAACCAGTGACACCAATACAGTGATCAGTGCTAAAAATACGAACTGTCACTGTACTGGTGACACTGGCTGGGACAGGGGCGGATCCAGGGGGGGGGGGGGGGGGGGCAACAGGGCAATTGCTCTACCTGAGAAAATAATGAGCGGGTGAGCACCGGTGGATGAGCGAGAGGACAGGCAGGCTGGTGAGTGAGCAATCATGCTGGGCGGTAAGGCTGATAAACAGGCAGGTGTTCTGTCAGAAAGCCGCCGCTACCCATATGAATTTGCAACTGAAGGGACATTGTGTCACTGCCATCTTGGTACACCCGCACTTGTCCACAGTAAACCTAGAGTTAGAAGTCGGCAAGCGGACATCTTTATACACCCACCGGCAGAGATTTTTTTCTCAGAAAATAGGTGCAGGAACTCAACCACGACCCCGTTCAGATTTCACAAACAGTAGAAGGGTCTTAAAGGGGCATTAAATACCAGAATTGCACTAATACAGAGTGCAGAGTTCAGGGGGGTTACACACAGAGTGAAGAGCTAGCACTTGTAAACACAGAAACCAGACTTCTGTGTTTACAAGCGATTGTGGTAAGCAGGCACCAAAGGGTCTGAGCCAAAGGTGGTGGAACTGAGTTCCCCCAAGTTCCCCCAGAAAAAAAGCCCTGCCCACCGGAGTCTTGCTTTTAAGAGTTATTTTTAACAGTAAACTCAACTTATATTTCACTATATATGCTGAGTTTACTGTTAAAAATAACTTTGAAAAGCAAGACTCCGGTGGGTGTATAAAGACATCCACTTGCAGACTTCTAACCCTAGGCTTACTGTGGACAAGTGAGGGTGTACCAAGATGGCCGCAAAGCAACATCACTTTGGTTGCATATTCTGATGAGTAGTGGCTTTCTGACATCATCCCTCCCTGCCTGCCCTCACTCTGGGACACAGCCACTGGCAAGTGACAATCCGCATCTTGTGGCCGGTGACATTGGTAAATGACAATCCACATCTGGTGGCAGGGGATGTGGCAAGTGACATGGCAAGTGACAATCCACATCTGGTGGCAGGGGATGTGGCAAGTGACATGGCAAGTGACAATCCACATCTGGTGGCAGGCAACGGTGGCAAGTGACACACTGGGGGCTCCCACTGATTCTGCATTATGGTGAGTTGAACTATTTAATATTACAATGTAATAATAGTAATAATGCGCTTCAATCATCCTGACACCCTATCAACCATGGTGCCGTGATGATTGACGTGCCAACACCAGCCATTGCCCCGGCAAATTGCCCGCAAAATTTTCTGGCAGTGCCCTTCCCGAGACTAGACTCTGGATCCACCCCTGGGCTGGGAAGGGGGTAAACATCTAGGATAATTAATGGGTTAAATCTGTAACCAGTGTTTATGTGTGTACTGTGAGGTGCTTTCACTAAGGAATGTGATGGTTTTTATCCCCTGCAAAAAAAAAAAAAAGAAAAAAGGCAGGTACCCTCTGATGGGACAGAGCTCTGCATTTTTTACACAGACAGAGCTCTGCCCTGTCTTCCTCTTTTACCGATCAGCGGGTGCCGGTGATCATCCATTGGCTGGCACCCACTGATCAGCTTGTGGTGTGACTTATCACAAGACAGCCGGCGTGCAGAAGGCGCTCGGGTACGCCCCCTTACTCGGAGAAGCAGAATCACGTACATATATGTGATTCTGCTTAGCCGGTCGGCACTGTAGCAGTAAAGCTACAGTGCGCAGTCGGCAAGTGGATAAGCCGTTCTTCATTATACTCAAAACAAAGAAATACATTTTGACAAGGGGAACATTTTGGAAGAGGCGGGAGTATAAAAGTATAAAACATTTTTATTCCAATGATCGGATGTATCTTTGTAATTGGTTCATTATGGAAGGTACAAATTTATACTTTTCTTCCTTCAAAATACCTCATCCAAGAGTTCCTCAACAGTAGCAATCCTGCCTTCGCCTTTGGCTCCAACTTCCTTGAGAAGCTTCCGATCTTCAGGCTGAAAATCAAGAAAAGGTTGTTTTAGAACAGATTCAGCAAAACTGATTTCCCATGCAGCATATTTGACCACTGGCTAGTCAGAAAGAGGATATCTGTTTTGTCTACAGAGAATATCCCTTTAAAACAGTGGTCATCGACCCTGTCCTCAGGGCCCACTAACAGGCCAGGTTTGCAAGATAACCGAAATACAGGTGATATCATTTGCTGCTCTGCTCAGTGATTGCAGTATTCTAGTATTCTAGTAATACATAAAACCTGGCCTGTTAGTGGGTCCTGGAGGACAGGGTTGATGACCACTGCTTTAAAAGAGCAGACTAAAATTTGATTTTTGCTAAAGATCTCACTGCATAGAAACTTTTAGTGACCAAATCAAATTGTAGCCTATTTGTAAATTAAAAAAAAAGCCTTTTATTCTCAGCAGATAAAATCGGAGCTCTGAGCTATAACAACACACACATACTGCATCATTATAGGAAAGTAGTACAGTTAAACTACCAGAACACACCTACAGATGGCGCTAACAGCTAAATTTAAAATGATGGCTGCTGAATTGTATGATGCATGATTGGTACATACTGTAGCCCTCTGCACCCTGCCTTATTTAAAGATCATTGGGAGGGATTTATAACTTTGCAAAAGAATTCCCTTTAATCTGAAACTACAGCCCTAAACCTTAAAGTCAACCTCTACATAAAGTTACAAGCAGTGTTAATTTTGTCATCAAATTTCAATTTAGCGTTAGTCATTGGCGTTTCATTAAAATAGCATTTACGATTTAGTTGTATTTAATAATCTGAATCATTTTAGTTTTAGTGGTTATTTAATCTCCAGTACATTTTAGTCAAGTAAAATCTAATGGGTTTAGTTAAATTGTAATGCATTATTTAAAGCGGAGGTTCACCCCCAAATCAACTTTCTGACATTAGTTCCAGCATACTGCTAACATCTCAGTAGGCTGTTTTTTTTTTCCGGTACTTATCGTTTTATGAGCCCTTGTTATCCGGCTCTGAACGGGGAATCCTGCGGGGAGTAGGCGTTCCTAAGCAAAGAGGAGTTGATTGACGGTCTGCTAAAGCGCGTCACGGCTTCCGAAAATACCCGAAGTGACACTCGGGTGTTTACGGCGGTAAACGTTGCCTGCGCCTGCCGTGTAGAGCTGACTGCGCAGGCGCAGATGTTAGCAGTATGCTGGAACTAATGTCAGAAAAGTTGATTTGGGGGTAAAGCTCCGCTTTAAGTATTTCTCTAGTATTTCTAAACCGCATTATATACTCCTGGACAGTGGTGGCCACTCATTAGGGGAGCAGGGGCTTCACCACCATAATCTATGCACCCGGCCCCTATTCCTAATCTACATGCACGACGCCGGACGCATGGATTCCAATGAGGTTTTCTTTTCTTTTTTTAAGCACGTGGTTAGAGCCAGAGGCTCTAATTGGCTTAAAAAAGGGGCAGGCTTGGGCGCAGAGCACTGTGCTCTGAGCCCACCCTGTTGTGTGACATTAGAGAATTAATATTCTCTAATGCCTTCCTGTTTATCGACCAATCAGGAAGCGGGTCCTGAGACCCCATTGGCCGGGAGCCCGAAGAACCCATTGGCTGGGAGGAGAACAGACAGCTAGGACACAGGGGAGTCAGAGGGAGGGAGCCGATTTCAGGGAAAGCCGCTGCCAATCGCTGCTGTCTCAGCCAATGAGGAGGGAGAGCTCCAGGAGAGCTGATGATCTCATGCACATCGCTGAATCAAGGAAAATCTCAGGTATTGGGGGGGGGTTATCTTCATAGAATGCATGAAGGTAAAAAACCTTCAGCCTTAAGAACCACTTTAAACTGTGAAGTACAGCCAACGCAAATCCTCTCCCCCAAATCCCCCCTCCTAGTACAAATCTTCCCCCTCCAAATACCCCTTTCCAGTACAAATCTTTCCCCTCTAAATATCCCCTCCCAGTACAAATCTTCCCCCTCCAAATCCCCCTTTCCAGTACAAATCTTCCACCTTCAAATCCCCCCTCCTAGTACAAATCTTTCCCCTCCAAACACCCCCTTCCAGTACAAATCTTCCACCTTCAAATCCCCCCTCCTAGTACAAATCTTTCCCCTCCAAACACCCCCTTCCAGTACAAATCTTCCCCCTTCAAAACCAGCCTCCTAGTACAAATCTTTCCCCTCCAAACACCCCCTTCCAGTACAAATTTTCCCCCTCCAAATCCTCCCTCCAAGCACAATCCCCTCAAATCGGTTCTCTCAGCCTAAAGGGAAATCTGGCCCTGCTGGGGGGCTAATCTGTGTCAGACAGTTGTGAACACTGCACAGGACACTGAAAAGAACATACATTTACACATATATACCATCTCAGGCCACAGAATAGATGCTATCCCTGCATGAAGCCTGAACAATGAAGGGTCTATCCTAATGGAGAGAAATGCACATGAAGATGTTATCAGGGGAGGACTGTGATCAGTACTTTTATAGGTATACAACATACCTGCACTTAACATGAACAAAATATACCGGATGTGTTCTTCTTCATCTAATACTTATTAGGGCATAAAAGCAATTGTACTACCACCCAATACTGAGATCAGGGGCCAAAATAATGTGTAATGCACTACAGATCAGCTGTGATATTAGATACATACAGGAAGTCGGTCTTCTTTCTGTATCGGCTTCCTATTTTTCTTCTTGGATCGTTTGTTTTTTAAGTTGTTGCTTCTGGCGCTCAGCCCATCTTCACTTGCTGCAGGGGTAAATAAGAGTTATATAAAGAGGAATGCCAAAACAGTGCAGGAAGTTTTACAAGGTCATCCGAATACTATTTGTTAATAGGAATGTTCTGGATTATACATGCACAGTATTATCTAATGTGCGGTATTTTTCCATTGAACTTAATGCTGTACACCAATAAACACCAAACACTACATTTGCCCTCTGTACTCAATAGCATTTAAATAATAAACTAGTACAAAAGTGAGTATTATACATTTTTCTGGATTACTTTATTTGGCATGATGGATTCATGCCTAACTTGGTTTTAAAAAAAAAGTATCATTCTCCTGTATTCACAAAGTCACTTCAGCCCCGGAAGGATTTACCCCCTTCCTGACCAGAGCACTTTTTGTGATTCGGCACTGCGTCGCTTTAACTGACAATTGCGCGGTCGTGCGATGTGGCTCCCAAACAAAATTGGCGTCCTTTTTTTCCCACAAATAGAGCTTTCTTTTGGTGGTATTTGATCATCTCTGCGGTATTTATTTTTTGCGCTATAAACAAAAATAGAGCGACTATTTTGAAAAAAATGCATTTTGCTATAATAAATATCCCCAAAAAATATCTAAAAAAACATTTTTTTTCCCCAGTTTAGGCCGATACGTATTCTTCTACATATTTTTCGTAAAAAAAAATTGCAATTAGCGTTTATTGATTGGTTTGCGCAAAATTTATAGCGTTTACAAAAAAGGGGGTCGTTTTATGGCATTTTTATTAATATTTTTTTTTTACTAGTAATGGCGGCGATCAGCATTTTTTTTTCGGTACTGCGATATTATGGCGGACACATCGGACAATTTTGACACATTTTTGGGACCATTGGCATTTTTATAGCGATCAATGCTATAAAAATGCATTGTATTACTATAAAAATGCCATTGGCAGTGAAGGGGTTAACACTAGGGGGCAGGGAAGGGGTTAAGTATGTTCCTGGTGTGTTCTAACTGTATGGGGGGGGGTGGACTCACAAGGGGAAATCACTGATCTTCCGTTCATACATTGTATGAACGGGAGATCAGCGTTTCCCCGCTGACAGGAACGAGAGGTTTGTGTTTACACACATACCTCCCGTTCCCCGCTCTGTAACGAACGAGCGCGCGTGCAAGGCGGCGTTCGCGCCCGCCGGGCACGCGCGCGGGACTCGGGGGGCGCGCGCGCCCGCCCTCTAGCGGCCGAAAAAGATAGGACGTAGAGCTACGTGCTCTCGCCTAGCAGTGCCGACCTGCCGCAGTAATATGATGGCGGCTGGTCGGCAAGCAGTTAATATAGGCTTTAGAAAAAAAATTGCAACTTCTGTGCCTCTTGTGAACCTTGAGAATCATTTTACCACAATGCTTATAGTTACAGAGGTGAAAAAATGGCTTGTTTTTAACTTCTTTTAAAGAATAGGTGCACTTTAGGACAACCTGTACTTATCCTTTTTGCATCTATGCCATTATCTAACCCATCCCATCTTACAGTGTCTATTTACATCCATATTTGCTTTACTGCGTATACAGACTGATTTTACTGTTGTGGGTTTAGTGACACTTTAACTCTTCTGGCCATGCCTGCACATCACAGCCCTTTAAAATTCTATAGGGCTGTCTACCTTCATCTCTGGTATTGGGAAATAGCCCCATAGAAGTCTATGGAACTGTAATGCACAGGAGTGTCCTGGTGGTACAGTGAGACTTGCAGTGCTGGACGCAAAACAAACACTGGCACTGGATTGAGGTACGCAAGTATGCCTCAGTGAATGAGTAGGGTGGGTTAGGTTATATCAAAGCATAAAGGATACGTGCACATTGTCTTAGAGTGCACTTATCCTTTAAAACAAGCACTTGTTCACCTCTGTAGCTATATGCATTCTGGAGAAATTCATTTTTAAAGTTCACAAGGAGGCACACAAATCAATTTTTTTTCTAGAGAAAGTAGAAACTTGACAGCCTGCCATCCCTCTGATGTAAGCATACATAAAACAAAACTTTAGAAACTTTGTTGTGATCTTTAAGGGTCTATGAGAATTAAATATTTCACAGTACTAGCAGCTAGAAAGGTGATCGGGGGACTTGTTTTAAAGCTCCTGTATTGCTTGTTAAGAATATGCAAATAGTTGTGTTCATAGTCATGGTACAGATGTACGGCTATTTGCATCTCCTGCACTTTGCTAAAAAAACAAGATCATCTTCCTGTATCACTACTAAGAACTGCAGGCAGTAAGGTCCAGGTTTAGAAGTTCCCTGAACTTGTAAATAAATTGTGACCTTTCAAAATGTTGAGCACCTGCATGCCTACACCACATCCAGCAATGTAATGCGGCACCTCTAATAAATAGTCGGCATTACACTGTGAGATATAAATGGGTCACCTTTTCTGAAAACTAACAAACTGCATGAAAGTGTCTGAATCATACTGAGAGCTATGAAAGACATCTTTTAGGCATTTTTTATCTTAGATATTCTGTGTATGAGATTAAGCTCCACCATTACAGGCAGGTGTGTTCCAGGATCACCAGAATACAGATAAGGGGGAGTGGGGTGAACAGGTACAGAACAGCAATGTCTCGATGAAACACTGAACTACTCAGCATGTAGGCTATGCTCTCTGTATGCATCTAAAGATTTATTTTCAATTTTGATCAGTGTGTACCTTTAAAAAGGTACCATGTGGTTCCTGCTATTGGATCATCGGGTTAGTTTTGCAAAATTTAGAAAAGCGCTGCACCGATACCAAGCATTTGCACAAGTATTCACGCAAATACTTTGATACTAAAGCTGATACCATCAAGTCCGCAGACTGTAAGACCCAGTTCACATATATGAACTGGATGCATCCGATTGGCATGACACCTGAACCTGCAGCCTTTTCAATGGAGCCGGTTCACACAGGTGCGGGCTGGCCGCTCCACGTTTTTAAAAAGAGTTCCGTGCGGTTTCATTGACGTACACTTTCACAATTCGCACCTGAATCACACTTGAACCACTGAACAAAGTCTCATTGGAGGGGGCTGAAATCCTGCTGTCAAAACCAGACCGCACATTTGTGAACTTGGTCTAACGGCCACCTTTATGGAGAAAGACACAAGAAGATGTCACGCGAAGGTATGGCAGTGTGACATGTGACATCTGGACCGCAGAAACTCTATTAAGTGCTCTACTGCTACACCACCAGGGCAGAGGCAGGTTAAAAAAAAATGTATGGCCTGATACTTCTCTTGTGAGTTACAAATGTACATTTATCTTTCTTCTATTGTGACCCAGACTGATGGGGCAGAACTGCTCAAGGCTCTGGAAAGATCCCAACAATATTCACCTGGCTGTGTCTGTCCCTTCCTCAGCCTAGCGCTCCAGTGAGCACCGGAGGATCAGAGCAGAGAGCCAGTGACTGAAAGTGACCGCACTCCGGTATAAAGGAGACCAAGAGCTGAGTGATCTGTGGTCATGTGATCTCTCAGTTCTCAGTCTTGAAAACAGCCATGTTGAACAGCTGTAGCATCAAACCAATGATGCAGCATGGTTCTATTCTATGCAGTGGTTCGAATTTTGATAAAGTTTCCTATTTTTTCCCATTTACTTGGCCTATGTGGAATTTCACAAGCCACTTATTGTAAAAAAATCTAAATTACTACCTTTTTTCTATCATCAATCATCACTGATATGAAGAACACAAAGATGTCCTAACCGAAATTGGACAAAATACAGTTGCTCTGGCAGATGATGGATAACGCGATTCACCTGGTTTTAGTACCAAATGTTGCACTTATACCTTCCTAGACATGAATACTGACAAAATAATTGATTTTCAGGTAGAGCAAAGTAAAAATGGGAGTCTCTTTAGTGTCTTAAGAAAAAATTGCATTCGTAAAAGCTCTCCTACGGTTAAAAGATGATAATGTGATGAAGATTAAAATCATAGCTACCAACTACATTATTATCATAATACAGGATTTATATAGCACCAACAGTTTGCACAGCCATTTACAAACTGGAGGGAGGCAATACAGTTACAATACAAATCAATATAAAAAGGATCACGCAAGGATGAACTGATTGTTGTTTGGACTGAATTTCTACTTCTACATATCACAGCAACATTAAAACATCCATTAAAAGCTCTGAAGAACGCCTTTGGGGGTTATTTACTAAAGAAAAATCCACTTGGCACTGCAAGTGCACTTGGAAGTGCAGTGGCTGTAGATCCGAGGGGGACATACAAGGAGAATACAAATCTGAATTTTAGCTTGCACATGATTGGATTATAAAATCAGCAGAGCTTCCCCTCATTTCAGATCTACCCCTCAGATTTACAGCGACTGTATTTTCAAGTGCACTTGTAGTGCAAAATGGATTTGCCTTTTGTAAATACCCCCCTTTGGTGTCATTCCATCAACCTGTCAGCTATTGTTTAATTACAATACAGACAAGCTGAATATAAATACAGCCATCTTTATACTGATGTGGGTCTGTGATGATTGCAATTAAAGCGCATAAAACAGGCATAAAAAATATTTTCGACGTTTCCTAGTACACTAAACATATTGAAATAGCTAATTTGTCATTTGACAGAAAGATGTGTTACTTCCTCCCCCATCCACAACCTGAATCTACCAGCCTGGATCTTAGGGCATCAGTCTCTTCTACACCCTAAAAGCCCAGAGGAGATGACCTTTGTAGCCCAATGGGAGTGCTACAAGTGTGCTTAGAAGCCCTCAGAAAAGTATTCAATATGTAAAAGTTCACCTTGTTCATTGCAGTTGTACAAGACCACTGTATACATCATAGTTTTGTTGTTTTTCAGTCGTTTAGTTGTGACCGACTCTTCATGACCTCATAGACCACAGCGCACCAGGCTTTCCTGTCCTCCACTGCCTCCCGCAACTTGCTTAACTTCATGTGCATTGTTTCGATGATGCTATCTATTTATTTTATTTTCCGTCGTCCTCTTCTCCTTTTTCCGTCCATGTTTCCCAGCATCAGAGTCTTTTCCAACGAGTCCTCTCTTCGCATTAGGTGGCCAAAGTATTCAAGTTTCAGCTTCAAGATCTGCCCTTCCAGTAAATATTTAGGGTTCCTTCAGGATTGACTGGTTTCATCATCTTGCCGTCCAAGGGTTTTTTAAGAGTCTTCTCTAACACCATTGTTCAAAAACATAAATTTTTTGGCGTTCAGCCTTCCTTTTGGTCCAACTTTTCCAGCCATAGGTAACTACTGGGAATACCATAGCTTTGACTATACGGCACTTTGTCCGTAGAGTGATGTCTCTGCTTTTTATAATGTTGTCTAGGTTTGCCCTCGATTTCCTCCCAAGAAGCAAGCGTCTCTTAATTTAATGGCTACAGTCACCATCTACCATAATCTTGGAGACTAGGAAGATAAAATCTGTCACTGTTTCCATTTCTTCTCCTTCTATTTGCCAAGGAGTGATGGGACCAGTTGCCATGATATTAGTTTTCTTAATGTTAAATTTCAGGCCATCTTTTGCGCTCTCCTTTTTCACCTTCATTGAGAGACTCTTTAGTTCTTTTTCACTTTCTGCCATTAGTGTTGTATCGTCTGCATATCTCCGGTTAATGAGATTTCTGCCTGCGATCTTTATTACGACTTGGGAGTCGTCGGTCCTGGCATTTCGCATGATGTACTCTGAATATATTTAGTTTACTGACTAGGAAACTCAAACATCTCCTAGATCAAACAAGGCTAGCAGTCTAAATCTGGCCTGCCAGACCATTTCATGTGGCCCTCGCAGCCAAGGCTTTTTTTCAGCCAATACATGGCATTTCCGCCACCTCCTGCTCTCACCCTCCGCTTCCTGCTCACCACTGTCACTTGTAAACACAGAAGCCTTCTGTGTTTAGGACAGCTTTCCTTTTGGCGGCTCTCACAAATCCCTGCCTGCCCTGTGCTCACATCGGGGACAAGGGAGATGCAGGTGCAGTGTGGGAGAGGTAACACGTGGTAAGCTGCACTGTGATTACCATCTGTGCCCCAGTGCACAGATGCCGACCAATGATCACCCTGCAAATGAGAGAGAAAGGCAGAGCCACCTACTCTGTCAGGAGGTAATAGAGGCAACTTGGGTAGGCGAAGTGAGAAGCAAGGACGTTTTTTTTTGGGGGGGGGGTGAGGGTTGTGGATGGAGATGGGTGCAGAGCTGGAGGATGGGGGGGGGGAGTGTTGCAGAGATCAGAAGTGAGATCGGAACAGCCTGTGAAAGAGAGTTCTCTGAACCCAACTGAACCCTATCTGTAGCGCACACCTCAACCCTGGACTCTGTACATAGCACAGCCTTGAACTCCACAAATAACGCACTCTTGGTATTTATTCCCCTTTAAGATTTTTCCACTGTTGGCACAGTGCAATTTGGCCACACCCACATTCGATATGGTTCGGCTGGGGGCGAATTCCTCCACTTATTCTCTAAGAAAAAAAGCCCTGGATACATTTATATAGTTTTACAGTTACAAACGGCCCCTTGAGGGCAACCATAATGCTGATGCAGCCCGCGATGAATTTGAGTTTGACACTCCTGTAGGGGCTTTCGAAACTTCATTAGTTGAATCGTAGGCAAGAAAGAACATTCATACAAAATTCTATTAGTGCATGGCCAGCTTTAATTTGGATAAAGTGGAAAGGAATTAGCATCTCAATATGATTTGTATTGCTGTATGTGTTCCCATTAAGGGGCATTTGCCCTTTCTATTTGTCCAGTTGACCAATGTCTCAGAGAGAGAAAGTGAATGAAAATCCTGAATTTCGAGTTGTCATCAGAACAGGAATAGAGGTGAAATCTTGGGGCACTAGATCTGGCAGCCCTGGATTTCTTTCACTTGGGAGAGTTTTTCTCTCACTTCATGTTATAGATATGGGACAGGGAGTGAAGGGAAATCTCCCTAATGGAACACAGATGGCAACAAAAAACGTGGGATTATAACCCTCCCTTACTGTAACCCAAATGTAAAAAAAAATGGTTTTAGCCTTTCTACTTTAAGACCCGGTTCACACAGGGGCGGCGCGACTTTGGGGACGACTCGGTCAGGTGATCTCAAGACAACTTCAGAGGTGACTTGCAAAATGTCGCCCTGAGTCACCCCGAGTCGCCCCCAAAGTCGTACAAGAACCTTTTTTTAGGTCGGAGCAACTTGAGTCGCTCCTATTAGAACGGTTCTATTGAACAGAGCGGAGCGCGACTTGTCAGGCGGCTGAGTCGTCTGACGAGTCGCCCCTGTGTAAACTGGCTCTAAAGCGGATTCAATTATTTTAATCCAAAACAAATATGCAGACCAGGTGTTCTGATTTCACTCTAACATTACTCCTAGTCATATATTCTTAGGAACACAACCCAATTATTTCATGGATCTGTTAATATAGAGGGAAGAAGAACAAGGCCCTATGCTTTTAATGTGTAGGACATACAACCTTGAATATAGAGTATAGATAATGAGTATAGATGTAAAACTTACCCACACTGGATTGTGTCTCATCCATATCATCTCTGCCTTCTGTCACATTGCTCAGGAAGTGATTGCTGGACTGATTCATTGGCTTCCCAGTCACAACATTCTAGAAAATGATCATAGCTAATGTTTAATAAAACATAAAAGTAGGCCAATCACATCCACAGTACATTAGGTGTCTGCATCAGGGTAGCCCTTACATAAGGTATGCCTATCAAAGTAGCTCCTAATCTTAGGTGCCCACATCAAAGTACTTTCTTACATGCAAGTAGCCCCTTAGGCTGGGTTTACACTAGAGCACGCGGCAGCTCATAGCAGGAGTTCAGTGCATCTCCATTCACCATTTGTGAAACCAGCATCCAATTCGCAATAGTGTGAACCCAGCCTTACTTTAGGTGTCCACATCAGAGTACCTCCTTACATCAGGTGTCCCCATCAGCGTTCCCTCTTACATCAGGTTTCCCCCATCAGAGTACCCCTTAGATCAGCTGCATTTATCAGAATGCCCCCTTAGATCAGTTGCCCAATCAGAGTGCCCCCCTAGATCAAATGCCCCTATTAGTACCCCCCTACATAATGTGTCCCCATTAGAGCGCTCCAAACAACAGGTTTCCTCTTCAGAGTACCCCCTTAAATTAGCTACCCCAAATCAGAGTCCTTCTTACGGATATACCCTCATATATCAGTAGCCCCATCAGAGTATCCCCATAGTTTAGTTGCCCCCATCAGAGGACTCCCATAGATGAGATGCCTCATCAGAGTCTCTATATATCAGTAGAGCCCAGTGCACCTTACTGATTAGTCCCTGGAGGCGGGCAGGCAGGGGACAGGAGCAGGGAAGAAAAGCATTCTGCATGGGGTGGGGCACACATGTAACATCAGCGCTGCAAGCTGGCAGGCTTATTGCCTGTGCTGGACTGTCAGTTGGTCTGGATCCAGACCGCAGTCTGCTATTTAGTGAAGGCAATACTATATGAGTGATACTGACCTTATCTGTCACTAGGACATAGTTTAACCTCAGACTGACTTCATATCCATCTTCATGCATTGTGGCTGATATGATCTGAAACAGAAAATAAGGCAGATATTCTATATATATTATGTAACAATAGTGGCACTTGGTGATTGGCCCTGTGCTTCCATGTGTGAGCAGGGGGACTGTCAGCCCTGTTTAAGCTCTGAATAGTGGGAGTTAAGCAGGGGTTACATTTTTTGCTCCTGGTGACTTGTATGGAATGTGTGGGGGAACAAAGGAAAGGTAGATATAGGCTGCTGGGGAGAATGACAATAAAATGATCCTGCTGCTTTTCTTGACATCGGAAAAGTATAGGCTTAAGCTGACCATAGATGGATCGAAATTCGGCCAATTCACGCCGCTCCTCTCACCGCTCCAAAGATGCTGCTGACAGGAGATTTTTTTCTCTTCCGCCAGCGCATCGCCTCAGTGTGAAAGCCCTCTGGCTTTCACATTGAGTAGGCAGTGAAGGAGTTTTCCAGGCGGTATAGCAGCGCTATTTTTAGCGCTGTACCGCCTGAAAAACTCCCCAGTGTGAAAGGGGTTTTACTTTAAAGAAACCTGCCAAGTACTTTTCCATCTAAACCACAAATCTCCAATGCAATTTTAGAAAAATAATCCCCCCTTCTCAAGTGTTAATAGGATATCAAAAATCTAAATCCAAGAGGTAAAATAATATCAATTTTATTCCGGTCAAATAAAACAAATACCTTTAAAAAATAAATTAAAAATAATAATTTACTTAGCTGACTATATCAAAAAGCTATAAATATACACAAATCTGCACGATTGCTAGAAAATGACAATAGTGATTAGAGTGTCAGGCTCCATGCACACTGGGCTTTAAAAAAAACGTCTGTTCTTTTTGGAGTAAAAAAACTTCCATATAGAGCATTTTTGTACAAAGTTTAGAGGAGTTTAGGAGAGTTTTAAATTTTTTCTGCCAGTGAGCTCCAATCAGAAACGTGAATGAGAACGTTTTTTTTTCCTGCCTCTAAACGTTGTTCTCAAAAATATGTCTGTAAACGTCCTAATGTGCATGGACACAAAGGATAATATTGAGTTTCTTCTACAGGCAGAACACAAAACTCCTGTAGAAGCAACGTTTTTTTATTCCAGTGTGCATGGAGCCTTAAAAGAACACCATCACCTACTAAGTACATAAAGAAAGATAAATGTAAAAGAAAAATTATATTTCATGAAAATGTATAATAAAAATTATAGTCAAAGAAAAAAAACTGAACTATGATAAGTGAAGGAAACCAGAAAGCATCAGTGATAAAACCAGTCAGGAAAGACAACTAAATTACTGTAATCGCCTAATGTGAGACCTGCAGGCATCATCCCGTTAACAATTTTTATAGTTGGAGGTTGGCTCTCTTATAAAAGCAATCCTAGTGGCTAACTAGCAGCAAGAGGGGACATCCCTCTTCTGTGGCTTTCTCAGGCTGCCCTGTGCCTCTAGGAGACCCGAGCAAGCCGCCGGTGTGTTTGCCTATGGATATTAAAATTTACGTCATTTGTCGCCGTCTAGCAAAAATACTAATTGTTACATGTAAACAAAAAGTGTCAAATAAGGCCTGGTCTGAAAGTGGTGCAATAAAATGTAATTATTAAAACATTGTTATCTTCCTTTGTTATAATTTTTGTGCCATACCCAATTTTCTAACCACCGAGCATCATTCCAGCTACCCATCATACTTACTCTTCCCATCCGAGGTTTACCAATCAGTGCCTTAAATTCAGAGTCATTCTGTGTGTAGCAGCGCAAATGTGCGCAAATATGATCCAACTGCTGCCTCCAATAGCCTATAAAAAAAAATTCACATTTGTAAACAATCGAAAATCTGACACACTATCAGACATATTGCTGAAGCAGAGGCTAACTTCCCTGAAACAGTAAAGCTTCAAAGCCATTTACATGAGTCACTAATTTGGCAAAACCGTGTACGTACTTAGGACAGATGAGATACTGTACATATGTGTTTTTTTTTTTGTAGTATTGTCATGCAAAAACTACACTATATTACACTATATTACACTATAGTACACTATATTACACTATATTACACTATAGTACACTATATTACCAAAGGTATTGGGACGCCTGCCTTTACACACACACACACATGAACTTTATTGGAATCCCCTTTCACACTGAGGAGTTTTTCAGGCGGTACAGTGCTAAAAATAGCGCTGCTATACTGCCTGAAAAACCCAAGGGCATTCACACTGAGGCGATGCGCTGGCGGGAGAGAAAAAATCTCCTGTCAGCAGCATCTTTGGAGCGGTGAGAGGAGCGGCGTGTATACCGCTCCTTTCCATTTAAAACAATGGGAAACCGCGGCAATACCGCCCGCAATGTGCCTCTGCAGAGGCGCATTGTGGGTGGTATTAACCCTTTATCGGCCGCTAGCGGGGGTTAACACCGCACGGCTAGCGGCTGATTTACGCGGCAGTCCCGGCAGTATAGCGCCGCTATCTTTAGCGGCGCTATACCGCCACGTGGCTCCCGCTCCAAGGTGAAAGGGGCCTTAGTCCATAGGGTTCAATATTGAGTTGAACCCTATGGGGCCAAGCCCCATCCATAAAAAACAACTCTGCACCATAACCCCCCCCCCCCCCTCCACCAAATGATTTGGGACCAGTGCACAAAGCAAGGTCCATAAAAAGCAAGGTCTAAAAGAGTCCTGACCTCAACCCAACAGAACACCTTTGGGATGAATTAGAGACTGCAAGCCAGGACTTCTTGTCCACATCAGTGCCTGACCTCACAAATGCGCTTCTGGAAAAATGGTAAAACGTTTCCATAGACACACTCAGAAACCTTGTGGACAGAAAAGTTGAAGCTATTATAGCTGCAAAGGGTGGGCCAACTCAATATTGAACCCAACAGACTAAGACTGGGATGCCATTAAAGTTCATGTGCGTGTAAAGGCAGACGTCCCAATACTTTTGGTAATATAGTGTATGTAAGATTAATAAAATAAAATAAAAAATGTTGGTTTAAAAAAATATATATACTTTCAGGTTTGCATCAGCAATTGTGTAAAAGTATTTACATTGTAACTAGCTGCACCTCATTACTGGTCAATTAAGGACAAAAGAACTACTGTCACTGGTCCTGCTACACAGAATGCAACCTCGAATGGGCAGAATGAGCATATACAGCCATGTCTGTGCCCCAGCAGGATAGTAGCAGCTACAAAGTACATCCTAAAGCAGGGGTCTCAAACTGATGGCCCTCCAGCTGTTGCAAAACCACAATTCCCATGAGGCATTGCAAGGCTGAGGCCTCGTACACACGCTCGGGTTTCTCGTCTGGAAAACTGCTGGGAATCTCGACGAGAAAAATAGAGATCCTACTCTCTATTTTCCTTGTCGGGATTCTCGGCAGTGTTTTCCTGCCAAGAAACCCGAGCGTGTGTATACTTACCTGCCTCCATGGAAACCCGCTCATGCTTTGAAATGACTTTGACGCATGCGCGGTAGCTTCCAAGGGCAGTGTAGGGTGTAGCAAGATGGCGGGGACTGCGTTCTTGCCATTTAAAAGAACGGCGGTTCTTTTGAATGAGCGTCTGTACACAGGGCTTGGCAAGAACATCTTGCCAGGAATCCCGTTGAGAAAACCAACGTTTGTTTTTTTAGACGGGATTCTCGCCCGTGTGTACAGGACTTAACAGTTACAAACATGACTCCCATAGGCAGAGGCATGATGGGACTTGTAGTTCTGCAATAGCTGGAGGGCCCCCAGTTTTATACCCCTGTCCTAAAGTTTTCAGTGGTTAAAATGTGCATGTCAAAATGATCCGTGCAACTGAAACGGTTATGCCTCATACACACGATTGGGCTTTTACCCGACCAAACTCACATCGGAATTCCGACAAAATTCCATCGGAGGAAAAGAGAACATGTTCTCTATGTAAACTCAGATGGAATTTCTCGGAATTTCCGATGGGCATACACTCAGTCGGAATATCCGATGGAAAAAGTCTGTATGACTTTTTTCATTGGAAATTCCGCTCGTGTGTACAAGGCATTACAGGTCATGTGACAAATTTTCTTCTCCTGCTGGCAAACTTTTTAACCCATCCATTCACATTTATAAAAATCAAAAACCTGGTTATTCTTGACTGTGGGACAATAAATATGCCAGGAGGAGGAAGGAGTGCAAAACACACTTTCAAAAGAACACAACAGTGCTTCATAAATCTGCTAGCGGATATTTTTTTTATTAATTTTTTATTAATTTTTTTTAGCAGTGTAGTTAAGTCATACCGCTACTTCATAAATGGGAATAGTAACATAGCTCACAATTTAGGTACAGTACTTCTGAGCTCAATTTTATCCACAGCACCATCAGTATGAATGTGCTCAGCCATCATCCCGTGTTATATAAGATGTCTAACCTCGGCCTGGACTGACTGCGGTGAGAAGCGGTTTGCGATCACTCATCTTTTCCTTCTTCTCCTTATCTGATAACAGCTCCAGCTCCTTCTTCTCCATAAGTTTGCTGGATGGGTAAAACAATCCTACAGTCTGGGTCCCCATATCCACTTTCTCTGTACCTAGCCTAGGGTCCGGCAATGAGACCGATAATGGTTGCCAGGAAGCACGACCATCTAAATCCTAAAACAGAAGGTTAGATAACGTATTTTTTTTATATATTTCAACTAGGGCTGTGAATGATCAAAATATTTGTGTTCGATTAATCGTTTTTTTTTTTAATCGATTAATCGACTAATTTCGATTAATTATAACACACATACAGATCCAACTACTTTTAGCTGATCTCCTTGCAGGCTGATTCCCAGTGCAGCTACCAACCACTGGAAAAATGGATAGCAGGATACAAAAAACACACAAAGGCAGCGCTCGATGGGAATAGCATTAAAACTTTTATAGTCTTCAAGTAGGTAGCAAAATAAATATTGCACTGGAGATAAAATCGATGTAGCTACATAAACTGTAAAAATGGTGCGAGTAATACCAAATGGTACCAAAAGCAGTCATAAAAACCTGTAGCCAAGTATGATACTGGTATAAAAATGTGTACAACGATGCCACTGCTGAATCCAGATGAGGAGGGGTTAACATCAGTCCATCGGCATGTAGATGTCCCATGAAGGGAACTATCACCTCCCAGTGGATGGTTGTAGAATCCCAGGTTGACAGAGGGAAGTGTAACAGCGCTTGCGTCAGGGCTGTCTTAATGAGAGGGCACACCTGGGCACTGCCCAGGGGCTCCAGCTGCATTGGGGGCCCCTGCAATTTGCCCAAAGCAGCTGGTCCTTGAGCCTACGCTGCCCTGAAATTGGGGGCCCCATGATGGCACTGAGAGTGATAGATACACAGGGGAGGCAGTCTGCCTTCTACCTACTTGATGTCTGTTTACCTGCACTGTCATTATTGTAGGGGCCCCAGAGCATTTCTTTGCCCAGGGGCCCAAGATGCTATTAAAACGGCCCTGGATGCGTGTGGCAGATAGTAAGGTCCCGCCGGCATGCAGATATGAAGGCACAGCAAAGGAGCCCTTCAGATGGACATGGCAAGCCCCGCCGGTGTCCATGATGTCACCGGATCTCTGACAGAACTCCCTGAAGGCCCAGAAGCCGGCAGAGAGGTGAGTACCAGTCATAAGAATTTTTTAATCGATCAAAAAGATTTTGATCGATCAAAAAAATTAAAGATTAATCGATCGATTAAAAGTTAATTTGCACAGCCCTAATTTCAACCCTATTTTACATCAGCAAGGAAAGGTGTCATTATATAGAAGCAGATGTTTAGTTTGCACATTCTTACATTTAATGGAGCAAGGTTCTTATTATGTAAACAATACTATTAAAATAGGTTAGATTTACTAAGGGTCAAGTGATCCTAAACCTCTGGAAGGGTATTTTTTGCTATTCAGCACCGTGCTACTTTAACTGGCAGTTGCTCAAGCAGTTGCAACACTGTACGCAAATTAAATTTATAAAAAAAATAAAAATCACACAAATAGAGCTTTCTTTTGGAGATATTTGATCACAACTGGGTCTTTTAATTTTTATTACATAAAAGAAAAACAAATAGACTGAAAATTTTGAAAAACAAAAAAACAATCATTTTTACTTTCTATTAAAAAAACATATCCAGTGAAATCAAAAAAACAAAAACGTATTCATAAATTTAGGCCAAATGTATTCTGCTTTAGGTCTTTGGTTAAAAAAATCTCAATAAGTGTATATTAATTGTTTGTGAGATATATACTGAAATGTATGCAGCTATAGACGCTATGCTTTAATGGTGGCAATCAGCGACTTATAGTAGGACTGGTGGGCAATCTGGTGCTAACAGACACTATCTGGGAGGGTCACTAACTGACACTGACGTGGCTAGTGACACGAATACAGTGATCAGTGATAATACTGTACACTGACACTGGCTGGGAAGGGGTTGCCATCTAGGAGCAATCAAGGGGTTAATCGGGTGCCAAACAATGTGTAATGTGTGCTGCCTGTAGTTTCTGATTGGGCTGTTTTTTTCTCTCTGCTTGTCAAGGAGAAAAATAGTTGTTCCTATGGACATAGAGCTCTGTGAAATTTGATGCCAAACTCATGCTGTGTCCAATGACAGCACAGGTTGAACCCACAAGACAGGCTGCAATGTACAGGTATGTTGTCCAGCCAGCCTGTGCCACCCATCCACAGTACACAGACTATGGGCAGGTGGTAAGTAGGTAAAGTAAACCTAATCATTAAAATCTCATATAAACAAATGTTCAATAATTCTAAACCTAGGATATTTTTTTAAAACCCAATTTCAGTCAAAAGCATTTTTTTTAAGGCTTAGTGTACCGTTCTTTCATATTAGACTTTTTATATTTATCAACAATAAACCCCCCAAAATCCAAACTGTCCCCCCTTTACCTGAATCACAATGTGCGTCTCCTGTAAAGTTCTGTTTGTGTAAAGTGGTGAAAGGTTTTACTCCCACATTTCCTCACTGACATATTTCAATAGTGACAGGCCCCACCCACATTTCTAATAGTGGCAAGCTCCACCCACATTTCCAATAGTGGCAAGCTCCACCCACATTTCCAATAGTGGCAAGCTCCACCCACATTTCCAATAGTGGCAAGCTCCACCCACATTTCCAATAGTGGCAAGCCCCACTTACATTTCTAATAGTGACAGGCCCGGTCCACACCTCCAATAGTGATAAGCCTTGCCCACATTTCCAATAGTGATAAGCCCCACCCACATTCCCAATAGTGACCGGCCCCACCCACATTTCCATTAGTGACAAACCCCACCAACATTCCCAATAGTGACAGGCCCCACCCACATTTACAATAGTGGCAAGCCTTACCTACAAATCCAATAGTGACAAGCATAGCCCACATTCCCAATAGTGACAGGCCCCGCCCACATTCCCAATAGTGACAGGCCCCACCCACATTTCCAATAGTGAGAGGCCCTACCCACATTTCCAATAGTTGCAAGTCCCACCCACATTTTAATAGTGACATGCCCCACCCACTTTTCACTTTTTCATGTTCCTTGTGTGTAATCTGCAATCAAAGCTAGAAAATATGTATTGCATGTTAATAAGTATACATAATTACTAGAACTGGAAGTAAACCAATGTGCTTTAAATATTTAATTATGTGTAAAGAAATTAGAAAAAAAGCTGATGAATCTGTTGTTTGAAATTCATATGATCTTATTTCCATCAATGGCACGTCACACTTTAGCAAAGCAGACCCTTTGTGCCATAAGAAAGAGTGATAGCTTACAGAATGGTATATGTAAGTCAAGACTGATTACTCAACCTGCATTTTGTATATTCGGGGGCAAAGGGACCACTGATAGCCAAGCCCCTTCACTACTAATACTTACAGTCCTGCCCACCCCCACCGCCCTGGTCACCTGCTGGAACCCCTTGGAATATATGGTTCTTCTAGGTGTTGGGGGTGTGGGAATCTCTCTTTTCCCCCACTATGCAGCAGTTGCTGACTGTGCAGCCAATCACCAGGTCCGATCCCTGTCACAAGGGGGTGCCCAGTGTGAGTTCAAACCCAGACCGAACTGTGCTTGCACATGGCGTTTTCTCTGGGCTTCATCTGGTGAACCTCAGAGAGGCATGACTGGTAACTGCCATGGAAGAGCTCATCTATCTAGTAAACCCATAACTTTGCTATGAATAAGCTAAGCACAGTCTTGGGTACAGTGCCCATTCTTTGCCTCTGGAAAACTCTTTTTATCAGATTTGCAGGGTGAAAATAAAAATGGCACTGCATTGGCAATAATCTGGCTCTGCATTGCTTTAAAATGGCACCATGTCCCTGTAGCCTTGGCCAGTTCAGATAGGGTTCATTGCTGAAACCACTGGTTGCCAATTCAGCTTTTGGCTTTTCAATCCGGCTATAGAGAGTTTGATAAGAGCATGCTGTATCAGCACAGGGCAACACAAGGATTTTGCATTGTGTTACTGGGACATAATTGGCACTTCATGGTTGCCAGGTACCCATATTTAAAGTGTTACTAAACCCAGGACCCGGCATTCGCTATTTTTGGCCTCCCCCGGTACACAGAACATGGAAATGCAATTATTTTAGTAATTATAAACTGCTAAATATTTTTCTCTATTTCTCATCAGCAGTATATAGCAGTCTTGTGACTTCTATCAGTGTCTGGTTAAAGCTTGTAGGAGGTGTTTTCATTCTCCCCTGATTGTCCAATGAGGATGCAGGACTCCTGACCCTCTGTCTGGACAGTGCCGATTGGCCCTGTGATGATCACATGCACCCTCCCAACTCTCTAACAATACACAAAAAAAACTGAGCATGTGCAGCTTGTCCCCTGGCCTCTGTTCTATCGGGAGATATATTGGGGACAGTGGAAGAAGGGGAGATTCAGAGAAGATAAAACAGGATAAAACAGCCTTTTTACACAATGCAGAGAATTAACCCCTTAGGTTCCACATGGAGTATAACAAGCATGCTTTACTGCATATACAGACTGATTGTACTCTTGTGGGTTTAGTAACACTTTAACCAGAATAGAGCAGATCCAGTTCTGGGATTCTATGATACAATGAAATACAAAAAGCATGCAAATCATCCTCAACTAACAGTAATTCTACACACAAAAAAGTTGCTTCTGCTGTGTAAAGGCAGCAAAATGTTTATAGATAAGGATAGATAAAAAGGATGAAAAAAAGGTAAATATACAGGTTAGCTTACTACAGATTGGGTCATGCGGTTCGTACTGGTTACCATCCTGCTCTGCTGGGCTGAGAATCGTCCCGGAGGCTCCAGGTAAACTCCACAGGTTGCACAGAAGTGGGCATAAGGATGGTTGCTGGCTGCGCACTTAGAGCAAGTCAGATAACTCACAGAGAGGCCTGGCTAAAAACAAAAATTAGATAAAATCGCGAGAGCTTATAAGCCTATAAAACAAAATAAAAATGGCCATTGGTTATTATGAAAGTGTGGTATTACCTTTGCACCGCACCAGTCACAGAAACGAGCATCCGCCAAGTTCACACGGCCACACTTGGAACAAGCCTGCATTTTTCCCACCTGGTTAGGTAAAGGAGGTGCAGAATCTCCGCTGTATATTGGCTGCCATAAAAAAAGAAAAAAGACATAGTGAAGTATGCATCTGATTAATATTGTAATTGTCTGATACAGATACAGTATTAATAATAAATAAATATATTTTAACTTAACATATGTATTTATTAATGTATTACATTTTTCTTTGACTTGTCATCCCATAATAAAATCAGGATTTTTTAATTAGAAATGTACTAAATTAAATCCTTGAGAGACTGAAACGTAAAAAGTGTAAAAATTATTCACAGAGATATAGTCAAGTTATGAAAATAGCAGGAGACGGATGGACGGCCGCACACCAAAGAACTCTTTATTGAAGAAACCTAGGCAAACACCGCAAATACACAGCAAGAATCGTAAAACAGCTGACGCGTTTCACACCTGGTCAGTGCTTATTCAGCCATGAATAAGCACTGACCAGGTGTGAAACGCGTCGGCTGTTTGCCTAGGTTTCTTCAATAAAGACAACTCAAGAGTTCTTTGGTGTGCGGCTGTCCATCCGTTTCCTGCTATTTTCATGATTGCCTAGTGCATTGTTGGCACCCATACTCACCTGGATCTGTCCATGATTGCACTCGGGACCCACCTGGAGCGGTGAACTTTCTTGCTCTGTTCTTTGGATATAGTCAAGTTAATTGACGCATATTGAAACTGCTAAGTTTGGCCTGAACACTTTAGGGCCAGATTCAGGATGGCGAGCGGTTCTTTGCGGCGGCGTAACTTTTCCTATTTACGTTACGCCGCCGCAACTTTACGCGCAAGTGCTGTATTCACAAAGCACTTGCGTGTAAAGTTGCGGCGGCGTATCGTAAATTGGGCGGCCTAATTCAAATTGGGCAGGTATGGGGCGTATGCTATTTAAATTAGGCGCGTCTCCGGCCCGAACGTACTGCGCATGCGTCGACCATTGAAAAATCCCAGTGCGCATGCTCTGAATTATGACGGTGTTTTCGACGTGAACGTAATCAACGTAAATCCCCATTTACGGACGAGTTACGCAAACGACGTAAATATTTTCAAATTTCCCGCGGTCATGACGTCCATACTTAACATAGGATGCGCCATCTTTTTAGTGCTTTATCTCTTACGCCGGAAAATCCCTTACGGAAACGGCGTAAAGTCACTGCGTCGGGCCTGCGTGCGTTCGGGAATTGGCGTATCTCGCCGATTTACATATTCTCGGCGTAAATCAGCGGGAACGCCCCTGGCGGCCATTTTAAAAATGCATTTAAGATCTGACGGTGTAATACAATTACGCCTGTCAGGTCTTTCCTGCCAACCGGCGTATCTTGTTTTCTGAATACAGAAAACAGATACGCCGGCGCAAAGTCAGAGTTATGTCGGCGTATCACTGATACGCCATCATAACTCTACCTGAATCTGGCCCTTAGTCCTCACTGATCTCTGGGCACAAAAATATAAATTTTTGTACTCACTGTAAAGTCTATTGAGGGACACAGCTTGATGGCATTAACGTACGTTCAAAGCTGAAAGTTTTTTTTTTACTATTTTTACTATGTATTCTATGCATTAAAGTGTTACTAAAACCAGGGCCCTGCATTTACTATGTCTGGTCTCCCACAGTACAAAGAACATGGCAATGCAATCTGTTTTAGTAAATATAAACTGGTAAATACCTTTTCTCATCAGCAGTATATAGCAGTCTTGTGACTTCTAACAGTGCCAGGTTAAAGCTTGTTTCAGGAGTTTTAATACTGCACTGGCTGACCTATCTGGATGCAGGACCCCTGTCACTCTGTCTGGACAGTGCTGATTGGCCTTGTGCTGATCACATGCACTCTCTCAAAAAATAAAAACTCTCCAGCAATAATCACCAAACTGAGCATGTGCAGCCTGACTCCCGTAACGCTGTCTTATCCTGACATGTTTTGGAGACAGTGTAAGAAGGGGAGGATCTATGCATACAGGACCAAACAGCATTTTTACACAACGTGAAGGAATAACCCCTTAGGTTCCACATTGAGTATAACAAGCATGCTTTACTGATATGACACTGATACAGACAGATTTTACTGTTGTGGGTTTAGTAAAACTTTAAGGTAAAAAAAACTTCTGTGCCACATGATCAAGCCCAGAGTGCCACCTCACTATATCATTACTTTAGAATCATCATACCAGCCATCATAGCATTCTGATTGCATGCACATACAGAAAAAACAGAACAATTTGTACCGTTTGGGTTTCCGGTAGTTTGGCTTCACAAGTCACACAGTGTTTTAGATTTATGGGATTTCCAGTTCCACAGAAACGACACAAGGTTTTATCCTACAAATCAATATTGTTATTATTATTATTTTTACCATAGAAAATGACAGATAATTACTTTAAACAATGAAGAGATAAAGCTGGATGGTTTAGTTAAAGGGTTATTATTGTAAAAAATACTCTAACCTGATAACTGTATGTTAAAGAGGAACTGAAGTCTGCTCACATATTCTGTAATAAAAACATCTTTGCCATTCTGAAGCTTCCCTCCAACCACCTTGCATATTTTATATATACTGTGATTCTGTATTTGCCAAATATGCTGCAGAAATCTCCCTCCACAAAGACTGGCTGCAGCCATTTTAACTGTGGGCAGCTGAAGCTGCTGTGTGTTCCTGGATTACACTGACACACAGAGGCAAACCTCCAGCTCTGTAGCTCGCATTGGCACTCTAATGACTTTGATTTTGATCTGCTTATATTTTTAATTCCCCACCATCAACATGCTAATGACATTTTTTAATGTTTAATCTTTCCATTTCATTACATATCTGTTTAAGACCCAGCAGGATGTTTTATATAGCTTCTGGAAAACATCACATCACCCTACCTCAGTACTCCACTTATATGCCTTCATCCCTGATTCAACCATTGTTCTGGCTCTTGTGGGGAGCAACGCAATATCAATATGCTTGTATGTGTGTGTGTGTGTGGGGGGGGGGGGGGGATCAGTTTGTAAGAGTATGGCTCCTTCCACATGGGGCGGGCTCCGTTTAAAGTCCACCTGCTTAGTGGGGAACCTGTCTGCTTATCCCTGTTGAGCAGACGGATGGCTGGTCCGTGTCTGCTCCTCTTATGCAGAGTGGACACAAACACAACCCGTTCCCCTCTATGGGCAGTAAGATGTAAACAGACCACATGTCTGTTTATACCTGACTGCCATCCAAACAATTCTGCCAGAAGGAAGGGCGACAGATCCATTAACTTGATAGAGAACAATGGGTGGTCTGATCAGGTCAGGGCCATCTTTACCATAGGGCAAACAGGGGCAGCTGCCCAGGGCCATGTCACTGTTGGGGGCCCAAAGCAGAGCCGCCCGTTAAGCCCCTGTGCTGCCCACAAATCAGCGCTGAAAAATCATGAAAAAGTGGTTGCATTCGATGGGCACAGTGGCTGCATTCGATGGGCACAGTGGCTGCGTTTTTATGGGCACAGTGGCTGCGTTTTGATGGGCACAGTGGCTGCATTCAATGGGCACAGTGGCTGCATTCAATGGGCACAGTGGCTGCATTCAATGGGCACAGTGGCTGCATTCAATGGGCACAGTGGCTGCATTCAATGGGCACAGTGGCTGCATTCAATGGGCACAGTGGCTGCATTCAATGGGCACAGTGGCTGCATTCAATGGGCACAGTTGCTGCGTTTTGATGGGCACAGTTGCTGCGTTTTGATGGGCACAGTGGCTGCGTTTTGATGGGCACAGTGGCTGCGTTTTGATGGGCACAGTGGCTGCGTTTTAATTGGGGGTTTTTTTCTGAATTTTTCAGTTTGTTTGCGCACCCCCAAAAAAAATTGAGCACCAGCCGCCACTGATGTAGTCTTTAGTCTGATTGCCCTGCTTATATACAGATGGCTGTATTCAGATAACATACTGCTCCAACTTTGTGTCATGTACAGTACAGTACATGCCTACATTTCTATACTATGTGTGTATATATATTTTAATGTTAGAAAGGGTAGTGTAACACCAGGCCTAGTGACACATCTCAGCGCCTTAATGCAACATATTTCACAGTGGAATCACTTATAAACAAGTTGACAAGTGACAGAATTTTAGAGAGAAAATATGTAGTCAAAACTATAATTTCATATTGCAGAAATATATAGTAGTAAAAGATTGTAGCAGCTATTTAAAATCTAACAGTCATAAAACTGAAGATGCACAAATAAATCAGGATCACCTATAGAACAAAATAGTCCAAAATGATAAACAGCGCTCTAGCTGTTGGTTTAAATGTCCAACATCATCACAAGCATTCAAATAGTGACGGATTTTCTTGCCAGTGTAGTGAAAACAGGTAGTGGCTGATCATACACCTCTTCCCAGGAAAGATTACACCACAAGTGGGGCACACTCCCCTTCGGGGTACTCACTCACCAGATGATTAGTAAATGGAGGCAATAAAAGGTATCTTTCCACCAGATATATTTTAATGTGCTTTTGGAATTAATATGAAGTCTGTTTTATTTGCAGAATTACTTTTCAACTTAACTTCCCCCTACAGTCCAGTGGCAGAAGAGGGAAACAAAATGAGGAAAAAAAAAAAAAAAAAAAACACTGTTTGAGGTTCCGTCCTGCCCCTAAAGTCCTCCTTCCCAATGAGTGCCTTGTACTAAATACAGCCCTGTATAGGTGTGTGCAGGGGGTGTGCCTAGGCACACAATAATCACTACGTGCGCTGCCAATTCCCTATACTGCCTGGGCTTCCCCCATGCTGGCCCCCCTGCCTTGCAGTTTTGCTGGCTCCCCTCCTTCCCCGGAGAGTGGATGGAGACTAGGGGAAGGGGCTAGTAAATATATCATTTACCAGTGTCTTCCTTTTCTAAATGAACACAGTGAACACACTCATTGTGTTCATTCATAACTGAAGCACAGTAAACTGTTTACTATGCTTCAGTTTGTGAATGAACAGGAAGCTGCTCAGCACAGAGCACTTCCCATTCATTCACTGTCCAGTGAAGCTGAGGCTGTAGAGAAAGCCATGTATGTGTGATATTTGGGTTGCACACCCTAACGCAATAGGCTGCACACACCTATGATGCAGCCCTGCATATATAGTATACAATATATTAGTGGAAATGTTGGCTATAAACTAGAAATGATTCACACTGACATTTGAATAAATATATTGATAAACCTACATATACACACACTAAAGAAACAAAATCAGTGTAAAGGGTAATTGGAGTTCCCAATAGCAACCAATCAGAACCATATATAATCACAGTCTATAAGTGGTTGCTATGGACATGTAAGTGGTTGCTATGGACATACAACACAAATTCATATTTACATCAGCTGTATGAGAGAAACACACATGGCATTGGAGGTTCACTGACCTTCAGATGGATACTAGCTTGCGGCTGCATCTGTGCAAACAAAGGAGCTTCACACACAATACAGGCGGGGGTGTTCATAGGGACCATCGTTCTGCACTCTACACACAACCCCATCTGTGGAACGACAGAAACCCCCCCAAAAATATATAATTAACACAATCCTGGAATTCATAAAGACAGATTTTACAAAAGTGTTTCTAAAAGTGGCGCCAAATTCATGGACCTAACACTTGTACAGTAAAACCTTTGATTGCAGGCATAATTCATTCCAGAAATGTGCTTGTAATCCAAAGCACTTATATATCAAAGCAAATTTCCCCATAAGAAATAATGGAAACTCCACAACCATTTATTCATAAGTCCTTCAATTTATAGTCCATGTAAAAAGATTATAGCAATGTGATAGGTTGTGTAACCATAAAATGTCCATCCACAAATGGCAGTACCCACAAGAGGATTAGAAGCAAAATCCAGCAGGAGCTACATAGTGTAAAAGAGGAGAGGCGCCGCTAAGTGTAGCAATATGTTGCTAAACATTGTACCTTCATTAAAGGGGTTGTAAAGGAATTTTTTTCATAATAAGCATCCTTTACCTGCAGACATTCCTCTTTTCACTTCCTCATTGTTAGTTTTTGCTCAGAAGTTGCTCTATTTCTTCTCTGTTCTGTTCACTTCCTGCTTGTCTGATTGGTACTCACCACCGTGAAGGGAGGCTTTACTGCGGTGGTCAGTAACGTGCTCGCCCCCTCCTGGGAACTACATCTGTGCGGCAGGACGCTCTCTACGTGTGAATTACTGGGCGTGCCGCAATGCATACTGGGAAATGTAGTTCTTACATGAACGAGCACCGCAAACCAGGAAGTGAATGAGAGAACAGAAGATAGAACGCCGGAGGTGATATAAATGAAGGAATTTAATAGGTATTTACTTGTTTGTTAACAGAATCATTACACTATTCTGTCTGTCTACCTTGCAGACATTCATTTTAGGCAAACATTTTTTTCCTTTACAACTCCTTTAAATGTAACCATATTACTGCATTTAGAGACGCCTCTCTTCTCTTTTATACTCAGTTGTGACATGACGCTACTTGTATATCAAGACATCGCTTGTATATAAAGTCAAAATGTATTTATAAATTTAGCTTGTCTTGCAAAACGCTCTCAAACCAAGGTTTTACTGTACTTGAATTTGACGCACACTAGAGACTCTCTCTGTACGCCAAAAGAGAGTTGGTCTTAGTTAGGCCTCATACACACAATTGGATTTTCTGCAGATAAAGCGTCAGACTTTTGTCCGAAGGGTGTTTGCCGGGAATTTGTCTTGCATACAAATGGCACATAATTATTGGCCAACAAACACGAAACATGTTTTTTCAGCTCTTTAGCACCACCCTTTGGGCACCTTCGGCTAACATTGTGTTTGGTGAGCATTGCTTCTGAACATGCGTGTTTGTACTCTGGACTTAAGTACACGCGATCGGAAAATCAACTGTTGTCCACGGAAAATTTTAAAGCCTGCCACCCAACATTTGTCCGTTGAAAATCCGACAACAATTGGAGCGTACATAGTAACGATCGGAATTTCCACCAACAGGCAACACACAATTCTCATTGGAAAATCTGATCGTGTGTACAAGGTTTTAGTGCGAGATATGAACAGTTGGTATTTTAATTGGCACATTTTAGAACTACCTGAATTTGGTGCACCAGTCGCTGTCAGAACCAAAAATGTCACATATGTTACATGAATTTGGCGCAATGCATTAACAAAGGGATTAACGCCAAAAAAGTGGTACAGCATCTCTATTGAATTGACCCCAATACGCACCTTTTTTAGATGGTCTGATCCCGACTTATAAGAATCATCTGTTAGCATGTTAGTACTATTTATGAGCCCAGTCTTGTTCAGTATAGAGATCCTCCAGCAATATGGGGGCCATGGCAATACAATTGCCTACTTGACTTTTTGCTCTGCACGTTAAACTTTCAGTCTGACCAGAATACATGTACTCATACATCACCTTTTTTTTTTTTTTTTTTAATCCATACATTTTTTTTTATTTTAATGAAATAGCAGATATTTGACAATATTAGACATCACTTTAAAGGACTGATCATAATACTTGTTCGATACATAATGTGAGAAAAAAAACAACAAAAAAAATCTATAACAGAAGAAAGGATAAAAAGTATTGATACCGCTCTCGTTACTGCCATGAGTCCTAAATGGAATGTCTATATGCAATTTATCATGACTGTATGTGGTTGGTCCGTGGAGACCGGTTTCCTTTTCTGCTGATAAATAAAAAAAAATAAAAAAAGTATTGATACCTATCCGTCATATCCCCCGCTTACCCCTGATGGGATCAAACTGTAAGGAGGTGTTGACCAACTGCTCCAATTCATCAGGACTCTGTGCAGGCCCGTCAAGTTCCTCCACCCCAAACTCGCTCATCCATGTCTTTATGGACCTTGCTTTGTGCACTGGTGCGTAGTCATGTTGGAACAGGAAGGGGCCGTCCCCAAACTGTTCCCACAAAGTTGAGAGCATGAAATTGTCCAAAATGTCTTGGTATGCTGACACCCAGGGGCGGACTGACAACTCATGGGGCCCCCAAGCAACAGAAGATTATGGGGCCCCCGGGCTTACAGATGGCCACCATGCCAGAAAGCAGTGCAGAGGCGGGGCAGCTAAAATCTTGGGATTTTCACATCAAAAGCATGTCGGTTTCAGACATATCAGGGACAGATGTAAAAAAAAAAACATAGATTTTTACATACTATCCCTGGTTTTACTGAGCCTGGCATCCCTGATGGGGCCCCCTAGCGGCATGGGGCCCTCGGGCAGTGCCCGAGTGACTCAATGGTCAGTCCGCCCCTGCAGACACCTTAAGAGTTCCCTTCACTGGAACTAAGGGGCCAAGCCCAACCCCTGAAAAACAACCCCACACCATAATCCCCTCTCACCAAATGATTTGGACCAGTGCACAAAGCAAGGTCCATAAAGACATGGATGAGCGAGTTTGGGGGTGAAGGAACTTTACTGGCCTGCATAGAGTCCTCACCTCAACCCGATAAACCACCTTTGGGATGAATTAGAGCGGGAACCGCTAGCCAGGACTTCCCTCCTGTTCAACAGTGCCTGACCTCACAAATGCGCTTCTGAAAGAATGTTGAAACATTCCCATAGACACACTCCTAAACCTTATGGACAGCCTTCCCAGAAGAGTTTAAGCTGTTATAGCTGCAAAGGGTGGGCCAACTCAATATTGAACCCTAAGGAGTAAGACTGGGATGCCATTAAAGTTAATGCGCATGTAAATGCAGGCGTCCCAATACTTTTGGTAATATAGTGTAGATCAGACCAAAATGATGGACAAATGAGGAGGAAAGATGGACAGAGGGACTTTGTTCCAAATCAGAGACAGTCCCTCGAAATCAGGGACAGTTGGGATCTATGTGTACTGTATACATTTACTTGGGTTTAAGATAATGCTAGCCATTTTTTTTTGTTGAAAAGTCTATGGCGTGTGAAACACACTCAAAAAACTCCACCCGGTGCAGAAAAAATGTGCACACACATAAAGAGTGTTCACAAAAACGTGCAGACGGGTGCAACGTCAAGTGGTCCTCCTGTGCAGAAGGGACCCAAACCCTGATCCCCCGGGGCGTTAGGCTCCAGACGGGGACTGAGGTACTGTGGTCCGAGCAACCGAAGCCGACACGGACCCAACTTCCTTGGAGGGACTGCCGAAACAGAACCCTCCAAGTACTAGGTGGGACTCTGCCGAAGGGAGACCCCATGAGAGCAGGTGAACTAAGCCAAAAGGCCATGTCCACCCACTCCCAAGACGTTCAGGGCTGGCCCGAGGACCGGCACCCTACTAATCACACAGTGAACCAAACGTGCACAAATAAAAAAAAGACAAAAACGTGACAAACATAGGCAATAAATTAAATAAAGTGGGGGAAAGGGATAGTGGAGAGGAGAGTGAAAAAAGTGGTCATTGTGTTCAACAATGACCAGGCCCTCCGGCCAGGAATAAAAAATTCCTCCAGTCCTTTTTTTTTTCTATTGAAAAGCCTGTGGCGTGCAAAACACAACCCAAAAAAAGGCCCGGCCCAGGAGGCAGGTGCTAAAAAAGCGTGTAGCTGGTGCAGTGACCGTGGTGTCTTTAAATCAAAGTGACCCTCACTCACAGTGATTCTCAGACACCCCTGGACTGCCACTCCAGGGGCACATGCCCATAGGCTTTTCCGTTCCAGATCCAACCCCCCGACCGGCCAGTGCAGCCCTCCACCCCTGCCAGATAGAGAGCCCTTCAAGGTTTACTTGGGGGAAAGCTGCCCCCATCTAGCAGCCTCCACCAATACCAACCCTTCCAGACTCCCTGTCAACCCAGCAGGATTTGCATGGCCCTACCCCGTCATATCCCAGGGCAGTTCCAGCTCCTCCTACCAGATCTCCGACAGGGACAGCACTTACACCAGCCAGCCAGAAGGCCAGACTAGAACCCGGCAAAAAGACCAGACCAGGCGCAGCCACCCATTCTCACCAGAAGCACCCTTCCAGGTGGCTCAGACGCAACCATTGGCCGGCCCCCAGTATCTGTCGGGCAGCACGGCGTAGTCCCTGCTGAAACCACCTTTCCAGGTGCAATGACGTTTTTGGATTGCATCCACCCTCCACATATAGGAGGTACTTCAGCGCTCCTCTAACAACTGATGAGAACGGATACCACACCTGATCTTAGCCAAAAGGCCGAGCAGTGGCAGGTAAGACACCACGATCAGCCCAGCCAGAGTGCAATGGTGAGCCTCGCCCTGGGAGAACCACCTTCATGATCATGGTGTCTCCCCTGCCAGGTAAGTATAAGATAATGCTAGCCATACAGGGAAAAAAAAAATCAATCAATTCTCCCATCTACATTCACAGCAGGGAGCGCAGGACCTCTACACAGAGACCACTGCTTTGACACAGAGAGAGCAAGGGTCCTATTCTACAGCATGCTAGTGAGGACAGGCTTTTCTACTAGGACTATGGCTGCTTTAGAGAGAAAGAAAACTGTAAGACATGTAACGCCTTTTTTTTTTATGCACTTAGAATGTTTTTAGCGGACTTAGGGCCAGATTCTCAGCGGCGCTACGACGGGGTATCTCAGATACCCCGTCGTATCGCCGTTTTTTTTGGCTCGTATCTATGCGAGTGATGCTTAGCATCACTTTGGCATAGATACGCTTCAACATCCGACAAGTGTAATACCATGACACTTGCGGATCGTAGTTGTAATGACAACTCCGGCCACTAGGTGGCCTTTATGTTGTTTTCTCATTTGCCTATGCAAATGAGGCTACTACGCCGATTCCCGATCGCTTTTACGCCGCCCCGTCGTCGCGTACGTCGTTTACGAACTCGTAAGGTTACCCCTGCTTCTATGAGGAGTAACCTTACGAAGTCCCGTCGGGTGCCATGTTAAGTGGGGGGTCGGGTTAGCGTCGACTTTTTCTGCCGCTTACGTCGTTTTACTAACTCGTTCGTGAATAGGGCATTGCGTAGTGACGATCACGTCGTTTTGACGTCGGTTTCAACGACGCTTTCTGCGTCCATCGAACTGCGCAGGCGCCGGCCGGGGAAAAAGCCCGGTGCGGGCTTTTTCCCCGACCGGCGCATGCGCAGTTCGTTCGACGCGGGGGCGCGCTTAATTTAAATACAAGCCGCCCCATTTGAATTACGCAGGCTTACGCTGGGCGATTTACTCTATGCCTCCGCAAACTACGGAGCAAGTGCATGGAGAATACGGCACTTGCTCTAGTACGATGCAGCGGCGTAGTGTAAATGGCTTACGCTACGCCGGCGAGTTTCTTAGAGAATCTGGCCCTTAAAGTGGAGTTCCACCCATTTTTTTATGTTTGTCTGTGCTGCATGCCCTAATCTCATAGGGTCAGATTCAGGTAGGACAGCGGTTCTTTATTTCGGAGTAACGTAAGTCATTTACGTTACTCCGCCGAAACTTAGGAGCAAGTACTGTTATTCACATAGCACTTGCTCCTAAAGTTGCGGCGGCGTAGCGAAAATGAGCCGGCGGAATTCAAATTGGGCGGGTAGGGGGCGTGTATTATTTAAACTAGGCGCGATCCCGCGGCGAACGTACTGCGCATGCGTCGACTGTCAGTGCGCATGCTCCAAATTCTGTCAGTGAACGTCAATGACGTCAATCCCCATTCACGGACGTTTTACGCAAACGACGCTAACATTTTTAAATTCGACAACATTTTTAAATGCGATGACGACGGCCATACTTAACATAGGATACTCCACCTAGGGGGCATGTTTTTCTTTATGCCGCGTATCTCTTATGGAAACGTCGGAAAGTCACTGCGTCGGGCCCGCATACGATCGTGAATTTCCGTCTCTCGCTGATTAACATATTCTCGGCGTTAATCAGCGGGAACGCCCCGAGCGCCATTTTTAAAATTGCAGTTCCGATACGACGGCGAAATACAATTACGCCGCTCGTATAGGAACTCCAACCCGGCGTTTCTTGTTTTCTTTTTCTATTGAAAAGCCTGTGGCGTGCAAAACACAACCCAAAAACTTCACCCGGTGCAGGAAAAAATGTGCACACACATAAAGAGTGAAACACAAAAAACTGCGATGGGTGCCATCGTCAATTGGTCCTCCGAAGAGGACCCAGCTCTGATCCCCCGGGGCGTTAGGCTCCAGGCAGGGAAAAGAGTATTGGAGTCCAAGCAGTCGAAACCACTAGGACCCCACTAAGGCCCATGCAGCCGAAACCACATGGCCTAACATCCTCGGAGGGACTGCCGAAACAGAACCCTCCTTGGTGAGGCTCCCCCGAAGGGAGACCCCATGAGAGCAGGTGAACTAAGCCAGAAGGCCATGTCCACCTACTCCCAAGACTTTCAGAGTCAGGCCCGAGGACCAGCACCCTACTCGCCACACTAAAGTGCACGCACCAACAAAAAAAGTGACAAAACAAGACAGACAGGGGGTAAAATAAAAAAGAAAGTGGGGGAAAAGGAAGGTGGGAATGGTGAGTGGAAAGTGGCCACTGTGCAATACAATGGCCGGCCCTCCAATACAGAAAACAGAAACGCCGGCTCAAAGTGAGAGTTATGCTGGCGTATCACTGATACTCCAGCCTAACTCTACCTGAATCTGGCCCATAGTGTTCAGAATGGACAATTTTTATTTATTTTGTTGCTTCTAAATACCTTTATTTTGTAGTGCTTCATTACTTCCTCCTCCTTATTAGCCTAGGCCAGTGATGGTGAACCTCGGCTCTCCAGATGTTTTGGAACTACATTTCCCATGATGCTAGTTCACTCTGTAGTCTAGTGGAGCATCATGGGAAATGTAGTTTCAAAACATCTGGAGAGCCAAGGTTCACCATCACTGGCCTAGGCTATTAAGTCACATGGCTATTTGCAAGGGTTTCTGGGATAGGCATCATGTTTCCCAATAGTCCTTGCAAACCTGACTGAAACCTATTACATTGCTTGTGCAGCACTGAGCATGTGCGAGATATGCAAAGCTGAAATCCAGGAAGTCATACAGTCTGGCTTCATGATGCCCACACTTAAAGAGGAGTTCCACCCTAAAAATGTACTTTTCTTTAATCCCCTCCCCCTTACATGCCACATTTGGCATGCAATTTTTTTGGGGGGGGAGTGGGGGCTTCAGTAGGAGTGGGACTTCCTGTCCCACTTCCTGCTTCCGCCGAGGGGCTGGTTAGGCGATTAAGCCTTAATCGCCTACACCAGCCCCTCCCTGTAGGCGATCACATGGGACACATGACAGGCTCGCGCATGCGCAGTGGGTGCCCGGCCGGGTGGGTGCCCACAGTCGGGATGGAGACGCCGGCTGGGGAGGGGGGGAGAGGAGCGGAGCCCCGGTCGGCGCGTCGCTGGAACGCAGGAGCAGGTAAGTGAGTGTTTATTAAAAGCCAGCAGCTACACTTTTTGTAGCTGCTGACTTTTAATAAACCCAAATTAGGGCTGGAACACCCCTTTAAGATGGGCACGGTCTATTTTCTAGATTATAAACAATCTAAATGCTGTAACAACCTAACAAAACAGACCTTAGTTTACAGACCAAGGGCCAGATTCTCTAAGAAACTCGCCGGCGTAGCGTAAGCCATTTATACTACGCCGCCGCATCGTACTAGAGCAAGTGCCGTATTCTCCATGCACTTGCTCCGTAGTTTGCGGAGGCGTAGAGTAAATCGCCCAGCGTAAGCCCGCGTAATTCAAATGGGGCGGCTTGTATTTAAATTAAGCGCGCCCCCGCGTCGAACGAACTGCGCATGCGCCGGCCGGGGAAAAAGCCCAGTGCGCATGCTCCAGCTCACGTCGGAAAGCGTCGTTGAAACCGACGTCAAAACGACGTGATCGTCACTACGCAATGCCCTATTCGCGAACGAGTTAGTAAAACGACGTAAGCGATGGAAAAAGCCGACGCTGACCCGACGCCATACTTAACATGGCATCCGACGGCATCGGACGGGACTTCGTAAGGTTACTCCTCATAGAAGCAGGGGTAACCTTACGAGTTCATAAACGACGTACGCGACGACGGGGCGGCGTAAAAGCGATCGGGAATCGGCGTAGTAGTCTCATTTGCATAGGCAAATGAGAAAACAACGTAAAGGCCACCTAGTGGCCGGAGTTGTCATTACAACTACGATCCGCAAGTGTAATGGTATTACACTTGTCGGATGTTGAAGCGTATCTATGCCAAAGTGATGCTAAGCATCACTCGCATAGATACGAGCCAAAAAAAACAGCGATACGACGGGGTATCTGAGATACTCCGTCGTAGCGCCGCTGAGAATCTGGCCCCGACTTAACTAGAATACATTAAAGGGGTTCTAAAGACAAAAATATTTTCCTCTTAAATTAAAGTCTGACAGTAGCTGATAAAGTAAAAAGTAATGTTTTGCATTATAACTAGTTTGATACCTGTTGAAATTTATCTGTTTTATTCACCTCTGTCACACCTGAATCGTTATTCTCACTGACTTCCTGGTTTGCGGTGCGCATTCATTCTTGCTACATCACGGCCTAATGGGAACTACAATTCCCATTAGGCTTAGCCTCCATGCCTGTGAGGGATAAGAGAACATCTTCACACAGGGCTGTAGTCATAGGGAGGGGGTGAGCACATTCTGCTTTCCACCATGCAAAACAGCTCAGGTGCTGGTGGAAAGCAAGAAGAGGAGAGACAGGAAATGGCATTTTCAAACCTGGATTACAGTATTTTGGAGGTCAAAAGGAAAAGCAAGTTGAGTGATATTTAAATGCTCTAGCTTACAGCAATCAATTGATCTAATAAAAAACAAACCTTTAGTGTTCCTTTAAGCTTGTGTATTACAGGGGTATTTATATTTAAAAAGTGAAATTGTGGGTGGAACTCCACTTTAAATAGATGTTTCAATTCGTCTTTCAACTAATAACCACTTCACATTATGTATTTTAAAATGCAATGAATAAATTAGCAGAACACTAGTGCCCTATGGGCGTTATTTCTCTCAATGATAAAAGTACATAACTACAAAAATTCCAACCTGAGCGCCCTCTGGTGGTGGCAAGCGACGTCCAGGCACTGGTGGAACCGGGGAGCCACATTCCTGACAGAAGCGTGCAAATGGATCAGATGGTCGAGGGGCTAAGCAGTGGGCACACCTGTCATTTAAAAGTAAAATCATAATATAAGAGTAAGTTAACGCTTAAAAGGTGCAGGCAGCTAACAAGGTAAATATAAAAAAAACACTAGTGTAAATCATAAAGGCGCTGTCCCATATGTGTCATAAAGTCATAATATAGTAAAAGTCATAATATAGTAAAAAATCGTACTATGTTAAAAAATTTAAATGAAAAAACTGATTATGAAAGCAACTTTTATACATTCAGATTATTTGCAGGAAAGGGCGACGTAAGACCTTTTCTGTTAATAATTAATGTGTGAGCTGTCATAATTTTTCATACTATCCTTACATACACTATGGGCCAGATTCTGAAAGGAGATACGTCGTCGATCTCTGTTTGTACAGCTGTGTATCTATGCGACTGATTCTCAGAATTAGTTACGCATAGATTTTGCTTAGATCCGACTGGCGTAAGTCACTTACACCGTCGGATCTAAGTTGCAATGTTACGCTGGCCGCTAGGTGGCGTTTCCGTTGGTTTGTGGGTTGAATATGCAAATGAGCCTGATACGCCGATTCCTGAACGTAATTGCGCCCCGTCGTCGTAGTTTACGTCGTTTGCGTAAGCGTAAGGTTACCCCTGCTTTTTGAGGGGTAACTTTGCGTAGGTGATGCGTACGCCATGCTAAGTATGGACGTTGGGTCAGCGTCGCTTTTTCCGTCGTTTACGTCGTTAAAGTAAATCGTTCGCGAATAGGGCTTTGCGTTAATTACGTTCACGTCGAAACCAATGTATTTGCGGCGTACTATGGAGCATGCGCACTGGGCTATGTTTACGGCCGGCCGGTGCGCAGTTCGTTCAGCGCGGGGGCGTGCTTAATTTAAATGCAAGACTCCCCCTTTGAATTAGGCGGGGGTACGCCGGACCATTTACACTACGCCGCCGCAAATTACGGAGCAAGTGCTTTGAGAATACGGCACTTGCGTCTGTAAGTTGCGGTGGCGTAGTGTAGGATAGGATACGCTACGCCACCAGGTACATGAATCTGGCCCTATATTGCCAAAAGTATTGGGACGCCTGCTTTTACACCCACATGAACTTTAATGGCATCTCAGTCTTAGTCTGTAGGGTTCAGTATTCAGTTGGTCCACACTCTGCAGCTTCAACTCTTCTGGAAAGGCTTTCCACAAAGTTTAGGAGTGTGTCTATAGGAAAGTTTGACCATTCTTCTCCATGAATTAGAGCGGAGACTGCGAGCCAGGACTTCTTGTCCAACATCAGTGCCTGACCTCACAAATGTGCTTTGGAAGAATGGTCAAACATTCCCATAGACATACTCCTAAACCTTGTGGGCAGCCTTCCCAGAAGAGTTGAAGCTGTATAGCTGGAAACGGTGGGCCAACTCAATATTGAACCCTACCGACCAAGACTGGGATGCCATTAATGTTTGTATAAAGGCAGGTGTCCCAATACTTTTGACAATTTAGTGTATAAAATGGGCAGAATGTAAGAGTTGAAGGTTTGAACACTGAGAGCTGTATATATACACAGGTCTTGTATTTTTGTTTATACCCTTTTAAGTAAGTGTGTCAACATCTTCTGTTCTCCATGCTTCCGGTTTCAGAATCCAGGGGTGCCCCAGGCTTTTCTCAATCTGAACAACACCCCCGTTGGTAGCAATACATGTCAGTATCAAGAGGCACAATTTGCACTCGTATGAGCTGATTAAAGGGTTCATCCACATCGTACAAACAACCAGTTTTCCTGTCGGGCAAACTGCCATGACAGCTTTTGGCCGGGAAAACAGACAAGTTTCAGCGGACATGTTCGATCGTGTTTACGCGGCCTAACAGGAAAACCAATGGGAATCCCGGCGGAAAAAAAACGAGAACATGTTTTATTTTTCCCTGCGGGGATTCCTGGCCTTTTTTTCCCCAGCAGTTTCCTTAAGGTAAACACTGCGGTGGAGCATACACATGGCCGGCATTCCCGGCCAAAGCTCTCATGGCAGTTTTCCTGCCAGGAAAACCAGCCGTGTTTAGGGGGAAAAAACATGCCGTGCAGGTTCTAGGCTTTCCCCTCTGTGTACGGGGCATTAGGGAGAGATCTCCCTGCTATAATTCCAGACTATGTCCCAGAGTTTTGGATGCTCTTGTCCACCCAGGGGCAGACTGACCATTGAGGAACTCGGGCTCTGCCTGAGGGTCGCATGCCACTAGGGGGCCCCATCAGGGTTGCCAGGCTCATTAAAACCGGGGACAGTATGTAAAAATCTGTGTTTTTTTTACATCTGTCCCTGATATGTCCAAAACCGACATGCTTTTGATGTGAAAATCCCGAGATTTTAGCTGCCCTGCCTCTGTACTGCCACCTGGCTTGGTGGCCATCTGTAAGCCTGGGGGCCCCATAATCTTCTATTGCCCGGGGCCCCATAAGTTGTCAGTCCGCCCCTGTGTCCACCTCGGTGTGTTCCAGCACCTCTTGTTGCATTCTCCACAACATAAAATACATAAAGATCTGGTAAAGATCTGGTAGAAAGAGGGGGAGTCAAATGGGCACAACACAAGTGGAAAAATCTCCAATACCTTAGCTCTCCAAATATTAGTTGCATCAAAGATGGTGTGTTTTATTGCCCACAGGCTGCACATACACGCATGGATGAGCAAGATTTCTGTGCCAAGAGCATGCTCATGCTGACTTAGATTGTGATCATGTTCTATATGACTACTGTGACACCCAAGCAGAGTGGTAGGTCCATTCTGCACCCCACTGGGCATATAGACCCACCTAAAGGGACAACAGGGCTCAGCAAGAAGGGACCATAGGCTTGTTATATTAATGATTTTTTTTCAGGCATACATTTAAGCTTACAACAAACATGTAGCAGGCATGAAATCCATTAGGCCTTGTACACACGATCGGACATATCCGATGAAAACGGTCCGCGGACCGTTTCCATCGGATATGTCCGATCTGGAGTTTGGTCCGATGGCGTGTACACACCATCGGATCAAATTCCCCGCCGCCACGTCACCGCACCAGGAAGTAAAACACTTCCGCGCATGCGCCGAATCCATTCGGCGGCGGCGCGGCGGCCGTGCGGGACGACATGTCTGCTGGTAAGTGTACTAACCAGCAGACATGTCGGGCGGACACATTCCCACCCGATAGATTTCAAAGCATGCTTTGAAATCTGTCGGGTGGACAAATCTGTCCGCTAGCCCATACACACGATCGGAGATGTCTGCTGAAATGGGTTCAAAAGGGTTCATCTGCATATTCACCCTACTTACAGCATGGGCAATGGGACATTCCCTGCACCTTTACTGAAAATCGATATTAAAGTGGAGGTAAAACCCCAAAAAAAGGTATTTATTTTTTGATGTCACAATGTACAGTATAAGATTTCCTATCATCTGTGCCCAGTCTTGCCACACAGAGTTAATCCAGCTCTGATCAATCCTTTTTTAATGTTCAGTGAAAATGAACAGAATTCCAGATAAAAACCCTGCCTAAATAAAAAGTCAGTTTTCTCTCTTCTTGCTTTGAGTGACAGGTTATTTACATATCTAGCTTGGACATGTTTATCATATGTTATGTTATGTTTATCACAGTATAAAAAGTGAGAAATTCACCCCTCCCCCACATAACACATCCTGGTAATATACAATGAACTTCGGATCACCTCATGTTATGATAAACATAACATAACATATGATAAACATGTCCTAGCTAGATATGTAAATAACCTGTCACTCAAAGCAAGAAGAGAGAAAACGGACTTTATAATTTGGCAAGTTTTTATCTGGAATTCTGTTCATTTTCACTGAACATTAAAAAAGGATTGATCAGAGCTGGATTAACTCTGTGTGGCAAGACTGGGCACAGATGATAGGAAATCTTATACTCTACATTGTGACATAAAAAAAAAAAATATTTCGGGTTTACGTCCACTTTAATGCCTTCCCTACTGACAGATCATCGTTCTGCCTGTGTACAAAACAATCAGCAGGTGTCGGTGGAAATCGGGTCTGCGGTACCTGCCGGTAGGCTCCTGCTGTGTCTTACCACAGTAGAAGCAAGCCACTGGCAGCGCGCCCCCTACCTGGAAGAGCTGGATCACGTATGTGTGTGTGTGTGTGTAATATATATATATAAAATTGCGCACACAGCTGCCATCCTGTAAATGACTAGGTTGGTTAAATAAGGCACACTGATGGGGACACCTGGTTTAAAGTGATATTAAACCAGGTGTCCCCTGGGTTTTTTGGTTAAAAATACCAAACATGTCATACTTGAAAAATACGCTCTGATGTGCCAAATCCATATAATCAAAATGATTTTAAAGGTCTGGAAATGCACAAACTGTGGAAAACTGCCCATTTGGAACCCATGGTGATGACATTTTAGTAACCCATAACTTCTTCATGAAACGCAATAAGCAACATTTAATTTATAGATACATATAGCAAAATGTTGCCGTTTCAGATGCGTTGCCTGTGCATTTTTGGGTTGCCTGCCCCTGTGAAAATTATGTGACTCAAAAACACAGAAAAAAAACGTAAATCGCCGCGCTTGATTTTCATTCATTTTAATGGGAAGCTGCGGTTTTCAAAACTGCACCAGAGATGCAGCATGCAGGACTTTTCAAAACGTACCGCACCCACAGCACAGAGTGAACAGTCCAATAGGATTTAAAGGGAAACATTTTCCTTGCAAGGTGAAAACGCACCAGTGTGAAAGGAGCCTTATTAAAATATTTTTATATAAAAAAAAGAATATATTCAATAAAATTGAATAAATGTAAATAACAGTTGATAAAATATACAAAAATAAAATAAAAAAAGGTGGTGTGCAAAATAGGAAAATAAAACTGCTGTACAGCTCAGTGTATATTATTGGAATGCCCCTTGTGCCAGGATATATATCTATGCGATTGCAATTACAAGAAGATATAAATACTGTCACAATTGGATTGCCACTAAAATGAATTAGAGTTCTGTATACACAGTACTTGAATCTTATGCCTCATACACACAACCGGTTTTCCCGTCGGGAAAACTTCCATGACAGCTTTTGGCTGGGAAAACCGTCCGTGTGTATGCTCCATGGCAGTTTTCCCGACAGGAAAACCGCCGAGAATCGCGGCAGGAAAAATGAGAACATGTTCTTTTTTTCCCTGCCGCGATTCCCGGCGGTCTTTTTCCCGGCAGTTTCCCTATGGCAAACACTGAGGTGGAGCATACACACGGCTTCTTTTTTTTCCTGCCGCGATTCCCGACTTTTTTTTTTCTTGGCAGTTTCCCTATGGCAAACACTGAGGTGGAGCATACACACGGCTTATTTTTTTTTCCTGCCACGATTCCCGGCAGTCTTTTTCCTGGCAGTTTCCCAATGGGAAACACTGCGGTGGAGCATACACACGGCTTGGATTCCCGGCCAAAGCTCTCACTGCAGTTTTCCAGATGGGAAAACCTCTGGTGAGTACACAGGGAAAGTGACCGAGCAGGTTCTTGGTTTTCCCCCCGGGATCCCTGGTCGACTTTTTTCCACCAGGAATCCCCGATCGTGTGTACTGGGGGCATTAGGGGTAAATGTGCATATAGGGAAATATTATTGTGGGATAAGCATTCCCTTATAGCAGTGGTCTCCAAACTGCGGCCCTTTGCTTGCCTTTATCTGGCCCTTGGAGCACTATCCCTCCCAATGATACGAGACACTATTCTGCCATCTGACACTGACAATGGAGCACCATGTCTCCCACTGACACCACTAATGGGGCACTATTACTCCCTATGATACCAGCAATGGGGCACTATCCCTCCCCCTAATACCAGATGTTTACTCCCACTGATGCCAGGAAAGTTTTCACTCCCGCTGGCCAAAGTCCGGCCCTCCAAGAGTCTGAAGGACAATAAACCGGCCCTTTGTTAGAATGTTTGGAGACCCCTGCCTTATAGTAATGCAGTAAAAAAATATCAACAGTCAGAAAAATGTAATGCTATCAAGACTGTAACTAAAGAACAGACAAAATTAGTTGCTTCCTTATCTTCTATTGGTTAGCCGATTACTCACTATGGGCTACACAAACATGGGGGTGTCACAGCGGACTTACTTGAGGAAATCTGTCTCCCTCTGGATCCTCATACTCTGTGTACTTGTTAGACTCTTCTTTACTATTGGTTCAGCTGCATCATTCACCTACATAGCAGAAATGTTGGGAAGTAGTCATTATCATAACAGTCTGGAGAACACATATAGCATTAAATCCCAGACCTATGGCATGCTGTAACCAATAATATTAATTTGAAGATCATTATTTGTTAGCATATAAACTTGTGTCATATACAGTAGGTGCTATAGGTTACAGTACATCATTGCTGTATGCACTATACAGTAAATGTTAAAGAATTCCCTTTTTGTTTATGAATTTATTTAAAAGGTGGTGATATATATATGTAGCACCCTGGTGTTTAGGCAGGGTTGCTAATACATTTATTTTGCCAGGTGGTAATTTTCCTGGCTAATTGTTAGAAGATCAATTGAATGGAGGGAGATAGCAAAATATCCATCGCAGTTGATTTAGTCAGGTTGACTACACACGGTCGTTTTTTGTGATGAAATAAAACAACATTTTAAAAAACGTCATTAAAAATGATCGTGTGTGGGCAAAACATAGTTTTATGTCTTCTGAAAAACGACCAAAAAAAATTCGAATATGCTTCAATTTTTTATGTCGTTTTTCAAAATGTCGTTTTTTGTGTCATAAAAAATGATCGCGTGTGGGCTAAAACGACGTTTAAAACGACGTTTTTAAACCCGCGCATGCTCAGAAGCAAGTTATGACGCGAGCTTGAATGGAACAGAGTGCCGTCGAACGTGGTGAACGTAACCGCGCTTTGCTAGAGCATTTTCAGAAAACGATGGTGTGTAGGCAACGTCGTTTTTTAAAATGAAGTTTGAAAAACGTTGTTTTGTTTCGTGAGATAAAACAACGTTATTTTACAGCACAAAAAGTGATCGTGTGTACGCGGCATCAATCCTGGGAAGGATCCAAATTCAGCTATGGTGTCCAATAGGCAAAGTATAGAGGTATGAGGCGAAGCTGAATAATAGATCATCAGCAAAAAGCATGATTTTGTTGTCCCAACCTGCTACCTCCAGACCTTTGATGTCGCTGTGTTGGGCTAGGGGTTCAAGGGCCAACACAAACAAATTGGGTGAAAGTGGACACCCTTGTCTCGAGCCCCTAGCTATGGGACATATGTCCACAATAATAGACTGGGGCTTTCATTTGGGAGTAAAGTGTCATCATGCAGTTCAAAAACGTTGTGATAAAGTCCCTTATCCTAAGGGCGAAGAAAAGCTACTGTCAAGAAATGGTGTCAAATGGCTTCTCCATATTGATTGACAACAATAGCACTTCTCAGGATCTAATGCGGGCTAAATAGATCAGATGTAAGATTTTGCAGATAACGTTATACTCTAGATTGGAAATGAAGAAAATCTGGTCTTGATGTATCTGGCTACCTAACCTAGGCTACACCTACTCTCCGAGAAGGAAAGCCCTGGATAAATTATTATAATGCCTCGTACACGCGACCTGTTTTCACGACGAGAAAACTGCAATTTTTTATATTGGTCTAGAAAACCGGTCGTGTGTATGCTCCCTAGTAGTTTTCTCAATGAAAAAAATTGAAGCCAGCTCTCTTTTTTCTCGTCGCGTTTCACGTCAGTCTTTTTCTCGTCGCGAAAAATGTCTCGTTGTGTGTATGCTTTTCCGAGGTAAAAAAAATGCTCAGAATCAAGTATGCAACCCAAAAGCAGCCCAAAGGGTGGCGCCATTTGAAGGGAATTTCCCCTTTATAGTCCCATCATACGTGTTGTACGTCACCGCGCTTTAGTGTGTATGCAAGTCAGGCTGGAGAGGAATCACGTTTTGAAAAACGACGGCTTTTTGAACGCCAGGAAAAACGATGATGTGTACGCGGCATTAGTGTTTAGGTCCGCTTTATAATTAGGCAAGAAAAAGTGTCAGGGTCAGTAGCTAAGACCACCAGACACGTAGTTACACAGAGGAACTGAGACCAAAGTATTTATCATTAAAGTGATATATATTTACAGTGAACACACACTAATAAACATACAGAGCAACCAGTGAAAGCATAAACCACTCCAGCAAACAAGAACAAGAATAACTAGTGAACCGACTGACTGCTATCTATATACAATATCTAAAACTTAAGACACAAAGGCAACAGGGATGCAAGGAGGGGGACACAACTGGGAACAATAGCATAGAACAAGGCAGAAGGGTGCAGGATGGATCAGGACAAGGGAAAGTTATCAGGCACAATCTGGCAGCAAGGAGGCAATCAGACAGGATAGTGATGCCCTGGGAGAAGGGAGGGGCAGCCTTAAATATCCACCTGACAGCTGGAGCCAGGTGTGGTTGATCAGAACCTGCTGGCTTCTGATAGACACCTGCTGGTGGACACTGGAACTGCAGCCATCTGCAACATGAACCCCAGTGCCACCAGCAGGTGAACTTAACCCTGATAAAAAGGCTGGCCAGAGATAGGTCATTTTTTTATCTCTTTTTTTTTTTAAAGAAATTCCTCCATCCACACAAGCAAGGTGGATGGAGGAATTCTCTCCTGCTGAGACATTGTATTCTGACAGCGGGGCTCTCCACTGTCAGAATACTCTGATCAGCGGCTGATGTGGCTGCTTGGTAAAAGCTTTCCAACATTTCCATTTGACAGATATTGATCTAACGATCGACTTCTATCAAACAGGGATGACCACACATGGAATGGAATTTAGCTGGTCCCTGCTGAACTAGCTGGATTTCGGTCCATCTATGGCCAGCTAAAGGACAGTTGTTTGCACCAGACAGGTAAAAATAGCATTTAAAAAAAATATATGACTCAAGGATACTTCAAAAAGGGACAAAGTAACTGAAGGGATGTAATTGTAACGTTGGCATCTTCAGACATATAAACGTTTAAATTAAATAATATGTTTGACACAAAGCTGCATATACAAGACAACAGGACACTTGCTGCACTCTACCTGTGACCTCTGGGTCTGCAGTACTGACAATGCCTCTTCTGCTTGGCTGGTCTTTCCTAGACGGCTATTCAGAAATCTTGGACCAGTCAACGACCTGTGGCTGATTCTCCCATCCAGATCAAGATCTAAAAAACACAACCAAGGAAAACAAATGAAAGAAACTATAGGTGTATGGCCAGCTTAAATCTAATCTAAATCAGCTAGCGCATCCAACACTACCATCACATCCATGGCCGCCATCAGGAATTATGGGGCCCTTTACACAGCTTCAGACATACATGGGCCCCCTGGAGCAGAGAACCGGGGGGGTGCTGCCCCCTGAAAATGAGACGCCCTTTACAAAATAAAGAAAAATATATATTAAAAAAAGGGGGGTTGCCATCTGGGGACCTTTGGGCCCTTTAATAATAATAATAAAAAAAAATATTATATATATTATATATATATAAAAATAAAAAAAATTATATAAAAAGTAATTACAAAAAAAGGGGGGCTGCCATCCGGGACCTCTGGGCCCTTTAATAAAAAAAATAAACCTCTGGGCCCTTTAATAAAAATAAATATATAAACTAAAATTAAAAAAAGGGGGGTTGCCATCCAGGGCCCCTGGGGACCTCCGGGCCCCTTACAGGTGTAAAGCCTGTATCCCCCTGATGGCGGCCCTGATCACATCCCCCACTCAGATTGACAAATCTGCTGTGCAAGGGTGACTCTGTTGCTCCTCTATAGAGTGAAGACAGCATGGACAGCTGTTCTGTCACACACTTAGGCCCCTTTCACACGTCCGCCTCCGCTCGTCCGTTTTTACAAGTCCGGAAACGGACTTGTAATGGTTTCCTATGGGATCGCGTCCGTTAGCGGATGATGCATTCGCTAACGTCCGCAAAGATCCGCGTCCGTCTGGATCCGGTTTTTCGGACGGAAGAAAACCCTATTTTTCTTCCGTCCGGCGGAACGGATCGGATGAATACGGACACACGGTCCGTATTCATCCGATTCCCCATAGGGGAGAGCGGAGGAGAGACAGGGCGGTCCCTGCACAGTGTGCGGGGACCACCCTGTCCACCGACAGCTGAGCGGGGATCCCCGCTGAGCCGACGGACACACGCGGAGCGGTCCGAAAAACGGTCCGCTCCGTGTGAAAGAACTCTTAGTTACACCTACATTAGATGTATTTTCAAGCCACCAGTAAACAACCAAATGCACAAATCTTTTACCTTTATAACTGTGTGTTGTATCACCCCAGGCGGAAGTTCTTTGTGACATGCCATCTTTCTTTTTAGTCTTCAAAGGAGACAAAGTGTTGGTAGTGTTCTAAACAGAGAGATATTTGCATCAGAGGTCATTATATTGTACAGGATAAAAACAACAGTCATGCACATTTGGGGCCAGATCCACAAACAATTACGGCGGCGGATCTGGAGATTTCAAATCTGCGCCGGCGTATCATTGTTTTGTATCCACAAAACAAGATACGCCGTTTTTTTTGCGTAGATATGCCGTCCTACGTCGTCGTCCTAAAGTGTCCTATTTACGCTGGACGCTAGGGGCGCTTCCACGTCAAATATGCAAATGAGGTACGCCGATCCACGAACGTACGTACGCCCGGCGCAGGGTTTTTACATCGTTTGCGTAAGCGTAGGTCCGGCGTTAAGTTACCCCTGCTGTATAGAGGCATATGTAATGTTAAGTATGGACGTCGGGCCAGCGTCGATTTTTCTGTTGTTCACGTCGTTTGCGTAAACCGTTCGCGAATAGGGATTTGCATAAGTTACGTTCACGTCGTTTTCATTGATGTTTTGCGACGTGATTTCGCGCATGCGCACTGGGATACGTCCACGCCTGGCGCATGTGCAGTTAAAAAAAAAAGCATCGTTTGCGTCGGGTCATTCATAATTATAATAAAACACGCCCCCCACTAGTAAATTTGAATTACACCCGCGTACGCCGGCCCATTTACGCTACGGCGCCGTAAGTTACAGCGGCATTTCTTTGTGGATAAGGATACGCCGCTGTAACTTACAGCGGCGTAGAGTAAATGGGACACGCCGTGCCGGAGGGGCAGGTATGTGGATCTGGCCCTTGGAGTTTAGTTCAGGAGCCAATAAGCTTCTCCAAAATCATTGCAGCAGCACATTGGTATACAGTGACGGTTACAGCATGGGTGGCATTCCATCTCCAGGAGTGGTTATGTTCTCTATACCCATTGCTCTATCACTGGCATAGGATGGGAATCTCATTTTAAATAGGATTTTCACAGTAATGGAAGAGAGTTGGTTGGCTTATTTAGTTTCCAGGACACTGGGGGTTATTTACTAAAGGCAACTCCACTTTGCACTACAAGTGCAAATTACGGGCCAGATTCAGAACGTATTTACGTTGGCGTATCTAGAGATACGCCGCGTAAATACTAAGGGCCAGATTCTCAGCGGCGATACGACGGAGTATCTCAGATACCCCGTCGTATCGCCGTTTTTTTTGCCTCGTATCTATGCGCGTGATGCTTAGCATCACTTTTGCATAGATACGCTGCAACATCCGACAAGTGTAAAACCATTACACTTGCGGATCGTAGGTGTAATGACAACTCCGGCCACTAGGTGGCCTTTACATTGTTTTCTCATTTGCATATGCAAATGAGGCTAGTACGCCGATTCCCGATCGCTTTTACGCCGCCCCGTCGTCGCGTACATCGTTTTCGTCCGCATAAGGTTACCCCAGCTTCTATGTGGAGTAACCTTACGAAGTTCCGTCGGATGCCGTCGGGTGCCGTCGGATGCCATGTTAAGTATTGCGTCGGGTCAGCGTCGGCTTTTTCCGTCGCTTACGCCGTTTTACTAACTCGTTCGCGAATAGGGAGTTGCGTAAATGACGCTCACGTCGTTTTGACGTCGGTTTCAACAACGCTTTCCAACGTGAGCTGGAGCATGCGCACTGGGCTTTTTCCCCGGCCAGCGCATGCGCAGTTCGTTCGACGCGGGGGCGCGCTTAATTTAAATACAAGCCGCCCCATTTGAATTGCGCGAGTTTACACTGGGCGATTTATGCGATGCCGGCGAAAACTACGGAGCAAGTGCTTTGAGATTAAAACACTTGCTCTAGTACGATGCGGCGGCGTAGTGTAAATGGCTTACGATACGCCGCCGGAAATCTTAGAGAATCTGGCCCTAAGAATAGCCGGCGTATCTTTTTTCTGTATTCAGAAAACAAGATACGCCGGAATTCAGCGGCGTAAGTCTGTTACATCGTCATATATTAGTTGCATATTTACACTGGCCGCTAGGTGGCGCTTCCGTTGATTTACGCGTCGAATATGTAAATTAGAGAGATACGCCGATTCATGAACGTACTTGCGGCCGGGCGTCGTAGTTTACGTCGTTTGCATAAGCGTTAGTCCGGCGTAAAGTTACCGCTGCTATATGAGGCGCAGCCAATGTTAACTATGGACGTCGGGACAGCGTCGAATTGTACGTAAATCATTCGGGAATGGGGCTGTACGTAAGTTATGTTCACGCCGTTTACACTGACTACTTGCGACGTGATTTCACGCATGTGCACTGGGATACGTCCACGGACGGCGAATGCGCCATTCAGAAAATACGTAAATTGCGTGGGGTCATGATTCATTTACATGAATCACGCCCCCTACATGACTAATTTGAATTCGGCGCCCTTACGCCGGCCACTTTACGATACGCCGCCGCAAATTACGGACCAAGTGCTTTCTGAATAAGGCACTTGCCCATAAAACTTGCAGAGGCGTAGCGTAAAGAGCATATGCTACGCCGCAGGATAGATACACAATTGTATCTGAATCTGGCCCTACAAGTGCAAAGTGCACTTGGAAGTGCAGTCGCTGTAGATCTGAGGGGGACATACAAGGAAAATAAAAAACAGCATTTTAGCTTGCACATGATTGGATGATAAAATCAGCAGAGCTTCCCCTCAGATTTACAGCGACTGCACTTCCAAGTGCACTTTCAGTGCAATTTCAAATGCACTTTGCACTTGTAGTTTGCACTTGTAGTGCAAAGTGGATTTGCCTTTCATTAATAACCCCCATTGTGTTCTCCAGATTCACTGGAGCTCTCTCACTATCTTTTAAAGCCAAGGAAGATGCCCTCTGTTGGATCTGCAGTTGCAATGTACTGCACATGTACGGCCAAACCTTGGTTTAAGTGTAACTTGGTTTGAGAACGTTTTACAAGACAAGCAACATTTTTTAATACATTTTGACTTGATATACAAGCGATGTCTTGATATAAGAGTAGTGGTCATGTCACAACTGAGTATAAAAGAGAAGAGAGGGGCCTCTAATTGTAGAAATTAATTTAACGAAGGTTCAACATTTAGCAACTCACATGGTTGATGATTAAAACAGACACATCTAAGTATGCAGGCAACCGGGTTAAAGCTGTCCACATAGATCATCCTCCTCACCGCCATCTATGTCATCTATTCTACACTGCATTCCACGAGCACTTCAAGCCTCACTTTCAGATCGCTCTACTGCAGGGTAGTCTTCCCGGTCACGTTTTCAGACTGGCAGCGATGAGAGCTGGCGGTGTGGAGGATGGTCTATGTGGAGAGCTTTATCCCGGATGCCTGTATAGTTAGATGTGTCTGTTTTCATCATCAACTACGCGAGTTGCTACACTTATGCCGCGTACACACGATCAGATTTTTTTCCGTCGGAAAAACCTTGGGTTGTTTTTCCGATGGATTTCCGCTCAAGCTTGGCTTGCATACACACGGTCACACAAAAGTTCTCTGAACACTACGCCGAGCCGAGAAAATTAAGTTCAATGCTTCCGAGCATGCGTCAAATTGTTTCCGAGCGTTGGAATTTTGCGCGTCAGAATTGCTACAGACAATAGGAATTTATTCCGTGAATGCATAACACGAGAACAAGCACAATAAAATCTACTAGTTCTTCGTAATACCAGAGTGCTAGAGGGGTGCCCCTGCATGGTCCATTCATTTTTTTCTTTTAGGTCCCATATTGAGACTGATTTAAAACTTTGATTTCTTCCATATTGATGTGTCAATTAGCAGTATTACAGTACAATCTCAGCAGATCTAACAATTATGGAGTCTCACTTGTATAGACAAATTTGGACAAATACTGTGCATGGCAATTTTACTCAATTGGACAATTGCGCTACAAAAAAACCCATAAGGATGTGACAATTACCATTAAAGTCGCCACCGTATGTTTGTTTGCACCTGAAAAGTCCCAGTATATACCCTCCAAATACACCATAGTGACTGGTCGGCATCATTTCCTTTGGTACACCCAACAAGAAGCAAGCAGCATATTTTATGTTACCTGTTTGGAGAGCTCTTTCAGGAAGTTTTCATCGTTATCTTCATCTGATGACTCGATCTCTGGAGGAACATACTCCACACTGAACACTTTGGTCACAATGCCACTTTCTCTGTTGTCTCTACAGATTAAATTAAAATGACAAAGAGCACATTGGTACAAATAACAGCTGCAAAGTATACCAATAAATACACAAAATCTGGCCATAGATGGAGTGATTTTCTTTCCTGCAACCACAGGTTGCAGGAAAGAAAATTGTGGGTTCCCCCCATCAACACAGTCAGTGCGGTGGGGGGGGTTGGTGGGCTGTTTTTCTGATGGCACGACAAGCTTTCCCTGCAGGAAGAACGTGGTTATTGCTGGTAGATATAGCCGCTGGCAATAATCACATGAAAAATCCAACACGCTGGCGGTACTCAGGTTGATCGATCGACATGGGTACAATCAGCCTGCCCATAATGTGGTTCCAATTTCAGTCCGACCCTGCTGAACCGATCAAGATTCAAACTGTCTATGGCTGGCTTTACAGTGTTTTGGGATTAAACTTGCTCAGTGAGATCTGACTGGTTACTATGGGGATCACTAAAGGAATTTTTTTTTTTAGCTAAATAGCTTCTTTTACCTTACTGCAGTACTGGTTTCATGTCCATTTTTGCTTTGAAGTTGCTGTAATCCTGCTCTGTTCTCCACATTTTTTGCTTGTCTGTTTCCTTATAACCACAGTGCTGGGAGCTTTCTCACGGTGGTCTAAGCTGTCATTACTGTGTGTCTAAAACTTCCCAGAACCAATCAGATTCATTTTAAAAACAAAACACTGCCCTGGATTTGTTTGTTTTTGTTCTGTGTGTCTATTTCTACTTCACAGAAACATGAAGCCAGTCCAAAAGTGAAACTAACCTGCAGGCACATTATATGATTGATTTTTATCTATTTTTAATCATTTTGAAAAGGAATCAGTTAACTTTTATGTCTCTATACCCTGTAAACAGTCATTTCAGCAAAAAAAATGTTTTCCTTTAGTGACCCTTTAACACATCATTACTGCTCTATGAATCTAAAGTCCAGTATATATGCCCATTATCTACTGTGAGTACCAGTGGCGGCCCATCCATTGGGGCGCCCAAGCGCCGCTCTCTCTATCCACGGCCACCACCCCCATGCTCTATCCAGTCCACAGCTGCTACCCCCTATTTATGCGTCCGGCCCCTTTCAGGACGCCGAGGACATGAATTACAGTGGCAGGGGTGCTTTTTTGAAGCACCCGATTAGAGCCAAAGGCTCTAACAGGCTTCAAAATAGTGTGAGCACACAGCGCAGAGCTTTGCGCCATGAGCCCACCCAGGGGTTTCATTAGCTGTTGCAAAATTGATTTTCCTTCCGGCCAATCAGGAAGCAGGTCTGAGGCCCCGTACACACGGCAGAGAACCTCGACGGGCGGAACACATCGAGGTTCTCTGCCGGCCGTCAGAATCGGCGACCCACCCGTCGGGAAAGGCAACCAGCCATTCATCCCGACGGGCTGTCGAACAAATAGAGAACCTGTTCTCTATTTGCTCGACGGGTTTCCCGACGGGCGGGGCTCGCCGAGAGCGTACACACGGCCGAGGTTCTCGGCAGAATGCGGCTCCCAGCGAGGTTCTCGCTGGTTTCTGCCGAGAACCTCGGCCGTGTGTACGGGGCTTCAGACCTGTCACACGATTGGTGTCCAATTGGCAAGCCTATTGGACACCTAAGAGGAGGGGAGGAGACGCAGGGCGGAAGCGAGGAGGAGAAGACACAGAAGCTGCTGCCCAATGCCTGTCGATTCCCCCGATCCAAACTACTGCCCGATGTGCCCGCCAATGCCCAATGTGCCCGCCGATGCCCGATGTGCCTGCTGCCTAGATGGGATAAGTGCCAGCAGACCAGCAGACAGCGAGGGGGGTTGTTTGCTACCCCTCTCAAACAAAAAACCACCAGCCGTCACTGGTAAATAGTCTATAGGCTTAAAGTGGTTGTAAACCCTCAAATAAACCCAGTGAAATGACTGGCCTCAGGTGATACACATAGATGAAACAAATGCTCCAACATAAGTTGTACCTGTGTATCTGCAGCCATTTCTTCTTTACTGCCATTCAAAATTCAGAAATTAAACAGCTTGTCTTAGCTTTCAGAAAGCTGGGGGCAGAATTTTTACAGTGAAGAGAGGTCTAAGGCCCCATACACACGATCGGACATATCCGATGAAAACGGTCCGCGGACCATTTCCATCGGATATGTCCGATCGGGAGTTTGATCCGATGGCGTGTACACACCATCGGATCAAATTCCCCGCCGCCGGACGGCGCGGTGACGTGGCGGTGACGCGGCGGTGACGTTGACGCCGCCGCGTCACCGCCACGTCACCGCACCAGGAAGTAAAACACTTCCGCGCATGCGCCGAATCCATTCGGCAGCGGCGCGGCGGCGGTGGGGGACGACATGTCTGCTGGTAAGTGTACTAACCAGCAGACATGTCGGGCGGACAGATCCCCACCGGATAGATTTCAAAGCTTGCTTTGAAATCTGTCGGGTGGACAAATCTGTCCGCTAGCCCATACACACGAGCGGAGATGTCTGCTGAAACGGTCCATCGGACCGTTTTCAGCGGACATATCCCCTCGTGTGTACGCGGCCTTAGAGCTGATTGGAGGGAAGGGACACACCCCCCATTCACATAGCATACAGAAACAGAGTTGCAGCTATCAATCACAGGCTGCAGGCCAGCAGGAGGCCCTTCTCCTGTCACCTTTATTCTCTTGGTGTCAGGAAAACTTGTCAGATGTGATTCATGCAGATAGCAGAGGAAACTGCATTTTATGACAATATAATATACACTAAACAAAGTTTTTTTAAATCATATTGGTAAGATTATTTTCATTATAGTGTATCTAAGCACAAAACCAGTATTTTTGGAACTTTTCAAACACATATAATGAAATGCTTTCAATGGCATATTTGACATTAAATTTAATATTAAAGTTTTGGTTTTGGATTTAGATACACTTGGGTTGGCCTGTGCAGCCAAGAAGCCCCAGTAGGTAACGATAAATTATGTAGCTTTTAAAAGTCTTTATTATTTTATCTGTCATACCTGTAGGTCATTTCTGCCGCCACCATAGCCTTCCAAAAAAAATACCATTATTCTGCACAGCTCTGTTCTGTTTTCAGGTTGAGCCAGCCTTAGGACCCCCCCAACATCACAGGAGCATGCACAATCCTTGCTCAGAGCTTTGCGCATGCGCAGAGATAGAGTACAGCACATAGACTTCTATGGGGCTGTGTACCCAGGCTGCAGGCATGGCCAAGATGTAAACAAACAGCAGAGGCTGTGATCTTCGGTGTCAGTGGGGGGGAAGTTCCCCATAGTTGGTGTCAGTGGGAGGGATAGTTCCCCCATCGCTGGTGTCAGTGGGGGGGGGGGGGGAATAGTTGCCCATCTTTGGTGTCAGTAGGGGAATAGTTCCCCATCGTTGGTGTCAGTGAGAGGAATAGTTCCCCATCATTGGTGTCAGTGGGGGGAATAGTTCCCCATCGCTTGTGTCAGTGGGGGGGGGGGGGAATAGTTCCCCATCATTGGTGTCAGTGGGGGGGAATAGTTCCCCATTGTTGGTGTCAGTGGGGGGGGGAATAGTTCCCCATCGCTGGTGTCAGTGGGGGGGGGGAATAGTTCCCCATCGTTGGTGTCAGTGGGGGGGAATAGTTCCCCATCGTTGGTGTCAGTGGGGGGGAATAGTTCCCCATCGTTGGTGTCAGTGGGGGGGGAATAGTTCCCCATTGTTGGTGTCAGTGGGGGGAATAGTTCCCCATCGCTGGTGTCAGTGGGGGGGAATAGTTCCCCATCGTTGGTGTCAGGCCTAGTACACACGACCGAGAAACTCGACAGAATCCATCAAGAAACTTGGTGGGAGAGCTTTTTTTCCGAGGAAAACGGTCGTGTGTATGCTTTTCATCGAGAAAACTGTCGAGGAACTCGACGTGGAAAAAAGAGAGCAAGTTCTCTTTTTCCTCTACGGGAGTCTCAATTTCTTTGTTGTGGTTTTCGACGAGAAACACGTTGGTGTGTATGCTTAGAAACCCGCGCACCTTCGGTAAAAGTAGCGTTTGTAATGGAGATAGCACATTTGTCACGCTGTAACAGACTGAAAAGTGCAAATGTCTCTAAACAAACTTTTTACTAACACGCAGTAACATTAGATTAGCAAGAGTAGTCCCTGCCGTAGTATGTGTTGAACGTCACCGAGTTTGAGAACAAGGAGATTTGGTCTTGACTGTGTGTACGCAAAGCAAGCTTGTCAAGTTTCTCGACAAGCCTAAGGCTGCATTCACACCTAGGCGTTTTGTCGCCCTACGCCCGGCCCTACAATACGCAGGACCGTCGGATTTACATTATTCTCTATGGAGATTCACATCTCCTAACGCCGAACGTCGAAAGAACGCGAACGCCGAAATTCAAACAAGTCCCGGACCCTTTTTCCGAAGCGCGTATCGGGCGGCTTCGGCGTTCCGCATAGCCGACAATACAATGTAAAAAAAAAACGCGGTAAAAAACGACGCGTTTTGTCCCTGCAAATCGCCTATTTCTTGTCGCCGCAAATCGCCTACGCGAAGGTGTGAATGCAGCCTAACAAGGAACTCGTCGAGGAAAACGATGTGTCTTCCTCAGTCGTGTGTACGAGGCCTTAGTGAGGGAAATAGTTCCCCATCATTGGTGTCAGTGAGGGGAATAGTTCTCCCATCGTTGGTGTCAGTGAGGGGAATAGTTCTCCCATCGTTGGTGTCAGTGAGGGGAATAGTTCTCCCATCGTTGGTGTCAGTGGGGGGAATAGTTCTCCCATCGTTGGTGTCAGTGGGGGGGAATAGTTCTCCCATCGTTGGTGTCAGTGGGGGGGAATATTTCCCCATCGTTGGTGTCAGTGAGGGGAATAGTTCTCCCATCGTTGGTGTCAGTGAGGGGAATAGTTCTCCCATCGTTGGTGTCAGTGAGGGGAATAGTTCTCCCATCGTTGGTGTCAGTGAGGGGAATAGTTCTCCCATCGTTGGTGTCAGTGGGGGGAATAGTTCTCCCATCGTTGGTGTCAGTGGGGGGAATAGTTCTCCCATCGTTGGTGTCAGTGGGGGGAATAGTTCTCCCATCGTTGGTGTCAGTGGGGGGGAATAGTTCTCCCATCGTTGGTGTCAGTGGGGGGGAATATTTCCCCATCGTTGGTGTCAGTGGGGGGGAATATTTCCCCATCGTTGGTGTCAGTGGGGGGGAATATTTCCCCATTGTTGGTGTCAGTGGGGGGGAATATTTCCCCATCGTTGGTGTCAGTGGGGGGGAATATTTCCCCATCGTTGGTGTCAGTGGGGGGGAATATTTCCCCATCGTTGGTGTCAGTGGGGGGGAATATTTCCCCATCGTTGGTGTCAGTGGGGGGAATAGTTCCCCATCGTTGGTGTCAGTGGGGGGAATAGTTCCCCATCGTTGGTGTCAGTGGGGGGAATAGTTCCCCATCGTTGGTGTCAGTGAGGGGAATATTTCCCCATCGTTGGTGTCAATGAGGGGAATAGTTCCCCATCCTTGGTGTCAATGAGGGGAATAGTTCCCCATCCTTGGTGTCAGTGAGGGGGAATAGTGCCACATTGTGGTTTCAGAGGAAGAAGCTATGCCTCATTATTGGTGTCAGTGGGAGAAAATACCCCATTGTTGATGCTTGAAGGGGGAATTATGTCCCACTGTTGGTGTCAATGGGAGGAATAGTGTGTCAAGGGCCACATAAAGGCAAGTAAAGGGCCACAATTTAGAGACCACTGCAATAAACCTTGTACCAGTAGTTATGCAGGAATTTTAAATTACATTTCTTGATACTCAAATTACCACTAGAAAAGGCATTTATAAATCTGTGTATGGACTATATGGAACAACAAGAACGCAAAAATATTGTATTTTGTCACACCAAATGTTACTTTCTCTAGCAGACACAACCAATACTTGCTATGCAATCAGGGCTGGCCTTAGGTGTTCAGGCGCCCTGTGCGAGATAATCCTGTGGCGCCCCCCCCCCCCCCCCACATCTTCACCCCTCACCCCCTGGTCGCCTAAACATACACAAAGAGGCTTTCCGGGGCCCATCTATCCTCTGCCAGGAGCGACAATGAGGAGGAAGAGTTGAGGCAAGACTCAGCGGTGCCCCTAGGTGGCAGTGTTTCCTAGGCGGCTGCCTTCCCAATCCGCCTAGTGGTAGCGCCAGCCCGGCCCTCCTACCACTCACATTCTGCGAGCTGTGATGGCCGCACGGCGCCCCTGTTGCCCATGGTGCCCTGTGCGGCCGCACAGCTCGCACACCCCAAAGACCGACCCTGTATACAATACTATGACACATCACGTGACTATTTTCCAGGAATACATTCTTACCAATGAAGCTCATATTCAAGTTTAGACCTTTTGGACTCCTCCTGGCTGCCTTGAAAACATAAAACAGGGACTGGTGTGTGAAAAATGGAGGAAGGAAAACAGGAGTTGCAAAAAGAAACCAACTGGATGTTTTGGATGGAGTATAAACACGTATGTACAAAGTGTATTTTGCATTGGCTCCAATGAGAATCCTAGCCTTAGAGGATTAGACTGACCCTACAGAATCAGTACGGGGAACAAGCCATAGTCATTATATAACAATAATCATACACATGGATCACTTACCTGCTCACAGCCACGGCCTTAACAGTGATTTTCCCATCCGGCAATGTAAATGGACCTCGATATCTTAAAGTGGTGTTTTCTATGTGGCCAATCTTTTTAAGCAAATCTGGCTTGCTACCGTCCAGTGTATAGAATATGGAGACATCTGGGGAATCTGCAAATGGAAGTCATAAATCATCATGGTGATATGTCATTGTATTAACCATTAACATAAGCAACCACAATTCATCCAATGGGGCTCTAGTTTGAAGAATACAGGGGCCAGATTTGTAGACTAATGGATACTGTTGTTGTTTTAAAGCAGAACTAGGCTAATATAAAAGACGCATGTTAATGCAGCTGTGTGATCATTAATATGTCAATAAATGTGATTTCTTTTAAATACAATTAGTAAGTAAGGGGGTGTGCCAGGTGCGCCTGGGCACACCCTAATTTGGGGTCGGCAACCAGTCGATTGCGATCTACTCATGGATCGTGGGCAGATGATGGGTAGGCCGTGATCCTTCCTTGCCGACCCCAGAATCTGGACAGGAGGGGTGGAGGGGGTGGCTTTTACTGGAACTGATCTGTATTTTCCTCCTACAGTAGCTGAAAGTAGGCTTCTCCTCCTCTCCTCCTCTCCCTCCCGCCGGCATTCAGCTGCCACAGGAGGAAAATACAAGGCATAAGTAGCAGTATACAGAGGCGGCTCTAGGCTTTGTGAGGCCTTAGGCAAAACTTGACATGGGGCCCCCCCACTCGCGCCCATGATGGGAAAAATAATTCAAGGACAAGAGCCTCTTCCCCACAACCCTGGCCGGTGGTCGTGGGGGTCTGCGGGCAGGGGGCTTATTGGAATCTGGAAGCCCCCTTTAACAGGGCAGCCACCAGATCCTGCTTTTTCATAACTAAGGGGAGGGGGCCACCTGGTGATGTCACCGGGTGAACCCGTCCCCTTGTGACATCATTGACTGAGGGCATGCTGGGTCATTGACGTCACAAGGGGTGGGGTCACCGATATTCACTGGCTGTTAGGGGCGCTGGCGGCCCCGCTCCTGAGTCAGGGCTCTTAATGCTGCCTGAGCACATCAGCGTTATGGTTCCCTGTCCTTCAATACTGGGGCAATGCATTGGGCAAGTTAGGCAGCCGCAAGGCCCCTGTGAATGTGAGGCCTTAGGCGACCGCCTAACTTGCCTAATTAAAGATCCGCCTCTGGCAGTATATGCTGCCCTCTCCTATCCTTGTTCCTCTTCTTTCTGCCTGGGCCCCCCTGTGTGCTCTCCTGGACCTCCCCGCAGCACTCCCCGCTTCCCATCCTCTCCTCTCCCACCAGGGATTATTTCAGGATGTAGAGTGGGGAAGGGGCCAGTAAATATGTAATTCAGCAACCCCTTCATTTTCTGAAAGGACACAGTGAGTGATTGGTACCGAACATAGTAAGCTTTGTTTACTACCCTTCAGTTTATGAATGAACAAGAAGCTGCTCAGCACAGAGTACTTCCTATTCATTCACAGTCCAGTGCAGCTAAGGCTGTAGAGGAAGGGGCTGGGGAATCTCTGTCTTTAGTGCCGTTCTTTGTCTCAAAAGTGAGACATCCTGATATTTTACCAAAGCCCCCCAATGTGGCTTTTAAAAAAAATGCTCTACTGACTGACACAATCCACTGTACTGTGTGTGTGTTTATATACACATACATACACACACACACACGCATGTGTGTTTTTTTTTGTTTATAGCCAAAAAATTGAGGGGGGAGGGGACAGGCAATAAGTCAGGACACGCTCTACTTTGCAGGAGCTGTGTGTTAGTGGGCGTCCTGACACTCCTGCTCGCCCCCTTCCCCCTCAAGAGGCTTTCTCCACACCAGCGAGAAAGCCTCGCATTACTGCGTGTAGTTACAGACAGAAGAACAGGAAGTGAGGATTTCTCAGAAGAAATAAGGACATTTAAAAGCAAAATGGAAGGATGAGGTAAGTGAAGGAGGACTGCACTAAGGTGAAGGAAGCTATTTAGGGGGGAATTTTTATTTTTATTTTACAACCCCTTTAAGCACTTTTAGGGTTAGGTTGGAACATTTTATCAAGCTAAATTTGACACAATGAGGCTTATAACCCCTGTTGGTTTATTTTATTGGGTGGGAGATCTACCTTTACTTCCTATAACCAGGAAGTGAGAGGAAATTCCTGCAAACTTAGGGAATCCCTTTGGGGACCCCCCAGGTCACCAGAACTAGGGTCCCCTTTGGAAGATTTCCCCTCTATTACTTTTCCTGGGGACAACCCAAAGTTTAACACTAAACTTTTCAACCCTAAACTTTGGGTTGTCCCCAGGTAAGTAATAGAGGGGAAATCTTCCAAAGGGGACCCTAGTTCTGGTGAACTGGGGGGTCCCCAAAGAGATTCCCTTAGTTTGCAGGGATTTTCTATTTTCTTTTAATCATAATGGTAAACAGGACAAATAGAGAGGGTGAATCTTCCCAACGTGGAACACAGGCAGCAATAAAAGCTGACAGAGGTTCTAATCCATCTCCATTCTATCCAAAACTAAAGAAAAAGTTTTGCCTTTAGTTTTATACTTTAACCACTTAAGGACCGCCGCATGTACATTTACGTCGGCAGAATGGCACCGACAGGCACATCAACGTATATATACGTTGGTGCCTTGGGGGGGATCGGGGGTCCGATCGGACCCCCCCCCCCCCCCAGTACATGCGGCGGTCCGCGCGGCTGCAGGAGCGATCCGACAAGTGGGGGCGGCTATCCGTTTTCATCCGCCCCCTCCGGATCGCTCCCAGCCAATGCGCGCGCCCGCCTGACCTGTCACTTCCTCCTCCTGTGTAAACACAGGAAGGAGGAAGTGACGTGATCTCTCCCTCGGCGTTTGTTTCAAGCGCCGCTGAGGAGAGATCACCACACTACAAGTAAGTCCTGCACCAACACTACACTACACACACACAAAATCACATTTAACCCCCGCGATCGCCCCCCCCCTCCCCCCTGTCACAGTGTCACTGAATGCAGTAATCATACATGTATGATTACTGTATTTAGTGTCAGTGTGACAGACAGTGTGACAGTCAGTCAGTGTTAGTGTCAGGGTAGCCCCCCCACCCCCCCCCCAATAAAGTTTTAACCCCTTGATCACTGCCCTAGTTAACCCTTTCACTCCCTATTGCCAGCATCACTAAGCGATCATTTTTCTGATCGCTGTATTAGTGTCGCTGTTCCCGCTAGGTAGCTAATTTTTTTTTTAATGCGATTTTTTTTTTACTAAAGACATGCGGCTAAATAAATTTTGGCCTAAATGTTTGACTAAAATTTAGTTTATTGGTTTTTTATTATAACAAAAAGTAAAAAATATTGATTTTTTTCCAAAAATGTCGCTCTATTTTTGTATATAGCGCAAAAAATAAAAATCGCAGAGGCGATCAAATACCACCAAAAGAAAGCTCTATTTGTGGGAAAAAAAGGACGCGAATTTTGTTTGGGAGCCACGTCGCACGACCGCGCAATTGTCTATTAAAGCGACGCAGTGCCGAATCGCAAAAACCCCTTGGGTCATTTGCCAGCGTATTGGTCCGGGTCTTAAGTGGTTAAGCAACAATGATAATTTTTCATATGAAATGAAGGTAGGTGTCTTTTCTTTGCCATACCTGACTTGATATCAATTGGTGTGTTGGTGTCTACTTCATATTTTCCTTTCCCGGGAATAGGAACGCGAAGCGGTATAATCTGCGGTACACAGATGGAGCCGGCGGTCATCCTTTCTATGCCAGGAGAGAACAACTTTAGTATGCCATGTGTAAAAAACTGACAGAAATAAATAATAATACAAGAAGAGGAATGTTAGAAAAGGGGGAGACGGTTTCAATTCCCCCTTTTCTCATGGGAAAGCGGCAGGACTAACAAAGGGCAGTTTCAAGTTACCTCTGCCGGGTTAGCCCCCCCATAAAAAAAAATTTGACTTTTTTTATGTAGTTTGTTAGATCTTTGTTAGATCAGGTTAGATCAATCATTGTTTGCGTTAGATCTCACACAGAAGAAGCAATATTAAGAGTTATTTGCTGGGGGGGGCTAACCCGTCATCAGCCCCCCCTATCAAATTTTCTGGCCGAAAATCATTCAGGCTAATAGATATTCGTTAGATCCGATAAGATCAAGTGGTTTTAACGTTAGATCTCACATAATTATAGACTTATTAAGTGATTAATGAGGGGGGCTGGCCCCCCCTTATCAATTTTTTGGGACAAAAATCATTCAGGCTAATAGATATTCATTAGATCCGGTAAGATCAAGTGGTTTTAACGTTAGATCTCACATCGTTTCCGAGATATTCCACATAAAAAACTAGATTTTTAGGTGGTACATATGTATGGACATATGGACGAGTTGGCCCCCCCTTATGAAATTTTCTGGCCGAAAATCATTCAGGCTAATAGATATTCGTTAGATCCGGTAAGATCAAGTGGTTTTAACGTTAGATCTCACATCATTTCAGAGATATTCCACATACAAATACAGATATTGGGTGTATACAAGGACAAATGAGGGGGGGCTGGCCCCCCTTATCAATATTTTTGGCCAAAAATCATTCAGGCTAATAGATATTCGTTAGATCCGGTAAGATCAAGTGGTTTTAACGTTAGATCTCACATAATTACAGACTTATTAAGTGATTAATGAGGGGGGCTGGCCCCCCCTTATCAATTTTTTGGGCCAAAAATCATTCAGGCTAATAGATATTCGTTAGATCCGGTAAGATCAAGTGGTTTTAACGTTAGATCTCACATCGTTTTTGAGATATTTCACATAAAAAAAAAAATTTTAGGTGGTACATATGCATGGACATATGGACGGGTTGGCCCCCCCTTATCAAATTTTCTGGCAAAAAATCATTCAGGCTTATAGATATTCGTTAGATCCGGTAAGATCAAGTGGTTTTAACATTTGATTATCTATAATTACAGGGATATTTGGTAGGAATGCACAGATACCTGTTCTAGAATCTATATCGGAGCAGATACTGAGCATTTTCACGTGTACTAGTGATGAGTGCCATTGAGCATACCAGGGCTCGAGTCCTGCGGGAACGCGTGGGAACGACGTCCCTGCACTTATTTTACTGCAGGAACGCCGTTCCCTTTGCAGGACTCGGGCAGCTTCTGCAGTGCCGTACTAACTAGGGGGCGGGGGCGATTCACCTCGGGTGTCACATGCTGGGGGGGTGTCAGTGCAGGGAGAGAGCTGTGACAGGGTGTGGGGGTGCCCGAGTCGGGTGCGGACTGTACCGCTACCCGGGTGACATACAGACAGGCCGCCGCGCACAAGGAGTAAAAAAACGCAGTCTCTCGCTCTCTTGTACAACAGGGAGAGCGAGAGATGGTAAGGCAGCGTTAAACGGAGGACAGGAAATGCCAGAGATGTAGCAGGTGATTGGTTGCTAGGTGGCCCTAGCAACCAATCATTATCTTGTGGTTCAGAATAGGAAAGTGCAAAGGTAAGAACTAACACAGAGCACATGGGGGGGGGGGGGGGGTACAGAGGTTGACGTGGAGGGGGTACAGAGATGGACATAGGGGGTACAGAGGTGGACATGGGGGGGTACAGTGGTGGACATGGGGGGTACAGTGGTGGACACAGGTGGACCGGGGGAACAGAGGTGGAGGGGGGTACAGTGGTGGACATGAGGGGTACAGTGGTGGACATGGGTACAGTGGCGGACATGGGGGGGTACAGTGGTGGACATGGGGGGGTACAGTGGTGGACACGGGGGGGTACAGTGGTGAACACAGGTGGACATGAGGGGTACAGAGGTGGACATGGGGGGGGGGGATACAGAGGTGAACACAGAGGTGGACATGGGGGGTGCAGAGGTGGACATGGGGAAGGGGGTACAGAGGTGGACGGGGTAGAGGTGGACATGAGGGGGTACAGGGGTGAACACAGAGGTGGATGGGGTAGAGGTGGACATGAGGGAGTACAGAGGTGGACATGGGGGGGGAACAGAGGTGGAGGGGGCACAGAGGTGAACACAGAGGTGGACATGGGGGGTGCAGAGGTTTACATGGGGGGGGTACAGAGATGAACCCAGAGGTGGACATGGGGGGGTGTACAGCACCCTGAGACCAGCCAGGCCAGCACCCTGAGACCAGCCAGGCCAGCACCCTGAGACCAGCCAGGTCAGTAGGTATGTGTGATTAACGAATATCTATTAGCCTGAATGATTTTCGGCCAGAAAATTTCATAAGGGGGGGCCAACCCGTCCATTATGTACCACCTAAAATCTATTTTTTTATGTGAAATATCTCGGAAACAATGTGAGATCTAACGTTAAAACCACTTGATCTTACCAGATCTAACGAATATCTATCAGCCTGAATGATTTTTGGCCCAAAAAATTGATAAGGGGGGGGGCCAGCCCCCCCTCATTAATCACTTAATAAGTCTCTAATTATGTGAGATCTAACGTTAAAACTACTTGATCTTACCGGATCTAACGAATATCTATTAGCCTGAATGATTTTCGGACAGAAAATTTGATAAGGGGGGGCCAACCCGTCCATATGTCCATACATATGTACCACCTAAAAATCTATTTTTTTATGTGGAATATCTCGGAAACGATGTGAGATCTAACGTTAAAACCACTTGATCTTACCGGATCTAACGAATATCTATCAGCCTGAATGATTTTTGTCCCAAAAAATTGATAAGGGGGGGCCAGCCCCCCCTCATTAATCACTTAATAAGTCTCTAATTATGTGAGATCTAATGTTAAAACCACTTGATCTTACCGGATCTAACGAATATCTATTAGCCTGAATGATTTTCGGCCAGAAAATTTGATAGGGGGGGCTGATGACGGGTTAGCCCCCCAGCAAATAACTCTTAATATTGCTTCTTCTGTGTGAGATCTAACGCAAACAATGATTGATCTAACCTGATCCAACAAAGATCTAACAAACTACATAAAAAAAAGTCAAAATTTTTAATATGGGGGGCTAACCCTGCAGAGGTTTTCAAGTTCCCCTACAGGAGCCTGCTAAGGCTCTCAGGGGAACACCTGGTCCTCACATGGGCCTGGGAAGGAAAAAACGTGACTTTCCCAGGTTTTTTAGTGAGCACCTGGGGCTCACGTGGCCTGGGAAGGGGTACACGTGTTTTTCCCGGGCTTTTAGGGGCCTGTGGACCTGGGACCAGATATTTCTGTTTAAAACCAGCGCCAAATAGGGGTATAAAAGTAGGCTCAGCTAATGGTTTTCAGACCGCCTCAGAAGACAGGATTTGTGGTGTTCCCCAACCCCCCCCCCCCTTTTTTGTCGCGGCTGTATATTATATGGAATGGTCACCTTTGTTTTTTTCTCTCCGTTACCAATAACATATAACAAATGGCAAATGCCATCGCTGTACAACATATTGCAAGACATTATACATTCGAAGCCATGAGTTCAGCATAGGTAGAACTATATTTAAAGATAAACCAGTCAGCCCATATTTTCCGTGAGAGGTCAGATTTGTTCCGAAGAGAGAACGTGAGGTCCTCTAAGTAGTAAGTGCGATCCCCCGCAACTAGCCACTGACGTAAGGAGGGGATTGAGGGTTGCTTCCACAGTAAAGGGATCAGGGATTTCGCCGCATTAAGCAGGTGTGGTGTCATTGACTTTTTATATGAGCTGACTGATTCCTTTGTGCAGATTAGAGGAATTCTTAAAGAATGTCATAAATTCTCTGTAGACATCTGTCTATCGGTAATGTGCAACAGATTTGTGTACATCGTCCTAAAGATTGGAAGGAAAGCATTCGATCAGCCGCGTGACTAAACTCCATTCACACATGTGCGATTTTTCATGTGACTTTGGACATCAAAGTCCCATGACAAATCACACACCATTCTTTTCAATGGCACCCAAATTTAAGTCGCAGTGACTTCGAAAAGGTGCCCACACTACTTTGGCGAAACTTTTGATGCGACTTTAAACCATAGAATGTTAAGTCGAATCAAAATCACACCAAAAGTTGCATCAAAGTCACACTCCAAAGTGGCACTGGAAGTCGTGCAACTTTGGAGCCCTAAGGCCCGTTCACACCACATGCTGTGCAGAGCATGGAAAGTAGGTTATATGGCTTCTAATTGCATAGCTCACACCAATGCAGTGTATTCCAGTGCTGCAGTTCCAGAAAAAAAGTACAAAATGCTGCTTTTTTTCCTGCACAGATCTGTACTGAAATGTGATAAATAGCATCAAAATTGCAACAACAAAAAAAAAAAACGCACAGGACCCAGTATAGAAAAATAAAACAAATATTAAACACCTTATTAGTGTGGTAACAAACGCGTAGTTAGCGGAACTGCCTGGAGCTTTCTCTTCTCATCATAAAGATATTCCCATCACACAGAAGATTGGTATACACCAAGGCGTTTGGTGCTCAAACAACTGGTAGATGGAGCCACAGAAATCAGAGAAGAAATATGTTGCCAGCATACCTTAAATGGGTTGTAAACCTCAGACGTGAAATATGAACAAAGCATATCCCTCTATAGTGTGTACTTGTCTCAATCCAGAGCACTAAGTGTCATTTCTATCTCCTGACTCCTTCCTCTGCTATCAGCAGGAGTCACTTCTGACAAGATTTCCTGACACCAAGAGAAAAATGGTGACAGGGGAGGGATATCCAGCAGATTGACAGCCTCAGTTCTGTTCCTGTGTGAAGGAGGGTGTGTCCCTTCCCTCCAATCAGCTTTCAGAACTCTTCTTATTGATATAAGTTCAATGCTCCACCCCCTGCTTTTCATAGCTGAGAGATACTGTGTAAATTCTGAACTTTAAATGATGTAGAGAAAAGACAGCTGTAGATAGACAGGTACAACTTATGTATGAGTATTTGTTTAACCACTTAAGGACCCCCGCACGCACATTTACGGCCACAACATGGCTCGTACAGGCACAAGGGCGTAAATTTACGTCCCCGCCTTCGTGCGGTTCGGGGGTCCCATCGGGACCCCCTCCGCGGCGTGCGGGGGTCCCCCTGGCTCTGGGAGCGATCGCCGACGAGCGTTTGGCGCGATGTCCGTGTTTTTCCCCCCCCCCCCCCCCCCCCCCCCCCCCCCCGCGATCGCTCCCAGCCAATGGGAGCGCTCCCCCTTCGTTTCAGTTCCTCCTCTTGTGTTTACACAGGAAGGAGGAAATGATGTCACCTCTCATCGCAGCGGTGTTTCCCACCGCTGCTGATGAGAGAAGACATCCACAGTAAGTGTGCACCAACACACACACTGACACACACTCACATAGGCACATTAACCCCTTGTGATCGCCCCCCCCCCCCCACCCCCCTGTCACAGTGTCACTGAATGCAGTGATCTAATCACTGCATTTAGTGTCAGTGTGACAGGCAGTGTAAAATCAGTTAGTGTTAGGTCCAGGATAGCCCCCCACACCCCCCCTATCAAAGTTTTAACCCCCTGATCACTGCCCTAGTTAACCCTTTCACTCCCTATTGCCAGCATCACTAAGCGATCATTTTTCTGATCGCTGTATTAGTGTCGCTGTTCCCGCTAGGTAGCTATTTTTTTTATTGCGATTTTTTTTTTTACTAAAGACATGTGGCTGAATTAATTTTGGCCTAAATGTTTGACTAAAATTTAGTTTATTTGATTTTTTTTATTACAAAAAGTAAAAAAAAAATAGTGATTTTTTTCAAAATTGTCGCTCTATTTTAGTTTATAGCGCAAAAAATAAAAATTGCAGAGGCGATCAAATACCACCGAAAGAAAGCTCTATTTGTGGGAAGAAAAGGACGCAAATTTTGTTTGGGAGCCACGTCGCACGACCGCGCAATTGTCTGTTAAAGCGACGCAGCACCGAATTGTAAAAACACCTTGGGTCATTTAGCAGCGTATGTGTCCGGGTCTTAAGTGGTTAATCTCCGCGTATCACCTGAGGCCAGTCACTTCACTGGGTATATGGAAGGGTTTACAACCTTTTATAATAAGGCTTACCTTACCTGTAGAAACAGTGAATATCTCCTAAACTTGCACCGTTTAGGAGATATTTACACTGCATGCAGCAAGTGACGTCACCGGTGCTTGCGCTCTAGAGGTCCCGCATAACGCACCTTAGCCGAGGGGGTTCCCGCTCACATGTGCCGGAGTGATGTCATCTCATGTAGCCAGAGGCCGCAACCCGGAAGAAAGACCACTGGGAAGATGGAAGCCCTGTCAGTGGTGACAGCGTGCCACTGGAGGGCATAATTTTAAGGTAAACTCTCTCATAATGTGCTAATATTTGATGCATACTAGCACATTATGACATAACTGTCAAATTTGGGATTTCCCACCAGTCCCATCACTACAGCAAACAAGTATTTATTTTCTATGATCATCAGCTATATCTTGTGGCCAATATGCAGTATTTTCCTGATCTACTCTATTCTGTAAGAACATTCAACCTGGAGAGAAAATAGCTTGGTAATACTGTAATGCAGGGGTCATCAACCCCCGGGCCGTGGCCTTACTACAGCCGGCCCGTGGGTGCGGACGGTCGGCATGAGAGAGCTGGCGGCCGGTAAGAGACAGCCGGAAGTCCAGGATATTTGCACTGGGTGGAAGAGATAAGTGAGGGGGCCAGCAGAGATGACATAATTTCTCTCCGCCCCCCGCATCGCTGCTCTTCCGCCCTTTCAATGTCAATGTCAGAGGTGCGCGGGGAGCAGATAGATGACATCATCTCTCACCACCCCCGCATCACTGCTCTTCTGCCTTCACTTGGCACCCACCACAAGGACCAGTGCAGCCACCAATGCAGTGACAATTCGCTTCTGGTGGCATCTGATGTGGCAAGTGACATTCTGCATCCGGTGAAAAGCAACATGGCAGGTGACATGGCAAGTGACATTCCGCATCTGGTGACAGGTGACATGGCAAGTGACATTCCGCATCTGGTAACAGGCAGTGTGGCAGGTGATGTGGCAAGTGTCATTCCACATCTGGTGACAGGCAGCGTGGCAGGTGATGTGGCAAGTGACATTCCGCATCTGGTGACAGCCAGCGTGGCAGGTGATGTGGCAAGTGACATTCCGCATCTGGTGGCAGGCAACATGGCAGGTGACATGACAATTGACAATTCAAATCTGGTGACAGGCAGTGTGGCAGGTGATGTGGCAAGTGACATTCCGCATCTGGCGACAGGCAACATGGCAGGTGATGTGGCAAGTTACATTCCGCATCTGGTGGCAGGTGACATGGCAAGTGACATTCCACATCTTGTGGCAGGCAGTGTGGCTTGTGATGTGTCAAGTGACATTCCGCATCTGGTGACAGGCAGAGTGGCAGGTGATGTGGCAAGTGACATTCCGCATCTGGTGACAGGCAGCGTGGCAGGTGATGTGGCAAGTGACATTCCGCATCTGGCGACAGGCAACATGGCAGGTGATGTGGCAAGTTACATTCCGCATCTGGTGGCAGGTGACATGGCAAGTGACATTCCACATCTTGTGGCAGGCAGTGTGGCTTGTGATGTGGCAAGTGACATTCCGCATCTGGTGACAGCCAGCATGGCAGGTGATGTGGCAAGTGACATTCCGCATTTGGTGGCATGCGACGTGGCAAGTGACACCCCCAGGGCTCCCACAGATTTGGCATTATGGCGAGTTGAACTATGTCATTTGTTACTACAATGTAATAATAGAACTAATGTGCTGACAAATTGCCTGCGAAAAAACGCTTACCCCCCCCCCCCCCCCCCGCGTTATTTAAATGGCAGCATGTTGGAGAGATTTACCCCCATCCTATTGTGTCTATAGGGCAGGAAGTGAAGGGAAATCTCTCCAGTGGGACATCTGCTGGGGATTTTTGACCATGAATCTCAAGTTGAGTACATTTAAATAAAGGCACAAACTAAAACTAAGCATATAAAATTATAATAATTGAAGCTTGGTTCAATTCAAACTCTAAACATGTAAGGGGGGGTGGGGCACTGACACATATTCAGATTATCCCTATTTTTGAAAAAAACATTTCTCGACCCTCAAAGGGAAGATGCAATTTAAAATGTTGTTAAAATATGGTGGATATAAAAACTGTATCAACTCCTCAGGACAGGATTTAAAGTGTCCATATGTAAGCATTAAAATAAGTGGTATGTTTTAGGCAGACTGAAAGTCACTTTGTGTCAGTTTTTCCTCTGCCATGCATTTATTTTAATCATCTTGTCTCCTCTAGATAAATTAATAAAAATGGGTACACAAAGTATTACGTGAAGAGAATGGATGACATTTAGAGCTCAATGAGAATGCACTGTGTAAATGTTTGCACAGCGCCACACCCATAGAAATAGCTGGAGACTTATGCAGTAGTTATGGAAGTATTGGAGCATTACCCATTGTGTAAGCACAAGCTCGCTGTTAAGTGGTCAGCTTAATGCAGCCAAGCAACCAGCATCATGCCCTTCAAAAGATAAAATAAACAAGAAATTTATTTTGATTGGTCTGTTAACCTGCTTAAAGTAAAGTTTCCATCCCAAAATGTTTTTTTTTTCATTATTGTGCTTATTAGACCTAAAAAAGGAAGAAAAAAATATATATATATATATATTGTTTACTCATCTGGAAATGCCTGTTGCTATGCGGTCCCACAAAATCTGCCTTTGAAATCACCTAGGATTCTGACATCATCTCCCTCTAATGCTCCTGGGAAATGTGTGTCATAATTTCCCAGGATGCAATTTTGCTTGTGGGCATTGTGAAGCCCACAAGCACTTACTTCCTGGAAGTCTTGGATGGGGAGTGATAACACTGTCCAATTATCACTCCCCATCCATGACTTCCAGGAAGTAATGCCGCGTACACACGGTCGTTTTTTGCGATGAAAAAAAACGACGTTTTTTAAAACGTCATTTAAATTGATCGTGTGTGGGCAAAACGTCGTTTTTTGTCTTAAAAAAAACGACCAAAAAAAAATTCCAACATGTTTGAATTTTTTGTGTCGTTTTTCAAAACGTCGTTTTTTGTTTCACAAAAAGTCACCGTGTGTAGCAAAAACGTTGTTCAAAACGACGTTTTTCAACCCGCGCATGCCCAGAAGCTAGTTATGAAGCGAGCTTCAATGGAAAAGAGTGGTGAACGTAACCTCGCTTTTTGTGAAAAAACTATGGTGTGTATGCAAAATTGTCTTTGAAAAGTGACGTTTCAAAAACGTTGTTTTTTACTTCACAGAAAACGTCGTTTTTTTTCATCGCAAAAAACGACCGTGTGTACGCGGCATAAGTGCTTGTGGGCTTCACAATGCCCACAAGCAAAGTGAAAACGGTGTAGACAGAGTTTTATAAACTATCTTTTTCTTCTGTCTGCAGAGCGGATCGGATGAACACGGACACACGGTCCGTGTTCATCCAGTTCCCCATAGGGGAGAGCACAGTGTGTGGAGACCACCCTGTCATCCGCCGGCTCAGCAGGGATTTACAGAGCGATCCCCGCTGAGCTTACAGACACACGGAGGCGGATCAATAATGATCCGCCCCGTGTGAAAGGGCTCTAAGACTGCTGTCAGGTTTTTATTGCAGCCTGTGTCTCTGCTTGGGAGATTTCCTCTCATGCCCCATACACATGACCCTTTTTTCCGATTGGAAAACTACTATGAGAGCTTTTCGTCAGGAATCCTGGCCGTGTGTGTGCTCCATCGCAGTTTGTCTGTATGGTTTTCGGACAAGCAAAAAAAAACGTGCATGCTCAGAATCAAGAACGAGAGGGGAGCGCTCTTTCTGGTAAAACTAGCGTTAGTAAAGGAGATATCACATTCGTCACCCTGTAACAGAATGAAAAGAACAAAGTTGAAAAACACAACGCGTCTTTCACCAAATTTTTACTAACACGAGGATCAGCGAAAGCAGCCCGAAGGGTGGCGCCGTTGGAATGGAACTTCCCCTTTATAGTGTCGTCGTACGTGTTGTACGTCGCCGCGCTTTGGATGGGCGGACTTTTGTCTGAGCGTGTGTATGTGAGGCAGGCTGAGAGGAATTCTCTTTTTTTTTATCCAATGGAAAAACCGTTGTGTGTACTAGGCATCATTCCTTGTAATCATTACTTTAGTAAGTGCGTAGACGGCAATGGAAATGTCACAGCAGTTCTAACCATTCCTACCATTCCATACCTCCCAACTTTCTGAGATGGGAATGAGGAACACCTATCAGCAAAAGAATGCAGGCATAAAACACACCCCTTGCCACACCCCCTTAAAGGGGTTGTAGAGGTTTGTTTTTTATTTTCTAAATAGGTTCCTTTAAGCTAGTGCATTGTTGGTTCACTTACCTTTTCCTTCCATTTCCCTTCTAAATGTTTTTTTTCTTTGTTTTCTTTGTCTGAATTTCTCACTTCCTGTTCCTCCTCAGTAAGCTTTTCTAAATGACTTTCCACTGCTCAGATGATGGTGGAAAGCTTACTGAGGAGAAACATGAAGTGAGAAATTCAAACAAAGAAAACAAACATTTATAAGGGAATTGGAAGGAAGAGGTAAGTGAACCAACAATGACTAGCTTAAAAGTAGGGTTGTCCCGATACCGATATCGGGACCAATACTGAGCATTTGCGGGAGTACTTGTACTCCCGCAAATGCCCCCAAAACCAGATCCGATACTACCCCCCCGCCGCAACGCCGCTGCAACCCCTCCGCCGCATATCGCAACGCCGCCTAGTTAATCAGCGCGAGGAACATTACAGCTATCATTTGAATAGCTGTAGTGTTCTCCGCAGCGCCGCATATAGACACTCCCCCTTGCTCGGGATTGGACGGGTGATCTGTCCAATCCCGAGCAAGGGGGAGTGTCTATTAGCGGCGCGGCAGGGAACACTACAGCTATTCAAATGAAAGCTGTAATGTTCCTCGCGCTGATTAACTAGGCGGCGGCGTTGCGATATGCGGCGGCGGGTTGCAGCGGCGTTGCGGCGGGGGGGGTAGTATCGGATCTGGTTTTGGGGTGATGAACTAGGCGGCGGTGGCGGCGACAGCGGCATCTAGGTATGGGGAGACATGGCGGCATATGTGGGGGGACATGGCTGCATATGTGGGGGGACATGACTGCATCTGTGGGGGGACATGACTGCATCTGTGGGGGGACATGGCTGCATCTGTGGGGGGACATGGCTGCATATGTCGGGGGACATGGCTGCATCTGTGGGGAGACATGGCTGCATCTTAGGGTTGCCACCTTTTCCTCAAGCCAAACCCGAACACGCCACTACATATGGTGGGTGTGGCCATATTGAGGGAGGGGCCTCACGAGGCATGATTAAATTAAACAAAATAATTATTTTACCTATAAAATATGCTTACTTTGCTGTGCCACAAGTAAGAGTCTCACTGACATGAATAAACCTTAGCACAATCATTTAAAAAAAATAAAACTCTTCCATTACTACAGAGGTAAGTGCAGTGGAGATCAGGGGCATTAGTTCACCTTTTAATTTTCATTAAGTACAGAGGGTATTACAGTATGTGCAGGGAGGGAGTGCAGAATTTACAACAGTATATACAAGAGTGTGGCGCGTATATTGGTATGTGTAGGAAAGGAGTGCAAAGTGTAAGACATTATGTACAGGAAATGAGTGCAGAGGGTAGGTATTACTTGCAGGAAAGGAGTGAAGAGGGTGTAACAGTGACCAGTATATGCAGTAGGGTATGATGGGAGCACTATGTACAGGAGAGGAGTGCGAGGGTATGTGAACAGGAGAGGAGTGATGGGAGCACAGTGGGCAGTATGTACAGGAGAGGAGTGAGAGGGTATGACAGTATGTACAGGAGAGGAGTGTGGAGGGTATGATGGGGCAGTATGAACAGGAGAGGAGTGTGGAGGGTATGACAGTGGGCACTATGTACAGGAGAGGAGTGTGGAGGGTATGATAGGCACTATGTACAGGAGAGGAGTGTGGAGGGTATGACAGTGGGCAGTATGTACAGGAGAGGAGTGTGGAGGGTATGACAGTGGGCAGTATGTACAGAAGAGGAGTGTGGAGGGTATGACAGTGGGCAGGAGAGGAGTGTGGAGGTACAGTATGATGGGGCAGTATGAACAGTGTGGAGAGGATGGGTGTGGTAGGGTATGACAGGAGAGGAGTGGGCACTATGTACAGGAGAGGAGTGTGGAGGCACTATGTACAGGAGAGGATGGAGGGTATAATAGTGGGCACTATGTACAGGAGAGGATGTGGAGGGTATGATAGTGGGGTATGTACAGGAGAGGAGTGTGGAGGGTATGATAGTGGGCACTATGTACAGGAGAGGAGTGTGGAGGGTATGACAGTGGGCAGTATGTACAGAAGAGGAGTGTGGAGGGTATGACAGTGGGCAGTATGTACAGGAGAGGATGATGGGGTATGACAGTGGGCATGAACAGGAGAGGAGTGTGGAGGGTATGACAGTGGGCAGTATGTACAGGAGAGGAGTGTGGTATAATAGTGGGCACTATGTACAGGAGAGGAGTGTGGAGGGTATAATAGTGGGCAGTATGTACAGGAGAGGAGTGTGGATAGTGGGCACTATGTACAGGAGAGGAGTGTGGAGGGATAGTGGGCAGAATGTACAGGAGAGGAGTGGGTATGACAGTAGTGTGGAGGGAACAGTGGGCAGTATGTACAGGAGAGGAGTGTGGAGGGTATGACAGTGGGCAGTATGTACAGGAGAGGAGTGTGGAGGGACAGATAGGGGCAGTATGTACAGGAGAGGAGTGTGGAGGGTATGACAGTGGGCAGTATGTACAGGAGAGGAGTGTGGAGGGTATGACAGTGGGCAGTATGTACAGGAGAGGAGTGTGGAGGGTATGACAGTGGGCAGTATGTACAGGAGAGGAGTGTGGAGGGTATGATGGGGGCAGTATGAACAGGAGAGGAGTGTGGAGGGTATGACAGTGGGCACTATGTACAGGAGAGGAGTGTGGAGGGTATGATAGTGGGCACTATGTACAGGAGAGGAGTGTGGAGGGTATGATAGTGGGCAGTATGTACAGGAGAGGAGTGTGGAGGGTATGATAGTGGGCACTATGTACAGGAGAGGAGTGTGGAGGGTATGATAGTGGGCAGTATGTACAGGAGAGGAGTGTGGAGGGTATGACAGTGGGCACTATGTACAGGAGAGGAGTGTGGAGGGTATGATAGTGGGCACTATGTACAGGAGAGGAGTGTGGAGGGTATGAGAGTGGGCAGTATGTACAGGAGAGGAGTGTGGAGGGTATGACAGTGGGCACTATGTACAGGAGAGGAGTGTGGAGGGTATGATAGTGGGCAGTATGTACAGGAGAGGAGTGTGGAGGGTATGACAGTGGGCAGTATGTACAGGAGAGGAGTGTGGAGGGTATGACAGTGGGCAGTATGTACAGGAGAGGAGTGTGGAGGGTATGACAGTGGGCAGTATGTACAGGAGAGGAGTGTGGAGGGTATGATGGGGGGCAGTATGAACAGGAGAGGAGTGTGGAGGGTATGACAGTGGGCACTATGTACAGGAGAGGAGTGTGGAGGGTATGACAGTGGGCACTATGTACAGGAGAGGAGTGTGGAGGGTATGACAGTGGGCACTATGTACAGGAGAGGAGTGTGGAGGGTATGACAGTGGGCACTATGTACAGGAGAGGAGTGTGGAGGGTATGACAGTGGGCACAATGTATAGGAGTGGAAGGATGTTTAGGGACTGCATAGTGGTTTTAAGCGGGTCATACATGAATTGAAATTACACCAATTATGCAGAGACCAGCCATAGTCGATCTATGTATGGGCTAGCTGGTTTTACACGAGTCAATCTATTAATTGACTTGAGTACAACCAGCCTGTTTTTCCAAAAACAATCAGTGCTGCCAGCTATAGATAGCAACACTGATCATTGTACTCACTGGCAGAACACAACAACACTACAGGAGTGATTCCCCCATCCACAGGTCAGCAGGTGAGAGGGTGTGTGGGGACAGGCTAGGGAGAGATACCAGTCAGTGGCTGGGTAGGCACTGGCTAGTATCAGAGCCAGATACACACAGGTTACATACGTCACAATCGTTAGAGCGAGAGCAATAATTCTAGCACTAGATCTCCTCTGTAGCTTCTAAACATGTAACCTAAAAAAATTTAAAGCATCGCTTAGGATACCAAAAAAAATCGTGCTAACTTTAGTGGGTTTTTTTAATGAAAAAAAAAACACGTTTGAAAAATTGCTGCGCAAATACAGTACCGTGCTAGAGCTGCACAATTAATCGTTAAAAAATTGTGATGTCGATTCCCCTCCCCCCATGACATCTCCAATGCAGAGTTTGCTGATTCTTTCATATAACAAGTGGAGAGACTTTCAGCTGTCAAAAGAAAATATCTGGACAGTCTGCTAAGTTAGCAGGAAACATTGTAACTAACACTTTCTTCATAGATCAAAGGGATAAACTTCTGTGTGTAAAGAAAATATCTGACTGTCTGCCAAGTTTGTAAACAACATGAAACATTGTAACCAACTTCCTTTTTAGATTAAACTTCTGTGTGTAAATGCAAGAAATGTAACCACTTAAAGTCCAACACTTGTTAAAAAGCAATATTTTTTGCTAGAAAATTACTTGGAACCGCCAAACATTATATATATATTAGCAGAGACAAAAATGGCAATTGCTGCAATATTTTATGTCACACTGCATTTGCCCACTTCATTGAATAATAAAAACCTATAAAACAAAACAGTAAAGTTAGTCCATTTTTTTTTTTTTCATTTTAATGTGAAAGATGATGTTATGCCGCACGAATCGTGAGAGAATCGTCATCTATCTTCTAAGCAAAAAAATTGCAGTTGTCGTTTTAGCCAGAATCGTGCAGCTCTATGCCGTGCAACATAAAAAGTTGCAAAGACCACCATAGAGTAATTTTCTAGCAAAAAATTAATGATGATTTTTTTTTCTCAGTCTGCTGCAGTGTGTCAGCTTGTATTTATAATGGCCGCTATGTATGTAGCTTCTGACAGGCTGTGCAAGCAGGCCCGTATCTCCAGAACCATAAATGATAGCCATCCCATAATTTGACCAGTTGTGGGGTAGGTCTTCAACTGACTACCCCCCAAATGTGGGGTTTCTGTGACCTCTGGTCATCGAGCTACAACCCCCGCTCCATCAGCCCCTCTGTTAATCCGGCCCTGTATGGAGGGGGGGGGCAGGACTGTATGTATGGCTGTGGATGGTATATGCAGGGGGGGCAGGACTGTATGTATGGCTGTGGATGGTATGGAGGGGGGGCAGAACTGTATATACGGCTGTGGATGGTAATGGTATATGCACAGGGCCGGATTAACATAGGGGCTGATGGAGCTGCAGCTCCAGGCCCCTTTCTCAAGATAGGCCCATTTGCCCAAAAAAAAAAAAAAAAAAAACTTTTTTTATTTTATTTTTTTAGATCGACTTCGGGGGTTGTGACCAGAGGTAACAGAAACCCCACATTTGGGGGGTAGGCAGTTGAAGACCTACCCCACAACCGTTCAAAATATGGGATGGCTATCATTTATGGTTCCGGAGATACGGGGCTGCTTGCACAGCCTGTCAGAAGCTACATACAGAGCGGCCATTATAAATACAAGCTGACACACTGCAGCAGACTGAGAAAAAAAAAATCATCATTTGTTTTTTGCTAGAAAATTACTCTATGGTACTTTTTGTAACTTTTTATGTTGCACAGTATAGAGCTGCACAATTCTGGCTAAAAGGACAACTGCAATTTTTTTGCTTAGAAGGCAGATCACGATTCTCTCACGATTCGTACAGCATAACATCATCTTTCACATTAAAATGAAAAAAAAAAATGGGCTAACTTTACTGTTTTGTTTTTATGGTTTTTATTATTCATTGAAGTGGGCAAATGCTGCGTGACATAAAATATTGCAGAAAATCGAAAAAGAAAAAAATACTGTGCTATCTTAAAATACAAAAAGCCGCTAACATAGCAAGAGAGATCAAAAAAATGCTAATAGAAAATGTGTGGAAAAGTGTAGCGCTAATAATGACACAAATAATGATAATACAATAAAGATTAAATCATGCAACACCACATGTGAATGAATGGTATTCAAAAGTCCATAAATGTTTTGAATGAATCGGTGAGTCGGTTTCTTTGAGTAAAACAGATACACAAAATCCAGTGCATAAAGAAGTGAAAAATCCACCACCGCTTATGACAAGGGGCTTACCGGACCGATTGGACCTAGACAGGCATATACCCACTAGGCCAATCAAGCTTTGTCAAAGTTGATATAGTGAAGCGGGTTCACCATACACGTCATGCGATTCGGTATCAATGAAGGCAAACCTCAGACAGATGATTCAAAAATACTTCCCAGCAAGCAGCAACTCTCAACAGATCACTCAGAGGGCATATCAGTACTCCAACCGATAAGCATGAAAAAGAGAAGGCAAGGCGTACATAGCGTAATAAAAAGCGATATTTATTATAAAGAGAAAAACTCACATTTTGCAATGGTCAATAGAGCTTATAGAAAAAGGGTAGCAGGAACAACAGTAGTCCATCCCGTCATGTTTCGTTACAAAAAGAACATCATCTGGGTAGTCCATCCCGACATGTTTTGTAACGAAACATGTCGGGATGGACTACTGTTGTTCCTGCTACCCTTTTTCTATAAGCTCTATTGACCATTGCAAAATGTGAGTTTTTCTCTTTATAATAAATATTGATTTTTATTACGGAATTACGCTATGTACGCCTTGCCTTCTCTTTTTCATGTTTATCGGTTGGAGTACTGATATGCCCTCTGAGTGATCTGTTGAGAGTTGCTGCTTGCTGGGAAGTATTTTTGAATCATCTGTCTGAGGTTTGCCTTCATTGATACCGAATCGCATGACGTGTATGGTGTACCCGCTTCAGTATATCAACTTTAACAAAGCTTGATTGGCCTAGTGGGTATATGCCTGTCTAGGTCCAATCGGTCCGGTAAGCCCCTTGTCATAAGCGGTGGTGGATTTTTCACTTCTTTATGCACTGGATTTTGTGTATCTGTTTTACTCAAAGAAACCGACTCACCGATTTATTCAAAACATTTATGGACTTTTGAATACCATTCATTCACATGTGGTGTTGCATGATTTAATCTTTATTGTATTATCATTATTTGTGTCATTATTAGCGCTACACTTTTCCACACATAAAATATTGCAGCAATTGCCATTTTTGTCTCTGCTAAAATATATATAATGTTTGGCGGTTCCAAGTAATTTTCTAGCAAAAAATATTGCTTTTTAACTTAAACAAGTGTTGGACTTTAAGTGGTTACATTTCTTGCATTTACACACAGAAGATTGATCTAAAAAGGAAGTTGGTTACAATGTTTCATGTTGTTTACAAACTTGGCAGACTGCCCGGATATTTCCTTTACACACAGAAGTTTATCCCTTTAATCTATAAAGAAAGCATTGGTTACAATGTTTCCTGCTAAGAACTTGGCAGACTGCCCGGATATTTACTTTTGACAGCTGAAAGTCTCTCCACTTGTTATATGAAAGAATCAGCAAACTCTGCATTGGAGATGTGGGGGGGGGGGGGGGTGAATCAAGATCACGATTTTTTAACGATTAATTGTGCAGCTCTAGCACGGTACTGTATTTGCGCAGCAATTTTTCAAACATGTTTGTTTTTGGAAATAAACTGTTTCATTCATTAAAAACATTTTTTTTGGTATCCTAAGCGATGCTTTAAAAAACATTTAGGTTACATGTTTAGAGTTACAGAGGAGGTCTAGTGCTAGAAATATTGCTCTCGCTCTAACGATCGCGAGTGTGTATCTGGCTCTGATACTAGCCAGTGCCTACCCAGCCATACTGGTATCTCTCCCCAGGCTGTCCCCACACACCCTCTCACCTGCTGACCTGTAGATGGGGAAATCACTCCTGCAGTGTTATTGTGTTCTGCCAGTGAGTACAATGATCAGTGTTGCTATCTATAGCTGGCAGCACTGATTGTTTTTGGAAAAACAGGCTGGTTGTACTCAAGTCGATTAATAGATTGACTTGTGTGAACCAGCTAGCCCATACATAGATGGACTATGGCTGGTCTCTGCATAATTGGTGTAATTTCAATCCATGTATGTACCGCTTAACCACTACGCAGTCCATAAACATCCTTCCACTCCTGTACATAGTGCTCACTGTCATACCCTCCACACTCCTCTCCTATACAGAGCACCCACTGTCATACCCTCCACACTCCTCTCCTATACATAGTGCCCACTATCATACATACCATCCCCATTCCTCTGCTGTACTTACTGCCCCATCATACTCTCCACACTTCTCTATGGTACATACTGCCCTCTGTCATACCCCCACACTCCTCCTGTACATACTGCCCACTGTCATACCCTTCACACTCCTCTCCTGTACAAACTGCCCACTGTCATACCCTTCACACTCCTCTCCTGTACATAGTACCTGCTGTCATACACTTCTCTCCTGTACATACTGCCCACTGTCATACCCTCCACACTCCTCTCCTGTACATAGTGCCCACTGTCGCACCCTCCACACTCCTCTCCTGTACATACTGCTCACTGTCATATTCTCCACACTCCTCTCCTATACATAGTGCCCACTATCATACCGTCCACACTCCTCTCCTGTACATACTGCCCACTGTCATACCCTCCACACTCCTCTCCTGTACATAGTGACTGCTGTCATACACTTCTCTCCTGTACATACTGCCCACTGTTGTACCCTCCACGCTTCTCTCCTGTACATACTGCTCACTGTCACCCCCTCCACACTTCTCTCCTGTACATACTGCCCACTGTCATACCCTCCACACTCCTCTCCTGTACATTGTACCTTTTGCCTTTTTACCCTTTGCACTCTTCTCCTGTACCAGGGCCCAATGTTAGACCCTCCACATTCCTCTCACTCACCTGCACATACTTCCCACTTATATACCATCCGTACTCCTCCCCTATGTCGCTTACCCGCAAAAACAGTTCTTTAAAATTATACTGAATACCAGCTCTAGAATGGACACACTTTTGTTAGTTCAATTAAAGGAAATCTCAATCCTCATATTTGTTCTGTTCCATTATTAGAAATTATTTAATTTTGTGATTACTACTGTAATGTACAGAGGAACACGGGGGATCTCAGCTACTCTAAATACAGCACTTGTGAAAAAAAGTGTCCCTGAAAATATTTTTTAAATGCTGGCAACCAGGGGAGGACTGGCAGCCTTAGGCCTGGGGGGCAAGTCCAGTCAGGTGGCCCATTGTTGGCTGAGTCTGCTGGCGGTAGGGTTGCCACCTTTTCTTCAAGCCAAACCCGAACACTTTCGCGGCGCACAGCAATTTTTTTTAAGCCTACCTTAAAAGTGGACACTGTCAGCCAGTAGGGCAGAGGAAAGTGTCAGTGGGGCAGTGGACGGTGTCAGTAGAGCAGTGGACGGTGTCAGTAGAGCAGTGGACGGTGTCAGTAGAGCAGTGGACGGTGTCAGTAGAGCAGTGGACGGTGTCAGTAGAGCAGTGGACGGTGTCAGTAGAACAGTGGACGGTGTCAGTAGAACAGTGACGGTGTCAGTAGAACAGTGGACGGTGTCAGTAGAACAGTGGACGGTGTCAGTAGAACAGTGGACGGTGTCAGTAGAGCAGTGGACGGTGTCAGTAGAGCAGTGGACGGTGTCAGTAGAGCAGTGGACGGTGTCAGTAGAGCAGTGGACGGTGTCAGTAGAACAGTGGACGGTGTCAGTAGAGCAGTGGACGGTGTCAGTAGAGCAGTGGACGGTGTCAGTAGAGCAGTGGACGGTGTCAGTAGAACAGTGGACGGTGTCAGTAGAACAGTGGACGGTGTCAGTAGAACAGTGGACGGTGTCAGTAGAACAGTGGACGGTGTCAGTAGAACAGTGGACGGTGTCAGCAGCATTTTAATTACAAAAAAAAATCAAAAGCAATCCACAGGCATCCCACAACAGATTAAATATCACAGTGCCCATGCCCCCCCCCCCCCCCAAATAGAGACCTCCTTTATAGCGAGACAAAAAAAACCTTACCTTCCAGGAGCCGCTGCAAAGATGTGTGTGTGAACCTGTAAGTAGGCGGGGTCTGTAATACCACGCTTTCTCCTGCAAAAGCATCGCTGGTTGCTAGGACATGGTCCAGTGGCCCTCCATTCACTGTCTCTGGTGGCATTGGTGCCGGCAGCTAGGTGGGAGAGAGAGTGCACAGACAGACAGTGCAGTGTGACCCGGCTGCAGGACATTAGCCCTGCTGGAGCGGAGGAGGGGTTTGCATGCCATTTGGGGGTAGCTGATAGAGGAGGGGGGTAGGCGACAGAGGGGAGGGGGTGGCTTACAGAGAGGGGCGGGTTGACAGAGGAAGGGGGGTTGCTGACAGAGAGGGGGGCTGCTGATAGAGAGGGGGGTTGACATAGGCAGAAAGGGAGGTGGACAGAGGGGGTTGCTGACAGAGGGGGGTGGCTTACAGAGAAGGGTGGGTTGACAGGGGTGGGTTGCTGACAGAGGGGGTGGCTTACAGAGAAGGGTGGGCTGACAGAGGGGGGTGGCTTATAGAGAGGGGCAGTCTGACAAAGGGGGGTGGCTTACAGAGAGGGGCAGGTTGAGAGAAGGGGGGGCTGCTGACAGAAGGGGGTTGACATGTGGGGTTGTTGACAGAGGGGGGCTGCTGACAGGGGGGTGCTGACAGAGAGGGGGGGCTGACAGGGGGGTTGCAGACACAGAAGGGGGCTTGCTGACAGAAAGGGGGCTGACACGGGGTTGTTGCTGACAGGGGGGGTTTCTCATAGAGAGGGGGCTGACGGGGGGGGGGTGGCTTACAGAGAAGGGCAGGCTTACAGAGGGGGTCGCTTAAAGAGAAGGGTGGCTTACAGAGAGGAGCGGGCTGCTGAAAGAGAAGGGGTTGCTGACACGGAGGGGGGCTTGCTGACAGGGGGTGGGGTTGCTGACAGGGGGTGGGGTTGCTGACAGGGGGTGGGGTTGCTGACAGGGAGGGGGGCTTGCTGACAGGGAGGGGGCTTGCTGACAGGGAGGGGGGCTTGCTGACAGGGGGCTTGCTGACAGGGAGGGGGGCTTGCTGACAGGGAGGGGGGCTTGCTGACAGGGGGCTTGCTGACAGGGAGGGGGGCTTGCTGACAGGGGGGTTGCTGACACAGAGGGGGGCTTGCTGACAGGGAGGGGGGCTTGCTGACACAGAGGGGGGCTGACACGGGGTTGTTGCTGACAGGGGGGGGTTTCTCATAGAGAGGGGGCTGACGGGGGAGGCTTACAGAGAGGAGCGGGCTGCTGACAGAGAAGGGGTTGCTGACAAGGGAGGTTGCTGACAGGGAGGGGGGCTTGCTGACAGGGAGGGGGGCTTGCAGACAGGGAGGGGGGCTTGCAGACACGGAGGGGGGCTTGCAGACACGGAGGGGGGCTTGCAGACACGGAGGGGGGCTTGCAGACACGGAGGGGGGCTTGCTGACACAGGGGTGGGCTTGCTGACACAGGGGTGGGCTTGCTGACACAGAGGGGGGCTTGCTGACACAGAGGGGGGCTTGCTGACAGGGAGGGGGGCTTGCTGACACAGAGGGGGGCTTGCTGACACAGAGGGGGGCTTGCTGACACAGAGGGGGTTGTTGCTGACAGGGAAGGTTGCTGACAGAGTGGGGGCTTGCTGACAGGGAGGTTGGGGGTGACGGAGGGGGGGTTGCTGACAAACGGCCGGGTGGAAGAGCAGATGAAACAGAGACCTCATCTCAGTCAGGACTCAGGAGAAACACAGCGCGCCATACAGGGGGGGTGGGACTCATGGCTGAGTCTCATGGTGGGGGGAGTGGCTGGCTGAGTCTGCTGGTGCCCATACAGTACAGTAATAAAGTTTTGAAAGGCAGGTCATCTTACTTTTGCAGCCTTTCAGTCAGTCTGTGCCACTCTCTCTGTCAAGTCTCTGCAGCCAGCCCGCTCGCACCATGTCACATGACCTGCTTGGCCCTAAGGCTCTTGGGAGGTGGGAGTTGTAGTCTGCTGTGCTGATAAGTTCTTTAACTTTAGCAGGGCCAAACTACAACTCCCACAATGCAGTGCAGCCTGTGCAGCAGCCAGCCAATCAGCGGCCGCCGTGGCCAAAATACAACTCCCACAATGCAGTGCAGCCTGCCAGCAGCAGCCAGCCAATCGGCAGCCTCCGCGGCCGAGTTCTACAAAAAAATAAAAAAAATTACAGACAGCCTGTACCGCGGCCCTTTTAAAGATAATGTAAGCGGCCTGGGGGGAAATATCCTGCTTTCCACCTGGCCCAGTCCGCCCCTGCTGGCAACTATGCACTTATGCACTGCCCAAGGGCCACTGGGTCAGTAGGGGGCCCCATGAGAGGTTTCTGGGATCCTGTGATATTAAAGCGGTAGTAAACTTTCCTGACATTACTACTTTTTAGAGGCCCTGGGGTAGGTTATGCCACAATGTACAAGTATGCACAGCATATTAGCACATTAGGGTACACTTACATTTTCAGACTGTGCCCTCTAGTGCTGCGCTGTGATGCTCACACATTTATTTATTATTTATAAAAGGCCCCACCAAAATCCTCAGCACCAGGCCCATGATGTTCTTAATCTGGCCCTGTATATGCAGGGGGGGCAGAACTGTATGTTTAGTGTATGGTGGGGGTAGTGTATGGTCCGCCCATCCACCCACCTCCATGTGTATTCTGTAGCCAGTCAGAGAAGAGCTGAGCACTCTGTCCCATGTGTCCTCTTCCACTCTGCAGCACACAATGCAGACGGAGGCGCGCCGGAGGGAGGGAGGGGGAGGGGCTAGCACAGTGAGAAGTTGCACACATATTTACAGCCCGGCCGGGGGGCTAACAGAGAGCACTGCTGCGGGCGGCACACCTTCTACTAACACTCAGGCAAGCTGGTGGAGCCGGGGATGTGCAGCTCTGTTGCGGCCGGGCCAGGATGGACAGCTTAAAAAAGCTTTTTTTAAATGTGCCCGGGTTTCAGGAGGCTTGAAAACCGGGCACATGTGTCCAAACCCGGACTGTCCGGGTCAAAACCGGACAGGTGGCAACCCTACCAGTGCATCTGTGGGGGGACATGGCTGCATCTGTGGGGGGACATGGCTGCATATGTCGGGGGACATGGCTGCATCTGTGGGGGGACATGGCTGCATCTGTGGGGGGACATGGCTGCATCTGTGGGGAGACATGGCTGCATCTGTGGAGGGACATGGCTGCATTCGTGGGGGACACATTTAAAAAAAAGTATCGGTACTTGTACTCGGTCCTAAGAAAGTGGTATCGGGACAACCCTATTAAGGAACCTATTTAGAAAATAAAAGACGAACCTTTACAACCCCTTTACAGGAGAATTATACAAAAAACAAGATTGGTTAAACCCACAAGTGCTTTTTTTTCCATTAAAATTTACAAATGCAGCAATTTAGAAATCAGATGAAAGGTTTAGTGCTGGAAAACACTTTTTCAGTGCATTTTATATACATCTATATATTTCAGACCAAAATGAGGGACATTTCTCCAAATTAGGGACAGTCCTTCGAAACCAGGGACAGTTGGGAGCAATGAGTGAAGTGTTTTTAAAGCTGTCTGATATTGAATGCTGTGTCCCTACTGGGGAACTTATGATCACTTCCTGTTCCAGTGCTCACACAGGAAGAGAGAAAAAATCTCCTCTACAGGGACATATAGTTATAGTATGGATAGAGAAATAAAAAGCTGACAAAGATCCAACCTTTACATACTCTGTGCCAAACTAAAGGATGCCTTGGGCTCAGGGCCACCGTCAGGGCTCATTTACACTTGCAGTTGGGGGGTGGCAAAGCACATGGCTGAACCCTCCCGAGTCCCAACCATTTCCCCTTAAGCTGCAAAGGCAAGGGCCGGAGTGTACACATGCCGTGGCTTTGATCCTTTGCAGCAGGAATCACACCCCCTTGTCGTAATCATTGGGCACTAGCAGCAGCAAAATGCAACCCAGTCAAGTGTACAGGGCCATGTTGCAACCTCCCCACAACTGTGTGCACTGCAATAGTACAACATTTAGAGGGTTAAAAAAGGTGGTGAGGAGGCAACATATCGCCTCCTCACTGCCTATCAAATACCTCGGAAAAGCAATCCAAGCATGAATCACTTTTCAGAGGAGCAGCAGTCTTTGCCGCTAGTGTAAACAAGTCCTTAAAGCGGAGCCCCACCCTAAAGTGGAACTCACGCTGATCGGAACCCTCCCCCCCTCTGGTGTCACATTTGACTCCTTTCAGGGGGGGTGCAGATACCTGTCTAAAGACAGGTATTTGCACCCACTTTCGGCCCAGCATTCTCGGGCAGAATGCAGGCATGTAGTCACCTCCCGTCGTCCCCCCCCCCCCCCCCCCCGTTGTGTGCTGGTAACACTCAGCTCCCAGCACACAGCGGGAGGCAATCGGCGGGCGCAGCGTGACTCGCGCATGCGCCGTAGGGAACCGGGCAGTGAAGCCGGAGCGCTTCACTTCCTGGTTCCCTCACCGTGGATGGCGGGGGGAGCAGCAGAGTGACGAGCGATCGCTCGTCCTTTGCTGCGGACGTCGCTGGACTCCAGGACAGATAAGTGTCCTAATATTAAAAGTAAGCAGCTGCAGTATTTGTAGCTGCTGGCTTTTAATATTTTTTTTTGAGCAGACATCCGCTTTAACCACTTAAGACCCGGACCAAAATGCAGGTAAAGGACCTTGCCCCTTTTTGCGATTCGGCACTGCGTCGCTTTAACTGACAATTGCGCGGTCGTGCGACGTGGCTCCCAAACAAAATTGGCGTCCTTTTTTCCCCACAAATAGAGCTTTCTTTTGGTGGTATTTGATCACCTCTGCGGTTTTTATTTTTTGCGCTATAAACAAAAATAGAGCGACAATTTAAAAAAAAATGCAATATTTTTTACTTTTTGCTATAATAAATATCCCCCAAAAATATATAAAAAAACATTTTCTTTGCTCAGTTTAGCCCGATACGTATTCTTCTACCTATTTTTGGTAAAAAAAAAATCGCAATAAGCGTTTATCGGTTGGTTTTCGCTAAATTTATAGCGTTTACAAAATAAGGGATAGTTTTATTGCATTTTTATTAATTTTTTTTTTTTACTACTAATAGCGGCGATCAGCGATTTTTTTCGTGACTGCGACAATATGGCGGACACTTCGGACAATTTTGACACATTTTTGGGACAATTGTCATTTTCACAGCAAAAAATGCATTTAAATTTGCATTGTTTACTGTGGAAATGACAGTTGCAGTTTGGGAGTTAACCACAGGTGGCGCTGTAGGCGATGTGTGCCTATGTGTTGTGTTTACAACTGTAGGGGTGTGTGGCTGTAGGTGTGACGTCATCGATCACGTCCCCCTATTACAGGGATGACACGATCGATGCTACGGCCACAGAGAAGCACGGGGAAGCCGTGTGTACACACGGCTCTCCCCGTTCTTCCGCTCCAGGGACGGATCGCCGCACTGCAGCGGCGATCGGGACCGCGAATCCCACGGTCCCGGTCCTGGAGCTTCGGACCGGGTCGCGGGCGCGCCCCGCGACCCACGGCTGGGTACTAAAATCAACGTATATATACGTTGATGTGCCCAGCCGTGCCATTCTGCCGACGTAAATGTGCAGTAGGCGGTCCTTAAGTGGTTAAAAGAAGTTTTTTTTTTTTAATTTTAGAATCATACTTACCTAGGTGGATGCAGCAATGGTTCCCCCACCTGCTCTAATGCCGCGTACACACGGTCGTTTTTTGCGATGAAAAAAAACGACGTTTTCTGTGAAGTAAAAAACGACGTTTTTGAAACGTCACTTTCAAAGACGATGTTGCATACACACCATCGTTTTTTTCACAAAAAGCGAGGTTACGTTCACCACTCTTTTCCATTGAAGCTCGTTTCATAACTAGCTTCTGGACATGCGCGGGTTGAAAAACGTCGTTTTGAACAACGTTTTTGCTACACACGGTGACTTTTTGTGAAACAAAAAACGACGTTTTGAAAAACGACACAAAAAATTCAAACATGTTGGAATTTTTTTTTGGTCGTTTTTTTTTAAGACAAAAAACGACGTTTTGCCCACACACGATCAATTTAAATGACGTTTTAAAAAACGTCGTTTTTTTTCATCGCAAAAAACGACCGTGTGTATGCGGCATAACACTGAGAACCGAGCGATCAAACATCGCCAATTGCTAATTTCTTAGGGCTCCCTGAACAGAGAGCTGGTGAATGTCAGTCACTGCTGTCTGTTCTGCCCCCCCCCCCCGCTCACTGGAGTGCTGGGCTGTGGAGGAGGTGGGAGCAGCTGGCTCAGGCTCTCAGTGGCTCGCTGAGAGGCTGAGCCAGGTGCCTGTCCAGGCATGTGGGTGGATCCTGATTACATTGTCACTATCTTGCCAGAGCCTTGACCAGCTCTGTGACGTCAGCCCACTGTCAGCTAAAAACAGGTCATGGGAGTGCAGAATGCACTGTACTCCTGTGATCCACAGCCAAGTGAGCTTTGGCACTTCTCCTTTAAAGCAATTATAGTAAATAAAATAAAATAAATAAATACAAACATCGCTATACTTACCTGCTCTGTGCAATGGAACTGCACAGAGCAGCTCCAAACCTTCTTTGCTCAGGTTCCTTGCTGGCGCTCCTGGTTCTTTGGTGGGTACCCCCAAGGAAAGCCGCTTTCCATGGGGGCACCCGTCTATTGCAGAGTACTGGGGCCTTTTAGGCTGGATTCATACCTGTGGCATTCGCATTTTGCGTATTTGCACTACAGTCCATTTAACGTGGTTCTGTAGTGCAAATCTGCAAAAAGCAATAAAAATGCCACAGGTATGAATTCAACCTTTTTTTTGTCTGGTGGCTACTGCTTCTTGTCTCCTTGCAATGTGTTACCTTGTCTCTTCATCCATCCGCAGCCTCAGTGCGCCTTGTGTGGTTTTAGAGCCTAACCTTGTCAGTGTGATACTAAGCCCGGGTTCACACTGTTGCGTTGCGGTAACACACAGTAGCAAACATTGCATGCGTTATTCTGCTGCGGTGCCATTCATGTTGCATGGCACATCTCATTTTTTTTTTTTTTAGAGTTGAAAATCTATTTATTGGTAGCGTAATGAACAATACAAAAAGATACAGAAGGAAACAATAAACAGTGTTACATAAAAGTGACAATTGTGAGCGAAAATTTAAAGTGGTTGTAAACCCACGCCGATTTTTTCTATTTTTGAATTGATATAGTACACCAGCTCAGCGCAATGCATTCTACATATAACACTTTTAAAAACGAGTCCTGTAAATACCTTTTTCGTGGAGTGTTTATTAGGAGCATTTCCGGGTATTGACAGTGCCATTGCGACTGCTGTGTAGTGACTCCTTTTCATACGTCATTTCCGCCCTTACTGTTTCCCTGTTGTAAATCTCGCGCATGTGCTGTATCACTGTAACCAAGCCTCGGTCTCAATCTCCGTTACCGCGGAAATGACATTAGTTGCTGTGTCTGCGGCTGCAGTGTACTCCCCTTTGTGACGTCTTGTACAGTCATATGTGGGGAGTATCAGGAAGAGCTATAACAACGCGAGACTTCTCCTCTGTGTCGGACAGAGGGGAAGCTCCCTCACATTCAGTGCCGGAAGGAACAAAAATGAAAAACCGGCCACCTTTAGATGGGCCGGTTTTGATGAGCATAAGTGCGCAAGCGCGGTGACGTCATCAAAAATAAAAATACGATTTTACAGCTAACTACAGGGGTGAGTACATTTTCTCAGACAGCGGTCAGCTGCCTGTGTTATGGGCCATTTTTTTAAATAATGTTATCTCCGAGGGTATACAACCACTTTAACTTGAGTCGGCCCAATGGCTATCGCCCATAGCATAACTCATGATGCCTTATAAGGAATAATGAACATCATCGGTCGTCCTTAGGAGCCAAAGACGACTCCCGTCAAAAGGGTGTCATTGTTTCCGATCAGGGAGTATATGGAAAATTCTAAGTAAAAAAAAAAAAAAGAAAGGGAAAAGAGAAGAGGGGAGCGACCCAAAAAAGGTTGTGGAAAGGGAGAAAGTGGAAAGGAAAGAAGATAGAGCAGAAAAGGGTAGGCGACAGTGGGAAAAGAACACAGGGGCTGTCGTGTAAACACTTGCGGGATAGGGTTATCAGGAGGGCAATGGGGGGGGGGGGGGGGGGGGGGGGGGGCATATTTATTTTTTTAAATATAATTCCTTATTCCATTTTTTTTTCAGTTATAACAAAATATATAAACAATATAGACAGTATCAAGAGAAAGAATATATCTATGTTACAATATAAAAAATAATAATACAGAAACAATTCTAGCCATCTGACCAAAGTAAATAAAAACAGTGATTAGAGCATGCAACTTATCAAAATAAAACTTCATTAAATTAAGGGGGTGCACACATGGGCGTCTGCTCCATAGGGCAAGGGGGAGCAATTGCCCCCCCCCTGAAAATCAAGAAGGTGTTGAAGAGTGAAGAGCGCTGCGGTGACAGGCAGGTTAGAACAGGGAGAGAGAGGTGAGCTGCTGGCCGTGGCATTGCAGGGGGGGGGGGGGCAGTGGTGATCTGGTAAGGGGTGACACCACTGCACCTGACAAACCAACCCCTTCTCTTGCGGCCACGGGCTGTCTGAGCTGTCCTGGGCCGGATGTCACACAGGCACAGCGAGCAGAGTGAAGCCTCCTCCCCCTCCAGTGTTTATGTGTACACATCAGCCGCGCTGATGGCTGATCTGAGGTACTGAATGGGATGGGGGAGGGAGGGTGTGTCTGTGCTGGAAGGGGGGGTCCATCTGTGCTGAAGGGGGGGTCCATCTGTGCTGAATGGGAGGTCTGTGCTTAAAGGGGGTCCATCTGTGCTGAAGGGGGAGGTCCATCTGTGCTGAAGGGAGGGGTCTGTGCAGAATGTGGAGGGGGTCTGTGCTGAATGGGGGGGTCCATCTGTGTTGAATGGGGGGGGGGGTCTTTGCTGGTCTTTACATTCTCTAGGCAATATGTATATCAAGTGAAGCTGAATTATCTAAAGAGCTATTTTACACTACCATAGTTTTAGCTTCGCTATTCGGTCGCTAGTGAGGCGCTTTTAACCCCTGCTAGCGTTTGAAGAAAGGGTTAAAAGCGACTGTATATCGCCGCTGCCGAATCGCCACCCCCCCCTGAAAAATGTCAGCGGACGCCCATGGGTGCACGTCTCATTCTGAATGGCACCCCTACACACTAAGACAATGCATCTGCTATGTGGCATCGTCATGCTCTGTTTTTCCAAGGGAGGGTTAAGTGCCATTTATACAGCATTGGCAGCCCATGGAAAATGAATGGGCTGCCTTAACGCACCAGATTTACACCGCACCAGTGTAAACCTGGCCTTAGGCTAGCCAATCATCAGGTGTCAGAGGAGAGCAGCACAAGGAATTTGGCTTAGAATTAGAGGATCTGGAAGTGTAAGGCAAGCCAAAGATGATTCAATTTTCTTTTCTTCCACCAACACAGTCAGTGTTGATGGGGAAATCCTTCCCACAGCGCTATTGTATTCTCCCGGCTATAACCACCGCAGTGGCGGTGCGTCCATTAACCACTTAACCCCCGGACCATATTGTTGGTCATAGACCAGAGCACTTTTTGCGATTCGGCACTGCGTCACTTTAACTGACAAATGCGCGGTCGTGCGACGTGGCTACCAAACAAAATTGGCGTCCTTTTTTTCCCACAAATAGAGCTTTCTTTTGGTGGTATTTGATCACCTCTGCGCTTTTTAGTTTTTGCGCTATAAACAAAAATAGAGCGACAATTTTGATTTTTTTTTTTTTTTTACTTTTTACCATAATAAATATCCCCCAAAAATATATGTAGCGCCCCCTTACTTTCATTATGGGCACTACGCTAAAGTCAGTGGGGAGTGAGAGAGTTATGTTGCTTTCACTCATAATTTTGCTAAATTTGGGCTGCTGTCATTCCAGAACTGTCCTATGGGTCAGTCTGCGCTCCGGGGCTGCGATCCCACTCCTGGGCGACAGATGGCGTCAGAGGGGTTCTGGCAGAGCCACTTTTCCCCAGCAGCCAATTGGAGGAGTTTTCCCTCGCAGAGCATGCTGGGAAAGGGGTATATCCAGGGGCGGACTGACCATTGGGGAACTTGGGCACTGCCCGAGGGCCCCATGCCACTAGGGGCCCCATCAGGGTTGCAAGGCTCATTAAAACCAGGGACAGCATGTAAAAATCTGTGTTTGTTTTACATCTGTCCCTGTTATGTCCAAAACCTACATGCTTTTGATGTGAAAATCCAGAGATTTTAGCTGCCCCGCCTCTGTACTGCCACCTGGCTTGGTGGCCATCTGTAAGCCCGGGGGCCCCATAATCTTCTATTGCCCGGGGTCCCCATGAGTTGTCAGTCCGCCCCTGGGTATATCTGTGGCAGATGACATTTTTCGGGGGTTCTTCGAGGGTTCCTGGTGCGGCACCCACCTTTAGGGTGTGCGCATCCAACAGACCCCGGCGATATGGGGTCGAAAGTTACAGGGAGTTCCTGGCGGATGCTGCCGAGGGGCCCCAGTCACCCCTATAAGAAAGATCCTAAGCTGCTGGCTGTACGGTGGGGAATTGGCTCGAGGAGAACCCGGAGGCAGGTTATCTGAGAGACCTGATCGAACCATCGGGGATCCAGTGACTGACACATTGACATGTACATTTCTACTGTCAACCGGTCACTTAGTTGTAATTGACTGGAGGGATTCGCTCTGCTGTTCACATTGTCAGCATAGAGCGTGTGGCAGAGGCCTCACCTGGCATCTCAAACCAAATCAGAGCCAGGTCCATGGTGAGGACCTGTTCTTTCCAGCAACCCTAAAGTGGAATTCTGGCTGCCTGGCTTGTGGCAGAAGTCTGTCTGGGGATCACTTCACCCACTCTGGCTAGAGTGGCGACGCAATATATAGTTACTGAAAGCAGGCTTGCTTTCCTGTTCATCCAAGCCTGATACTGCAAGGTTTTTTTTTCATTTCATCAACCTGTCCTATCTACCTCCTGTTGATTGGTCGTGTTGGACCCAAGAAATAAAGCATTTGGAAAACCTCATCTAGCGATTGGACATTCGCTTACTGCTCTGCTCACTAACCTCACCCCTGGACAACGCTTAGAGGTAACTTAATACGCCGATTCCAAATCAATGAACAGAAGATCAGCATTTCTCTCCCTGACAGGACCGGGAGCTTTGTGTTTACACACACAGCTCCTGGCCCCCCCAATGTAACGAGCGACCGTGGGTGCCCGGCGGCGACCGCGGCCGCTGGACATGCGCACGGGAGTCAGGGACGAGCGCCCCTAGTGGCTGCTGGGCGAGGTGACGTTATACTACGTGCTCTCGTCCAGCAGAGCCGACCTGCCGCCGTAAAACTGCGGCGGCTGGTTGGCAAGCAGTTAAGGGCACCCTTTCTCCAGCCACCTCCTCTATGTAAAATGGATGCAGGAATCTATCCATGGCCAGTGTAGCCACCCCCTATTCAGTCATCCAGACCCTTTTTGGACGCCGGACGAATGAATTACAGAGGCGGGGTTGTTTTTTTTTTTTAACATGGCCACCATTACAATAAAAGTTTATCACTCACATCAGAAATGACCGAACAACATCATGTCATCTGATATATCCAATCAATGTACTTTGTTGTATGAGAAAACTAGAGAAGGAGTGCACAGCCCATTACATTACAGTGGGCACCCCAAAGCTCAATCACACATGATTTTCTCTGCAGGCTCAGCTGCACTGGACAGGGAATGAATGGGAAGTGCTCTGTGCTGAGCGGCTTCCTGTTCATTCATAAATTGAAGCATAGTGAACACAGTTTACTATGCTTCAGTTATGAATGAACACATTTAGAAATGGAAGGCGCTGGTAAATGACATGTTTACTAGACCTTTCCCCCACTCTCCATCCTTAAACATCCCCTGTAGCAGCTATGGGGGGGGGGGGGGGAGAGAAGAGAAGATAAGCCAGCAGCACTGCAGGGCAGGGGGCAACATGGGGGAAGGCCAGGCAGCACAGGAAGTACAGAGGAATCGACACTGAACTGCACTACATGTAGTGATTAGGGTGTGCCCAGGCACATCTGGCACACCACCTGCGCACAAATATCTCTGCAAGATACAGAGAAGATAATAGGAAAACACAACCTCTGACCTGTGCTCTATGACCGCCCATGTTCTGTGCACTGTGCAGCCATACACATCGTGTGACTGCCCTCCATCCTAATATACATGGGGTCCCCCTCCCTCCATATACCTGGATAAAATGTCACACAGCTTCCACACGATCCTCAGCACTCAGCAGACCCCTGTCACTCCCTGATCCCGTTACTACAGACGCTTCTCCCGGTGGAACCTTCGCAGCAACCAGAACCGTGATTGGCAACCTCCCATCGCCTAGCAACCAAAGATGCGAGCTCATATCTCCACCCACATCCCTCCCTGCCAATCAGCTTGCAACATACCGTCCGGAAGTACCTTTCACGGGACAGCCTGAACTCAGCGGCCATGTTTGCTATGGGCAAATTAACTTAGCTTGTAGTGCAAATCAATTTCTGTCGGGTTTAAACAATAACCGCTTCAGTTCGTGAAAAAATAATAAAAAATCATACGACATAAGTGCTTTACTAGTCTTTCATGTGTTAGAATATGTGCTTTTAATGAAGGGTATACTTTTGCCCTAACCCAAAATGGCTGCCGGAGATTCCTGAGCACCGAGGCGCAGGCGCGGTTGATCCTGCTCGATGGTGTGTATGGAGTGTGTGTAGAGTGATCGGCGTGCACCAGGTAGAGTGAGAGAGAAGAGCCTGGAGATGGCGGATGGGAAGATGAAGCAGGAGAGCGGGGACGCTGCTGACATAGAGAACAGGTGAGACGTTGTCACCCATGTCACTGACCTGCTTCTCTTCCTTCCAAGCTGACTTTCTGATGGACATGAATGAGTGGCTCCCGGCCTACTATACTGGAGTGTGCAGGACCCTCACACTGTGCTTGAATGGGTCACCGAAAGTGCCAGGAGGGATCGTTCTGCTGTGACCCCCCTCTGACCGCGGTGATTAGTTCTGCACTCTTGTGACCCGTATTCAGCCGACAGCGGACACCACTCAGCCGTTCGAGGCTCTGAAGGGATCCCGACCTAAATGTCAGGATGCACCCAGATGCCTCGACTGGTCTTCTTTCGAGAAGTGCCTGGGATGACATTCGCATTCGCCGCGCATGCGCAGTACGGAACAGCACAACAGCTGTTTTTACGGTAAAATAGCCGCCGGAAGAATTTTTTGTGTCAGATTTTTCTAGGGTTGCCTCCTTTTCTTCACGTCAAACACTTTAGCGGCACACAGAAATTTACATTTTTTTATAGCATAAACTATACATATATTTTAATATTAAATATGATTTCTAATCATATGAAGTTAATAACAAGAGTCCCCCTTTTACATCAGAGTCCCCCTTTTACATCAGAGTCCCCCTTTTACATCAGAGTCCCCCTTTTACATCAGAGTCCCCCTTTTACATCAGAGTCCCCCTTTTACATCAGAGTCCCCCTTTTACATCAGAACTCGCAGAGTTTACTTTCACTGTAAGGGAGAACTCTGATGTAAGGGGTGCTCCGAGAAGTCAGGGTCTATTCACACACCCAGCACGGCTTGGCCCCACTCTCTCCTCATTGGCTGACTGGCTGTGATTGACAGCTGCAGGAGCCAATGAGGAAAGAGAGACCCGGCAGAGCCTTTTCTCTGATGCGCATCGATCAAGATGAGGCTCAGGTAAGTATAAGGGGGGGCTGGGGTGGGAGCGGCACCCATGTTTTTTTTACCTTAATGCATTAAAGTAAAACATAAAAGCTGCTTTTAGAACCACTTTAAAGGAAATACACATTTCAGATCATGATTTTGAAGTTTTAATTTGTTCCAATTAACAGAAATGTGTTCCTGTATTTTGGAAGATTCCTGAACTGATGCAGTTTCTTTAACCTGAAATGTATTACATAATCTTTTTTTTACTAGAGCAGTAGCTGTTCCTCAACAGTAGCCCAACTCCAAGAAGCTTTAAAATTCTCCTCTACAGTGTTTTTTTTTTGTTTGCAAGCACTGCAAGGGTTAACTGCTTGCTGACCAGCCGCCGCAGCTATACAGCGGCAGGTCTGCTCTGCTGGGTGAGATCATGTAGCTATACGTCATCTCGCCGAGCAGCCCACGATCGCTCGTTACAGAGCGAGGACTGGGAGCTGTGTGAGTAATAATATCCCCCAAAAAATATATAAAAAAAAAGTTTTTTTTTTCCTCAGTTTTTTTTTTTTATTTTTTTTATTATTATTTTTTCCTCAGTTTAGGCCGATACATATTCTTCTACATATTTTTGGTACCAAAACATTTTTTGTCTAGTAATAGCGGCGATCAGCGTTTTTTTTATTTCTTTTTTTAATCGTGACTGCGACATTATGGCGGACACTTTTGACACTATTTTGGGACCATTGTCATTTTTACAGCGAACAGTGCTATAAAATTGCACTGGTTACTGTAAAAATGACACTGGCAGTGAAGGTGTTAACCAGGAGGGGGCGCTGTAGGGGGTTAAGTGTGCCTTAATGTGTGTTTCTTACTGTGGGGGGCGTGGCTTAGTGTGTGACATCACTGATCGTCGTTCCCTATGACAGGGAACAGACGATCAGAGACAGCCACACTAGGAAGCACGGGGAGAGGTTTGTTTACACTTACCTCTCCCCGTTCTTCCTTTCTGTGACCCGATCGCAGGACACCAGCGCCGATCGGGTTCGCTGTTCCCGCGGGGATGGTCACACACAGAGAGAGAGAGTGAGTGCGACCCACGGCTGGGCTCTTAAAGGGGACGTACATGTACGCCCTTGTGCCCAGCTGTGCCATTCTGCAGACGTATATCCACGTGCGGCGGTCCTTAAGTGGTTAATAATGCCTTATATTCATTGACAAAAAATACAACGCAGTCTGTGCATGGAAGCAGTAACAAGCAAGTGACCCTGGTGGTCAGTGTGCAGAGAGGAAGGTGCTCAGCACACGGCCCAGAAGATTGCAGCTATTACTGTAGTAGCACAGGCTACTACAGTGACTGTTGGCGGCCCACAATATTTATATTGTGCCAATCTAAAGTATGCAGTAGAGATCATAGCTGGCTAGCTGTGGCTTAGCTTTACCTGACCACACTCTGTTGTATTTTTCCTACTTATTTCTAGAAAAGATAAAATGTATAATATCTGTATTAAATTATCAAATCTTGTATTTCATTTATTATACATAAATCTCTGGATAAAACACACTTTAATGGCATTATTATTATTATTATTATTTTTTTTTTTGCATTTAAGGATCATAGAGCTGTGTCAGCAATTTCCTCATGGAATTACAGATCAAGTTATCCAGAATGAGATGCCACACATTGAAGCAAAGCAGAGAGCGATGGCTATCAACCGCTTACTATCAGTTGTAAGTTTTAGAGGATGGGAGATAAGAGTGTTATAAGATGCCATTGAAGGCGTATTAAAGCTGAACTTTGTGTTTCATTTAAATAGTGCATTTGTACCATGGTGGTCCAAAAGAACTATTTAATTGGCTAAGGCTCCGTTCACACATAGGCGTTTTTGCATTGCGGCTGAATCGCGGCAAAACGCAGGACGAATTTGCAAAGCCCAAACACGGTGCGATTCTGCCGCATGTCGCCCAAAAAAAGTTCCGGCACCCCTTTTGGGTGACGCACATCGCGCAACTTGGTGTGCAGAATTTATCGATTGCAGCAGAATCGCAAACGCATTTGGGGTGCCATTAAAAAATAATGGCATCGCAAACGCGTCCTGCGTTTTGCTGCACTTCTTTAATCACAAGCAGAATCACATGAATTCTGCCTGTGATTCAAATCGCCGACGTGTGAATGTACACACGATCGGATATCTGATGGAATCTAATCCGATGGATTTTTTCGTCGGATATCCGATAAAGCTGATTTTCATCAGTCTTGCCTACACACCACCAGTCAAAAATCTGACCGTGCCAAAACGCGGTGACGTAAAACACTACGACGCGCTGAGAAAAATTAAGTTCAATGCTTCCGAGCATGCGTCAACTTGATTCTGAGCATGCGTGGATTTTTCTCCGATGGAGTTCCATGCAGACGATTGGATTTTTCTGTCAGTTTTTTTCACCATAGGAAAAATTTAAAACATGTTCTATTTTTTTTTTTTTTTTACCAATGGGGCCCACACACGATCGGTTTGTCCGATGATAACAGACCGAGGGACTGTTCATCGGACAAACCGATCATGTGTACACGGCTTTACAGTTGCAGTGGCTGGGAGCCCTGTGTAAAACTGTATGTAGTCTCTGCTACATACATTGTACAGTGCAATTGTGCCGTCACAGAGATGAGACTTTCCCGTCCCACTTCCTGGAACAAAGTTGAGTTGGGCTCCTCGGCTATTCAGAAGAAGCTTTGTATTCTAGGATTGAAGCTGTGGAAAGGTGGACTAATTTAGTCACAAACTTCGTCTCAACCTATTTAAAGTTAAAGTGGTAATAAACCCAAAACCGAGAAAAAAAGCCCCAAAAAAATAGAAAACTAATCGTCACCACATCTAGAGATTGGTATGTTGCAATGTATCATATTCCTGGGTATGGGTTTAAAGAGGAAGTTAGCCCTGATGGTTTTTACTTCATCTTTTTTTTTTCTCCTGCAAAGTAAAAGCATAATAGGCTAGTATGCATTGCATACTAGCCCATTATGTGCCACCAACCTGAAAACAAAGCCCGCAATGTCCCTGCTGGTGGAAGCTTCCATCTTCGCCCCTCCTCCTTCCAGGGCCGCGGACGCCGGCTCTCTGAATGTCTGGAGTCGCGTGACGTCACTCCTATGCATGCGCGCGGGAGCCAACGGTCACAGCACAGGCCCTATAGAAAGGGCACGATCATGCCCTTTCTATAGTACGCATGTGCCAGTGATGCCGCACGCGTATATGGTAAATATCTCCCTAAACCAGTGATGGAGAACCTTGGTACCCCAGATGTTTTGGAACTACATTTCCCATGATGCTCATGCACTCTGCAGTGTAGTTGAGCATCATGGGAAATGTAGTTCCAAAACATCTGGGGTGCCAAGGTTCACCATCACTGCCCTAAACCGTGCAGGTTTAGGAGATATTTCCAATACCTACAAGTAAGCCTCATGATACAACCACTTTAATACTGCTTTAACCACTACAGATCCGCGCTATTGACAAAATACGTCAACAGCGAGGACCTGAGGCGCCGGGGTCACGTCTTTCGACGTCAATGCTTTTGTAATTCCCTGCGCGCGCCACTAGGTGGCGCACAGCGGGGAAAAACAGTGCCGTCGCATCGCCGAAGATTCGATGCGTGTACCTGGCGGCCGCGGTGTCCGTCAGGTACACGCGATCGGCGGTGACAGAGCAGGGACGTGGAGCTCCATGTCCTGTCAGGGAGAGAGGAGACCGATCTGTGTCCCTTGTACATAGGGACACAGCATCGGTCACCTCCCCCAGTCACCCCCCCTCCCCCCCACAGTTAGAACACACCCAGGATATACATTTAACCCCTTCCTAACCCCCTAGTGTTAACCCCTTCAATGCCAGTCACATTTATACAGTAATTAGTGCATATTTATAGCACTGGTCGCTGTATAAATGTGAATGGCGGCAAAAATGTGTCAAAAATGTCCGATGTGTCCGCCGTAATGTCGCAGTCCCAATAAAAATCGCAGATCGCTGCCATTACTAGTAAAAAAAAAAATATTAAAAAAAAAACATAATTCTGTCCCCTATTTTGTAGGCGCTATAAATTTTGCGCAAAGCAGTCGCTTATTGCGATTTTTTATTTTTTATTTTTTTTTTATTATTACAAAAATACGTAGAAGAATACGTATCGGCCTTTAACTGAGAATTTTTTTTTTTTTTTTTTTTAAATTGGGATATTTATTATAGCAACAAGTAAAACATATATATTTTTAAATTGTCGCTCTTTTTTTTTGTTTATAACGCAAAAAATAAAAACCGCACGGGCGATCAAATACCACCAAAAGAAAGCTCTATTTGTGGGGAAAAAAAGGACTCCAATTTTGTTTGGGAGCCACGTCGCACGACCGCGCAAATGTCAGTTAAAGTGACGCAGTGCCGGAAGCTAAAATTTCGCCTGGGCACGAAGGGGGTTTATGTGCCCAGTAAGCAAGTGGTTAAATGAAACCTAAGATCATCTATAAGGGTGGCTCCTTTCCTTTGCACTGTCCTAGATTCCACCAGAAAGGGTGGCTCTATAACAATAGAGCCATGTAATGAGGGTGCTTGGGGCTCTGCCTTGGGAAGTTGCTGTCAATCAATTTCCTTGAGGAAGGTGCACAGGGCTGCCTGTGTTGGCACAGGCAGCGTCTCCATATATGCCGCTTTTCTATTTGAATTGTCTGGCCGCACTGGTCTTTTTTTGGTCCACAATATACAGTAGATGCATCTGTACAATTAAATTATTTGAATGTGTATATGTACATGTATGTATGTGTGATTTTTTTATTTTTTTATTTTTTTTTATATATATATATATATATATATATATATATATATATATATATATATAATATAAAAAATGTGTGTGTGTTGAAAAAGAAATAATAATAATAAAAAAAAATATATATATATTAAAATGTCTTTTACATTTTTTTTATGTATACTAAACTGTTTCATACATTATTCAAATTTTAGGGTCAGTTGGATCTCCTTAGAAGTGGAACGGGCCTTTTGTACAGACTAAAAGATACACAGACCGCTGGGTGAGCTATAATGACTAAGCATTAGAATGACCCAAACAAACTAATTCCATTACATAACTATGCGGCCGATGTGTGCGTGCTGTAATGTATTATAATGACATTAGCTACATATGGTTAGCAGTGCTGTTTTCTGACAGCCGTACATGCGACTTCCTGTCTTCTACTAGAATTTATTTGTTTTTATTGACGCACACACATCCTTCACAGTACAAACAGTACAAACTGTACAAAAACTCACAGTACAAACCGTTTCTGGATGAAAACCATACAGTATGCTTGTAGCCATTATCCCTGGTTCACATTGGTACGATTTGAGATGCGATTTGACATATCAGATCGCATCTCAAATCGGCGGCAATGGCACCGTCCTAATCGGTGCGATGCCGCATCTGCGGCACTGCACCGATTTCTGCATCTGCACCGATTTCAAAAAGTTTCTGTACTATTTTTTGCGATTTCAGGCTGCAATTTACATTGACATCTGCGCAGAGACCTGCACAGATGTCTCTGTATTCGTGTCAGAAATCGGGACTGCCAGCGGGAGTGAAATCGTGCGAGTTTAGCTGAATTCGCACGGCTTCACTCCCGCAGCCCAGTGTGAACCTGGGCTTAAGGATGGAACATACAAAGAATGTGTTTAAAAAAAGAGTTTTTATTTCCCACATCTCTTGGAATCGGTTCACCTACATGAGTGTTGTCTCAGCTTCCATAAAAGAGCATTTACTCCATACATGAAGACGATGAGAGGCCTCAAGTATCACAAGATCATCATGGGATAAGGACAACCAATTAAGTAAAAATACGAGAAGGAAGTTTTGTGTTGAGAGCCGTACACACGGCTTTTTCGCTGTCTTCTGTTGAATGGCCAATGCCCGAAAGCGCTGACCGGAGTGTTCTGGCAGGGGGCCCGTCCCCCTGTCTAAACAAAATAGCTCAGCGTTGGAGATGGATGTACTAACATCAGATTGTTGGTACAACAGCTCCTCTTGATGTCTTGGTTTGTTTTTCATTCAGGCTTGAATGGAGAAAAAATTGGATAGTGTGAACCAAGCTGTAGACTTCTGATCTATTAAAAATCAGAGCCGTAGGGGCTACACCTGAGGTATTTGCACAGTCACCCCAAAATAAAGGGCTTCTGTCGGACTCACACGGGCCGAATGTCAGACATTCGGGCCATGTGTACAACAGCCAGTCCGACAGAAGCCAGCCAGACGTCTGGCTTCTGTCAAAGGGGTCAAAAGGTAGCACACCTGCATGTTCAAACCTGTGCTGCCTGAATCCATAGACGCAGACCTTGGACTTGGCCCTGCTCCCTGTTCAGAGGATTTTACTGACATTAGCAGTAGCCAATGGCTCCCCCTTCTTCAGAAAAGCCTGAGAGAGCCGTTAAAGATGGGCACAGCTCTGGATCAAGTGAGGACTTGTGTAACTATAACAGTGGGTGAGGGGGCGATACTAAAACATAAAAATGTTTTACCTTAATGCAGGGAATGCATTAAGGTAAAATATATTTAGGCTTTATATTTGCTAATAAAAAGAAATGAAACGTGGGATTATACTTTTCACAGGGGGGCGATTTGCAGGTGCTATAACGCTAAAAATAGCGCCTACAAAGCGCTCTGAAAGAGCCGCTGCTCTCACACTGGAGTGGTGCGCTAGCAGGACGGTAAAGTCCTGCTAGCAGCATCTTTGGTTGAAATCAATAGGCACCTCGGCTATACTTTGCAGGTGGTTTTAACCCTTTTTTGGCTGCTAGCGGGAGTTAAAAGCTGCCCGCCAGCGGCCAAATACCCCTGTAAAAACGACGGTAAAGCACCGTTATAAATAATGGTGCTTTACCGCCGACGCCCTAGTGTGAAAGGGGCCTCACTGAACTGTTTAAATGAAATCGATGACGAGCAAAGCACCTGTGTAATTAGATTTAGAAGGAAGATGCTTTTTTCCAAACGTGCTATCACTAAATAGAGAGCGAGGGAAAAGGGAGTAGCCGCTCCAAGTGGGAACCCAGATGAATATCCTCCACTGCAGATAACTCGGGTGCAGGCAATGCACTTAGCAAAGCAGGAACAAAAATTGTCTCTGGACAGCCGCACTCTGAACAAATTGTAGCCTTTATTAAAAGAACAACATCAAAATAAAATAAAACCTGACTGCTGACGCGTTTCGCACTGAAACTAGTGCTTGGTCATACCTAGGAGAGCGTTCTCATAAGAATTTTTATATATACAGCCTCCTAATGTTGTATAAGAAACAAAGTGCAATTTTCCTAAGCAAACAATTATTTTGGGAGACTCATTCTTCTTTTTCTTTATTTTCAGTAAAATGAAGGGTTCCGACAATACGGAAAAGTTAGTGTATCAGATTATTGAGGATGCTGGAAATAAAGGTATGCTTATGTGAATTGGGTGTTATTTATTCACTTTTTTTTTAAATGCCAGAAAAAATGTAACTTTCCTAGAAACAGAATAAAAATCTACAATGATCACAAATTGTAAATAATAGAGCACATATATACAAAATATATAACACACAAAAGCTAATTAATGCGTCCCCATGCATTGGCAGAAAAAAAGCTCCAGCTGCTATCGCTGAATGGCTTCAGCGCATTAAGAAAATTGCGGAAATGGAGGAACTGATCCATCAGGCTAGAGAGACCCCGCCTCTTTCTGTAAAATATGGGCCTGCTGGTTACATTTCATAGATTCAGCATAAATCGTCAGAATAATGAATGATACCAATATTAATAATCAGTTGGAGCATGAACCTGGGGAAAAGAGGGAAAGTTAAACGAAGGGAACCGATATTGGTGATACTCACTAACCCCATTACTCTGGCTTAGACCTTCTCACTTTCCCTTCTCTCTCTTTAGAGCCCTCAACACATCCACCCTCATAAAATCCCATATAATATTCTTCTTGACTCTAGAAAAACCGACACTACCGGCTAAATAGCATTTATATATGATTTCCAATTTTTTTAATTTTTTTTTTTATTTTTTATGCTGGATAACATATTTACCTTTTTGTTAGGTACACTGACTGTAACAACCGGAGTGCCTACCTGGTTACTGTTATTTGTTTTTCTTTGTTTGCATGACTTACCTTGACCATCTGTAACTGTTTTTTTAAATATACCTTTCTCCTCTGTGCAAAATCACTGCACAGAGGGGCCCATATTCTCCTCTTCTGGGGTCACCAATGGCACTCCTTGCTCCTCCTCTTCTTGAGTGCCCCTATAGAGCCACTCTCCCTGGGGGCACTCGTGCGGGCATGCTCTTGAGTCCTGCCGCTGCGTCCATTGACTCTGCCCGGCTCCCGTGTCACTGCATTTGATTGACAGCAGCCAATGGCTCCTGCTGCTATCACTCTATTTAATGAGCACCTAAGACAGCGGCTGGAGCTGCTGTGCTCATCCCTGTCCCTGGAACGATCAGGTACATGTAAGAAAAAGGGGCCTCTGGGAACGGTGCTTTAGCACAAAAGGTAGGCACACGCACGCACCCTGGCCAGGACGGCCGCATACGGGGTGGTGGGACGACTGCCCAGCTCAAGGGCGGGAACACAGAGACCTCAACTAATAGCGTCTGCCCCTTAAATACCCCTCCCAGCATGCACAGCGAGGTGGCCCAACCTCCTGATAGGCTGCTGAGGAGTGATACTCAAACACACTTGTCCCCACTGCTGTCCAGGGGTGACGGGAGTCCCCGGACAAAAGGATAGCACACAGTACAGCCAAGCTAGAGTAGAGACCCCAAATTTAACCAAATAACAGGTTCAGAGCCAACTATCTCTCTGAACTCCCCCTAAATTTAGAATAGCACCGGCTCTGAAAATAGCCAGGGGCTATTACACACACACACACACACACACACACACACACACACACACACACACACACGTGTGTGTATATATATTACACATACATTATTGAAATCATATAGGCAATATATTGCAACACCTACATAAAATAAAATGTATGCTTGGTTTTACTGTATTTACCTATTTATTTGTATAGTATGCGCAGTACCTATTGCATACACTTTAAGACCCCTTTCACACTGGAGGCGTTTTTCAGGTGCTTTAGCGCTAAAAATAGCATCGGTAAAGCGCCTGAAAAAAGCCTCAGCTGCACACCGTGTGAAAGCCCAAGTCCTTTTTACACTGGGGAGCTGCGCTGGCAGGAAGTCCTGCCAGCAGCTTGTTTGCAGCGCTTTAGTAATAATTTGTATTATTCAAAGCAAATACACCTATCCATGTCTCTATGCTTCATTTTGCTGAGAAATCCCTTTGAAAAACATGTGGGAAAAACCTTGTGAGCTGCCAAATCTCCTCCCTAAAGTGAAAATCTAAAATAAAATAACAATAAAAATACAAATAAATATAAATAAAAAAAACAGTTGGCAGCACTTTCCACACTTTCCCAAATGTGAAAATGCAAACTGGTATATCAAATGTGCGGCGCTTGAAACCCCCCCCCCCCCCTTAGCATTTCTGTCTGTGTCCATCTTGAGTAAGGGCATAGGATTCTTATAGCATTTACTTCATTGAATCCATCTGCCCTTGGACTAGGCATGCAGGCAGGAGGGTGTGCTTAGCTGAGAAAGCCCCTCCTCCACTTCTGAAGGCTTTTGGGATGTATGCCATCATTGGCCCAGGCCTGGAAAGCAAAGGAAGCAAGTGAAAAAATGTAAACAGTTTAAAACAAATATGATACTTTCCAATCTATTTACTAATACTAGCAGCATAAGGATTAAAAATAGTCGGTTTAGTGAAGTTCCACTTTAAGTGCAGATTGCATTTGTCACACCAAATTTACTGGAGAATCGGTGATCATCGGTTGACATGGATAACAACTTTATTTTAACAAGTCTTCAGGCAATATGTTGAAGTTGTGCAGCTGCAACTACTATACATACGTTTTATTTGTTGATGTTTTTCTCAGGTATATGGAGCAGAGACATTCGATACAAAAGTAATCTTCCTCTCACTGAGATCAATAAAATCCTAAAGAACATGGAAAGCAAGAAGCTAATTAAAGCGGTCAAGTCAGTAGCGGTAAACTAATTTATGAATTTATTTACAGTGTACAGTACATACTTGCACCATATGTAACATTACTTCTCTATGTGGAATTTAACGTTGGCTGCATTACATGCCATTTTTGAGATTATCCTAATCGTGTGCGCGTGTATTATATCTATACATAGATATACCATGTTTCCCCAAAAATAAGACCTACTGTGATTTTTCCAGGAGGGCTGCAATATAAGCCCTAACCTGAAAATCAGCCCTAGTTAAAAGTGCTTGTAAAATCCTATAATCCACTATATTACAGTATGGCACAATGTGAGTGTTTCTGTAATATAATTGTGCCAAGTACCTTTGTTTCAGCACCGCTCAGCTGACCTCCCGCTGCTCTCCTTCTCTTCTCCCAGCTGTCAGTGGGGGATCTCGAACAGGGAAGAGAGCTCCGGCGGGTCACAAAAGCACCCAGCGGTAGTGCAACAAAGGATTTTGCCACAATTGTATTACAGAAACCCTCACATTGTACATTTATATAGTACTGTAATAGAGTGGATTATTGGATTTTACAAGCATTTTAACTCGCAATGCTAATGACTACTGAGCTGACAGGCAGGGAGAGGGGGAGGGAAGACGGGGGGCACAGGAACTGGCAAATACACATTACATAAGACCTACCCTGAAAATAAGCCCTACTGTGTCTGTCTTTTGTTGCCAAAATTAAATATAAGACCCGGCCTTATTTTAAGGGAAACACGGTATATATCAGGATTTTTAATAAAAAGGAGGCAGAAAGACCAGGGCTTCATCCCATTCAGTTGTTTGAATACAATATAATAAATATATATAGTTAAACAACTGAATGGGATGAAGCCCCGTTTTTTTTTTCTGCTTATTTTTTTTTTTTTTATTAAAAATTCTGGTGTGTGTGTGTGTGTGTATGTGTGTGTATATATATATATAAGTATTTGAACACCTGTCTGTCAGCTAGAATTCTGACCCTCAAAGACCTGTTATGGCCCATACACACGATCCGAATATCGGACGAAAACGATCGTCCGATGATGGATCGTACGATTTTCGGATCGTGTGTACACTACTTTCGACAGCCGATCACGACCGTTCATCCGATTAAATTCGATCGGACAAGCGCGAAAATTTTTCTCGTCCGATGTCCGATCGTACGATTTTCGTTTAGTCAGTACAGCCGTCGTCCGACAATACAATACAAATACATTACAACACGTGACATCACTTCCGATCGTTTTTTTCTATCGTACGAGAATTTTCGTGAGTTTAAAAACCTATTTTATTTTACTCGCGATTATTAAGCGAAAAAAGTCGTACGATACGTCGGCCGATATTCGGATCGTGTATATGGGCCATAAGTCTGCCTTTAAAATGTCCACCTCCACTCCATTTATTATCCTAAATTAGATGCACCTGTTTGAGGTCATTAGCTGCATAAAGACACCTGTCCACCCCATACAATCAGTAATAATCCAACTACTAACATGGCCAAGACACTAGAAACACAATTGTACACCTCCACAAGGCTGGAAAGGCCTACGGGGAAATTGCCAAGCAGCTTGGTGAAAAAAGGTCCACTGTTGGAGCAATCATTAGAAAATGGAAGAAGCTAAACATGACTGTCAATCTCCCTCGGACTGGGGCTCCATGCAAAATCTCACCTCATGGGGTCTCAATGATCCTAAGAAAGGTGAGAAATCCGCCCAGGACTACACGGGAGGAGCTGGTCAATGACCTGAAAAGAGCTGGGACCACCGTTTCCAAGGTTACTGTTGGTAATACACTAAGACGTCATGGTTTGAAATCATGCATGCCAAGGAAGGTTCCCCTGCTTAAACCAGCACATGTCAAGGCCCGTCTTAAGTTTGCCAATGACCATTTGGATGATCCAGAGGAGTCATGGGAGAAAGTCATGTGGTCAGATGAGACCAAAATAGAACTTTTTGGTCATAATTCCACTAACCGTGTTTGGAGGAAGAAGAATGATGAGTACCATCCCAAGAACACCATCCCTACTGTGAAGCATGGTGGTGGTAGCATCATGCTTTGGGGGTGTTTTTCTGCACATGGGACAGGGCGACTGCACTGTATTAAGGAGAGGATGACCGGGGCCATGTATTGCGAGATTTTGGGCAACAACCTCCTTCCCTCAGTTAGAGCTTTGAAGATGGGTCGAGGCTGGGTCTTCCAACATGACAATGACCCGAAGCACACAGCCAGGATAACCAAGGAGTGGCTCTGTAAGAAGCATATCAAGGTTCTGGCGTGGCCTAGCCAGTCTCCAGACCTAAACCCAATAGAGAATCTTTGGAGGGAGCTCAAACTCCGTGTTTCTCAGCGACAGCCCAGAAACCTGACTGATCTAGAGAAGATCTGTGTGGAGGAGTGGGCCAAAATCCCTCCTCCAGTGTGTGCAAACCTGGTGAAAAACTACAAGAAACGTTTGACCTCTGTAATTGCAAACAAAGGCTACTGTACCAAATATTAACATTGATTTTCTCAGGTGTTCAAATACTTATTTGCAGCTGTATCATACAAATAAATAGTTAAAAAAATCATACATTGTGATTTCTGGAAATTTTTTTTTGATTATGTCTCTCACAGTGGACATGCACCTACGATGACAATTTCAGACCCCTCCATGATTTCCAAGTGGGAGAACTTGCAAAATAGCAGGGTGTTCAAATACTTATTTTCTGCACTGTATATATATACACCTCTCAGAGCTCAAAATTTCAAGTCCTGAATACTAGCCAGGCCTCAAGAGTTACTCGCCACCAGTTGCCCCACCTAATTCATACACTGCCCTGCACCTAATTGCACCTGTAAACAATCCAGCGCTGCGATCCACACAACTGCACAGCCACTGACACTGCACAGCACACATTGAGACCAGTCTGTTCACAGTGCTCAGGCTGAAGTGTTGGACACTTACCGTATTTATCAGCATATACCGCGCACTTTTTTGCCTTGAAGATCAGGGCAAAATCGTGGGTGCGCGATATACGCCGTTACCCGCTTTCCCGCGCCGAGTTTTGAATACTGCGCCGGCATATACTGAGCGCAGTACACTCGTGTATAGTCGAGCAGGTTAGGCTCCTCTCGCGCTTACATCCTGGACGTACATGACGTGAGCGCGAGAGTAGCCGAGCCTGCCCGACTATACACGAGTGTACTGCGCTCGGTATATGCCGGCGCAGTATTCAAACTCGGCGCGGGAAAGCGAGGATCGAGCGGGGAGGATGCCACAGAAGGACGCCGGACCCGACGAAGAGGACACCCGAAGCCGCCGATGGACGCCGCGCAAGACACCAAAACTGTACAAAAATCTTTTTTTCCGCAGGAATGGGGGCCACTTTAGGGGTGCGCGCTATACGCAGGAGCACGCTATACCTCGATAAATACGGTACATAGAGCACAAGGAGAAGAAAACTGCACAAACTGGAAGGCTGCCGCTCTCATGTCGGGGCAACTTTCAGTGAGCGCTGCACCGGAGTTGTAATTTTCGCAATCCTCCACCTCACTCATTACTCCCTGCTCTCTGCTCTCCAGCTACATTGGTCGGGGGGAGGGGGGCAGGCTCAGAGAGGTCATACTGTTAGGTCCCATGGCTTAATGAGGATTGTAAGGAGAGCCCCTGTGTACTGCTCTGCCTGTGCCCGGCTCACCAGACTACTTTTCCTGAGCATGCACCTTTCCTCTTCGGCCATCAATCTCATCAGGACTCTAAGTGTAGGCACAGATTGGAGGGAGATTGGTCATGCATTCTTGTCATCACTCGCCCACAGCCTAAATCCACTCGCCAAATGCTAGTAGACGAGTGGAAATGTTGAGGGCTGTATGTAATATATATATATATATAATATAATTTTACATACACATAGATATGATTGTATTATATTATTTTCATTATTAAACTTTTATTTTGTGTTTTTTTTTGTTTTTTTCAATTGTTTTAAGCTTGTGTGTTTTTCATCACAGGCTTCAAAAAAGAAAGTGTACATGCTGTATAATGTACAGCCTGACCGCTCGGTGACGGGAGGAGCATGGTACAGTGACCAGGACTTTGAGTCTGAATTTGTCGAAGTATTAAACCAACAGTGTTTTAAGTTCTTGCAAACTAAGGTGATTTAATTTCGAATTTGATGTCTGTTTGTTTATGATGGTATACTCCATGTCCATATTTGTTTGGATGTATTACAGATTTGCCATTTTATATTTGGAAAATTTGGTTGCTTAAACAATATCATTTTCCCTAGGGATGCATAACTTAAACCCAGTCTAGCTAAAACTATGTTAAAGGAGTTGTAAAGGAAAACCTTTTTTTTGCTGAAATGACTGTTTACAGGGTATAGAGACATAACAGTTAACTGATTCCCTTTAAAAAATGATTAAAAATAGATAAAAATCAAATAATGTACCTGCAGTTTCAGTTTAGTTTTTCATGTAGTTTCATGCTTCTGTGAAGGACAGAGACACAGAGCCAATACAGGGCAGTGTTTTTTTTTTTTTTTTATGAAACTGATTGGTTCGGAGGGGTTTTAGAGACACAGTAATCACACCTCCTTGATAAGAGACCACAGAGAGAAGCTCCCAGTACTTTTTTCATAAGGAAACAGACAACCAGGAAGTGTGCAGAACAGAGAAGGATTACAGCAAAAACAAACAATGAGGACATGAAACCAGCACTGCATTAGGGTAAAGGAAGCTATTTAGCTTAAAAAAAATGTCTTTAGTGACCCTTTAACTTTGGACAGAATGGGAAATAATGTAGTTGGATAGATTACCCCTTACTTGCTGCAGGGACAGGAAGTGATGAAAATGTCTCATGTGCGAACCCTGTGTACAGCCAAACTTTTTTTTTTTTCTCTCTCTTATTTTGGGTATAATGGGGGAAGGATAGAACCAGTGTCAAGTTATTATTACTGTTTGTGGCTTCCTGGCTCAGTATCAATCATTCCCCTCATGTTTTATCTTGCTGTCACAAGAACAGGAAGTGAAGTGAAAGCCTCTCTAGCTCATATAGAGCGTTTTTGTACAGGTGTTTAGCCATTTTTTTTTTCTGCCTCTAAAAACTGAGCTGAAAATAAGCCTCTAATCGTCCTAATGCGCATGGATATATAGGATAACACTGAGCTGCATCAACAGGGAAAAAAAACACAAAACTCGTAGAAGCAGTTTTTTTTTTTTTTTATGCCCAGTGTGCATGGAACCTTATAAGAAAATAAAATGACTGGAGTACAATTTTGGAGTCCAAATGTTGCTAGGCATCTTAAAGAGCTGACGTACAGCTACGATGGCTCGTGCAGGGGGGCCAGCCTGCCGCAGTATACCTAGCCTCTTATAAATGGCGCTTGTTTTCCTGAAACATTCATAGTCTCATTTAGAACCAAGAGTGGACATCACTCATTCATGTGGGCCATGGGGTGTATCTTATATTTCCCTCATCTAAGACCCCTTTTACACTGAAGTGTTTTTACAGCGTTTTAGCGTTAAAAATAGCGCTATTAAAACGATCATAAAGCGCTCTTCATGCATCTCAGTGGACCCTTTGACACTGAGTCCTGCAAGCAGCAGCTTTTGGGCGCTAAAAAAATGTTAAAAAAATGCCCCTCTCCATTGAAATTAATTGAAAGCGCTGTAAAAACGCCTTGCCCTTTCACACTGAGGCTTTACAGGCTTTTTTTAACGCCAAACCGCCTGAAAAACGTTTGAATAACGCCCCAGTGTGAAAGGGGCATTAAAGCTGTATAGAGCTCAGTGATTGGAGTAGAGCTGACAGGTCAGGTAAATTGTCTTTTTTTTTTTCTTTTTTTTTTCGCAACCCTATTTATTTCTATTGTTGTCTAACTTGTTTACTGATCACCCAAACCCAGCTGAGTGCAATGCACGTTTGTAACACACACTGATATGTGTCATTGTTCACGTGTCTCCTAAATTAAAACATAGAACCCCTTTTACCCAAAATAATTGCAGACCATTAACATTAAACGTGTTCAGTAAAAAGGAAGACTTACTTTTTTCCCCCATATTTAACAGGCAGAAGCAGCCAGAGACAGCAAGCAAAACCCAATGATCCAAAGAAACAGTTCTTTTGCATCATCCCATGAAGTCTGGAAATTTATCTGTGAGCTTGGCATTAGCAAGGTACAAAATACAAGACTAAAGTTATGTAGGTACTTTAGTATCCACCACTTGTGCCTGTAAGATGATCTGTACATGTGTTATTTGTAGGTTACGTACTGGGAACTTGGATGTACAGTCGTGCTCAATAGTTTGCATACCCTGGCAGAAATTGTGAAATTTTGATTTGATAAGCCACAAATGTGGGAAATTAACCTTTAATTGTCATTTTAACCTTTGTGCGCCACCTTCTGTGTTTGTACCAAGGCCAAACATTCCAGGGTATGTATACTTTTCATCAAGGCCATTTGGGTGATTTATGTTGTTATAATTAAAAAGGATCCAAAAAACTATGTGATAATAAATGGCTTCATGTGATTGCTATTCTTAAAGTGGTAGTATACTCTATACTACCACTTTCACTTACAGGTAAGCCTATAATAAGGCTTACCTGTAAGTATAAAGAATATCTCCTAAACCTATATGGTTTAGGAGATCTTCCCCTCGCAATGTGCCGCTGATTGCAGCGGCGCATGCGCAGGGGGGGGGGATCCACGGCGAAAGGAACGGCAGCCGTCGGACCTTGCTGAATTGAAATCTCTCGTAGCGCTTGAGCGGCGATACCCGGAAGACACGCCGGCGCAAGATGACATCTCGCTCGTCGTGAACCAGGTAAGTTCCTCTCACCTCGTTTTAAGGTAAGTATTTCATAATGAGCTAATATGCGGTGCATACTAGCTCATTATGGCTTTTCCCTTTTGCAGGTGAAAAAAATGAAAGTTATGCGGGTATACAACCGCTTTAAAAGACATTTTTTTCAATATTAATGCCAAAATTTCAGCATTTTTGCCTGGGTATGCAAACTTTTGAGCACAACTGTATGTATACCAAAAAGGGGTTATCATCTGCTGCATTGTTTATACCTGGTTAGATGCATTTCAAAGGATTTTGGGCCTATTTTTAGATCTGTGCATGTGTGTAGAGGTGCGTTCTATTTTGTAGTGGTAACAGTTTGGTCTTAGGCTGGAATCACTACCTTCCGAGTATAGTATTGTGTATAAACCTGTTGTAACGGTCAGGGGTTAACGCCGTTTACGATATTCCATTCCACCAACCCAAGACAGCTTATCCGACACGCCACAATCCAGCAGACACGATCCATATGGATTTTCCCCAGAAACGAGACACACAGCTCTGACTCTGGTTCCAAACGAATGACTCCTTTAATGGTAAACTCAGGCTTGTTGTATACAGTTGGAAACCAAGAGTGAACAATGAATCGACTCCGCCCACAACATGACACAATGGGTGCTCAATACACATTCCTTTAGATAATGACATTCAGATGAGCTAATTACTTAGTTATTTACCCAGACATTGCGACTCTGCGATAAGCTATTCTCATCTGCTACACAATACACATTCCTTTGTAGACGTAATTGACATGCTAATCCACTACAGTTGGAAAGTTAGACATCTGACCTTTCAGACTGCCAACCCCCAACACATCTATCATCAATAGACTTTCACACAATACAGTGTCATTAGCATACACAATGAAATATCTTAGGAGCAGACTTAATTAGCACAATAGAATGCAATCACGGCAAGCTTCATCAATACAGCCAGGTAGCTGGAGGTGATTAACATCAATTAACATCTTTCAATTAACCTGTTGAGTTCAGAATGAACAACTTATAATATTTCAAGATATCCTGCAATACATGAATTATCATTACTGTCCCATCTCATGTAATCCGAGATATCATTTCTCAGCCATCCTATACCCAAAAGTGACTCCCGTTACACCTGTGTTTTCATGCTTTACTACATGCTATATTTCATGTTAGGATCTCTTTAGGCTTTGTTCACACTAGTGCGATTTTCGATGCAACTAGAATCGAATCACAGCGGAAATCACATTGTTTTTAGTGGTGTCCATTCACGTCAATGCAACTCAGCACGACTTTATAAAAAAGGTTGCTGTACTACTTTGGTGCAATTCCAGTGTCTTGTTGGCCCCATAGAATATGCAAACCACATAAGTTGCACTGAAAATCTGATTAAAATCGTATCACAGCAGTGTGAACCTAGCCTTAAACACACACAACAAAATGCATGTGTGACTTTAAAAATAAAATCTTAAATTCCTCTTTTATCAATTTCTTTTTCTAAAAGGTTGAATTATCAATGGAAGACATAGAAACTATTCTAAACACACTGATTTATGACGGGAAGGTAGAAATGACCATAATCGCAGCTAAAGAAGGGACAGTGGGTAGTGTGGATGGACAATTGAAACTTTACAGAGGAGTGAACCCAATCATACAGCCAGCAGGTTTAGTGCGTACACCTTGTGGCCTGTGCCCGGTAAGCTGCTCTATGTGACCTCTAAAATCTCAGTTTTTACTTTTCACCTTTTTGTGTACTTGGTCATGTCTGTATGTGCTTGCGGAATGTCTCTCTTATGCCGCGTACACACGGTCGTTTTTTGCGATGAAAAAAAACGTTGTTTTTTAAAACGTCATTTAAATTGATCGTGTGTGGGCAAAACGTCGTTTTTTGTCTTCAAAAAAACTACCAAAAAAAAATTCCAACATGCTTGAATTTTTTGTGTCACCGTGTATAGCAAAAACGTTGTTTAAAACGACATTTTTCGACCCGCGCATGCCCAGAAGCTAGTTATGAAGCGAGCTTCAATGGAAAAGAGTGGTGAACGTAATCTCGCTTTTTGTGAAAAAAACGATGGTGTGTATGCAAAATTGTCTTTGAAAGTGACGTTTCAAAAACGTCGTTTTTTACTTCACAGAAAACGTCGTTTTTTTTTCATCACAAAAAATTATCGTGTGTACGCGGCATTAGGCCCTGTACACACGAGGAGACATGTCCGATGAAAACGGTCCGCGGACCGTTTTCATCGGACATGTCTCCTGGGATATTTTGGTCTGATGTGTGTACACACCATCAGACCAAAATCCCCGGTGATGTGGCGGTGATGGTGACGCGGCGACGTGCGCTTACAAGGAAGTAAAATGCTTCTACGCATGCGTCGAATCAATTCGGGGGATGCGGGGGATTTCGGTCCGCTGGTTAGGTGTACTAACCAGGGAACCTGTCCGCTAGGCCATACACACGATTGGACATGTCCACGGAAACTGGTCTGCGGACCAGTTTCAGCGGACATGTCTCCTTGTGTGTAAGCGGCCTAACAGTTTTAAAAGCCATAAAGATTTTCTTTCATTTCCTGTCCACTGAAAAGTTGTCCAGTTGTCAGCCGAACAGGAAGTGGAGTGAAGCCTAACGAAGGCCCAGATAGCAGTAAAACATGATAGGGGTTCTAACCCATAACCACTATATTAAAAATTAACAAAAAATAAGTTGCTGGCTGGACACACACACCTGATCTCTTTTTAACTAAGTTTTAAATAGTATAAACGGTGTGCAGCCTCAGCTACATACAGTATACAGCGTTGTGTTCCATCAGTGGAATCGGAACTTCCTGTCCCACTCTTGCAACAAAGGGCACCTTGTATTCCATAAATGAATACAAAAATTCCTCTGATTGGGTGAGGGGGAGATTGTGACATCCTTTGAACACCTCTCTATACTTTGGCCAATCAGAGGATGCTTTGTATTCATTCAGTGAATACAAAGCTTCCTGCGATAGGCTGAGAAGTGCCGCTCAGCCTGACTTTTTTTTTTTTTTTCGGGAGAGGACTGAGAGCTGCTGCATCTCAGTGCAGTAAATAGTTTAGACCAGCTTGGTCTAACCTAAGACCCCCTTCACACTGATGGCACCTGCAAAGCGCCCTTAAAGAGCCACTCCTTTCACTCCAATGTGAAAGCCTGAGAGCTCTGCCGGTGAGCTGGCAGAACCGTAAAAAAAAGTCCTGCTAACCGCATCTTTGAGGCACTGTAGGAGCGTTGAATGCACCGTTCCTAAAGCACCCCTGCCCATTGTAATTAAAGGGCAGTGCCGCAGCAGCTGCGGTTTAACCCTTTTTTGGCTGCTAGCGGGGGTTAAAAGCGGCACACTAGCGGCCAAATACCTCTGCAAAAACGTCAGTAAAGCGCTGCTGAAAATAGCGGCATTTTACCGCTGGCACCCCCACCACCCAAGTGTGAAAAGGGTCTTACTGTTGAACCACATCCCATCCAGTGTACATACTGTATACAGTGGATATAAATAGTCTTCACATAAAAATGTCAGGTTTCTGTGATGTAAAAAAAATTAGATAAAGATACATTTCAGAACTTTTTCCACCTTTAATGTGACCTATAAACTGTACAACTTAATTGATGTCCTCAATCCATTTCCCTGCCTAAAAGGAGAGATGAGTTTTCAAAGGTCTGTTCAGACCCATGATATCTCACCATAGCCCCCCAACAGAGCTGATAAAAAAAATTGCAATAAATAATAAAAAAAAATTGTAAAAAATAATTTTTATTGTAAAAAATAAAAACATTTATTGTAAAAAATCAAAAAAATGATTGTAAAAAATAAAAATTGTAAAAAATACTGACATATGTGCCACTGTCACATGAGATTAAATGAAAGTATTGGTAATCGGTAACGGCGAGTAGTTGAAAAAAATTATCGGTACGTGTACCACTTACAGTGGTATCGGGACAACCCTATTTTACTGTATTTCTCTATTGTTTGTACCTACGCCTAACTTTCATTTTCTTTTCCTGGCCAGGTTTTTGATGACTGCCAAGAAGGTGGCGATATTTCTCCATCTAACTGTATATATATGTCTGAGTGGCTGGAGTTCTGATGGAAACCTATTGCAAAGTAATACGCGTGACACACTTTGGTGTATCAAACTGTACAAACTGTACTAAATTATTTATTTTAGATGTTTACAATTTTTATTGTTATTCAGATTCCACTTTTGATATTACTGGCGAAACCAAAGAGCAATGTCGTTTTTATTTAACGCAATATTTCGCTATCAAGTTGTAAATGTAATAAACATCTTGGAAGGAACCATAATTACTATAAAAAAGTACTTATCATTTTTAGTGAGATGCTAAATAAATGATAGTAAGGTATAAACATTTGCATGTCTTTTTCTTTTAGAAGGTGCTTGGAAAACAGTACAAACCTATTTTAAAATTGCATATGTAAATATTTGAGTATGTTATCCGACATAAATGAATATTTCATCAGGTAGTTTTAAAAAAAATAAAAATGATTGCATAATTTTGCAGTTGGGCCCATGCACACTGGGCGGTAACTCCCGTGTATGGGGGCTACAGCGTTTAGCTGCAGACGGCACAAGTGTCCCATCCAGCCTCATGTTAAATTTGCAAATACCGGACACTTTCACCCCCTTCCTGCCCAGGCCAATTTTTGCTTTCAGCACTGTCATACTTTGAGAACTGTGCAAAAAAATCCACACAAACAGAGCTTTCTTTTAGTGGTATTTAATTACTGCTGGGTTTTTTATTTCTTTGCAAAATAAACAAAAAAAGCCTGAAAATGTTGACAAATAAAAAACGCACTTTTCTTGGTTGCTTTTATAACATTTTGTAAATCTTTCATCATACATTTTGGCCAAACTGAATTCTGCAATTTTTTTGGGTAGAAATAACCCAAATCAATGTATATTATGGTGTGTATATATCTGAAAATCGATCGATCCTGATGTACTGACATCTCATTTCTTGAGGCCCGAAAATGCCAGGACAGTACACGAATTCCCTTAATGACCCCTTTTTGGAAAGTAGATGGTCCAAGGTATTTAGGAAGAGGCATTTTGAAGTTGTAATTTTTTGGAAAAATAAAAAAATTAAGGTTACATACTGTTAAGAGTGCGGGGGGGGGGGGGGGGGGGAGACCTGGTTTTGATAGGTGCTTGGTCCCACTTTTCTTGGATCGCCAAGTAATGGCGAACCTTGGCACCCCAGATGTTTTGGAACTACATTTACCATGATGCTCATGCACTCTGCAGTGTAGATGAGCATCATGGGAAATGTAGTTCAAAAAACATCTGGGGTGCCAAGGTTCGCCATCACCAGCCTAGACAATCAGGGCGGAAGTTCTCCTCTCACCCAGTCTTCTGGGAAATTTCGCAGGTCCCAACAGACTGTGGGGCTTTTCCCAAAGCACAGCATGGCTGGACTTGTTTCCCATATCTGCGCTAAAGCCCTGTACACATGGGCTGCCTATCGGGTGGTGATGGCCAGTTTCTATCGAACCATCTAGGTCAGGGGTCTCCAAACTATGGCCCTCCAGTTGTTTCAGAACTACACTTCCCATCATGCCTAGCCATGTCTGTGGGACGTGTAGTTCTGCAAAAGCTGGAGGGTCGTAGTTTGAAGATTCCTGATCTAGGTGGTACAGCAGCCGGTCTGAGAGAAGCTGGCCGAACACCTGGCTTCTGTTGGAGCATGACGGGGGAAAAAAGGTCTGCCAATCGGTGCTCTCAGCCGACAGCTGAGAGTGATGTTTTTTTCTTCTGGCGGCAGGGCTGTCCCACTGGCAGAACACAATAGCTCAGCGGTGAGATTGCTGTACTAACATAGGATCGTTGGTACATGATCTTCTCCCAAGCTCTTCAGTTTTTTATTTTCTGTTCTGCCCGCTGGGTTAAATGAAAAAGAAAAAAACACTAATAGTGTATACTAGGCTCAACAGTGTGATTAGAGGAATATTCCGTGCAACGAATTAGATTCAGGCAGCCACATACCCAAATAGTGTTTTGATCGGATGCAGTTGTTGTTTGGCTTATCATTATCTACCTGGTTCAGTGAATTTTTAAATGGACTTGTGTGTGTCTGTCGAGACCTGCTTTTTCCGGATAAAATTTGGCATGCGCATGGCTAGCCTTAAGCCTGGTGCACACGCTCAGATTTTCCGTGGCCAAAGCGTAGGCCTTTTGTCCAAAGGGCGTTGGCCAGGAACTTGTATTGCATACAAACGGCAAATAATTGTTGGCCAACAAACGTCAAACTACCTGTTTTTTCAGCTCTTTAGCACCACCCTTTGGGCAACCTCTGCTAATGTTGTCTTATGGTTAACATTGCTTCTGAGCATGCGTGTTTGTACTTTGGAGTTTTGTCCGAAGGACTTCTGTACACACGATCGGATAATCCGACAACACACATTTGTTGTAAAATTTTAAAGCATGCTATCCCATATTTGTTGGCAGAAAATCCGACAACAATTGTCCGATGGAGTGTACAAACGGTTGGATTTTCCGACAACAGCCCATCATCGCACAATTCCCGTCAAAAAATCAGATCGTGTGTACGAGCCTTTAGACTGAACGGAGATGACTTCCTCTTTATTCAGCCTCTATCTCTTCTGAGTTTACCACAACAGATCCGAGTGAGGGCCACTTGAACGACTTAGGAAACAGGTCACGGGCCACAATGAGCAGAGCGGACAGAGTACAGGCCCATGTCCACTCCACATATGCAGAGCAGACGGGGCACAGCCCACTACTCTATTGGCCCTCCAATCTGATCTTCCCAGATGGAAGGGGACGGATTCCCCCCTTCTGTTTTTTTTTTTGTGGATTGAATTAGAGGTAGGTGTGTGTAAACGGCCACAAATCTAGAGGGCACTTGCCACATCAGAGGGCTTCATGGGTCACATGTGGCCACTGGTTGGGCACCCCTGGTCTATAACCTCGCACAGTCATGGTATAGAAAGTTTTCAGGGTTATTTTCTTGCAAGTGCCAAGAGGGATCGCAGTGGGCGGGACACTAGTATAAACACAAGCAATGTTTCTACACCTTTCTAAAGCGATTCACACCATTAAAATAACAAATTTCTCATTCAAGCTCCACTTCAACCAAATTTAAATGGCTTTTTATTATAAATAATAATGGCGAAAGGAATCAGCATTTATGTAGACTTTGGGATCAGTTTCTTCGCTGCATTCAGCAGATCATGGAATTCTGTGTTCTGGAAATGGCCACGGTCATCGTATTTGTGCAGCTCTGCATCTAAGTTATCAGCCACTTGTTGCTGCTCACTCCATGGCAGGAATGGATCATCTGTGGAACCAAACTGAATTATATGGCGACAGTTGGCTTTTATCTTCTCCCACTGCCAGGGACGATTAAAGTATCCTAGATGTTTGAAGGGTTAAAAAAAAATATATAATACCGTATATATAATTTATTTGCAAAGTAGCATAAATTTGTTTATAAATGTATTAAGTATAAAGCCAAAATTAAAGGGTCACTAAAGGAAAAAAACATTTTTGCTGAAATGACTGTTTACAGGGTATAGAGACATAAAAGTTAACTGATTCCTTTTCAAAATGATTAAAAATAGATAAAAATCAATCCTATAATGTGCCTGCAGGTTAGTTTCACTTTTGAACTGGCTTCATGTTTCTGTGAAGTAGAAATAGACACACAGAACAAAAACAAACAAATCCAGGACAGTGTTTTGTTTTTAAAATGAATCTGATTGGTTCTGGAAAGTTTTAGACACACAGTAATGACAGCTTAGACCACCGTGAGAAAGCTCCCAGCACTGTGGTTATAAGGAAACAGACAAGCAGGAAGTGTGGAGAACAGAGCAGGATTACAGCAACTTCAAAGCAAAAACGAACAATAAGGACATGAAACCAGGACTGCAGTAAGGTAAAGGAAGCTATTTAGCTAAAAAAATAAAAATTCCTTTAACATACAAGGGATATAAAAGCAAGAATAATAAATCCATTTCCAATAAAGAGCAGACCACTTGATGGCATAAATCTTTCCGGCTTACGTAATGAGGAGTTGGTTGTAGTTCAAATACGTTAGGAGGGCAACCTAGAGTGGCAGCACTGCTCCTAGTGAAGTGAATGGGTGTTAACACCCCAGGACAGGATTTTACCTAAAGTGGAACTTTTCTCTCCCAACCAATCAACATTGATTATTTGTAATCCTCATGCTGCTAGCATAAGTATACAGAAAGGAAAGTATATCATGTTTACTTTTTTTTTTTTTTCACATCAGTCATTGACTCGGAATACCGTCTTTCTGACAAGCTCACGGACTATGCCGCCCTTCGCTTACCGCTATGTTCAACGCATCATTTGTGGCTTCTCAAATCTTTCTTTCAGCAGGGTACTTTTTTTTTTTTTTCAGTACTATCAAAAGTAAAAGACATGTGGTTTTCCCCCTCCCTCCCTCCCTCCATCTCGTGATTCCACTATCCCTTCCCTACCTCCCACTACTCTCTACTTGAGTTTAGAGTTATGCCTGCCCTACTGTCTCAGCCAATTCTTAGATTTTCTGCAAAGCTCCAGGTTTTTTTAAAGCTTCTCCATGGTCCCCACTTGTCTCGTGTGTCTTCACTGTCATCCGCCCCTCTTAATTTTATCTCCTCCCTCCTATAGGTTTCCTCCACCGAATCGATCCATTCCCAGATCTGAGGGCTATCCTTATCCCTCCATTTTTTGGGAATCAACCGCTTTGCTGCGTTAAGGAGGTGGGGTATCAAAGTTTTTTTATATTCTTTTATCGGTTCTACCCCTCCGTGGAACAAGACTATCCAAGGCTCTTCTTTGATCTCTTTTTTAGTTATTTCCTTGATAAGTGATAGAATTTTTTCCAGTAACTATTAATCTTGGGGCATTTCCACCATAGATGGGCCAATGACCCCTTAGTTGGGCAGCCCCTCCAGCAGTCTGAAGACTGCCCTTCTTTATATTTACTGACTTTATCTGGAGAGGCATACCATCCGGATATAAGTTTGAAGTTCATCTCTGCCGTTCTCACATCTATAGCTGAAGAATGGGTTAGATTGATTATTCTTTCGACTGACGATTCCCCCCTAATAGTTTCAAGTTCTCTTTCCCATTTTTGTATATACCTGGGCATCCCTGGCTCCTCCGCCCTCATCAGGAGTTTGTATATTTTTGATATGTTCCCTTTTGAGCTTTCAACCAGACATAATTGTTCCAGTGGTTTATATTCCTTCTGTTCTCGTATTGGACCCAGGAGACTCCTGATGAAGGAGGACAGCTGCAGGTACCGCCATTCGTTCCACCATGTGCATTCGGTCTTAGCTTTAATCTCGTGAAGTGTCATTATTTTACCCTTATGAGTGATATCTTTTACTTGTGTTCGTTTTTTTTATCCAATTCCCACCCTCCCCTTTTAACCCTGGTGCAAAAAATTCATTATCTTTTAAGTCAATAAGTGGTGAATTGTAGACTAGCCCAAACTGTTTGTGTTCTATCCCAAATCCTAAGTGCTATATGTGTTATTTCGTGTGTCCTTATATCTAAATGTCTAAACTGTGGTGGGTTCCAGATTATTCTACCTAACTGTGTCTTTGCCAGTGCACTCTCAATCTGAACCCATCTTTTGTCGTTCTTCTCTTTGAACCACTCTATTATGCGGGAGATTACCGCCGCATTATAGTACTTTCTGATATCCGGAACCGCTAGTCCCCCATATCTTTTTTCTTGTTTTAAGACCTGAAAAGATATCCTGTGTTTTTTTTTTATTCCAGATGTAATTTAATAACGGGGAGTTAAGTATTCTAAAGTAAGATTGTGGTAGGGCTATAGGAACCATTTGAAACTTATACAGGATTTTCGGGATTAACATCATTTTTACTATATTTATCCTTCCGAACCAGGACACCGGCCGGTTCTTAATTTTTTTGATTTCATCTTTTATTTCTTCCAATAGGGGGATATAGTTTGATCTATATAAACTTTTGAGGGAGTTTGCTATGTTTACTTGTTTTAAACTTTTATTTTTTTACATGTCTTTAGTTACTTCCTAGTTTCTCACCTAGCCTAATAATGTCATAAATTTCAGGAGAGGCGGAGGGGTTTTCTCAGCTAAGCACACTCCCCTGTTTTTCGTCCGATATGACGACCCATCAGAAAGTGTAACGGAAGTGACGTCTCGTCGTTCTTCACCAGGGGTGCCCAACCTTTTGAAGGCCGAGGGCCACTTAAGCAATGTAATAACAGTCACGGGTCACAATGAACAGAGTGGGCAGATGACAGGTCTGTGTCTAGTCTGCATATGTAAAGCAGACACAGCCCAATCTACTCTATGGGCCCTCTGATCCAATCAGATGGAAGGGGACAGATTCACTTCTGTTTTTTTTTTAGCAGATCAATTCGGAGGTAGGCAAACGGACAAAAGTCTGAATGAAGGGTCCAATTGCGTAAGACCAATCGTGTTAAAGGATCCTAAGGCTGCTTTTACATGAATGGTCTGCCCACACCGTGGGTGTGGCCCAGTGTACCTGTGATTTTCCCACCGGTTAGCTGCACTTTGCCATAGATGTCTATTATACACTGCAGTTGTGGTGTACTTTCTGAAAAACCACTTGCTTCCTCTGCCGCCGGCTTCATTCACAACACTGATGCTCTGGGATGGCAGGTCGTCATCCTGCAATCTGGGCTTGCCAACCAGCTATTCCAGAGCAGGAGGTCACGGGCCAGATAAGAGGGCGCCTGCTGATCTTACAGGTTCGCTGCTTTTAAAATATCTAAGCCTGCATTCACACCTTGGCGACAAAACGCCCGACACTCGTGCCGCTGGAGGGGCGAATTTCAATTGCTGTCTATGAGATGGTTCACGCCGAAACGCTGTGCGCCTGCCGCCTGAAAAAAAGTCCCGGACCCTTTTTTTCAGGCGGCATTGGCGTTCGGCCATAGACAGCAATGGAAAGGATTTGTTTAAAAAAAAAAAGTTAATCGAATCGCGGCAAAATAAGCCACGTACGCGGCGTTACTTGTCGCCTAGGTGTGAATGCAGCCTAAACAGTAAGATGGAGTTGTAAGTACTGTATTTGGACTATATAAACTCAGTTTACTGTTAAAAAAAAAAAAAAAGTGTGTCCAATAGAAAACTCTGGTGGGTAGGGGTGCAACGGATAACAGTTGATTCGAACGGGTCACCCCCTTCGGATCGGCACACACTGTGTTCTGCGGATTGCCGCGGCCATAATGTTAGGAAAGGCCGGGGCTTCGGCCTAGCTCCGGAGCCGCGGCCATCTTGGTACACCAGGCGGCGGCGGCCCTCCTCTGTTTACATCCACAGAGGAGGAGGAGCCCCACTTGTGGGACACACGCTGGAAGCATCTGTACTTCCTGGGGGGGGGGGTGTCTTGCCTGGGAGGGGGGGTCTCTTGCCTGAGGAGAGGGGGGGTCTCTTGCCCGAGGAGAGGGGGGGTCTGTCGGTACTACCTGGGGGGGGGGGGGGTGCGTCTGTACTGATGCGGGTGTCTGCACCGAGGGGGTTCTATAGTTGGTGGGGGGGGGGGGGGTAACACCATTTTTCTTTCTGCCCTGGGTGACACCAACCCTAGTGAAGCCACTGTAGTGGGGGAGAGATGTGGATATTACAGTGGGGGAGAAATTTTTTTTTTTGCCGATTCGAAAATTATCCAATCCCTGACTGCTGATCCGAGGAACAATCCGAACCATGAGTTTTTTTATCCGTTGCACCCCTACTGGTGGGTGTAACAAGATGTCCGCTTACCCGCTTCTCAGTGTATCCTTACTATGGACGAGTGCGGGGTGTAGCAAGATGGCAGTGACGAAGCGTCACTTTTGTTACACTTTGTGATGGGTCGCCTAATCTGATGAAACACCTGCATGGGTGATTGAGATAAGGGCAGATCAATTCAAGGAAGTAAATGCTACATGAATCATTTGACCTTACTCAAGATAGCCACGGTCAGAAAAGCTAGGGGGTCATTTGTCGAAATGATTTCTCAACAAAATAAAGCATAGGGACATGGATGGATGGGGGAATTTGCTTTGAATATTACAAATTAAATAGTGCTTTGGGTTTGTGGTGCTCAGGTGCCGTGAAGATCCGCTTCAGGAAATAAAAGCAAAATGAAGACAAAGAAAAATGGATAGCCGCACTCCAAAACCTGATGGGTGGTCTTTTATTCAATAGACAGCATGTACAAAAATAGGGTCACAGCAGTGGAAACAAGGAACATCCGACGCGTTTCGCACTGGATCAGTGCTTATTCATGGCCATGAATAAGCACTGATCCAGTGTGAAACGCGTCGGCTGTTCCTTGTTTCCACTGCTGTGACCCTATTTGTGTACATGCTGTCTATTGAATAAAAGACCACCCATCAGGTTTTGGAGTGCGGCTATCCATTTTTCTTTGTCTTCATTTTGCTTAGTGCACCGCCAGCACCCTCGGTATCCTGCACCACCTGTAACCATTTAGTGATCCCACCTGGAGCGGTGACTCCTTTCTTTCTATCGTTTCAGGAAATAAAAGCAGGTGGAAGACATGACGATCTCCACCTCAGCCAACCAGAGGAACCATTGTATTCATTGATAAAATACAAGATTCCTATGAATAGCTGAAAAATACACAAACCAATTAGGCGCACTACAAGGTCCAGCTTCCCAGGAAACAGTCACAGGGACAAGGTACTGTAGATCAGGGCTATTCCATATACCAGAGGTCCTGCAGCTTGCCAAAAAGAAACTGGGAAGATCACAGGAGTTCAAAGACAAACAGATACACTAATGAGGATCCCGTGCTGCTAAAAATGTATAATTTTATTAATGAGGATCCCGCGCTGCCAACAATTTATCATTTTACGAATGAGGATCCCGCGCTGCTATCTGTTTGTCATTTGAATGACTGAGAAGCACTCCGCCCCAACTTGATTTTGTTCCGACAGCAGACAGGAAGTACCCGTGTCACTGCCAAAACAAAGCACTGCATGCTATATGTAGCTGATAATACATACAGTTTATAGAGCGCTGATAGCGGGCACATCAATTAGTAAAAGAAAATAATTTGTTGGGTCAACTTGGTCCAATCGAAAAGTAAAAGCAAACCTGAAATTCAGCTTTAAGCTTCAGTTCAGATATATGCTTTGCAGGAAACGCATTGAAATTGCACTCCGTTCATGCGATCTGCCACTGGTGTCAATGTTAAATTAAAGTAGTTGTAAACCCTATTTAAAAAAAAAAAAAAACCTGCAAGACAAAGGCATAATGAGCTAGTATACATAGCATATTAGCTCATTATGAAATACTTACCTTACATCGAAGCCCCCGCAGCGGTCCTGGTACCCCCCTCCGGTCGGTGACATCTCTCCCGGAGTGTCTTCCAAGTCATCGGCACATGCAGGGGACAGGGGATATCTCCTAAAAACCATGAAGGTTTAGGTAGCTACAGGTAAGCCTTAATATAGGCACCCAAAGCCCCCGGACGGCATCCCCATTTTTTTTTCAGTCAGCACCCAAAGCCACCCCCGGCTTCTAAGGGGCCCGGTGATCCCCAGGCCCCCGGCTGGCATCCGTCATTTTTTTTAAGTTCGTTAGCACCCAAAGCCCCCCCCCCCGACCTTAATTTGCGACAGGGGACCCATGCCTGAAGCTGTGTAAGGTGCCCCAAAATTCCTGATGGTGGGAAGTAGGGTCTACTGTAAATAAAAAAAAAGATAATTGTGCAGCATTACAGCCAAGGATAGCAGAAAATACTGCATTTTACAGGACAGGAACTGCAATCTCCGACTTTTTAAAATATTCATATTAGAAAATTGATAGACGTCTTTATTGTGTACCCATCATAATAAAAACGTACCACTCTCGCGTTCAGTATCATCTCCCAAATCAGAGGTGTAAGCCGACACAAGAATGATTGCATAAACCGGATGCTTTTCAGCAAACCTGTTGAAAATTGATAATGATAATTCATATACTGTAACAGAAAATGTTATTAAATACTTACTGTAATTTTCCTATACTGGTGCCAATCCATGGCAACATACATGTGGTAGTATGCTGCCATGTTGGTGCCAAGAAAATGGAAAATTGCATCAAATACTCTAACTTTCCTTTTCTGGCTCCAATCCATGGCAGCATACTACCACCTGTATTCTGCCAGTATGTAATAAAAACATCTTTGCATATTATTATTTATATATATATATATATATATATATATATATATATATATATATATATATATATATATATATATATATATATATATATATATATATACTGTTATTCTGTACTTGCCAAATATGCTGCAGAAATCTCCCTCCGCTAAGTCTGGCTGCATCCATTTTACAGTATCTCACAAAAGTGTTTTTTTTTTTTTAATATGTTATTATATCTTTTCATGTGACAACACTGAAGAAATGACACTTTGCTACAATGTTGAGTGTACAGCTTGTATAACAGTGTAAATTTCCTGTTCCCTTAAAATAACTCAACACACAGCCATTAATGTCTAAACCGTTGGCAGCAAAAGTGAGTACACCCGTAAGTGAAAATGTCCACATTGGGCCCAAAGTGTCAATATTTTGTGTGGCCACCATTATTTTCCAGCACTGCCTTAACCCTCTTGGGAATGGAGTTCAACAGAGCTTCACAGGTTGCCACTGGACTCCTCTTCTACTTCTCCATGATGACATCACAGAGCTGGTGGATGTTAGGCCGCGTACACACGAGGAGACATGTCCGATGAGACAGGTCCGACGGACCGTTTTCATCGGACATGTCTCCAGGGATATTTTGGTCTGATGTGTGTACACACCATCAGACCAAAATCCCTGCGGACAGAACGCGGTGACGTAGAAGACACCGACGTGCTCAAACGAGGAAATTCAATGCTTCCACGCATGCGTCAAATCAATTTGAAGTATGCGCAGGATTTCGGTCCGATGGTTGGGCGTACTAACCATCGGACATGTCCGACGGACAGGTTTCCAGCGGACAAGTTTCTAAGCATGCTTAGAAACTTTTGTCCGCTGGAAACCTGTCCGCTAGGCCGTACACACGATCGAACATGTCAGCGGAAACTGGTCTGCGGACATGTCTCCTCGTGTGTACGCGGCCTTAGAGTGCTTGCGCTCCTCCACCTTCTGTTTGAGGATGCCCCACAGATGCTCAATAGGATTTAGGTCTGGAGACATGGTTGGCCAGTCCACCACCTTTCCCTCAGCTTCTTTAGTAAGGCAGTGGTTGTCTTGGAGGTGTGTTTGGGGTCGTATGTAGGAATACTGCCCTGTGGCCCAGTCCCTGAGGGGAGGGGGATCATGCTCTGCTTCAGTATGTCACATTACATGTTGGCATTCATGGTTCCCTCAATGACCTGTAGCTCCCCAGTGCCGGCAGCACTCATATAGCTCCAGACCATGACACTCCCACCACCATGCATGACTGTAGGCAAGACACACTTGTCTTTGGTTCCAGCAATCCATGTCCTTAGTCGGCTGGTCTTCAGCAAACTGTTTGCAGGCTTTTTTGTGCATCATCTTAAAAGGATTCCTTCTGGGATGACAGCCATGCAGATTGTATGCAGTGTGTGGCGTATGGTCTGAGCACTGACAGGCTGACCCCACACCCCTTCAACCTCTGCAGCAATGCTGGCAGCACTCATACATCTATTTCCCAAAGACAACCTCTGGATATAACACTGAGCACTCAACTTCTCAACTTCTTTGGTTGACCATGGCGAGGCCTGTTCTGAGTGGAACCTGTCATGTTAAACAGCTGTATGGTCTTGGCCACTGTGCTGCAGCTCAGTTTTAGGGTCTTTGCAATCTTCTTATAGCCTAGGCCAGTGATGGTGAACCTTGGCACCCCAGATGTTTTGGAACTACATTTCCCATGATGCTCATGCATTCTGCAGTATAGTTGAGCATCATTGGAAATGTAGTTCCAAAACATCTGGGGTGCCAAGGTTCGCCATCACTGGCCTAGGCCATCTTTATGTAGAGCAACTCAGAGAGTTCTTTGCCACGAGGTGCCATGTTGAACTTCCAGTAACCAGTATGAGAGAGTGAGAGTGATAACAACAAAGAGAGATGCATGATGTCATAAGCCTAGGCTAATAACCATACAATAGAAAGTGGGTTATATAAGGTATTTACTGGCAGAAAAAAAAATGTTTTACTGTCCAAAGTTAAAACAACAAGGGCAGAAGATTTAACAGATGGAAAGTTGAAAAAATTACTGAAGAGCCGCTTAGTGCTCAACGAGGAAATAATCATGCAGCCAACAGCAGCGGCAGCCCGTCCATACAGGGCGCAGGGGCGCCGTCCCCCTAATCTACATGGCTTCCAATGATTGTTTTTTTTTGAGCAAGCACGTGGCCAAGACCATACACTGCGCCCTGAGCCCACCAGTTGTGTGACAATAGCAAAACTATTTTTGCTTTTGTCTCCCTGATTATCCTCCCAGCCAATCCAGGTTTAGAAAGCAGGTCCTGGAGATCCGATTGGCTGCCAAGGAGAAGAAGGGAGGAAATACAGGGTAAGACGCCATGAAGCCTAGGAAGGAGGAGACGCAGGGTAAAGCTTGCCGCCTGGAGGAAGCCTGTGACCTAGAAGGGGGTAAGTGCAGGGCTAGTGACCGACTGGGAGGTTGACAGCTTATGACACTGGTTGACAGCCTATTCATTTTGAATGGGCTGGCTGATGCAAAATGCCGCAATACACACAAATGCATGTATACAGTTCTCCATACCTCATGGCTGCAGCTGCTCCAGAGCTGTGTCCAATAATTATTGTACTTTTATCACACTGTAGTTCTGATTCCATGAATGGAAGCCATATTGATTCTCGTGCTGTAACTGGGTTGAGAAAAAAAATATATACACATCAAGCTAAAAAAATTAACAGGGATTGGGAAACAGTATCATTTTTATTTTTTATACACAGATCATATATATTTTTTTCCATCCTTGCCTCCACTGTGCCGCTCATTTTGCACAGAGTGGCTGCGATCCTCGATTTCTGGGGTCCCTCGGCAGCTCTCGCAGCTCCTCTCCACATCATCTAACCCCCTTAGGAGAAGCACTCTCCCAGGGGGTTACCTTGTGGGCACGCTTCCAAGTCCAGCATTCGGCAACCATAGACGTCGAATGTAGGACTTGGGCCCTGCCCCCCGCGTCATTGGATTTGATTGAGTCCTGACCTCAATACAATAGAACACTTTTGGGATGCATTAGAGCGGAGAATGTGAGCCAGTGCCTGACCTCACAAATTTGCTTCCCATAGACACTCCTAAACCTTGTGGACAACCTTCCAAGAAGAGCTGAAGCTGCAAAGGGTGGGCCAACTCTACATTGAACCCTACGGACTAAAGCCTCGTACACACGATACAATTGTTGGCCAACCGAGCGTCTGATTTTTGTCAAAAGGGCATGTGCCAGGATCCTATCTTGCATACAGTTACACAATTGTCGTGCCACAAACAAGTACTACGAGGAATTTCAGCTCTTGAGCGCCACCCTTTGGGCACTTTCTGCTAATTTCGTGTTAGATGAGCATTGATTCCGAGCATGCGTGTTTGTACTTTTGACTTTCGGGTGACGGATTTGTGTATTGACCATACGAAAATCACACCTGCAACCGCTGTCCTCTGAAAATTTAGTAGCCTGCCATCCAACATTTATTGGCGGAAAATTGAAAAACAATTGTCTAAAAGGAGCGTACTAATGGTTAGAATTTAGGAACACAGTCTGTCAACAGACAATCCCCTTCCAACAATGGAACCGTGTGTACGAGGCTTTACATGGGATTCCATTAAGTTCATGCGTGTGTAAAGACAGGCGTCTCACTACTCTTGGTATTATAGTGTGCAGTGCACCCAGGATTGGGGCTCTTCAGGCACACAGAAGATGCCTTTTTGACAGCGGACATGTGTAGACCTCTTGGATCTGCTCTAGGGTTGTTCCGATACCACTTTTTTTAAGACCGAGTACAAGTACCGATACTTTTTTTCAAGTACTCGCCAATACTGATTACTGATACTTATATTTAATCTCATGTGACAGTGGCACATGTGTCGGTATTATTATTATTATTATTTTTTTATAAAAAAAAAATTTACAATTACATTTTTTCCAATATATTTTTTTTACAATGCTTTCTTTTTTAAGGAGGGTTGGGGCAGTGTCAGTGTGTTTTCTATTATTATTATTTCCATTTTTTTTATTATTTATTGCAATTTTATTTTATTTTTTATCAGCCCTGTTGGGGGGCTATGGTGAGATATCAGGAGTTTTAACAGACCTCTGACTTCTCCCCTTTGAGACAGGGAACGGGGACTGAGGACGCAGATTCCCCAGTCCCTTTCTCAGCAGCCTCCGCTGCACTGAAAATGAATGGAGAGAAGACAGTGGCTTCTATTCATTCATTAACTGAGACATTGTAATCACAGGAGGTTACGATGTTTCAGTTATGTGAATGGACAGAGTCAGTGATCACTGACTCTGTCCAATCAGAAAACAAAGCAGCCTGGTGGGAGAAGAGAGGGGAGACAGATGCACAGAGGGGAAGAAGAGAGAGGGGGGACAGATGCACGGAGAGGGAGAAGAGAGGGGGGACAGGGGGGGACAGATGCACGGAGGGGGGACAGATGCACTGAGGAGGAAAAGAGAGGGGGGACAGATGCCACGGAGGGGAAGAAGAGAGAGAGGGGGGACAGATGCCACGGAGGGTAAGAAGAGAGAGAGGGGGGACAGATGCCACGGAGGGTAAGAAGAGAGAGAGAGGGGGGGGACAGATGCCACGGAGGGTAAGAAGAGAGAGAGAGGGGGGGGACAGATGCCACGGAGGGTAAGAAGAGAGAGAGAGGGGGGGACAGATGCCACGGAGGGTAAGAAGAGAGAGAGAGAGGGGGGACAGATGCCACGGAGGGTAAGAAGAGAGAGAGAGGGGGGACAGATGCCACGGAGGGTAAGAAGAGAGAGAGAGGGGGGACAGATGCCACGGAGGGTAAGAAGAGAGAGAGGGGGGACAGATGCCACGGAGGGTAAGAAGAGAGAGAGAGGGGGGACAGATGCCACGGAGGGTAAGAAGAGAGAGAGAGGGGGGGACAGATGCCACGGAGGGTAAGAAGAGAGAGAGGGGGGACAGATGCCACGGAGGGGAAGAAGAGAGAGAGGGGGGACAGATGCCACGGAGGGTAAGAAGAGAGAGAGAGGGGGGACAAATGCCACGGAGGGTAAGAAGAGAGAGAGGGGGGACAGATGCCACGGAGGGGAAGAAGAGAGAGAGGGGGGACAGATGCCACGGAGGGGAAGAAGAGAGAGAGGGGGGACAGATGCCACGGAGGGGAAGAAGAGAGAGAGAGAGAGAGGGGGGGGGGACAGATGCCACGGAGGAGAAGAAGAGAGAGAGGGGGGAAAGATGCCATGGAGGGGAAGAAGAGAGAGAGGGGGGACAGATGCCACGGAGGGGAAGAAGAGAGAGGGGGGACAGATGCACGGAGGGGAAGAAGAGAGAGGGGGGACAGATGCGCGGAGGGGGGAGAAGAGAGGGGGGACAGATGCGCGGAGGGGGGTGAAGAGAGGGGGGACCGATGCGCGGAGGGGGGTGAAGAGAGGGGGGACCGATGCACTGAAGAGGAAAGGAGAGGGGGACAGATGCAAGGAGAGGGAGAAGAGAGGGGGGACAGATGCACGGAGAGGGAGAAGAGAGGGGGGACAGATGCACGGAGAGGGAGAAGAGAGGGGGGACAGATGCACGGAGAGGGAGAAGAGAGGGGGGACAGATGCACGGAGAGGGAGAAGAGAGGGGGGACACGGAGAAGCATGGAGGGGGACAGCAGCATGGAGAAGGACACAGCAGAACGGATGGGGACTGGAGTAGGATAGGGGGAAAGAAGCACCGATCACTGCTGAAAGGACCGGCTGTCAGACTTTTAAATCTATACAGGGTGATCAGTGCTGTAACTCTCCCACCATACTGATCACCCTGACTGCCCAGGTATCGGGTGACGCATCAGAGCATTTGGCCAAATACACGTACTCGGCCAAATACACGTTATCGGGACAATCCTAATCTGCTCTAAAGTGTCATGGTAACTCAGCTCTATTCACTATTAGGGATGAGCTCCGGGGGGTTTGCACACTCCAGGTGCAGAGCCCGCCAGTCACCACGCTGTGCTAATCACAGGCAGGGAGACATTTCCCGATCTCTGCAGCTGAGCATCAGGACAATGTCTCCCTGCCTGTGATTAGCGCAGCAGCGTGCAGACTTCCTGGCGGGCTCTGCACGTGGACTGTACGAACACGCCGGAGCTCATCCCTATTTACTATACAGTAAATTACAAAAAAATATACGTTTTCAATCTTTTGTATTCCTTAAAAACAGCACCATGTGATAGAATTTGTTTTTGCAAATGAAATAAAATAGTATACTTACATGGATCAGGCATGTTTTGAAGCAAGCACTTGAAATTTGGAATCTGCAAGATACAGGAATGACAGACATATTAGGTAAAGCCTCTTGCTGTGTTTTACCTCATACTATATACTATAATTAATTTTACCTTTTCTAGTCTCTTTTTTGTCCATCCATACCAGATGCAGGATGCAACATTCCCTCCTCCGTTTCCTGGAACTATCACAGCTTTTACGGGACAATCCATAGACTGGTCTTCAGACATTGTCACATTACACACTACAGCTTGTGGAAATACTACAGGAAATGCATGGCTTAAGAGAGATGCATCATGGGAAATGTAGTTTTTCCTGCAGATATTCAACTGAATGTTTGACGTGATTGTAGCTCTATTAGTGCAATTGTGACAGAGAAAATTGAGTACTGTCCTTGATACTTGGAACTTAAAGAAGGGGAAACACCCCGAAAGCTTGTCCTGAAAAATTGTATATTAGTGCAAATTAAAAACAAGTATGTTTAGAACCCTTACACACGTTTTTCAAGTGCTTTTGCGTTAAAAAAAAAAAGCACCCTGAAAAGTTAACAAAAAATGGATCCAATGGATGCTTTCACACTGGGGTGCGCTGGTGGGGAGGTGAAAAAAACTCCTGCAAGCAGCATCTTTGGAGAGCTAAAAGTAGAGCCTCAAAAATGCCCCTGGCCATTGAAATGAAGGGGAGCGCCTGAAAATATCTTCAAAAGCGCTTTAAAATGGTTCTTGCAGCAGTTTTTTGAGTCCCGTCACCTTTGGAAAAAAAAGCGCACCGCTAATTCGAAAGCGCCGCAAAGTTTTAAAGTGCCTCAGTGTGAAAGGGGTCTTAGAAGTGTGCAAAAAAATAAAGAGCACAAAGCAAAGTTGTGTATTTTTCAGCAACCATCACACACACACACATATATACTGCATGTAACATAATACTAGAAAAGTAGGCTTTTTCATGAGCACATGGTTGGATCAATGTACTAATTCCGCGTACACACGGTGGGAAATCCCGCCAGCAAAAGTCCAATGTGAGCTTTTCGTCAGAAATTTAGACCGTGTGTAGGCTCCATCGGACTTTTTCTGGCGGAATTTCCGCCAGCAAAAGTTTGAGAGCTGGTTCTCAAATGTTTTGACGGAAAAAATTCCTATCCGATCGTTTGTAGCAACTCTGCTCGGAAACAGTTTGATGCATGCTCGGAAGCATTGAACTTCATTTTCTCGGCTTGTCGTAGTGTTGTTAACCACTTAAGCCCCGGACCAATATGCTGCTAAATGACCAAAGGTGTTTTTACAATTCGGCACTGCGTCGCTTTAACAGACAATTGCGCGGTCGTGCGACGTGGCTCCCAAACAAAATTTGCGTCCTTTTCTTCCCACAAATAGAGCTTTCTTTTGATGGTATTTGATTGCCTCTGCGATTTTTATTTTTTGCGCTATAAACAAAAATAGAGCGACATTTTTGAAAAAAAAAACAATATTTTTTACTTTTTGTTATAAAAAAATCGAATAAACTAAATTTTAGTCAAACATTTAGGCCAAAATGTATTCAGCCACATGTCTTTAGTAAAAAAAAATCGCAATATAAAAAAAAAATTGCTACCTAGCGGCAACAGTCACACTAAAACCGATCGCTTAGTGACACTGGCAATAGGGGGTGAAAGGTTTAACTAGGATGGTGATCAAGGGGTTTAACCTTTATTAGGGGGGGGGTACGGGGGCTACCCTGGACCTAACACTAACTGCCTGTCATACTGACACTAAATGCAGTGATCAGTAAATATATGATCACTGCAATCAGTGACACTGTGATAAGGGGCTAAGGGATTGATCAGAAGGGGTTAATGTGCCTATGTGTGTGGTGTCAGTGTGCTGTTGGTGCGACTTACTGTGTGAGTCTTCTCTCCTCTCGCCGGATTGAAAATACCGCCGAGAGGAGAGCTGACATCACTTCCTCTGCCAGTGTTTACATTACAGAGGCAGAGGAAGTGCAGGGCGGGGGCTCTGCTGATTCGCTGGGAGCGATCGTGAGGGGACAGACAGAAACCAACAGCCGTCCCCTCATCCCGGATCGGTCCCACAGGTAAAACGACCACCTACCCGCAAGAACATGTACGCCCATGTGCCTGTACGTGCCATTCTGTGGACGTACATATACATGCGGCGTTCGTTAAGTGGTTAATGTTGTACGTCACCGCGTTCTTTTTGTTGTCGGTAATTTCCGATCGTGTGTACGCGGCATGAGACCTGGTTCACACTGGGGCGACTCCTAGGGTTGCCACCTGTCCAGGATTCACCCGGACAGTTCGGGTTTGGAATCATGTGTCCGGGTTTCAGAAAGCCTGAAACCCGGACACATTATTTAGCCTGGACTATGGCTTGCCAGCAGGGTTTATGGCTGCAGTTGTCTCTTTCACACTGCCTGAGAGAGGGCTCGATCTACATCTATCGCCCCCCCCCACCCCGTCACCTCTGTGTCTGCCCACACTCCAATCTTCAGTACTGTGCCTCAGAAATAGAAAGTTGGGGCTGGAAATTTGAAGTCCAGCAGCCTCAGATACATCTGGATGAGAGGTGTTGACTGCCAGGGGGTGAGTGAGCTCACCATCCATCCCTGTCTGTGAATGTCTCCACCCCTCTCCCTTTTCTCTCCTGCCTCTGATTGAGTACACAAAGGTGAATCAGGGTTCTCAGAGCACCCCCTACATTGGAGTTCCCCTTTACACCAGAGGCCACAGCTTTCCCCCCTTACATCAGAGTCCTCTCCGTACATCAGAGTTCTCAGTGTTCCCCCTTACATCGGAGTTCCCCTCTACACCAGAGGCCACAGTGTTCCCCCTTACATCAGAGTTTTCTCCATACATCAGAGTTCTCAGTGTTCCCCCTTACATCAGAGTCCTCCTGTATATCAGAGTTCCCAGTGTTCCCCCTTAGATCATGGTTTCCAGAGCATCCCTTATGATAGAGCCCCCAGAGTTCCCCTTTACATCAGAGTCTGCAGAGTCCCCCCTTTCAGTAAAAAGGGAACTCTGCGATTTCAGATGTAAAAGGGGAACTCTGAGGACTTTGATGTAAAGGAGAACTGTTGGCGTTAACTTCATATGATCAGAAATGGTGTTTAATAGCAAAATATATGTACAGGGTATACTATAAAAAAAATTGACGTGGGCCGCTAAAGTGTTCGGGTTTGACTTGAAGAAAAGGTGGCAACCCTAGCGACTCCTCAGGCGGCTCAGCCACCTGACGAGTCGCCTCCCATTGAATGCAATTGAAGCGTTCTAATAGGAGCGACGCAAGTCACTCCGACTTAGAAAATGCTCCCTGTACGACTTTGGGGGCGACTCGGGGAGACCTCCATTGACTTCTATACAGAAGTCGTTTGGCAGGTCACCTCTGAAGTCGTCCTCAGGACGACTTGCAGAGCCGCCCCCGGAGTCGAATCGCCCCAGTGTGAACCGACTCTTAGTGTAGCAATATGTTTACATTTACAACGTTTAGCAACTCACGTAGTTGATGATTAAAAGAGACACATCAGATTATCCGACGAGAATTGTGTGATGTCAGGCTTTTGTCGGAAAATCAGACCGTTTGTACGCTCCATCGGTCAGTTGTTGGATTTTCCAACAAACAAATGTGTGATAGCAGGCTTTAAAATTGTCCGTCAACAAATGTGTGATGTCGGATTATCCGATCATGTGTACACAAGTCCTTCGGACAAAACTCCAAAAAAAGTACAAACACGCATGCTCAGAAGCAATGCTCACCATAACACATTAGCAGAAGTTGCCCAAAGGGTGGCGCTAAAGAGCTAAAAAAAACACAACGTTTTGTGTTTGTTGGCTGACAATTCTTTGCAGTTTATATGCAATACAAGTTCCTGGCCAACGCCCTTCAGATAAAAGTCCTGCGCTTTTTCCGATGAAAATCCGATCGTGTTTATGACGCTTTAGTATGCAGGCATCCGGGGGAAAGCTTTCCACATAGACTGTTGTCCTCACTGCTGTCAGTCTGTAATCGTGCCCGGGAAGACTACTCTGCAGTAGAGAGATACGAAAGTGAGGCTTGAAGCGCTCATGGAGCGCAGAGTGGAAAGGATGACGTTGATGGCGGTGAGGAGGATGGTCTATCTATGTGGACAGCTTTACCCTGGATGCCTACGTACTTAGATGTGCCTCTTTTAATCATCAACTATGTGAGTTGCTAAATGTTGTAACTTCATTAAGTGCCGGTTCACACAGGGGCAACACGACTCTGGGCGCGACTTTGCAAGGCGACTTCAGCGCGACTTACAACGCGCCTCCAGGACAGGCAGCTTTGCCAGTGGCCAATCAAACAATAATCAGCTCTGTGGGAGGGAGGGGTTTGCCTGAGAAAACTATTTCTCTTCCTGTAAAGTTGCTTCAGTTTAGATTTTGGAGACGACTTCCATTGAAATCAATGGGTACAAGTTGCTTACAAGTCGCCTTGAAGTAGTACAATAACCTGTTCTGAAGTCGGAGTGACTTCAGTAATGTACATTAAGACGGCTTTCATTCACTTCCATGTAATTTGTAATGTCGTGCGACTTGGGGCGACACAAGTTGCCCCCCAGGTCGCTGTAGTGTGAACCGGCTCTAAATGTAACCATATTGTTACACTTAGACGCACCTCTCTTCTCTTTTATACTTTGTAGTGCCTGCTGGATTCTGCTTTATGCATTCCCTATTGACACTTTTTTTTATGTATTTGGATGTCACAAAAATGTTAAATGTTTTTGGAATGTGCACACATATATTGTCATTTTATATGTATTGATGGTAATAGCAAGCGCCGTCTAGCACTTTTATTGTTTTAAATAAATATATAAATCCTATTTATAAAGAAATTATAATATTAGTATAGTAATATTATAGAGAAATGAATATATAACGCCTATTTATAGAGAAGGACTTTATTTTATTATTGTGTTCCCTCAGGCTGGGACCTGCAACGTCACAGAAACTCAACATGACTAGAAACCGGCTGGACCGGTGTCTTCCCTGAGGGGCGGAAACTATCAGAGCGTCAGACGTGGAAAGTGACGTGGGGGAATCATGGCCGGCGTTCGCTTTCATTGGCTGGAGGGAACGACGTGGCTGGGTGGGAAGGCCGGCCTCTTTTCGTTGACGTAACGTGGTGTAACCGGCCTATTGCTGAGCTGTACTTGTGTGGACCGGAATTTACACCCGGATACCGAGAGCTGAGGTGTGGGAGAGCCGGGCACCGAGAGAGAGGTGAGAGGAAGAGCTGGGGAGAGGCTGTGTACAGTGTGTGTATATATATATATATATATATATATATATATATATATATATATATATATATTACTGTAGCGGGAGGCTGTATGTGTATACAATGTGTGCATATATCTATCACTGTAGGGGGAGTCTGTGTACAGAGTGTGTATATATATATATATATATATATATATATATATATATATATATAAAATTTTCTCTTTTACTGTAGGGGGAGGCTGTGTACAGTGTATATAGTACTATGAGGGAGAGAGTCGGTGTTGAGGGTGTGTAGAGTACTATGGGGGGGGGGGGGCTGAATGAGAGAGAGATATATATATACACATATCTGTACACACCACTAAGCTGTGTGGGGTTTCCTGATAGGATTTCCATGGAATAGATTGTGCTCACACTGCTGATTGATTGGTGGATCTATAAGGAGATTGTAGAGGGATGGTATAATCGGGGTGTCCGGCTCTATGCTGACCATACAATGGTAGAAATGTTTCCTTCAATATTCTAATAGTTTATCCCTTGATGAGCGTTTGCTCAGCTCCCCTGAATGCCAGAACTCCGGCAGGGAAAGCTGCCTAAATAACGCACCTAAAGCCGCGTATCGCACACATGTTTATGGATTTTCATTGGCCAGAATAATTCTAGGCATTCGACCGAACCTGGATTCACATATGTGAAATGCTCGGTTCACATTAGTGCGATATTGCTTGTGATTTGCACCGCACTGCAGTGCAAATCTCATGTGATGTCCATGCAATGCGATTTCAGCCATACAGAAAGTATTCGGACCAAACATGCACAGGACCCTTTTTTTGGTCCGCACCAGAATCAGATGGATGTTCACACCTATGTGATCCGATTCATGTCCGAACTGTCAGTTCGCAGTGCGTTATGCAAGCTAAAGTGGGGGTGTCGTTAATGTTGTATGCCACTCCCCAACAGTATGCATATGGCAGTGTGAACTGCCGTACGATGCTGGAATCCGCAGGGTTCCCGCATCATACTATTGTGAACCCGGCCTAATGCATGATTACAGCGCTGGTTCCCGCATCGCGTTTCTCTCTGCCCTCTGTGAACCTCTGCGAGTGTCTATACATTGTTAATGACTCCCCAGATTGGGTCACAGATCGCAGTGCAAACTGTGAATGGCGCACATGTATCATATCGCATGGGTGAGAACAACCAATGCGATACAATTCTAGTCCGGGGGGGGGGGGAAGAAAAGTCCTGCACTGTTTTCATGCGAATCCAATGCGAGTTCAGCCATACAACTGTATAGCTGAACTCGCACTGCACAGACATCGCATGTGATTGTGCGGGTACAAATCGCATGCAATGTCTGAGATTGCATGTATGTGAGTGACCGCTAAACACGCCCCAGTGTTTTAAGCTGCTTGAGCCCCAGTTCACACTGATGCGGAGCAACCCTAAAGCTGTACATGGTGAAAATTTGCTTTGCAGTTATTAGTCTTATTATTTTTTGACAATGCAAGTTCTGTTTATCATGTGCGGTTTTCATGCAATTTTGTAAAAGGAAAATCGAAGGCCTGTAAATGTGACGTGTGTGTGTTTTTTTTTTTTTTAAGTGTGATCAAATTGATGTTAATTTTTGATCACGCAGATAAGATTAAAAAGAGTAGAGTTTTTTTTCAAACTTATTTTGGAACAACGTATGTGGTATCTGTTTGGGAAAAGTCTGTTTATTAATGAAATCAGATGTTCAAACAAAATCTTTAAGTTCCTGAATGAAATTTGTCAAGTCTCTGAATGTAATGGGATTTCTTTTTTTGTACAAACGTGTTAGGCCTCTTACACACATCAGTTTTTCTTCAGGTTTTTCTTTTCAGTTTACCAAAACCATGTAGTACAAGGGCCTGCCTGATTGCATACAAATTGAGACTCTTGAGGTTTGACCTCCATATTAGATGGATTTGGTAAACTGAAAAGAAAAACCTGAAGAAAAACTGATCTGTGTGTAAGAGGCCTTAAAGTCTACTAGTGTATGGCCGACTTTAGTATAAGTCCTCCCCAGAGGAGCTCGATTTAGATAGAGATCTGGTGAATTTGGAGGGAAATCCAAAGTAAGGCCGAGTTCACACTAGCTGTGGCTCTCAGCGGGGGGTCCGGTATGTCCCCGTTCTCCATTTTCAGGACTGATTCAATTTTTGCCTGAATTTCGGACCTGAAACAGAGCTAAAGCTGTACAGGACTCTTTTTTTTTAATTTTTTTTTTTTGTGCGAGAGGCGGCCACACCAGAGCTGTGGTCCAGTTCTGATGCTTGCATGCCCATTTTAGGCGTCTTTAGCTAAACAAACAAAACAAACTGCAATGTACTTTGTCTTATGACACCTTTCTTTTGGAACCAGCTTTAAAGGGGTTGTAAAGGTCCTTTTTTTTTTCCCCCTAAATAGCTTTCTTTTACCTTAGTGCAGTCCTCCTTCACTTACCTCATCCTTCCATTTTGCTTTTAAATGTCCTTATTTCTTCTGAGAAATCCTCACTTCCTGTTCTTCTGTCTGTAACTCCACACAGTAATGTGAGGCTTTCTCCCTGGTGTGGAGTGTTGTGCTCATGCCCTCCCTTGGACTACAGGAGAGTCAGGAGACGCCCACCAACACACAGCTCCTTTCTCTATCTGCAACGTAGAGAGCATCCTGACTCTCCTGTAGGCCAAGGGAGGGGGCGAGCACCACACTCCACACCAGGGAAAGAGCCTCGCAATACTGTGCGGAGTTACGGACAGAAAAACAGGAAGTGAGGATTTCTCAGAAGAAATAAGGACATTTCTAAGCAAACTGGAAGGGTGAGGTAAGTGAAGGAGGACTGCACTAAGGTAAAGGAAGCTATTTAGGAAAAAAAATTACCTTTACACCCCCTTTAACTTTTTCAGCAGTTCGAGTTACAGTAGCTCTTCTATTGGATTGGACTACACAGGCCAGCATTTGCTCCTCACATGCCTCAATGAGCCTTGGCCACCTGTGACCCTGTCACCAGTGTTCCTTCCTTGGACCACTTTCGGTGGGTCCTGACTCCTGACCACTGAAGAACGGGCACATCCCACAAAAGCTGCAGTTTTGGATCTGCTTGCACCCAGCTGTCTAGCCATTACAATTTGGCCCTTGTCAAAGTACTCAAATCCTTGCACTCGCCCATTTTCCTGCTTTCAACACATCAACTAAAAGGACATGTTCACGTGGTGCCTAATGTATCCCACCCACTTCCAGGGGCCATTGTAATGAGCAAATCAATGTAATTTCCCATGTTAACCACATGTCAGCGAGGTGGGTTATGAATAAATGAATGCGCGCCAAGATCATTGGTTCCCCACTGGCATCTACTGAATAGTCTGAGTATCAATCGGCGGCCTTTTGTCTATTGTTATGTTTGCTCAGTATTCTCTTTATCTTGCTCGTTATTTATGTGTCTCCTGTGTAGGAATGCTGAACACAACTACATTGTTATTGTATTAGGCTAATTGTAAACGTTGTGGAAGTGCAAATAAGAGTATTTTGGTTGATTTAATTAGCCCTACAGGTGTAATGTGTACAGAAACTCAAATCCTGATAGTGTTTGTGTAACAAAGGGCTGCAAGACAACAAAGACTTATGTAAATTAGACTTGAATAGAAATCTGAGGTTCCGCCATTTTTTTTTTTTAAAAAGCCAGCATCTACAAATACTGCGACTGCTGACCTTTTAAAAAATGGACACTTACCTGTCCTGTGCGCCCGCGATTCCGTCAGCCGAAGAACCTATTTAGAAAACAAAAAAAAAAAGGAACCTTTACAACCCCTTTAAGTTGACTCCTCCAATGATTAGAGAAACAAACAAATGCACTTTAATTGGACATTTTCAAGCAAAATTCTGATAGTGTATGGACAGCTTCAGTATTTCTCTGACACAGAGGTCAGCAATGGCCGCCTCCATACTTCCCCACTTCTGCTTTCCTTTCAAGTGTCAGAATACTGCTAGTGGAATATTTCTTACCTGAATGCATTAAAGGGACTGTAAACGTTTGTTTTTTATTTTCTAAATGGATTCTTTTAAGCTAGTGCATTGTTGGTTCACTTACCTTTTCCTTCAATTTCCCTTCTAAATGTTTTTCTTTATTTTCTTTGTCTGAATTTCTCACTTCCTGTTCCTGTTCAGTAAGCTGTTCTGGCTGACTAAACACTGCATGGATGATGGTGTGAAGTTTACTGAGGAGAAACAGGAAGTGAAAGATTCAGACAGGGAAAAAAAACATTTAGAAGGGAAATGGAAGGAAAAGGTAAGTGAATCAACAATTACTAGATTAAAGGAACCTATTTAGAAAATAAAAACAAACCTTTACAACCCTTTTTAAGGTTAAAAATGCTTAGACTTTAGAACCACTTTAAGCTTGTGCAAAAGATTACCTTTGGCCTTTTGATACTCTCTTGTACTTGTTCTAGTGACGTCATTATCAGTCCCTGTTCTGCCACAGAAGCAGTTTTGTGAAGATACAAAGTACATGTACTTCCTCTCTGTGGACCACACAGTTATTTCAGACACTTTCTTCATGTATGTAACGGGCCAGCTTTGCCTGAAATGTATGTGTCTGAGCATTGTACAACGCCTCCATACATCTTCAGGCTCACACTTTTAGGAGAAAGGAATTGATCGGCCAGGTTAGATTTTTCTAACTAATTGTTCTTTTTGCAGATGTCTTAACCTCGAAATATGGCTGGTTCAGCAGAGTGGCTGAATTTCGACCAGTGTGTGGCCATCCCTGTTTGACAGAAGTTGATCAATAGATCCACCTTTTATCAAAAGGACAATCTGGCAATAGCTTTCCAATCGATGGCTGTAGCCACTAATTGGTGTATTCTGACAGCGCCGAGCCCTGCTGTCTTAAAATAATGTCCAGGCGGGGAGATTCCTCCTCGTATGTGCAGATGGCGGAATCTGTTTTTTATTTTATTTTTAATAACAAACATGTCATACTTGCCTCCACTGGTCCTCATCTTCTGGGGTCCCTTAGCGGCGCTGCTGCCTCCACTCTGCATCGAGTGTCCACGTTGGAGAAGCACGTGTGGTTGCACTCCCAAGTCTTGCATCTGTGTCCATTTACACAGAATGGAGGGCTAGGCCGCATCTATGGATTTGATAGCAGCGGGAGCCAATGGCTGCACTGCTATCAATCTATTCAATCGGCACATGAGACACCAGCTAGAGATAGTGTGCTCGTTCCCAGAAGGAGGATAACAGCGTTCAGGTAAGTAAAACGGAGGGGGGGGGGATGCATTAAGGTGAAAAAACATGAGGATTTACAGCCCCTTAAACACCCCTGCTTTTCAGCATTTGGGGTTTTCAGTTTGAATCCCAGACAGGACACTATGAATGGAGTTTACAGCAATATAGATACCTGTGATAAATATATGGGTATTATGCTACTAGTGAGGCGGTTATAAAATACATGTGCAAAGCCCACATTCTTAAAGCATTTTGATTGTAATCAGTCATGTCACTGGGTACAAAATACTCCTGGTATACAAGGGGTTAAATCGCTTGCTAATTTTGTCTTTGTTTTGCAGCACCCTTGAGTTCCCATGGCGACCTATCTGGAATTTATTCAGCAGAATGAAGAGCGAGATGGAGTACGGTTCAGCTGGAATGTATGGCCCTCTAGTCGGCTGGAAGCTACAAGGATGGTTGTACCTTTAGGATGCCTCTTTACTCCACTTAAAGAGCGCCCAGATCTGCCCCCTGTTCAATATGAACCGGTTCTCTGCACAAGACCTACCTGCAAGGCAGTTCTCAATCCACTTTGGTAAGAAATCTCCCATAAATAGCAACTTGAGTGTTATGAAGAAGTGGACTCTGCATTTTCTACTAGCAGGGATAAAGTACTGTTAAACATACCAATAAATAATTTTGTATATTTTTGCAAGTTCTAGTTATGCACAGACTGTGAGTGGTCACAGTAGGTACGTTTTACTACAGACACACTGGCTAAGGCCCCTTTCACACAGGCTGTCTGATTATGTCCATCGGTCAGTTTTTTAGGCGGACCTGATCGGACCATCCATTCCCCTCCTATGCAGCACCAGATGTCAGTGGTAAAATATCCTCTGATCCTGTCCTCCAAATCCTGACGGATGGTGGTCCTATTTTCCATCCATCCATCGGATCAGATGAAAACAGGCGTTCTGTTTTCATCTGATATCCCCATAGAGGAGAGCAGGACTCTGTCCATATTGAGTGGAGACAGACCTGTCATCCACCTGCTCTGATTCCCGCTGAGCATGCAGAGTCATCGCACGTATCCGCCCGTGTAAAAGATGCCTAATAGAACTTCTGACCATTGACTTTCTAGTGGCCAAAATGCAGTTTTCTCTTAAACCACTTTTTTTTTTTTTTTGTGAATGAATATTCTATTCAACCCAGAGAGCAAATAGCCTGATATTTGCTTTTGCCCCTATAATCCCACAGAACAAATGCACACCAGCAGTAATTGCAAAGCTTATTGGGCCAGGTCCAAGAAATTTCGGACAAATGTAAAAGTATATTTTTAAAGTAGCATGTAGTGTTATTAAATATTTTAGATATTCAAGAAATCTCTACTTTTGTTTAGTATTGTTGATTATGTATTACAGTAGATAAAAACCTAATTACATAATGCCATTTTACTTGTTCTAATGACACTAAAATGATGTGTCTGGTACAAAGCGTGGCAAAGATATTTACTTTAAAAAAAAAAAACGCAATTATGGTAAACTAAGGGTCAATAAGGGGTCAAATGTAAAAAGTTCATTAGGTTGCATTAACTGACCTCATACTATCTACAGATCAAAGCTCACCCCTTTACACAAGGGTGAACCCAGTGTAATCAGACATCGCATTGCTGTGCAGATCCCATGCAATGTCTGTGTGATGCGAATTCAGCCAAACAAACTGTATAGCTGAAATTGCATCATATTTACACCAAAATGGTGCAGGACCCTCTTTTTGGGTCTGTACTGGAATCGGATCACATGGGTGTTCACACGTATGCGATCTGATTCCTGCACCATTTGATAGTTGGCACTGCAAACTAATTTGGGCGTGTCATTAACTTTACAGTGACACCCCCAGCGGTTTACAGATGTCGGAGTGAACCAGTGTGCGATGCGGGAACCGGCACTGATTTGCAGGGTTTCACACATCGCACCAGTGTGAACCGGGACTAAGTTAGCAGATGAATGAATCTGACTAATTGCAAAAGTAACAATGTTGCTTTGTGTCTCTTTTCTGAGTCTGAGCATTGTTAAAGCGGAGTTCCACCCAAAAATGGAACTTCCGCTTATCCCACTCCTCACCCCCTTACATGCCACATTTGGCATGTAATTTTTTTTGGGGAGGGGGGCTTCACTTCCTCCTCCCGCCATGGGGGCTGGTTAGGCGATTAAGCTTAATCACCTACAGCAGCCCATCCCTGTAGGCGATCGCCTGGGACACATGACAGGTCCCATGCGATCGCCTGTCCAATCAGTGGCGAGCCGCGCGCTTACGCAGTGCTGCTCGCGCATGTGCAGTGGATGCCTGGCCATGAAGCCGAAGGCTGTCACGGCCGGGTGCCCACAGTTACGATGAGGACGCCGGCTGGGGAGGGGGGAGAGGAGCGGAGCCCCGGCCGGCGCGTCGCGTCGCTGGAACACTGGAGCAGGTAAGTGATTGTTTATTAAAAGCCAGCAGCTACACTTTTTGTAGCTTCTGACTTTTAATAAACATAAAACGAGGCTGGAACACCCCTTAATATACATGGCATCAGTTGGTCCATTTTTTTTTTGATAGCAGCAGCTGTCATTTTGCTAAGTGGGAATTGCCGGCAAGTGCGAGGGGAAACAGCAATTGGGGCAAAATGACAGCATATTACAGTGGCTATAACTGCCTAACTGCTGTTAGCATGAACCTGTGTGTGTTTTTATTTTTTATTTTTTTTCTGGCCCATGCTGGGTAGGCAATGGTTTGGTCTGTAAGGGCACTTATTTTAAAACCGCGAAAAAAAAAAAGTTATACTTGCCTGGCCTGTGCAATGGTTTTGCACAGAGCAGCACCGATCCTCCTCTTCTCGGGTCCCACACCGGTGCTCTGTGCCCCCAACTCCTACCAAGTGCCTCTAGTGGCATTCTATGGTGGTATTCGTGCATGCTCACCCCCTGAGCCCTGCTCTGTGTACATAAGATAGAGTGCATCTTAGCCCCGCCCCCTGCTTTCCTTCCTTACTGGCTGAGATTGACAGCAGTGGGAGCCAATGCTTCTGCTGCTGAATCTCAGCCAATGAGGAATGAGAGACTTGGAGGAGCCTCAGCTCTTGTGCACATTGCTGGATTGAGATCTGGCTTAAAGGGGTTGTAAACCCTCAAGGTTTTTCACCCTAATGCATTTTATTTTCAGCCCTGAAATCGGACATACAATTGGTGAACCAGCACGCACCTGACCCCTGCTGTGAGCCACACGCTGCTAATATGTGAACAGAGCCACAAGGTTTTTTACCTTCATGCAAAAACCTTCAGCCTTTACAACCACTTTAACACCGCCCCTCCCTGCAACAGCTTATACATTCTTTACCTTAGCAGCCAATTGCCAAGCACTAGTGCTTGCACACAAAGGAAAGCAGACTATAACTTCTGCTCCAGGGGCTGACATATAGGCCAACCTATTGCTTTTTTTCTGTATGGACAAAGGGCAGATTCACTTTAAACCGAGAAATAAATGAACTGAGTCATATGCAGAGCCACCTTTTTAATGGTTTATCAACCAATATCTAAATTAATATTTAATACAGTAATAATATTATGGTAGAATCGATCATTTGAGGGGTGAAAGTTACAATAAAAAAAAAACTTTTAAGGTCAACGCTGCAATTAGGCACAGTTCACACTGGGGTGACCTGTCGAGCAACTTGGCTGACTGACAAGTCGTGCTCCATTCAGAGCGACTCAGAAAAAGGTTCCTGTACTACTTGGGGGCAACTTCAGTGTTGAACGACTAAAGCTGCCCCAGTGTGAACTGAGACTCAAAGTTCAAAATATATTATATTTGCAATATAGTAAACCTTTTTTAAATTGCTGTTATTTTTTTGTTTTTTTTAGTCAAATTGACTACAGAGCCAAGCTGTGGGCTTGTAACTTCTGCTTTCAGAGAAATCAGGTAAGTTGCTTTAGGATTTTTTACTATTAACATTCTACATGTTAAGGAGGATTGGTGATTTGTACAATTTTTATTTTTTTTGGTTCAAAATGGTTACAAATATTTAATTGAAATTTGAGTAATGTATTTTGAGTACCGAAACAATAGCCAAACATTAATGAGACCTTGACATTTGGACCACAGAAAGGCTGAGCACACCCGGTTTACCTGATATTTTAAAATGCTTCTGTCTTCCCACTAAGTACTAAAGGGGGTTCGGATGTCTGTATCCTGTACTACATGCGGCTAGCTAGTGAACTCTAAAAAGTCTGAACCCTGGTTGTGTATGCATGTTCTGGATCAATGACCATGCATTATTGATGCCATTGATGAGGATGACAACCCTAAGGCTAGGTTCACACTGATGCGGCTCTGCAAACCACCCCCACATCTGCAATACAGAGTTCAGTATTTTGCTGCGCGTTGGGTGGCAGGCCAGATATCGTAGACTTGGGTTGCCCTCCTCCCAGCACTGCCATTGACCAAATGCGCAGCTACGCATAGTGGCCGATAGGGGCACTATCCCTTGAAGGGAGGAGATGTGTGACGGTTGGAGCAGGTTCCTCTGTCACAGCACCAAGTGCCGGCTGATGTTCCCCCGATCAATAGAGGATCAAATGTGTTTCGTTGCCCCCCACCTAGAGACTCTTCATTAGAGAACTACAATCCCTAAACCCGAGTGTTTTTTTTTTTTCTCCTCTGGTCATAGGAGTGCAATTCATTTTGCACTCCTGTGACCCATTTTCAGTGGAAGTCCGCTCTCCGCTGACGTCACTGCCATCAGTCAAGGCAGCGCGACATCCTGGATCTGCCAGCTGCCACGATTGGGAGGAGATGTGTGACGGTTGGAGCAGGTTCCTCTGTCACAGCACCAAGTGCCGGCTGATGTTCCCCCGATCAATAGAGGATCAAATGTGTTTCGTTGCCCCCCACCTAGAGACTCTTCATTAGAGAACTACAATCCCTAAACCCGAGTGTTTTTTTTTTTTCTCCTCTGGTCATAGGAGTGCAATTCATTTTGCACTCCTGTGACCCGTTTTCAGTGGAAGTCCGCTCTCCGCTGACGTCACTGCCATCAGTCAAGGCAGCGCGACATCCTGGATCTGCCAGCTGCCTCGATTGATGTCAGTCTCAGTGAGACATTGAGACTGTTGCTCCCCCACCCCTCCACAGCTGATCTATTCAATGAGCCTGTAGGATCGGAGCAGGAGAGATGCTGTCCGAAAGGCAGCATCTCTCTGGTCAGCAAGGGGAGAGAACTGAGCCATCGGTGGTGCTCAGTGCAGAGACGCTGGGGGACAGCTGCAGCAGCCTCAGTCTGATGCTTCCTCCACCTAGGTAAGTATGAATAAAAAGAAAAACATGCTTATCTTTTAACTGACAAACTTGCCCACCTAAACACATTTTACATTTATTTTTATGCACATTTTAGACCATTTAAATGATTTAGCGTCAAAATATCCTCAACATCTTGGTTTTATATTCTCCTTTCAGTTTCCTCCCACATATGCTGGAATATCAGAAGTGAATCAGCCTGCAGAGCTTATGGCTCAATTCTCCACCATTGAATACATTGTTCAGGTATATTTCTGCTCAAACAAAATCTAACATTTATTTTTTGTGAACTGTTTTTGCCGATCTTTTCCTGTAAATTCTAATTGCCAGGCGGTTATAATTCAGCCACTTCAAAGCTTTCAGTCACTTGCTGAGAACAAATATGTAGATCAGTCTTTTGCACTTCACTTGCTGCATACTTGCTTCAGGTCAGTGACTCAAAGCATTGAGGATAAGAGGTAACGGCTTGAAAACATGCATTTGCAGCAGTGGCATCCTACTTATTTTTCTGATGACTAATTTCCATTTATAAATGACTTAAGTGGTTAAGGTGGAAGTCCAACCAAAACCTTTTTGTTTGTTTTGGATAGAATGCTGTCTCGGTTCTGGACATTTCTCTGTTTTTAAAGCGATTAGCTTTTCAGAGGCAGGCAGAATATGCATGACAAATGACAAGATTGGAGCAATACAAATTTTTTAAGATTTGTACTATTGCTTAGAAACGGTTTAGACATTTTTTTTTTTCCAGTAAGCATACTAGAAGATATTTTTAAGTACTGCCTGGAAGTCCATGTTTGTTTTGAGCTGACTGAATTAAAAAAAATGAACAAATACTGCATATTTTGTCTTCAAAACATCCTGCCCTATGTAACATCCATAAAATACTAGACTTTTTTTTTTTTTAATCGACTATCCTACATGTTGTTTTAGTTGTTGAAATAGTATCTGGACTTTTCCTTGTAATTGCAGAGAGGCCCCCAGACCCCCCTAATATTCCTGTATGTCGTGGATACTTGTTTGGAGGAAGAGGATTTGCAGGCCCTCAAGGAGTCACTACAGATGTCCCTCAGTCTCTTGCCACCAGACGCTTTGGTTGGACTGATCACTTTTGGCAGAATGGTCCAAGTACATGAACTGAACTGTGATGGGATCTCTAAAAGCTATGTTTTCCGAGGGACCAAAGATCTCACTGCAAAGCAAATACAGGTAGGAGCTGTTGTTGTAAAGCGGGTTCTAAATTTAAAGTCATTAAGTTACCCAGAAGGGATAAAGGCGAAATAAGTGTTCCCCTGGGCCTTCTGATTATGACTGCCAACTTGGATTTCAGCTTATGTAGGCAACACGTCAAAGAACAGTATTGTGCAGAGAGTTGTTGCCTTCAGTCAGATATCAGTTTTCATAAGTTTGTAATTGTCAAACTAAAATGTGATTGTTTGTTTGCTGTGTTTTAGTGCAGTACTCTTTGACTTGTGAGATAACCAGCTGTACATTTTAAAGAGACCCTGTCGCCGCATCCTGCATTTTAACATCAATCTTCCCTAAGATTATATGTGTATTTAGAATATTTTAGGCATTTCCTTCTATCTTTGTTTATTGATCTGTAAAAGTACATGAACATAAAAATAGTAACAATGAGTACCCTGGAGTCCTCTGATTAGATATATGCAGGATAAAAAGAATAATTTAAGGAACTCCAGGGAATTTTTTCCACACTGAACGGCTATACTATTCTGATCCTTCCTCAATCCTACAGAGAACGGCTCTCTCCCATGTCCAGCGGTGGACTGTTCCTGCCATCCTCACGTTCAGAGCCAGTCTATGGGCGTGATTACAACTGGAACAGTCCATGCACATGACCGCTAGTGGGCAGGAGCGGCAGAGATGAGTCTTGCACTCAGAGGATTGGCGGATTAGGTAAGTATAGCTATGCTCTTTTTGACCATAGACAAAAACTAGCAGTTAAAGTGGATGTAAACCCACTCTTATCCTTTCTAAACTGCCATAGTGCTGATCTATAAGTAAATACATGCCTCCTGCATGTATCCTTGCCTGTCAAATGTCTCCCCTCTGTCTGTTATAAGAACTGAAAAACTGCAGATTCTGTGGGTGGATCTGGTGTCTGGAGCTCGGTGGGTGGAGTCGTGATGTCAGTAGACTCCCTGCCCTCCTCTACACTCCCCTTGTCAACATGCATTTTTTTCCTATGTATCCCTTACTAAATTCTGCTATGATCATTAACATCCAGTCAAAATCCAGAAAATAACCACATGACTTCAGAAAAGGAGTGGGGGTGGGAATTCAAAAATAATGCCTGTCTCCAGTCTAGTGCATTAGATATGTAAATAACCTGTCACTCACAGCAAGGGGGCGGAACGGACTAAGGTTTTTCTCTAAGTCCATTTTATTTCACTGAACAATAAGAGGATTACTCGGAGCTGGATTAACTCTGTGTGGCAAGACTGGGCACAGATGATAGGAAATCTTATACTCTACATTGTGACATAAAAAAGGGATTTACATTCTTGGGTTTACCTCCAGTTTTTCTTCAAATAAACACGTTGATAGTCGCTTGTGAGTCCTTATTGCATGTTTTTTTTTTTTTTTCTTGTATTATATGGCATAAAGCTAGGGTTAGACACCGTTGCACCAAATTTTGTGGGGTCTTCTTTTTTTTTTTTATACATAATTTTTCGTATGGGATTAATTAAGCTTATGGTAGAAGATGGATTAATTTAATGACTATGGCTCTCATGTATATATTTAGGATGGCTATGGCTTTGAGGGCCAGTATAAGCCTCTCTTGTTGAGGAAGACTGCTGCTGAATGCCACCATCCTGGGTATCACACCAACAGATGCAGAGCTGCCATTTAATAAAACAAAAAGGCTATATAGAGAGGTGAGGATCTGGACCAGCACACACAGTAAGGCTCCTTGCACACGGAGAGGACCGTTTTTGATCCGCCCCGTGTGTGTCCGTCGGCTCAGCGGGGATCATCCGTAAATCCCTGCTGAGCTGTCGCAGTGCAGAGACCGCCCTGTCTCTCCTCCGCTCTCCCCTATAGGGAATCGGATGAATACGATCCTTCAGATGGAACAAAAATATGGTTTTCTTCCGTCCGAAAAAACGGATCTTTGCGGACGTTAGCGGATGCATCATCCGCCAACGGACGCGATCCCATAGGGATGCATTACAAGTCCGTAAACTGACTTGTAAAAAACGGATGAACGGTTCGTGCGTATGAAAGGACCCTAATTAATCACTCCCAGAGAAGAGAGGGATTTTACATGCACATAGGGAGGGTGCTGTGCTAAGGAATTGACTGTTTCTGGAAGGGTAAAATGTTGTAAGCAGGCTTTTAAAATGCTTTTTTTTTTCTCTGTGCCTTTTTTGCCTGCACATTTTTTACGTTGGTGCCAGACTCTTTTTTTCCGTTGTTCTGGCTGTACTGGAGCTAAATTACACATAAGGCTGTTGTAAATAGAATTTTTTTTTTTTTTAATGTGTATAGCTTAAATTATTACATTGAGGGCTGTATTCTGTGTCATTAGCGATCAAAGGGAATGACATTTTTGGTGTGTTTGATCATTTTTGCAGATAAAACACTGATATGTGCAACTTCCTTTTGCTAGTATTGGGGAATGTTCTATACGCTATAGTAGCCGCTAACAATTACAAGTGAATCCAGCAGGCTGGTTGTACCCATATTGAACGGTCAACTTGGTACATTCAGCCTGCACACACGCGGTTCAAATCTTGGTTGGTTCCTGTTGAACAGTCTATGCTGGCCTAAGTCTACTTTTTTCCTTGCATCAGAACTTGCTTTTGGAGGATGTTTGATGTACAAAGCTACATGTCAAAAACAGCTTATGTTAAACTTGTACAATTTTAATCTAACATTGTCTAAGTGGCATTTGGTACCTTGTGTAAAGTCCCTATAAATATAAAAGGGTTTTGCGCAAAAACGAAACCGTAACAAATAAAAAGTGACAGTGATAAGTAATGGTCAATCAGTAATGATAAACATGCTGATCAAAAAATAGAAATAAATATATAAAATCATTAGTGATAATAAGCGTCCTGTGTATAATATTGCAGTAAAACTGCCAGAGAGGAGAACAAAACGAGGCTAAAAATCCATTGGGAGAAATTGTATGAAGATGGCAATGGAGGGTTTGATCACATCCATAAAAAGGCTCTCGGAACTCTCACCTCAATATCGGGTGTCAAAAGCATCCAGGGTCTCTTTGCATCATACACCTCCTCACAGCTACGGATCTTCCCACCTGCCACACTTCACTGGTGCTTCTCCAGCTGTCTATAGCCTTCCCTCTGTTGTGCTGGTTTACTCAGTACACACCACCTCGATTTATCCCTAATAAAGCTCCATTCAGGGGGGGGGGGGCCTCCAATGGTGTAGTATGTAAAAGCAGGGGGACGTTTATTAAAGAATAACCTGCACTTCAAAGGAAAAAACAAGTACAATAATTAAAACGTCCTATTTATTGATCAGCATGTTTATCATTACTGATTGACCATTACTTATCACTGTCACTTTTTATTTGTCGTTTTAGTTTTTGCGCAAAACACTTTCTTTATATTTCACTTGTGTGTATTGTAAACACTATTAGGTTTTGCGGCACTTACGCTATTGTTTATACATTTATTTACTCACAGTAGCGCGAAGGGCACTTGATAATAAGTACCTATAAATGTACGTGTTTTATATATGAAGAATGACTGACTGTTTTGCAGTGAAATTAATACTGTATCTGGGTTTTTACAACAATTTTAGGATATGCTGGGACTTTCAAAGCCAGCTGCTCCAGCACAGCAAGGAAGACCAATGCAGCCTCAGGAACAGTCCTTCATGTCCAGCAGGTAAGTTTCCACCATTGTACACTTCTTGTATATTTATTTTGCTTCAAACACAAAAACGGCCTGTTCTAGTGATTTTCTCAGAGGGGTGTTTTTTTTTTTTTTTTTTTTTTTTTTTTAAGTGGTATTAAACATTAAAATCAGACATTCATGTTTCAGCTTACGAGTTCTTAGATGTGATGGCTGTATTTTTTTTTTATTTATTTGGCTTTCTTCTATTTTTCCTATGGAGATCCAACCAGTAAGTCAGTTGTTTTTCAGTTTTAATACTGCTTTAAGTTAAAGTAGATCTATAGTCCCAGCAAACGCTTTCATTTAACATCGGCATTGAAACGGCAAATGACAGACGTATTTGACAATCCAATATAGGTTTCCTTGGAAAATCCTCTTTCATGTTGTGATTCTGTCTGCTGACCATTTCTTTACACAATTTCCTGGATTCCCTGCAAACTTTGCAGCTTCTCCTCTGCTCCATTCTTTTGGTTTACTTTTCATTTTTTTGGACTATACATCACATGGTACCTGACTGTGGCCCCTGAAACTCCCTTCTCTCGGCACCTGTGTCGTTCAGAAATAAGGCTGTCTGAAATATGTGACACTATGCCGCAAATGATATCCCCTGTGATGTATTTCAGTGCAAACCTGGCCTGTTAGTGGGCCCTGAGGACAGGGTTGATGGCCACTGTGTTACACAACTCAAAGTAAATATGTGGGATTCTTCAAAAAAGTCAGGAGGGTTTTTTTTTTGTTTGTTTTCAAACTTGAAGGTTGTTAGGTCTAGGCTTTTCCTATTATTCTTATTTTAAACGGCTTGTGAAAGGGAATATAAGATTTTTAAATCTTGATCATGGATACATTTTTAAGACCACATTTATTAAATATAGTAAAACCCATCTTAAAACCTGTATAGAAAAAGCATATTTGTGCCTGGTAAGGACCCTCTTTTAGTCTTTGTACAAATTTGGACCCTGGACCTTTTTGAAAAGTTCTACCTTACTGATCCACTTTAAAACCCATGTCATATACTGTCCAGCTTATCTCCTTTATTGGGTATCAGCAACTCTTGGTTATATAAAGCTTTCAGATACTGCAAAGCCTGTATATGGAGTGTTGTGAAGCTTCATCTTGGTCAGCTGTAAACAAATGCCAATATCGGTGTAAAGTAGGAAATGGTGTGTTTTAAAGTAAAATAATTTGTTTATAAAGAAACTTGTCATTTTAGGACAGTGGTCTCCAAAATTGCGGGCCAGATAACACCAATGGGGCACTATTTCTCTAACTAAAACCAATAATGGGACATTGTTTACTCCCACTAAGGACAGAGCATTTTCTTCTCCCACTAGCCACTGTCTGCCCCCTCCAAAGCCTGAAGGACAGTTAACTGGCCCTTTTGTTTGGAAACCCCTGATTTAAGCTAATCATCTAAGAATCCTTTGGAAGCTACCGTTTACTGACTGACAAATGTTATAGCCGTTCCTAGGCAGTCCAGCACTTGCTTGTAATTGCTCTGGTAAGGCTCCATTCACACTTGTGCTACTCAAAAGTTGTGTCATTTCCATTGCGATTTTGATGCAACTTTTGGATGGGTGCGACTTTGGTTTTGATTGTTGCACAACTTTCACGTTGATTACATTAAGGCCCCGTACACATGAGCAAATGAATCTGATCAAATCGGTCTGACAGACTGATTTGGTCAGATTTGTCTGCTGGCTGTTTTGGTTTGATCGCTGTACACCCGATCAAACGAAAATCCCCGCCGGCAGACAGCGCGGTGACGTTGACGCCGCCACGTCACCGCACCAGGAAGTAAATTACTTCCACGCATGCGTCGGATCCATTCGACGCATGTGCGAGCAGATACGTATACTGGCCAAATCCGTCGGCTCGCCCGTACACACGATCGAATCTGTCTGCTGAGACGGTCTGTCAGATCGTTTTCAGCAGATAGATTTGATCGTGTGTACGCGGCCTTAGATGCAACTTTCATGGGACTTTTGAGTGTTTACATTGCAGTCTATGGCATTCATGTCGTAAGAAAGTCAGAGTAGTCCAGGAACCTTTTTAAAGTCACTTAGATTTGAAGAACTTTCATTGAAATTCACGGGCTGCAATTTTTCATGTGACTTTTTGTCCAAAGTGGGAATGGAGCCTTACATTTCCACCTCTGAATGAATATGCAGCCTGGTAGCTGAACTATATCTGCTTCATTCAAAGCCTTCTCGGGCAATGCATCTACCTATAAATATTGGCTAAAATATACGATATAGTTTTCGGAATCTTTGTTTTTGTGTGTCTTTACTATGTCTGTCCATCGGTCATGTCTACATAGGGTCTTGTAGGGTTATGTAACTATAACCTTGTATTGAGTCCCCTGCTGACTGTATGCTTCACGGCCCTTTCACGCTGCTTCGTTTTTCCTGCATTTGAAACCACTGTGCTGTGGATGTGGTGCGTTTTGAAAAGTCCTGAATGCTGCATCTTTTGTGCGGTTTTGAAATGAATAGAAATTCAGGAAAAACGCACCCGCGAATTGCGTTTTTGAGTCGCATGTCCATTTTTCACAGGTGCAGGCAGCCCAAAAATGCACCAGAATCCGCATCTGAAACACGGCAAAATCTCTGCAAATTTGTTAGAGCAGTGTGAAAGGGACCTAAAATGGCAACATTTTACACGACTGTTTATATAATTCAAATGATGCCATTGTGTGCCTGATGGTGTTTGGCTTGCGGATTGTGTCACTAAAGACAATTGCGACACCTGCTTGTGTGGGAGAAAGCTAAAGTGTTTAAACATGGTTTTCTTACCTGTCCATTGCTTCTCCCCCAATTTAAGCTTCAGCTGGTGGTGTCTTATGGTGCGTATAGATATTAGAGGCAGTCAGTAGACTGTCACTTGTTATAGAATATATCAAAAGAAAAATCCATTTCAAAATCCTAACAAATGTGTGTTTTCACTCTTCTAGGTTTTTACAGCCAGTTCAAAAAATTGACATGAACCTCACAGATCTGCTTGGGGAATTGCAGCGTGATCCATGGCCCGTAACACAGGGGAAAAGACCACTGAGATCTACTGGTGTAGCTTTGTCTATCGCAGTTGGTTTGTTGGAGGTAAATGTATTTTTGGGTTGTGGAGTTTAAACTCTTAAATTACCTTTTTTGTGATCATGACCCGTAAAGCAGAACTGTAATAAAGAAGCCTTTTTTTTTTTTTTTTCAATCAAAAAAAACTGTTTGAGTAAAGTTGCATATAAAAAGACAAAGAAGTCTTATTATCTAGCATGTTCTAGTTAAAGAGCATTAGCATTTAGTATGCAGTACTAAACAGATATGTTTAAAGTCAAGAGTAGAACACCTTGTGGCATTTAGACTCCAGTTAACATTTTAATGCAGTGATGAGCTTTATATTGAAAGTGTTTTATTTCTTGGATTGTAATTTTTATGTTTTTCATCTTTTTAGGGAACCCTCCCAAACACTGGAGCCAGAATAATGCTTTTTACAGGGGGCCCACCAACCCAAGGACCAGGCATGGTGGTTGGAGACGAGCTGAAAATACCAATTCGTTCCTGGCACGACATAGAGAAGGATAATGCTCGTCATATGAAAAAGGCTATCAAGGCATGAAAAGATTATTTTTTATTTTTTTTCTTTTGTAAATAATTGTGGGTGGGGTAAGTCATTATGCAGTTGTACAATAGTTGCTTTTGTGCCTTTACAAAGGGGCTTGTAACACAGTATGCATCTTTTGTTTTGGGAAGAGGCTTTAGATCAAAGGTCATTGGTCAAGAAGAGACATGCATTTATTGTTCGATGTCAGTATCTGACTTGGACAACAATATGTGTGATTCTCCCAAGCACTGCACTAGATACCAGTCTTATTTAAATGCACACATCAGAAAGAGTCCTAAAATATTTTCCAAAAATGTCTGCTGCTCCAGAGTGAGGCTAGGTTCACACTCAATGCAGGTTGGAATTGATTCAGTTTCCTGGTATGTTTTGCAGGGTTTTATTTTATTTTTTTGTACATTTGTTTTTAACTTTTTTATTTTTTAAGCAACGGATTATTTATCTCCCACTATAGCTGATGAAAGCTGTGTAACCGTTGACCAGATATATAAAAACTACACCTATTTTATCCCCCTTGTTCCATAAGGTGTCTCTTTACCTGCATTTTCAGCCGTATGACATAAGTTGACTCATTGGTCCACTTTAATTGACTATGCAAAGATAGTGAGAATACAAGCTTGCCCTATTACTAACCTTCTGGGAGGTTAGTAAATGTATTTTGTAGTGTCCTCTATCCTCTAAGTCTTGCTAGGGTCCTGAGAGCTGGTGGTTTTCCAGAAAGAAACCACCTACCTCCAGCAGGTATAGCGACTAGTAAGCTTTGGTGGCTTCAAAGCATCACTCTTCTGCAGAATAGGCTCTGCAAGCTTACTATGGCTTTTTACTAGTTGTTATAGCAAATCAATTGCAACAGATGAATGGGTGCGGCAAATAAATTCTTTCAATACATTAAAAAGTGGGGCAAATAACTGACATTCTTTAAATACACTGTAATCCTTGATCTGCTACAGATATTATTTTCAACCATTGCATAAAACAATCAAGGGCAGATGAGGTTTAAGAGCACCTGCAGGCATGAGATGACCATCTGATCCGCCTTATTTAGGTGCCCTGAGTTGGCTAGCTGTACATCTTCACAGTGAAGAGTCTACAGGGCATGTTAGAGAAGATGTCCCTATAGCAGTTGATGCTCCTTTTCTGCCTCTTCCCCATTGATGGAATCCTGTGTTCTTGTTGTTGGAGCTGGCCAAGAAGTTTGACAGATCGAGCCTACATAGTTGACGGCACCCCTGAAATTTAGGGGCAGCCTAAAACAAACGTGATGTACTAGCAAGTGTGCAGTGGCTATTTTTACTGTAATAAAATTTTTGCCTTTACTCTTCACAAGTTACACTTTTACTTACTACTTTTTTTTTTTTTTTTTTTTCCCTGCACAGCACTATGAAGGGTTAGCGAACAGGTGCGCAGCTAATGGTCACTGCATTGATATCTATGCATGTGCCTTGGACCAGACTGGACTTTTAGAGATGAAATGCTGTTCGAATCTCACAGGGTATGTTATAATTATAGTATAATATGCTGTGCAGCTGTACTTCATAGTATAATATTTACAGATTTTTTTTTTTCTTTGTATTTTTCAGAGGTGAGATTGTCATAGGAGATTCTTTCAATACATCCCTATTTAAACAAACATTCCAAAGAGTTTTTAGCAAAGATTTAAATGGAGAGTTCAAAATGGCCTTTGGTGCCAACCTTGAAGTAAAGGTAAGACTTGTAAAAATGTGTCATTTAATCTTTTGCCTATTTCTTCAACTTTGATACTTAAAGGGGTTGACAACCCTTTAGGATTTTCACCTTAATGCATTCTATGTATTAAGGTGAAAAAACTTCTGCAGTGCAGTCCCCCTTTTACTTGCCTGAACCTCATTGTGACCCAGTAATGTTGTAACCATAACTGCATATATTGACTATTCCACTTTCCACAAAAGTGAAAACTTCAAACCTGGTTCTGCTGTAGATTAAATGAATGCAGATATAACATTTTAACTCTGTTCTCTTTCCTGATTGTTGGGCAGATGTAGTAGCAGGAACCATTGGCTCCTGCTGCGGCCAATTGCAGTCAGTGAGGGTAGAACAGGCGACAGGGCCAAGCCCCGTCAATGGACATAGAGTTGTTTCGAGAGCCAGCATGCTAATGCCCACAAAATAAGGAACTTGCAAAGAGGGCAGTCTGTAGAGAGGAGCAGCCCAGAGCTCCTGCGGGGGAACCCAAGAAGAGAAGTATCGGGGCTGCTCTATGCAAAATCATTGCACAGAGTAGGCAAGTATAAAAAATATTTATTTGGGGAATAAAAAAAAAAAAAAATCGCTTTAAAAGTGTGCTGAATTATTGTCTTTGGGTTGCCATACAGTATGACTGGTACTGCACACTTTTCTTGTGACTATAGCTGTAGAGTGGCTTAGGTCGAGGGACGGTGAGCAGGTTTTCATGTCCTGAGAAAATTAAAAAGCAAATGTTAATAAATTTGCTTGCTTAAAGTGGATGTAAACCAGATTTTCATGAAATTTAAGCTGGGCACATATATCTGCAGAGTTTTTTTTTTTTTTTTTAAATCTCTCTTCAAAGCACCTTTTCCCGTAGCCGTCTCCTGCTCTGTTCTTCTGTTATCAGCCTAATGACTCCTGACAAGTTCTCCTTCACATATGATAAAAGCAGACAACGTTTTGTGTTGGGGAGGATGCTATAAATGGATTAGCAGAGAGCTGAGCTATTCAACAATCGGCTCTGAAAGTCCCTATCTATGAAGAGAGGGGGTGTGTGCCTTTCCTTCAATCAGCTGTCTTGGCTGTATGCCCAGGCTTTACTGCAGTGTTGAACAATAAAAGAAAATCTAATGGGATATGAACTTTCTTAACGGTATATAAATCTGAAGACCGCAGATATACATGTAAGGCCCTTTTCACACTAGGCGGGCTCTGTCTCAGTGGAGCGGCCAGCTCAGCGGGAGATCTCTCTGCTGAGCTGGCGGATGACAGGTCCCTCTCTGCTCACTGAGCGGGGAGGGGTTTGTGCAGTACCGCTGTCTCCTATGGAGAGATCTGATGAAAACGGACAGCCATGGACGGATGGCGACGTATCGCCATCCGTTTGATTTTAGTGGATCGGATGTCAGCGGACATGTCTCCGCTGGCATCTGACGCTCCATAGAGATCATTCAAATGACAGGTGGACCTGAACGGTCTGACTGTGAAAGAGGCCTAAAACGTATGTAGGGAGATTTGTTTCATCCCTGTGCATCACCTGAGGCTGTTAACTTCACTGGGTATAATGTGAGGGGGTTTACATATTTTACACAAACAAAAAGCAAGTGTGTGTATGTGTATGTGTATGTGTATGTGTGTGTGTGTGTGTGTGTATATGTATATATATAGCTCTCATTTTTATGTTTAAATATCATGGTACAGGAAAATATTACATTTTTATTTGTTCCTTTTTATAGACTTCAAGAGAATTGAAAATATCTGGTGCTATTGGCCCTTGTGTTTCCCTAAATGTGAAGAGCCCATGCATTTCAGAAAATGTAAGTTGCACGAGTTTTCTTCTTTTTTTTTTTTTTTTTTTCCTGGCTGCCTAAAGATTTCAGTACAGAAAGATGATTCCTGTAACACATTTTAGCCACTTAAAATCTATATCCTTTCTGATGTCTTAACCACTTGCCAAGCCAATTGTGGCATTTTTCTTCTACGTGTAAAAATCATATTTTTTTTCTTGCTAGAAAATTACTCCGAACCCCCAAACATATATATTTTCTTTAGCACAGACCCTAGGGCAGGGTTGGGCAACCTCGACCCTCCAGCTGTTTTAACATTAAGTCTCATTAAACATTGCAAGACCCTGATAATCACAGGCATAAAAACTAGAGGCATGATGGGATTTGTAGTTTTACCACAGCTGGAGTGCCAAGGTAATAAACTGTCAGCCTTAGCAATTTTTTGTTACATGGTTTTTGCGCAGCTATTTTTCAAACAAATTTTATTTTTTGAAAAGGATACGCTTTTAATGATTTTTAATGCAAGAAAACATAACCGATAACTACATTTTTTGGTAAAGTATAAGATGTTACACCAAGTAAATAAGATACTAAATATATCACTCTTTAAAATTGTGCACACTCATGGAATGGCGCCTGACATATGCCATATTTGTTTTATATAAAAGCGAATTTTGTTGAAATTTCCTTGAACGTTGATCAGTTCACCAAACACAATCCATTTACACCAATGCATGCCCTTCTCTTAACCACAAATGGTTAATTCCTCAAAAGTTATTATTTGTCTTGAGCTGTTTTGGAGGAGGCATTGCTAAGTAATCTTAAAGGCATAAATATACATTTATTTATCTGTTCTAGGAATTGGGTGTTGGTGGAACGTGCCAGTGGAAAATTTGCAGCCTAGATCCAACAACAACACTTGGAATTTATTTTGAAGTTGTAAATCAGGTATGTCTTTTTATATGAGTGTAGTGGGAACACCCCAAGGTGTGGCTTAACCCTGAAAACTTCAGGGTGGGCAAGAATAGAGCCCAGAGATGTGAAATGAGGAGATGTCACTGAGGTTTCCACGTGATTAAAAGGAAACCACTGGGATAGTGGGCTTACTAGACTCCACTGTTAAGCAGAATTAACCTTTTTAACAACTTGCCACTTTTTACCCCTTTCCTGCCCAGGCCAATTTTTGGATGACAATAGTGCAGTCATGCAACACTGTACCCATATGATTTTTATTTTGTATTTAAATGTTTTTTTGCACTCAAATAGAGCTTTATTTTGGTGGTATTTAATCACCACTGTTTTTTTTTTCTCCCGTAGTTTGCAAAATTTTATAACATCCGGTAATTTTTCACCTTCACTGTTTTGCACTGATGGGCGCTGTTGAGACTGCACAGATAATCAGCATACTGATAATCTGTCCCCGGATTATCAGTACTGATGGCCCCCGAACACAAGCTAGTTATCGGCTCCTTTCTTCTCTCCTTGCGCGCTGTCAGCATGAGGAAAGAAAACCCGATAACCGGCTTGCGTTTTTGCGTTTAAATCTGTGATCAGCTGTCATTGGACACAGCTGATCAAATGGTAAAGGGCTGCTGCGATTGGCCCCTTACCCCGATCTGTGTCTGAAGCACGATCACAGGAGGGTGTCCATGTAAGCCCGCACTGTAGCCGTCTTTTGGCTATAGCTGGGGGGGGGTTTATAGGGAACATCTAGACCATTTTATTTGTGCCTAGGTAGTACTCTGAAAAGTTTGCTTTTTGAATTCTAAAAAATAGTACTGCTTACAGCCTCACTGCTGTATGTCTGCAGTGTGAGATCTAAGGCACTGCATGTCTCCTGTGCTGCTCACTTGTTTTCTTTGTGGAAGCCATCACATGAGGAAGCAAAATATAGTATATATTGTGCTTTTTGACTTATTGTAGTGTTTAATTCAACTAGTATGACATTTTACAATTTAAAAGCTTGCTCTTCCAGGTTTTTCTTTTCAGTTTTAATATATTGACAATGTTTAAAAAAATAATGGGCATAAGACAATTGTTTGCGATTTTTGGATGTGACTAGCATAGACATCTGTGCATGAAGCCGCACAGATGACAGCTAAGTCATACCTGAAGTTGCGCTGACATGCAACTTTGAAATTGTGTGATTTCACTTAAAAAAATTGCACACATTTCAAAGTCTGATTTGGTGTGAACAAAGCAAGTAGATTGCTGGATTCTGATAGGTTTGTTTACAAGAAAAGCCAACTCCATCCACCAAGACATTACTGATTTTAATAAAATCTGCACTCCTAGGGCCCAGGCCCAAGACACCTAGGGCCCATCCGCTCTACAGCTGTATGTTTTTCGTATAGATTGATATCCTTTTTACTAGGTTAAAGTAGAACTATAGGCAAAGCTTATTTAAAGGAGTTCTCTGAGCTAAAACTTTTAACCCCCGCTGTGCCCGGGCTGTAAAACTATACAAAATAAACTTGCACTTACCTGCCTACGATCTCCCGTTATTCCGGTATCGCCGCCCGTGCACCGGTCCCTGTCAGCTTCCTCTTCCTGGGGGTCGGTGACTCATCCTGCGCTCAGCCTATCAGCGGCAGCAGCAATGTCCCGCCGCGGCCGCTGATAGGCTGAGCGCAGGATGAGTCACCGACCCCCAGGAAGAGGAAGCTGACAGGGACCGGTGCACGGGCGGCGATACCGGAATAACGGGAGATCGTAGGCAGGTAAGTGCAAGTTTATTTTGTATAGTTTTACAGCCCGGGCACAGCGGGGGTTAAAAGTTTTAGCTCAGAGAACTCCTTTAAAAAAATACAAATAAATATATATAGATGGTGCAAGGAAGAGTGAGTGAGTAACTTCTATAGCGCTACAAATGTAAACTGAATCGCCTCAAGGCACTAGAGATAGAGCAAGGAAGGGTTATAACCCCTGTCAGATTTTTCGCCTTCTTTTTTAATTGCAGAGATTTCCCTTAATTTCCTGTCCCAAAGCCAAACAGGAAGTGAAAGAAAATCCGTGCAAATTAAGAGCATTCCTTATGGTCACCAGAACTAGTGTCCCTATTGGAATTTTTTTCCCTGCTATTACTTTTTTTGGGGACAACCCAAAACTTTTCAATGAGAACTGGACAAATGGAGAGGGTGAATCTCCATAACGAGGCACAGACAACATAAAAAACTGACAGATGTTCGAATCCCTCTCCACGCCCAAAAAAAGTTTTGCCTATAGTTATAAGGACAAATGCACTTTAAGTACAAAATGCTGTTATTTTGCCACTTGATGTACTTTAAAACCCAGTTAAAGTAACAAAAATCAATATTTAACCAGTTCCTGCTCACACTATAGCCAAATGACCGCTACAACGTGGGCCTAATTGCTGGGAGGGCGTCAATGGACATCCTCCAATGCATGAGCTGCCTGCTCACCCCCTGCGGAGCACGCTTTGTGATCACCAAATCGGTGAGACTCGGCCGATTGGAGTAAGGGGCCAATCCTGGCCCCTTACCATGTGATCAACTGTCAGCCAATGACAACTGATCACGTGATGTAAAAAAATGATCACCGGCGTCTGTCAAAGGGACATAAGCCTACAGTTTGGTAGGCACCAGTGTTGGACTGTTCTATCCAGTGCTGCTAATAAGCTAATGGACCTGGTCACACCAACCCACTCTGTATGAGGATGCTTCTGATGAGCGGTGTGACTTGCCAATCTCTGTTGCCATACAGCACTGGGGTGGGACACGGATAGATAAAAGCACATAATATATGCTAATGACAAGTCTGACAGGGGGGCATAGGTGTGGGAATTTGGAATTGAATCAGTCAGTTTACCTGCCCTGACTATCTGAGGCAGACTTCAAATTTGTTGACCTGGCATTGAAAGGCTTAATGGGAATTTTGATATGTTTGCTCTAGTACAGTTTTATAGTTATTTGGGAATAATTTTGTATCAAACTTTTTGTTTTAGCACAATGCACCAATCCCTCAAGGGGGTCGTGGAGCGATCCAGTTTGTCACACAATACCAGCATTCCAGCACACAGAAACGCATTAGAGTCACTACTGTCGCCAGGAAGTAAGTGTGCTTTTTTTTTTTTTTTCTGCTGTATGCTTTACTGGGTGCGCAAAACACGCAGGGTAATTTTACACCTTTTTATGTTTCCATCTTTAGCTGGGCAGATGCACAAACACAAATCCAGCATATAGAGGCAGCATTCGATCAAGAAGCTGCTGCAGTTCTAATGGCTCGCCTGGGAGTATACAGAGCAGAAACAGAGGAAGGGCCAGATGTACTTCGATGGTTGGACAGACAACTCATCAGACTTGTAAGTTCCCTGATCTTTAAGGATTACTCTACTTTCATGGGTAAAAAATAGAGTATTCAATTGTTGCACAAGCTGTATTGTAATTTTAATGTTTTTAAAAACGACCTTTTCATTTCAATCTGCAGCTGTTGTAATTTTCTGAAACAAATTCACTTTGGCAATCTGGAGTCTCTGTACAATGTACGGGAACACTCCAAAAAATGTCTGCTTTTCCCACAAGTTTGCATTAATATGAAAGTAAAATTTTAGCTACCCCCTGCAATAAGATTTTCAATTTTAGTGGGATACTGCCCAAGAGACAAAACGGTAGTAAACACCGCTTGGTGACTCGTACCTATAGGCAAGCTTTATTATAAAACTTACCTGTAGGTACAAGGGATATCTCCAAAATGTGCACTGTTTAGGAGATGTTTAGTATTTCTGCAGCTGGTGACATCACCGTTGCTTGCTCAATTTACTCTGAAGGGACGGCAGTTTGTGCCATGATCGTGGCTTCCGTGCGCAGGCATGGAGGTGATGTCATTGCAGCTCTGCCATTCAAGGGGCCAGAGCTTGTGAAGATGGAAGCTGTCACCAGTGACAACCAGCCGCTGGGGTGCTTTATTTTATGGGAAGTCTTTCATAATGTGCTAGAATGTAAAGCGTACTTGCACATTGTGCCCTTAACTTGCAGGGGGAAATCCTCTTCTTCTTTTTTTCCTTCAGACTTTACTACCATTTTAAATACTTATAAACGCATGTAGACATTGCAGCTTTTCTATTTTCAAGCATGTGGAGTGTACCAGCTGAGTATGATGAACCAGACCCTTCTATTCAGAATGAGTCTGCAAAATACATGGTGAAACGAACGGCAATCTCTTCAGAGCAGAAAAAAAATGAAGCTTGCGCACACACAAACACTATGCAGGCTGAACACCGAAAGGCAAATCACAAGACCTCAAATAATAATATAAATGAAAAGGTGCAGCGCAAGAATAAAAGTAATAGTAATATGTTGAATAAAATCACAATGGTAGACACCCTGTGACATAGATAATCTTCAAACGGTGTTCGCAAAGTGACTGATCCTCCACCAGAAGAAGTAAACTCTTACCGAATGCAATGGACCATTAAATGAACAATAGGTCAACCTCGTATGTTCCCATTCTCTAGGGGGTAGTTGATGATGGTGCGATCCAGAAGATGGCAGTCAGGAGTCCGTCAATCAAAGATCCATAAAATGGAAAAAATATAAAGACACTCTCAGTTGTAGACTGATTTTATTCCAGGACAGGTTACAAAACATTAAAAACAGAAAGTAAAACGAGCATGCAAGCTCATAAGCGAAATGTGAGCTATATGTATTGGCAAAAAACAAATGCTGGAAAGTGGAGACAGAGGGGCGCGGGTGTTTAAAAAAAAAAAAAAAAAAAAACTTTTGTGCATATGCATCAATGGGGGCCAAAGTTTCCATGCTGAGAGCTGCATGCTCCCAGCATAAGGATAAGACTGCTTCTGGTCTTTTTAAGAACAGGATTCAGTGGTGCTGGATCCTGATCATGTGAACACAGTGATCACCTGCTCAGGAAGTCTGTATATCCTTCTGGCATTAAAACCCACTTAAAGGGCTGCCAGGAGGCATTGGGAAGGGGGAAAAATTAAAGGTGCAGTGTAGATACACAAACAGAATATTTAATACAGGACTGTACATGGTTTGACTACTGCCGCCCTCCACCCACAATATCTGCTGCTGGCGCATGAGCAGCCTGAAGGAGGGGGCAGTAATCAAATATTGTACAAGTTCGTTCATGAAAGGGTTCTTCTGGTACCTTCTATGTACAGAGAGAGCACATCCCGCACCTCCTCCCTAATCTCTCCTCTATGCTGTTATCTGTACTATTGCTGAGAACAGGTCAGTGAAAAGTGTGCAGCTTCCTGACCTGTTCTTAGCAACCGATGACAGTAATGGTTGATAGGACACATGCGGAAGGCATTCCATGGAATAGCCAAAGAGACAGAGATGGAAATGGCTTTGTTTACATTTTGACCAAGCCCTTTTGAGAAGTATGTGTTGTGCTGAGATCTCATTGAGTAAACACAGGGGAAAGGGATACCATGCATTCTACCTTCTGGCTAGATAAAGACCACATAGTTTTAATATGCAGTATTTAATATTTACTTGAAAATAAACAATATTTAATTTAACCCTGCCCTGATAGCCTCCAGCCTGGATTCTGTTGCCAGATCGGTGGCCATCTTGATACACCCAGCCTACTCTCTCTTCCTCTCAATACCATTAGAACTTGATCCAGGGTTTTGTCCGATCGCCTCTTAAGGGGTCAGGAAGGAATTTTTTTTTCCCTGTCATAGCATATTGGCGTAGCTGGGCCAGGTTTTTTTTGCCTTCCTCTGGACCAAGCCAGGATAAGAGGATTCAGTTAATCCTTGAAAATCCCCCCCCCCCCCATGGTGCTTGGCAACTATGGTTAATGTGCAATATTCCGCAGAGACCATTTGGGGTCTCAGGAGATTTGCCGCAACATTACCTGCCATCACTTCTGTTTCACACCAAGCCTAAGAATCAATCTGCAACAACTTGGGCACCCCTACCCATTCTGGGCAAAATCATCACCCCTAGCGCCAAAGTCAAAAGTCTCGGGGTCATCTTTGACTCCTACATGACTATGGACGCACAAATATGGTCAGTAGTCAGCGGATCTCACCATCTGCTGGGCCTACTACGCAGACTTACTCCTTTTATTCCCAAGAAAGACATTGCGGTCGTGGTAGGAGCTATTGTAAACTCCAGATTGGACTATGCAAATGCCCTTTACCTTGGACTCCCCAAGTACCAAATCGCTCGTCTGCAAGTCGTTCAGAACACGGCTGCCAGACTTGTGACTGGGAAGAAACCCTGGGAATCAATCTCACCTTCACTGAGATCCCTTCACTGGCTGCCAGTAAAAGACAGAATCACTTTTAAAGCACTCTAACGCATAGATGTATCCATGGGAATGCTCCCCAGTATCTATGTGAAAAAATAAAAGGTCATAATCCCAATCGCATTCTGCGATCCACTAATCAAAATCTGCTCCAGATACCGAGAGCCGACTATAAGTCCAAAGGAGATAGAAGATTTGCGGTCCAAGGTCCCAGACTATGGAACGCTTTACCAACTAGCATTCGGTTGGAGGAGAACCACCTAGCTTTCAGGAGAAAGATCAAGACTCATCTTTTTTGATATCAAAGGAGACAGGAACAACAAGCGCCCAGAGGCGATTAAGTTTGCATGTGCTGCGCTATACAAGTTTTCATTCATTCATAAAAAGGTATGTACACAACCATTAAACATTCTCAAACTTTTATTTAAGACTGCTCTGATTTTGCCCCAAAAAATGCTGTATAATGTCCTACATTTTCACAGCTGCAGCATTTAAAATGAAATTCCTGCATTATTTTTATGTGCATATTTGTGTTCTTTTTATAGTGCCAGAAATTTGGGCAGTACAACAAGGATGACCCCACCTCCTTCAGACTGTCAGACTCCTTCTCTCTTTATCCACAGGTAAGAATAATTCAGCATTTCACATGTGACTTTTGGTAATGCTTCCAATGAAACCGAGAGTATTTATTTCATTTGGTAACGCATTGCATTCATACAAAAGGTTGTAACTGTTTTGGGGAAAAAAAAATGTATCAATATTTAATTGTTTAACGGAGAAGCTGCATTCTAACTATGTTAATTTCTGTCACCTTTGTAAAATTACACAGTTCATGTTCCACTTGAGAAGATCACCCTTCCTGCAAGTGTTTAATAACAGTCCAGATGAGTCCTCTTACTACAGACATCATTTTGCTAGACAAGACCTGACCCAGTCTCTTATCATGATCCAGCCTATCCTCTACTCTTACTCTTTCTATGGACCACCAGAGGTAAGAAAATAACAGTGATATTAAACCCAAAAACAAAAATGTGTGATATTGCAGCTTACCAATCATTAGATGTGATGGCTGGGTCAGTTCCACCCCCCTTCTGCTTTCACCTGGTGATCTGGCCAGTAACGCACCTCCTGTATTTGCATTCTCCCACTGTGGATGAAGGAGCACAGGGGGCACCTTTTTGGCAGCAGCATTGTCAGTCTGGGGGGGGGGGGGGGGAGTGTGTTAAATGTGCTAGCAGATTTAAATACAGTAACTATTTGAACCTGAATTCTGACGAATACTTAATAGTCCGTTTTCCCCTTGCTGGCTTAATCACCATATGAAAATGGAAGAAAGCAGGCCTAAAAATGGAAACTAATGCAGTCATCGCATCTAAGAATTAATGAGCTGAAATATAATAAATGTTTATATTGTGGTTTAAAAGATGATCTGATGTGGTGATTGTGTCTAGTACTGTATTTTATATCCAAAATGCCTTTTTGATCAGCTGGTTGTGGAATGACTGGGACTTAAACGGTTCTGCAAGAAGTGCCTTATCAAATACATTGCATTTCATGCCACATATTTACACCTGTTCCCTTTGTTTGTTTTTTCAGCCTGTTCTGTTGGACAGCAGTAGTATTTTACAAGACAGGATTCTGCTCATGGACACCTTTTTCCAGCTTGTTATCTACCTTGGAGAGGTAAGTGGGTAGAATGAAGTAACTAGATACAGGACATCTATTTACAGGCCCCCTGAAACTGATATTTAATTTTTAGCAGACACTTGTAAGAAACCGTCGTCCTTGTGTGTCTCTGGCCTGTAATATCTAAATCTTGCCACCAGAGTGCAGATCTTTATTATTTGTCCATGGTGATTGTTTGTTTGCAAGTATACTGTGTATCTTTCAATTACATCAGCTTGTGGATTCTTATTCTGATATAAGATTTAAACTGAGAACATAAATGTTTCTGAACTCTGTACCCCTTAACCACTTAAGACCCGGACCTTTAGGCAGCTAAAGGACCCGGCCAGGTTTTGCAATTCGGCACTGTGTCGCTTTAACAGACAATTGTGCGGTTGTGCGACGTGGCTCCCAAACAAAATTGGCGTCCTTTTTTCCCCACGAATAGAAGTTTCTTTTGGTGGCATTTGATCACCTCTGCTGTTTTTTATTTTTTGCGATATAAACAAAAATAGAGCGACAATTTTGAAAAAAATACAATATTTTTTACTTTTTGCTATAATATCCCCCCCCCCAAAAAAAAATATATATATATATATTTTTTTTTTTTGTGACTGCGACATTATGACGGACAATTTTGGGACCATTGTCATTTTCACAGCAAAAAATGCATGGTTTACTGTGAAAATGACAATTGTAGTTTGGGAGTTAACCACAAGGGGGCGCTGAAGGGGTTATGTGTGACCTAATGTGTGTTTACAACTGTAGGGGGGTGTGGCTGTAGGTGTGATGTCATTGATCGTGTGATCCCTTTTATAGGGATTCACAATCGATGACGCCGCCACAGTGAAGAACGGGGAAGCCGTGTTTACACATGGCTCTCCCCGTTCTTCAGCTTGGGGGACCGATCGCGGGCGCGCGCCCGTGACCCGGTCCTGGAGCTTCGGACCGGTTCACGGGCGCGCGCCCGCGACCGGGCACTAGCACAGGACGTGCCTGTACATGCATGTGCCCAACCGTGCCATTCTGCCGACTTAAATGTGCAGGAGGCGGTCCTTAAGTGGTTAAATATGCTGGTTATTGATATTAATGTATATGTTTCTAAATACAGCCATTAAAACATGCATTAGACACACTGATAGGTCCCATGGTTTTGGTGCTTCTATAATACATTCTATTACCAATTACTTTATCATGGTATTTCCACAGACAATTGCACAGTGGCGTAAAGCTGGCTACCAGGACATGCCAGAGTATGAGAACTTCAAACACCTTCTCCAGGCACCACTAGATGATGCCCAGGAAATCTTACAAAGCAGATTTCCAATGCCTCGTTACATCAATACAGAGCATGGAGGCAGCCAGGTAAGTTCCTGATTGTCTTGTTGGCATTGAGTTGCAAAGGGCTTTTCTATAGCAAACAAATGATTTTCTACCCGACAGTGAAAGGTTTGCAACGCAGCCTGTTCAGAATGGCCATTACTGGAAGTGCCATATGCACAGAGATGGTTAATTATTGTAATCATTTCCTTCATATTGACCTATCCTGACTGCTGCTTGGCTGCATGATAGATCACGTCAGACTGTTGCAACCCCTTTTAGCCAGCTTGAACTGTAATATAAAAAAAAGTTCTACCTGGGTAAAAAATTCTTGCTGAAACTACAAATCTTCATATTAAAGTTACTTTTTTTTCCTTTCTAGGCAAGATTCCTTCTTTCCAAAGTGAACCCATCACAGACGCACAACAATCTGTACAACTGGGCACAGGTAAGCTAGAGCATAGGTTACAAAAGTTCATATGTTGTGAGAGAATAATGCTTTCTTAGCCATTTTAACTAAATGGCTGCATTAAAAACTGACACGTGTATGCATGTGGTGAGTTTTCCAGGTATGCAATAAAACTGACTATGGTGCTTCTGGGATTGGCTTACCTTGGTGATGTCAACATTGACATCTCTGCATGATGCCGATCCCAGCTGAGCCAAGTGCAGCTACTGGAAGCCACCGAGCAGACTGTGAGAACGTGTGTTCCAGCTTATTAGCTTGTCTGCAGTCCTTTCCTTCTAACCAGCAGCTTTCTGGCACAACTCTGCATTCACCTGTCGCTCTCTGAATATTATAACCGCTTCACAGATGACGTCATTCTACAGTTATGATATGCATTAACCACTTCCTTACTGGGCATGTAAACCCCCTTCCTGACCAGGTGAAATTTCAGCTTGCGGCACTGCGTCGCTTTAACTGACAATTGCGCGGTCGTGCGATATGGCTCCCGAACAAAATTGGCGTCCTTTTTTTCCCCACAAGTAGAGCTTTCTTTTGGTGGTATTTGGTCACCTCTGCGATTTTTTTTATTTTTTGCGCTATATACAAAAAAGGACGACAATTTTGAAAAAAAATACAATATTTTTTACTTGTTGCTATAAAAAATAGCCCAATTAAAAAAAAAAAAATGTACTAGGAACACAGATCGGTATGCTCTCTCTATGACAGGACGCTGTCATTGTGAGAGCCGGCAATGAGAGATGATCTCGTATGTTTACATATGAGATCATCTCTCATTGGCCCATCAGATCGCATCGCAAACGGCCACTCTGATTGGCCGTTCGCGGCGATCTGTGATTGGCTGTGTCCAAGGGACACGGCCAGTACACAAGTTCCCCGCTGCGCGCTCTGGAGCGCACGCTGGGAACGAGGAAAGGGGCTGCCGTGAAAACACGGCAGCCCGGAGATTTAGAACCACCCTGCGGCCGTATATACTCGTACGGCCGTAGGGAAGTGGTTAATTCATCATGCAGTGAGTGCATTATTTATTTATTTTTAATATTTAACCACTTGACAACCGCCCCATTGTAAAAAGACATCCTGTTTTTAAAGATGGATATCTTGGTAACGGCAGCAGGTGCTGCCACAACCGAGATATCCATCTCTTCAGTGGGTGGTTCTGTCAATGATACCGGCGGATTCGCCGTGAGATCGCCATTAACGGTGGTGGGAGAGGGCCCCCCCTCCCTACGCACCCCCGCGCCCTCTGCCGCTTACCGGAGCTGTCGGTAGCGGCGGAGGTGATCGGGTCCTCTTGCTGGCTGTGTGGGGATGTGAGTGAGGGCAACATCGTCCCCATAGCTCTGCTGGGCGGAAGTGACGTCAAAACGTCAGTCCCGCCCGGCGTCTTAAAGAAACCTATATTATTATTATTATTTTTTTTTTTTTGTCATTTGAAAAAAGGACCGTTTTTTTTCAATTTTTTTTTTTCTTGCATTTAAGTCTAAATATGAGGTGTAAGGTTTTTTTGACCCCAGATCTCATATTTAAGAGGACCTGTCATGCTTTTTTCTATTACAAGGGATGTTTACATTCCTTGTAATAGGAATAAAAGTGACCATTTTGTTTTTTTATTTCAGTGTAAAAAATTATAAACTTAATAAAAATAAATAAGAAAACAATTTTTTTTAAAGCGCCCCGTCCCGACGAGCTTGCGCACAGAAGCGAACGCATACGCGAGTAGCGCCCGCATATGAAAACTGTGTTCAAAGTGAGGTATCGCCGCGATCATTAGAGCGAGAGCAATAATCCTAGCCCTAGACCTCCTCTGTAACTCAAAAAATGCAACCTGTAGAATTTTTTAAATGTCGCCTATCGAGATTTTTAAGGGTAAAAGTTTGACGCCATGCCACGACCGGGCGCAATTTTTAAGCGTGACATGTTGGGTATCCTTTAACTCGGTGTAACATTATCTTTCACAATATATAAAAAAATTGGGCAAAATGTATTGTCTTATTTATTTTTTTAATTCAGAAAAGTTTTTTTTCCAAAAAAAGTGCGCTTGTAAGACCGCTGCGCAAATACGGTGTGACAAAGTATTGCAATGACTGCCATTTTATTCTCTAGGGTGTTAGGGGGGTTGGGTGGTTTTAAGTAATTTTCTAGCAAAAAAAACTGTTTTAGTCTCGTAAACACCGAATCTGAAAAACAAGCCCGGTGGTAAAGAGGTTAATAAAACCGCTTACGCTTAAATTGTCACTAAACCCCCCCCCCCCCGCTTTAGTATGCAAGTTCTGTTTTGTGTACATTTTGCACTTAAGTGAAAGCAGTATTTTATAAACTGATGGATGGAACAAAATGAGGTGGCCATTTGAATCACTTATGTGATTCTTGAACTTTTACACATACTCCTAGATAAGTGGCAGCAGCAATTTAATTGGTTTATCTCACATATACAATTTTTTTATTTAGAGTTTAGTACTGACTGGGCCCTACTATCCCATATAGAATGTAATGTAATACCCAGCTATGGAGAAGAGGCCAGAATATTAGATATACAATACTGAATTAAACCATTAGGCCTTGGGCACACTGGATGTTTTACAGCTGTTGTCTTTGGCTTCAGGCTTCTTTTTTTTGTTTTTTTGTTTTTTTGCATCCAGTAAACTCCCCAGCATGTTATCCTGTGTCCATGCACACATAGGGTTCAATTCACAAAGAGAAACGTTATTGGTTTTCTTCAGTTGTTAAATTACCGCCCCTTATTTAACGCTAGCAAACATGGTTTCCCTGACTAAAGTCTGAACAGACTGATCGGTGTACCTTTTATGTGCTGCTTGTTTCTAGCTCTTTCTATTTACAGACTTCCTCCTCTTTTTTTTTTTTGCCTAGGAATCTGGAGCACCTATCCTTACCGATGATGTCAGTCTGCAAGTTTTTATGGATCACTTGAAAAAGTTAGCAGTTTCTACCGCGTCCTAATTTCCTTCAAGACAGAAGTGTTTTATCACTGTAAAACGAACCACCATTTTTAGAAAAGAAGAAAAACATTCCCCTCTGTAGTTCAGACAACTAATCGAAGTTTTACCTAAAAGCTAAAGAAGGCAGCATAGTTTATCATTGTAGCATTCTTAGGTTTTAATTTATTATTTGTGTCATTTACAACATAATTACAGTTTAAAATGTTAACAATGATTTGTACATATTCAGAATGCTTTGATAATGATGTTTTCCATATTTGTTTTCCTCTGCATAAGCTGTACAACCAAACTCATAGTAAATTCTAATGTGAAAAAGAGCCTTTTTCTTTTTATTTTGTATAAGCTATTGAGATTGGAGCACAGGTGTATCTTGTTTCTATTGCAATGAAGGTCAGTTACCAGACCTGAACCTTTTAGCTTTCTTACAGCTCTAGTCTATTTGCCTTATATTGGATTTGTATTTTGCAGAGTAGGGACTGACCAGAGAGGGATTACTTTTGACTGAGTTGGCCAGCTTAACTGCTTCCCATCCAGCCTATTTGTTAGATGATGGCCAAGCAGAAGCTCTTCCGTTCTGGGTGGTCGTCCTCTCAGGATTGTGCCTTGTATGCACCCTAGGGGCCGCTCCGCGGTGTGATCTGTCACCCGCAGTGTCCACTGAACAAATCTTTTTACCGGGCCGCTGCCAGTACCATGTGATCGCTGTGACCAATCACAGCAGATTTCATGATGTTGTACACAATGAATGGCTTTCATAAACACAATTGTACACAATGAATGGCTATCTCTGTGATTAGTTACAGTGATCACATAGTACAGATGGGGCCCATCACAGTGCATTTTTACAATCTGATAGCTGTGGCCAATTACAGCTTCACAATAGTACACACTGGATGCCATTCATAAAAAAAAAAAAAAATACTGGTTATAAGCAATCATGGTGTGGTAAATATGTAAAAACAATTGTAAGTATTTGTACTTTCCTGACATTTTAGGGCCTCAATTATGACTGATTTTCAAATGTACCATTTGTAGACTTTCCTACAGACTAAATAATATACACTGGTTTGGATTATTTTTACTAAAGAAATGTAGCAGAATACATTTCTACCTAAATGTAGGAAGAAATTATTAGTGGTGCACCAAAATAAAAATTCTGATGCTGAAACCAAAAATTGAATTATGCATTTGACCAAAATGAACATTTTTTTTTTTTTTTTTTTTTAACTTTTGACCGCTTGCTGACCTAACTGACATTTAGGAGCATTTGGCAAAAAAAATTTTTCTTCCTCAATGCTACCTTATGGGTATACTCAGGCATTTAACAAAAAAAAATGCTTCTAAACTATTATAAAGCAAAAGTTTGCATGCAGAACAAGTAGTTCAGGGGCATTTGAAATGCCAAACAGTGTGCAAACGCAGTAACTCGCATTTATAGGTGTTTTCAATGGTAAATAATTTCTGCTGATTTGCAATGTTAAAGGGGTAAGTTTACCTTTTTACCGAAAAATCTGTAAATGATGCAGCCAGGTAGACCAAAGAGAGGGGGGGCATGCCACCAGGTGGAGAGGACAGAGCCATGTGGACAGAAAAAGAGGGGGAAGAAAGCCAGGTGGACAGAGAAAATGCAACCAAACTGACATTCCATCATGGCAATCTTGGTACACCCGCAGTAAGCCTACAGTCAGCAAGTGGACATCTTTCTTTATCGTACATCACGGGACACAGAGCGCATAGCCTTTACATATGGGTTATATGGGTACCTTCAGGTGTGGACACTGGTGTAATCAACTTCACAGGAAGTTCCTCCCTATATAACCCCCTCCCACTGAGAGTGCTTCAGTTTTTTCGCCAGTGTCTTAGGTGTTGGTCACGTCTAGCTGTCCCTCGGAGGTCTCGGGACCCAGGATAGCTAGCCGGATCCGTCCGAAGTGCTTCAAAGCCAAGGTGTACGGTACCCGGGCCCTGCTAGAGTGGGGTTTTGCCTATAATGCCTCTCCTTGGAGGGCTGGATTCTGGGCTCCAGTGCCTTGGTCTCTTCCAGGACTAAACGCTACTGATGCCAGGATGCTATATAGGTCCAGGGGTGCGGGTTCCTTAAACACAGGACCCCGGTCCCTGAAGGTCCGAGACAATACCCACGGAGATGGGGGAAGATTGGGCCTCTTGCAGTTTGCAATACCCTGCGGCGTGGAGCAGGTAAGAGGGAACCTACGGGACTTGGTTCGACAGTAGGTATCCCCCTGGGGGTTCTGGGTTGGCTAACAGTGGAGATAGTGGCTGATGCACAAGCATACTATGTCTGTGTGGGCAGGATGGGACACTAATGTTTACCCAGATAACATGTAGATATATGTATACTTGTGTAAGATATATATTTGCTACTCACCCCAGGTCTGCCTGTTAGCATTGATACTGCAACCCCACATGTTTTAAAGAGGAAAGTGCTGGTGAAAACTCCTGTTTCTTAGGAAGCCCATGGGGACAGCTTCCTCTCTGTGTGTGCACTACAATAAGATTAGTGCTTACCTGGTGTCTGTTGGTGCTGCCTTGCGCTGGTCCATGTTGTTTCCTCTGCTCTGCTTCCTCCATGTGGTTTTCAGCGTGGGGGGGTGCGCGCGCGTGCACGCCGCCTTTTATAGCGTCGGCGTGCGTCGGGGGGGCGGGCCAGCAGCGTCAGGGTCTGTTTAAAGGAAAACTTTTTCTCTGGCTGGTCTTTCCCTCCTGGAGGCAGAGGAAGAAAGGATACAGAGCGTGCAGCTGGGTCTTTTGGCCACACAGGGACACCTAGTGGCGGTTTTGTGGATCTTCAGGTCTAGGACTTAGGTCCACTATTGACCAGAAAAAAAAAAAAAAAAAGAAGAGGAAGTTTTTTGCTTAAAGGGACTCAGCCTTAGATCCAGCAGTATCTGAGTCTACCTTGGACTCCGGCTAACGGGCATTGGTGTGTCAATACTCACAGGTTTCCTCAGTATTGCCACCTCCCAGGCGGGGAAAAAAAAAAAAGAAAAAGAAATTTAGTTTTTTTCATTTTCCTCATACCTGTCCTCACATTGGTTACTCCTAGCTGCAACAGTCAGGTGTTGGCTATAGGGGTGACTCAAGGTTGTACAATGGCTCCAAAGGGATCTGGACCAGCCAAGGCTGCTAAAGGTGCCAAGAAGCAAAAGGGGTCTCCATCGGGGTCAGAGGATTTGGGCCAGGCTTCAACGGCCCCACCCTCACCAGTTAGAACACCGAGTGGCATAGTGCAAGAGCCATTGGGGGTGCTGGGGGCAGAGGCCGCCCCCGATCCACCCATTCCCGTTTACGTGACGGAAGAAATGCTAGCAGCCACCATGAGTGGGCTAGAGAAAAGGTTAACTGCGTTGTTTGCCCGTCCTTGGCCAAGTAGCAAGCGGGCTAGATCCCCCTCACCCAGTGTGGGGTTTTCAGATGCGGAGGTCTCCTCTTCAGAGGAACGGGACCCACAAGGGGATCAGGCAGACCCAAGTCCCGACGGTTCAGACAGGGAAGATTCCACTATAGATGAATATTTCTCGGCCTCTCAAGCGGAGAGCCTGTGGATCCAGTCTTTGACAGATATGGTTCGCACTGCCTTTAAACTTCCAGTGCCAGAACTAGTAGCCCCGGAGGTTTCCTCATTGGGTTCTTTAAAGGCTCCATTAACTTGTGCGTCTTTTCCAATGCACCCCCTTCTGCGGAACGTGATTTACCAGGATTGGGCTCGACCTGATAGAATCTTTGTCCCTCCTAAAAGATTCTCCATTCTCTATCCTATGGAAGAGGAATATTTAAAGAAATGGGCACTCCCCACAGTGGACGCGGCCATTTCCTGCGTGAATAAATCCCTGACCTGTCCGGTTGAAAATGTCCAGATGTTCAAGGATCCGGTCGACAAGAAATTCGAGACCCTACTGAAAGCCGCTTTCACCTCAGTAGGTGCCATGGTTCAGCCAGCAGTAGCAGCCATTGGTGTTTGTCAGGCCTTGAAGGATCAGGCAAAACATATATTAAAGGACATGCCGGCTCAGCATACTCATGAATTAGCAGAATTCCCTAGGGCTCTCTGCTTTGCAGTAGATGCTATTAAGGACTCCATCCAACAGGCATCCCGTTCATCTCTACTGATGGTTCACATGCGTCGTCTTTTGTGGCTAAAGAACTGGTCAGCAGAGGCACCCTGCAAAAAGCTTTTAGCAGGATTTCCCTTTCATGGGGGAAGACTATTCGGGGAAGACCTAGATAAATATATCCACACCATATCAAGTGGAAAAAGTACTTCCTTACCGGTCAAGAAAAGACCGCGTGGGCCCACGTTTAAACGACAGGCCATTGTAGGCTCGGCCCCTTCGACTTCTCGTCAGTATCGACGGCCTCCCGGGCGTCCAGCGGTTAATAGCCACCCACAGGGTCAAGCCGCGGCAAACAAGAGACCCTGGTCTCGCAAACCGGCTAAACCAGTCATCAAATCAGATTCATGAAGGGGCGCCCCCACTCTCTCGGGTGGGGGGAAGACTCCGGTTTTTCTCCGAAGTCTGGAAGGCCAGAATTCCCGACTCTTGGGTTCGGTCCGTGGTAGCCACGGGATACAAACTAGAGTTTCGAGAAATCCCCCCTCCTCATTTTCAGGGGTCAAGTCTTCCAAGCGACCCATTAAAAAGGGCCTCTCTCGTAAAGGCGTTGGATCGCCTATTGCTCCAAGGAGTAATTGTAGAAGTACCAACCCAAGAATGGGGTCGGATTCTACTCCAACCTTTTTGTTATACCAAAACCCAATGGTGACGTCAGGCCTATATTAGACCTCAAACGCCTAAATCGCTTTCTAAAGATTCAGACCTTTCGTATGGACTCCATACGTTCAGTGACAGCCAGCCTGCATCAGGGCGACTTTCTAGCATCTATAGACATAAAGGATGCATATCTGCATGTGCCGATTTACCCAGCACATCACAGGTTTCTTCGTTTTACGATAAATCAAAGTCATTACCAGTTCGTAGCCCTCCCGTTCGGGTTGGCAACAGCTCCGCGGGTATTCACAAAGGTGTTAGCCCCGGTGCTAGCCGTCCTAAGGACAGAAGGCATCTTGGTCCTGGCATACCTGGACGATCTCCTGGTTATCGACAGATCAGCTTCCAACCTCAATCATGCAGTAGTCCGCACAGTGCGGCATCTAGAAGAATTCGGGTGGATTGTGAACCAAGAAAAATCAAGGTTACAACCCACAAGACAGTTGGAATATCTAGGCTTTCGGTTAGATACAGAATGCCAGAGGGTATTTTTACCTCAAGAGAAGATCAGGTCGTTGATTCAAACGATTCAAATAGTCTTAGGCAAAAAGAAGCCGACTATTCGCCTATGCATGCGACTGCTGGGAAAGATGGTGGCCGCCTTCGAAGCAGCGCCCTATGCCCAGATCCATACCAGAGTTCTTCAGGCAGCTATTCTCTCTGCTTGGAACAAGTCCATACAGGCATTAGACCGTCCATTAGTTCTTTCCCCAGGGGTCAAGCGCAGCCTGTACTGGTGGCTGATCCCTCAAAAATTGTCAAAAGGGAAAACCTTTTGCCCCATCACGTGGAAAATAGTAACCACAGATGCCAGCCTAACAGGTTGGGGGGCAATCTTAGGAAAACGGACCCAGCAGGGACAGTGGTCAGAGGCAGAAAGTCTGCTTCCCATCAATGTCCTAGAGATCAGAGCTGCCCGGTTGGCCCTGGTCGCCTGGACTCTCCCCCTGCAGGGTCTGCCAGTAAGGATACAGTCCGACAATGCCACGGCGGTGGCATACATAAACCACCAGGGGGGCACAAGGAGCCTAGCGGCTCAAAAGGAAGTAAACCTGATTTTCTCATGGGCCGAAGCCCATGTACCCTGCATCTCAGCAGTGTTCATCCCAGGGATAGACAATTCTCAAGCAGATTTTTTGAGTCGTCAACAGTTACTCCCGGGAGAGTGGTCTCTTCACCCCCAGGTATTCCAAGAGATTTGCCAAAGATTCGGAATTCCCGATGTGGACATCATGGCAACAAGATTCAACAAGAAATTGGACAAATTCGTATCCCGAGCCAGGGACCCCTCGGCCTACGGGACCGATGCGTTGGTTTGCCCCTGGCACCAGTTTTCTCTCCTGTATGCGTTCCCTCCACTACAGATGATTCCCCGCCTTCTACGAAGGATCAGGGTGGAGCGCAGGCCGGTGATCCTGGTGGCCCCAGCCTGGCCCAGAAGGGCTTGGTACGCACTCATCGTGAGGATGTCAGTAGGGGCACCGTGGCCGCTCCCCCTGCGCCCAGATCTGCTGTCTCAGGGCCCGATCTACCACCCTGCTTCACAGCAGCTAAATTTGATGGCTTGGCGGCTGAATCCCTAATTCTTAAGGGCAGAGGCCTCTCAGCCCAAGTCATATCTACGTTAATTCAGGCTAGAAAGCCAGTCTCTAGAAATATCTATTACAGAGTCTGGAGGACCTATGTGGAGTGGTGCGAGTCTCAAGGAGGGCATCCTCGCAAGTTTTTTTATTGACAGGATCTTGCGATTCCTCCAGGTTGGCGTTGACAAGGGGTTGGCTCTTAGTACTCTAAAGGGGCAGGTGTCTGCCTTATCGATATGGTTTCAAAGGCCTTTGGCCACGCATTCGCTTTCTTGGTGGCTATGGCTTCGGCCAGAAGGGTCTCCGAGCTGGCAGCCTTGTCTTGCAGGGAACCGTACCTGATTCTGCATAAGGACAGAGTGGTTCTGCGGCCTCAGCCTTCTTTCCTGCCTAAGGTCATATCCAGTTTTCACTTGAATCAGGACCTAGTCCTACCATCCTTCTTTCCTACTCCCCAGTCCAGAGAGGAAAGATTGCTTCATACTTTGGACGTGGTCCGAGCCATGAGGGTTTATCTCAAGGCTACAGAAAAGATTCGGAAAACAGATGTGCTTTTCGTTCTCCCGGATGGCCCCAAGAAGGGTCAGCCGGCTGCCAAGTCTTCCTTGGCTAGGTGGATTAAACAGCTGATTTTTCAGGCCTATGGTCTGAAGCGCGTTCCACCTCCCTTATCAGTTAAAGTCCATTCTACGAGGGCCATGAGTGCCTCCTGGGCGGCACACCATCAGATCTCCATGGCACAGGTTTGCAAAGCGGCAACCTGGTCTTCCGTACATACGTTTACTAAATTTTATAAGTTGGACGTCACAAAAGCTACGGACGCAGCATTTGGGCAGGCGGTCCTACGGGCAGCAGTATAGAATCCTCTGGCCCGGATTACGCCCCTTTTTTCTGTTGGTGGAGCTAGTTTTTACCTCCTGATATATTTTCTGTTTGGCTAATTTTGGCCTTACGGTTTCCCTCCCCTCATGGAGCATTGCTTTGGGACATCCCATATGTAATGGCTATGCACTCTGTGTCCCGTGATGTACGATAAAGAAAAAAGGATTTTTAATAAACAGCTTACCTGTAAAATCCTTTTCTTGAAGTACATCACGGGACACAGAGCTCCCACCCCTCTTTTGGGGAACATTGTGTAACCTCAGAGAAATTGCTTGCTACAAAACTGAAGCACTCTCAGTGGGAGGGGGTTATATAGGGAGGAACTTCCTGTGAAGTTGATTACACCAGTGTCCACACCTGAAGGTACCCATATAACCCATATGTAATGGCTATGCGCTCTGTGTCCCGTGATGTACTTCAAGAAAAGGATTTTACAGGTAAGCTGTTTATTAAAAATCCTTTTTTTTGCACCCACCGAAGTCTTGCAATCCACAGGTATTTTTACCTGTAAACTGAGCTTATACAGTGTTTAGAAATCTGTCGACTGTTTTAGTTACATTTTAAAAGCAACAGTGTTCTGTCAGATTAGCAAACCTGTGAGATCAGCAGACTTTTGCCGATGCCTTTAAAATTCAATATCAAAACAGTATCGCAATACTGTATTTCACTATAAAAGCTCAGTTTACCAGTAAAAAGTGTTAAAATGCAAGACTTCAGTTGGTGTAAAAAGATGTCTGCTTGCAGATTTCTGGCTGTAGGCTTACTATGGACGAGTGTGGGGTGTACCAAGATGGCCACAAAGTCACTTTAGTTGCATTTTCTGATGGGTAGCAGTATTCTGATACAGAAATTTGGAATAAACTGTTAGCGCAAACACTGGTACTACGAACACTTAAAAAGCAGGCAATGTATATGTCTAGAAAACACTCAGATTTATAGTCCAGGTACAAAATGACCAATCCTAAAAAAGAAATGAAATGGGAAGATGGTGGGTGTTAGCTGTCCTCCGAGAAAAGCCAATTCTGTTAGGGGAAGACAAGGAAACAAAAAAGGGAAGCGCCACCTAAGTGCAATATGTCAGATGCTGTGTTTAATCTTTAAAAGAAATGCACTTGCAATACACAATTACAAAACAGGCTCGTCGGGGTTCGGTCTCGGGTCCATCTAGGTCCACTGATCTGCAGGCAGGGAGAGAAATACAGTGCGGAAAATAAGTATTTGAACACCCTGCTATTTTGCAAGTTCTCCCACTTGGAAATCATGGAGGGGTCTGAAATTGTCATCGTAGGTGCATGTCCACTGTGAGAGACATAATAAAAAAAAAAATTCCAGAAATCACAATTTATGATTTTTTAACTATTTATTTGTATGATACAGCTGCAAAGAAGTATTTGAACACCTGTCTATCAGCTAGAATTCTGACCCTCAAAGACCTGTTAGTCTGCCTTTAAAATGTCCAACTCCACTCCATTTATTATCCTAAATTAGATGCCCCTGTTTGAGGTCATTAGCTGCATAAAGACACCTGTCCACCCCATACAATCAGTAAGAATCCAACTACTAACATGGCCAAGACCAAAGAGCTGTCCAAAGACACTAGAGACAAAATTGTACACCTCCACAAGGCTGAAAAGGGCTATGGGGAAATTGCCAAGCAGCTTGGTGAAAAAAGGTCCACTGTTGGAGCAATCATTAGAAAATGGAAGAAGCTAAACATGACTGTCAATCTCCCTCGGACTGGGGCTCCATGCAAAATCTCACCTCGTGGGGTCTCAATGATCCTAAGAAAGGTGAGAAATCAGCCCAGGACTACACGGGAGGAGCTGGTCAATGACCTGAAAAGAGCTGGGACCACCGTTTCCAAGGTTACTGTTGGTAATACACTAAGACGTCATGGTTTGAAATCATGCATGGCACGGAAGGTTCCCCTGCTTAAACCAGCACATGTCAAGGCCCGTCTTAAGTTTGCCAATGACCATTTGGATGATCCAGAGGAGTCCTGGGAGAAAGTCATGTGGTCAGATGAGACCAAAATATAACTTTTTGGTCATAATTCCACTAACCGTGTTTGGAGGAAGAAGAATGATGAGTACCATCCCAAGAACACCATCCCTACTGTGAAGCATGGGGGTGGTAGCATCATGCTTTGGGGGTGTTTTTCTGCACATGGGAAAGGGCAATTGCACTGTATTAAGGAGAGGATGACCGGGGCCATGTATTGCGAGATTTTGGGCAACAACCTCCTTCCCTCAGTTAGAGCTTTGAAGATGGGTCGAGGCTGGGTCTTCCAACATGACAATGACCCGAAGCACACAGCCAGGATAACCAAGGAGTGGCTCTGTAAGAAGCATATCAAGGTTCTGCCGTGGCCTAGCCAGTCTCCAGACCTAAACCCAATAGAGAATCTTTGGAGGGAGCTCAAACTCCGTGTTTCTCAGCGACAGCCCAGAAACCTGACTGATCTAGAGAAGATCTGTGTGGAGGAGTGGGCCAAAATCCCTCCTCCAGTGTGTGCAAACCTGGTGAAAAACTACAAGAAACGTTTGACCTCTGTAATTGCAAACACAGGCTACTGTACCAAATATTAACATTGATTTTCTCAGGTGTTCAAATACTTATTTGCAGCTGTATCATACAAATAAATAGTTAAAAAAATCATACATTGTGATTTCTGGAATTTTTTTTTTGATTATGTCTCTCACAGTGGACATGCACCTACGATGACAATTTCAGACCCCTCCATGATTTCCAAGTGGGAGAACTTGCAAAATAGCAGGGTGTTCAAATACTTATTTTCTGCACTGTACATACTGTGGCCACCAGGAAACAGCCAGGTTCAGCGTGGAGGCACAGATGACGTGACCAGGGAGAGCACCGGAAGGAAGGTGAGACTAGAAACGGGCTACGCGCTTGGAGACAAGCGCCTTCTACAGGCCTACTGGGATACTGCAGGTGTGATGGTGTTTATATACTGCGGCCACCCAGAGAACAGCAAACCAGCAGCATATTAAGACCTCTATACACTATAACGAAGATCTGATTATGAATGGGCCAATGCTTGTTCGATATAGTGAAATGACTGAATATAATTAAATAGCTGTCAAGAGAATAGGACCCCGCAAAAAAAAGCATAAAAACTAGGGCTGTGGAAATTGACTATTAATTCATTAACTATTAATTCATTCGATTTAATCTTTAATTTTTTTAATCGACCAAATTCTTTTGATTAGTACCCGCCTCTCCGCCGGCTTCAGGGAGTTCCGTCGGAGACCCGGTGACGTCACGGACACTGGCGGGGCTTACTGTGTCCATCTGAAGGGCTCCCTTGCTGTGCCTTCATATCTGCATGCCGGCGGGACATTACTATCTGCCACACGCAAGGGCTGTTACACTTCCCTCTATCACCCTGGGATTCTACAGCCATCTACTGGGAGTTGTGATAGTTCCCTTCGAGGGACATCTACATGCCGACGGACTGATGTTAACTTCTCATCAGGATTCAGCAGTGGCATCGTACTCATTTTTTATACCAGTATCATACTTGGCTACATGTTTTTCTGACTGCTTTTGCTACCGTTTGGTATTACTCGCACCATTTGTACAGTTTATGTAGCTACATCGATTTTATCTCCAGTGCAGATTTATTTTGTTACCTACTTAAAGACTATACAAGTTTTAATGCTAATCCTATTGAGCGCTGCCTTTGTGTGTTTTCTGTATCCTGCTATCCATTTTTTCAGTGGTTGGTAGCTGCACTGGGAATCGACCTGCAAGGAGATCAGCTAAAAGTAGTTGGATCTAGGTCATTGGGGGGGTGCATCGGGGACACCCGTACTCGCCTGTTGTTTCCTGGGGGCTGCTGCTCCACACTGCATGTCTTACTCCTCCTCATGATTACCATGATGCCCAGGGATGAGATGGGTCTATGGGGCCTAAGCAAGCTGCTACTCCTCTTTGTACTCTGTTACCCTATACTCCGGGATGGTGACATCTGTTTTGTTCTGGGATAATGCCCGCATCAGTTTTAAGAGGTGCAGGGGGGGAATTAATGTTCATGAGTTCAGAGGTATGTACTATGTGTCAGACGCAGTTTAGAAATGGCAATGTATGGTTCAGTTGGTTTTTATGTGTTATGCTACAATTACTGTTATTTTGGGTTCATGTTGATATAATGGAGCCCACAGGGGACCAGGGGATCTCCCTTTGTGGAATGTTGCACAATTTCCTTAAGATTAATGCGACATGGCGTCCGTGAAATTCCTGACATGGAATGTAAGGGGGCTGCGCGACAAAATGGTGCTTGTGGAGACACCTGTCAAGGGGAGCATACATATGGCATACAGATGGCACTCCGCCGCCGCCCATGGGTGGGCTGGGCATATCATTCCACCCACACTTCCCATTCCAGGGGAGTGTCGGTGCTTGGTGCTTGTTGCCAAATCTGTGCATTTCACCTTGGGAGAGGTAAATACTGATCCACAGGGCCGCTACGTATTTTTGCCTGCTAAATTATTTGGGGAACCCTCTCTTATTTTGGCCTTTTAGGTCCCTCCCCCCTTTAGTGTCTCCATTCTTAATGATGGGATTGCATTTATGGCACAACATCCATCAGTACAGGCGATATGACTTGGAGACTTTAATGCCACAATGAATAATGCATTTTATACCCTTCCCAGTCCTCAGCAGGAACAGTGGCAGAGACCAAGTTTTCTAAGCTGGTGGTCACCTTTCATCTGACAGACTCCTGGAGATATAGGCCCGGATTTAGAAAGCACTTACGCCGACGTATCTACAGATACGCCGTGTAAGTGCACAGATGTGCCGTCGTATCTATGCGCCTGAGTCTGAAAGCAAGATACGCCTGAAATTTGGCTTCATACGACCGACGTAAATGTCCTACACCATCGTATCTTGGGCGCATATTTACGGTGGCCGCAAGGGGCGCTTCCATTGATTTATGCGTTGAATATGTAAATGACCGAGATACACCGATTCACAAATGTACTTGCGCCCGTCGCTGTAATATACGCCGTTTACGTAAGGCGTACGTCCGACATAAAGTTATTCCACCTAAAGGTGGTGCAACCCATGCAAAGGTATGGACGTCGAACAGCTGTCATATTTTACGTTGTACTACGTAAATAGGGCTGTGCGTAGATTACGTTCACGTCGTAGGCAGCTATTTTGACGTATCTTAGGCAGCTATTTTGACGTAACTGTGAGTATGCGCACTGGGATGCGTCCAAGAGACGACGCATGCGCAGTTCAGTTTTTTGAAGCTCAGCCCATCATTTGCATGGGGTCATGCTTCATTACATTATATTGCGCCCACGTCCACCTACTTTGACTTACGTCGACAACTATACGCTATGCTGGCGCAACGTTGAGCGCATATTCTTTGTGAATAGCATGCTTGCCTCTCAATGTTGCGCTGGCGTAGCGTAAAGACGATGCGCTACGCCAGCATAAAGATACACCGATCTACCTGAATCCGGGCCATAGATTCCCTAACGCTCTGGCATGCTCCTGCTTCTCGTCCACTCACAAAACAATGTCCAGAATTGATTATATCCTCCTCTCTGGGGGGCTTACATCGCGACTCTTAGATGCGACCTTTGGTCCCAAGATTGCTTTCTGATCACAGCCCATACTCGATCACTTTAAGTGTCTCTCTAGATAGGCCTCCTGGCGCTTGAACCCTTTTTGGCTGTCCCTATTACCTGAAGAGGATGACCTCACAGATGAATGGAGAAAATTCTTTGCTGATAATGACCAGTCTTCCACCCCCTCAGCTGTCTGGGAATCGTTCAAGCTACATGCCCGATCACAGCTGATCTCCCGCATCAATAAGCTTAAGGCAGACGTTATGTGTGCATTCGACCTGGCGATTACAGAATTATCCACAGCTGAGAGCATGCCTATGTGGATGACCCGTCAGAGTCGAATGCGGCTCTACTGAAACTTCAGACCAGGGTGGAAGATCAACTGCAATACACCAAAGCTAGGCAAAAGTTATTCTTCACCAGGCAAAAAATATTTGAATATGGGAAGAAGGCGGGCAAACTACTGGCATACCTGGTTTACTGTGAGGATAGGCCGCCAGTAGTCATCACTCACTTTTCAGGACCCAGGGGGGGTTGGGGTATCAGATCCACCCTTAGTGAGCTCCAGATTTAGAGAATTCTTCTTGGACCTATACAAATCCACAGCCCAGTTAGACAGGGAACCTATGGCTCGCTTCCTGGAGACGCTCACCTTTCCACATCTGGAGGAGGACCAGGTTGCTCAACTGGAGTCCCCCCTTACTTTGGACGAGATAGACATTGCAATTGCGGGTTTCGCTCACTCCAAATCTCTGGGGTCAGACGGGATACCGATAGAATTCTACTCCTGCTATAGTGAGGTGCTCACCCCCAAGTTATTGGTGCTATACAATGACCTGTTCAAGACCCATGTGCTGCCGCCCTCCATGAGAAAAGCCACTATTGTCCTAATACCCAAGCCTGGAAAGGACCCGGGATTCCTGGAATCCTACCGTCCTATATCACTATTACAAGTAGACACCAAAATATTGGCCAAGGTTCTTTCCCTACGTCTCAATCAGGTTATACTTTTCTCTCATCCACCCTGACCAGTCGGGTTTCATGCCTGGTCGCAACACTTCCTTTAGCCTTCGCAGACTATTCATTAATTTACATGCGGATCATGACGACATAGGGACATGTGTGGTGGTGACACTTGACACTGCTAAAGCGTTCGAGTCTGTAGAGTGGAGATGGAGATGTTTTGAGAGCTATGGATTTGGACCAAATTTCATTAGATGGACACAGCTCCTTTACCAAGCCCGTCGGCCAGGGTGGTGGCAAATGGGTGGCCTTCGGCGGCCTTTGACCTCAGTAGAGGCACAAGGCAGGGATGCCCACTTTCCCCACTGCTCTGTGCATTGGCAGCGGAACCCTTGGCTATGGCTATCCAAGCGGATCCAGAGATTAAGGGGTTATGTGTGGGACCACTGACAGAAAAGATCAGTCTCTATGCGGACGATACGCTGTTGTATTTAGCTGACTCTGGTCCCTCATTACATAAGGCCCTTCAGACTATAGAACAGTTCGGAACCTTCTCGGGACTAAAAATTAATTGTGATAAATCCCACATTTTACTGCTTGACAGTAGCTCCCCCCCCCCCCATCTTATATGGTCCTGCCCTAAGATCAGGACTCAGGTGGTCACCTTTCTGCACGACAGCATGGGCTCGCCGATAACCCTAGACCCTAAGCAGTGCCTCCTGGGTATTTTTCCAGTAGTCCTGGACAGACACACAAACATTTTCCTGCAGGAGACATTTGGGCTGATTTACCAAGCCTGTGCGCCAAGACTCATGGTGCACAAGCAGGAGTAAACCTGTTTTTGACATTTACCAAAGAAACACGCTGCCAGTGCAGCGTGTTTCCTCATTTACTAAAGTGCCTAATGCGCCCAGAAGAGGGCGCACAGCACGCCAGTACAGAGCTGGCGTGCGGCATTTAGTAATGTAAACATCGGGGATTCGGGCGGGAGTTTATGAGGGGAGGGAGGGGGGTGATGCAGGGGAAGTGTAGTGACATGTGTTTAAACTTGTGTGGCGGGCCGATTTGAAAGGGAAAGTGACTTTTGGGACCCGATCCCCGTGCCCTTGCAAAGTACGCTAGAACCTCGGAAGGTTCACTTGCATACTGGGCATGCGCAGAGGGAAAAATCGGAGCTCACCGCGCGCCTCTTCAGTACGCCGGGAAATCCTTGGTAAATACCAGGCGGCGTAGCAGTGTTTGCACTGCCTGGAGCGGCGCACGGCAAGCTCCGAGCTGTTCTCGGGCTGCGCTGACACTGAAGGGGAACTCCGCGCCAAATTTCAAATGTGAAACCGGCGCGGCTTCCCCCCCAGGGGTACAATAGGCTCTCCGGCTTGGTCCGGAACGTGAGGGGTTAACCCACGCCAAAATCGGCGTGGGGTTCCCCCCCAGATCCGTACCAAGCCCTCATCCCAGGCATGCAGTCTGGCCGGACAGGAATGGGGGTGGGGACGAGCGAGCGGCCCCCCCCCTCCTGAGCCGTACCAGACCACATGCCCTCGACATGGGGGAGTGTGTGCTTTGGGGGAGGGGGGCGCTGCCCCCCCACCCCAAAGCACTCTTGTCCCCATGTCGATCGGGACAAGAGCCTCTTCCCGACAACCCTAGCCATTGGTTGTCGGGGTATGCGGGCGGGAGCCAATCAGAATCTGGGAGCCCCGTTTAATAAGGTGGCCCCCAGATTTCGGGCCCCCACCCTATGTGAATGAGTATGGGGTACATCGTACCCCTACCCATTCACCTGGTGAACGTTTTCACTTTTGAGGGTCTTCCGCCGCCCCCTTCAAATTCTTCTGCCTGGACGGGGGTCGTACATCCCATCCAGGACTTGGACGTGGCGGGCTTCTCGTCGCTGTCTTCTGCCGCTGCCCCCTTCACCACGAAGCTCCGTGCTTGTTTGATGAGGGCAGCGGGCTTCCGTCGTCTTCTCCGGGGCGAGGGTCGTACATCCCACCCCGGATTTCGTCGCCGGGTTCTGCCTGGCTCCTACTAGGGGCCAGGGCTTCTTTTGCCATCTTCCGCCGGAGGGCGCCACTCTCCGGGCTTCTCGACGTTGTCTTCCGCCGCGGGGGCCAGGCCTTCTTCTTTGCCGCCCCCCTCGATTTTTTCGGCCTGGATGGGGGTCGCACATCCCATCCAGGACTTGGACGTGGCGGGCTTCTCGTCGCCGTCTTCTGCCGCTGCCCCCTTCACCACGAAGCTCCGTGCTTGTTTGATGAGGGCAGCGGGCTTCCGTCGTCTTCTCCGGGGCGAGGGTCGTACATCCCACCCCGGATTTCGTCGCCGTCTTCTGCCGCTGCCCCCTTCACCACGAAGCTCCGTGCTTGTTTGATGAGGGCAGCGGGCTTCCGTCGCAGTCTTCCGCCGCGGGGTGACACTCGCGGGCTTCTTCTTCCATTCGATGTTGACACGGCGAGGTCCGGCGCTGAAATGCCTTCTGAGCGGCGGGCAAGGACTTATATTGGCATTGGGCGTGGGCGTGGTTATGCCAACATGTGACCTTAACCCATGTGACAGTGATGTCACGTCACATCACTGTCACATGGGTTAAGGTCACATGTTGGCATAACCACGCCCACGCCCAATGCCAATATAAGTCCTTGCCCGCCGCTCAGAAGGCATTTCAGCGCCGGACCTCGCCGTGTCAACATCGAATGGAAGAAGAAGCCCGCGAGTGTCACCCCGCGGCGGAAGACTGCGACGGAAGCCCGCTGCCCTCATCAAACAAGCACGGAGCTTCGTGGTGAAGGGGGCAGCGGCAGAAGACGGCGACGAAATCCGGGGTGGGATGTACGACCCTCGCCCCGGAGAAGACGACGGAAGCCCGCTGCCCTCATCAAACAAGCACGGAGCTTCGTGGTGAAGGGGGCAGCGGCAGAAGACTGCGACGAAATCCGGGGTGGGATGTACGACCCTCGCCCCGGAGAAGACGACGGAAGCCCGCTGCCCTCATCAAACAAGCACGGAGCTTCGTGGTGAAGGGGGCAGCGGCAGAAGACGGCGACGAGAAGCCCGCCACGTCCAAGTCCTGGATGGGATGTGCGACCCCCCCGTCCAGGCCGAAAAAATCGAGGGGGGCGGCAAAGAAGAAGGCCTGGCCCCCGCGGCGGAAGACAACGTCGAGAAGCCCGGAGAGTGGCGCCCTCCGGCGGAAGACGGCGAAAGAAGCCCTGGGAGGAGCCAGGCAGAAGCGGAGGAGCCCGAGGTGGGGCGACACCCCCGTTGTTCTCCGCTGTTTTCGGCCGGCCCCCCCCGGATGTAAAAGAGCTTCATTTTGGGGTGGGGGCACAGTCGAGCATGGCGGAGAGCATGGGTGGGTGTTTCCCCCCCCCGGCAGAAGACGGCTAGAAGACCGAGGAGTGGCGACGCCCCCGTTGTTCTCCGCCATTTCCGCCGGCCCCCCCCGGATGTAAAAGAGCTTGATTTGGGGTAGGGGGCCTGGCCGAACATGGCGGAGAGCATCGGTGGGTGTCTCTCTCCCCGGCGGAAGGCGGCGGCGAAGACCGGGGGGGGGGTAGGTGTACCCCCCCGGCGGAAGGCGAAGACCGAGGAGGGGTTTCGCCCCCGTTGTTCTCCGCCATTTCCGCCGCCCCCCCCCGGATGTAAAAGAGCTTGATTTGGGGTAGGGGGCCTGGCCGAACATGGCCGAGAGCATCGGTGGGTGTCCCCCCCCGGCGGAAGGCGGCGGCGAAGACCGGTGCGGGGCTGGAGCCCCCCCGGCAGAAAACGTCTGGAAGACCGAGGGGCTCCGCCCCCGTTGTTCTCTGCTTTTTTCGGCCGGCCCCCCCCGGAATGTGAAAGAGCTTATTTTGGGGTGGGGGCCTGGCTGGACATGGCGGAGATCATCGGTGGGTGTCCCCCCCCGGCAGAAGACGGCGAAGCCCGGGGCCCAATGGGCTGGTGGTGGGGGGTCCCGGCAGAAGACCCCCGGAGCTGACTAATAAATTATTTTTTTCTGTGTGTTTTTTTTTGTGTTTACACTTTTCCACCCGGTGAATGGGTAGGGGTACGATGTACCCCATACTCATTCACATAGGGTGGGGGGCCAGAATCTGGGGGCCCCCTTAATATAGGGGGCTCTCAGATTCTGATAAGCCCCCCGCCCGCATACCCCGACAACCAACGGCCAGGGTTGTCGGGAAGAGGCTCTTGTCCCGATCGACATGGGGACAAGAGTGCTTTGGGGTGGGGGGGCAGTGCCCCCCTCCCCCACAGCACACACTCCCCCATGTCGAGGGCATGTGGTCTGGTACGGCTCAGGAGGGGGGGGGCGCTCGCTCGTCCCCACCCCCATTCCTGTCCGGCCAGACTGCGTGCCTGGGAGAAGGGTTTGGTCTGGATCTGAGGGGGAACCCCACGCCGTTTTTTGGCGTGGGTTTAACCCCTTATGTTCCAGATCAAATCTAAGAGCCTGTTGTGCACCTGAAGGGGGACCCCCACGCCGTTTTTTTTTCTAATTTGGGGTGGAGTTCCCCTTTATCCCGGTCCTGTCAGGGGGGGGGGGGGAATGCCTGCTCGTCTGTCCCTACAATGTATGAACAGCGATCTGTCATTTCCCCTACACAGTCCCACCCCCTTTACAGTTAGAACACACCCAGGTAACATATTCAACCCCTTCCGCGCCCCTAGTGTTAACCCCTTCCCTGCCAGTGTCATTTTTATAGTAAGCAATGCATTTATATACCATTGCTCGCTACAAAAATGCCAAATCTCACAAAAATGTGTCCGCCACAATGTCGCATTAGACAGAAAAAACAATGATAGCCACCATTACTAGTAAAACAAAAAATTATTCCAAAAAACCCATAAGACCAACCCCTACTTAGAACTTTTGCCCAAACCAATCAAACGCTTATTGTGATTTTTTGCAACCAAAAAGATGTCCAAGAATACTTATCGGCCTAAACTGAGGGCAAACATTTTTTGAATATATTTTGGGGGAGATTTATTATAGCAAACCGTAAAAAAGATGTTTTTTTAGTTACCAAATTGTCGCTATATTTTTGGGTCAAGCAAAAATAAGAAAAAACGCAGAGGTGATCAAATACCACCAAAAAAAAAAAAAAAATTTTTAGGGGGGGGGGGGGGGAGGATGAGGACGCCCAATTTTTTTGGGGGCCACGTCGCACAACCACGCAATTGTCAGTCAAAATGACGCAGTGTTGAAATGCAAAAAATGGCCCCGTCAGTGACCAGTAATATGCTCTGGGGCTCAAGTGGTTACAAATTAAGAATACACTAAAGTTAGCCCAATTTATGGCCATAATGTGAAAGATGATGTTACACCGAGTAAATAGATACCCAACATGTTACACTTTAATATTGCACACACTCATGGAATGGCGCCAAACTTCAGTACTTGAAAATACCCATAGGCAACGCTTTTTTATGTGTTTCAGGTTACCAGTTTAGATTTACAGAGGAGGTCTAGTGCTAAAAGTATTGCTCTCGCTCTAACGTACGCTATGATACCTCACATGTGGGGTTTGAACGGGGGTTCAATATGTGGGCGGGGCTTACACATTTAAGGCCCGCCCCCATATATGGAAACATTCTTCAAACCACACATGTGAGGTATCATAGCGTGCGTAACAGCAAGAGGAATATTTATAGCACTAGACCTCATCTGTAAATCTAAACTGGTAACCGGAAACAATAAAAATGCTGCTTGTTCGCTTCTGACTGCGAGCTACTAGGGACAGGGGCTTTTAAATTATTACTATTTAGGTTTGTTACGTAAAAATTCTATAAGACCTCCCGTTCAGCTTGTAAAGCATCACTTCATGGGGACCAAAAAAAATTTAACACCTCTAATGCTTTCATCCGCCATTGCAGATTTGATTCTGGTACTGCATTTCGAGTGAACTGGGCATGCTCGAACAGTTAGAAAAAGAAGTTGGAAGTTTCATCCTGAAAATGACTTGCATCTTTCTGAGCATGCTCAGAAAGCTCTTTTTTTGGCTTAGTAATTTAAGGACATCCTTAACAGGTGTAAGCAGTTACAAGTGCACACAAACTAGAGGCTGACATTTCTTCATGTGTTTCCAATTGGTTCATTAGCACACATGTTATAAAAAGCGTGGATACTGCACGTGTCAGCTGCCCCTCAGAGGGGGCAGATTTGCTGGCTGGAAGGAATGGCGGAGTGAAACAGAGATGTTTTGGAGCAAGTTTTGTATTTTTTGATGTTTTCTCTGCTACATAATTTTGCTAAATGTTTCTCAAGATGTTAATGACTAATGTTTTAATCCTGTGGGTCTATCCTGTTATTTCAAAAGCATGATTTATTTTCCAATGACTGTGAAATAAACGTTGGTCTTTTTTGTTTTTAGGTGTTTTTATATATTTTTGGTGTGTTTATTTGTAATTTTTTGTTTTGCTTTCCTTGTTTTGTGGACCAATAAAATTACTTTCAAATTTTGAAGTTTGTTTTGTGATATTTTTTTCCTGCTATGGATTTCAACCGCTGCAGCTGAACTAGTTTGGGCCTAAACCATCAAGTGTGATTTGTCTCTAAGCTCTTTCCTGGTGTGTATGCATGAAATGTTTAGTCACCAGAAAAGGAAGGACAAAGCGGTAAGTATTGTTTCCTAGAACTGATGTCCAGACTGACTTTTTAAAGCACATGTGCAAGATGTAGGAAAAGCTGCAAACATGGCCTGTTGGAGGGGGGGGGGGGGGGGTGGTGTATTGGTGGACAGGCTTGAAGTGCTGATTTACAGCGCTGTGCTTGAAACTAGCACAAGACAATCCTATTCTAATTGTGGGTTGTTTGAGGGAAGCCAATTGAGTGTTGGAACCCCTGCTAGTGTTTTTAGGCTGGGCTTTGTGTCCCTTTTCCTAAAATTGGCTTCACTTCCTGTCACACAGCTGAACAGGAAGTGAGGTTAAAACCCTACCAATGGTCTTTTCTTTGGGACACAGGTCAATCTAACTAGTGTCACCATTAAGCAAATTGCACTGCAGTGTACACCCCAAATGATTAGTTATTTTGGGGTTTAGTAAAGGCAAAGCCGCTCTGCAGTAGAAGCGTAGGCAATGAAAATCAGAAGGGAAGCACTGATGGTTTTTACTTCCAATCCCGCCAAGTTTAGAGTTTTCTTCCTTGCTTGTCCACTTGTAGTGCAAAGTGGATTTGCCTTTAGTAAATGGACCCCAAAGTCCAAGATTCCTACTAATTTGGGGTGTACACAGCAAAATGCCATTTCCAAAATGGGAAACTATTTATATTGATCTGTGTGTCCCCAACAAAACATTACTCAGGTGTTTCCCTCACTTCCTGTTTGGCTGTGTGGCAGGAAGTGAATGAATTAAGTAGAAAGTGACAACATTTGTGAGGTGTCTTTACCCTATCAGGGGTGCAGGCATCCCCAAAACAAACAAGAAAATAGTTGATTTAACATTGGGTGGTGTTTGTGGGGGTCCCTAACACACATTCATACATATTAGCAACGCTGGATCCTGGCCTATTGGCATGGTTATATTTTCTTAAGCCTCTCAATAAAATGATATGAAATTTGGGGTTAAACTGGAACAATAATCATCACTTTTATTTTTTGGATTTCTTTCATTTTGGATAGAGTTGGGGGGGGGGGGGGTTAGAAGCTCTGTCAGTTTATTTTGTATTATCCCTGTCCGTTTGGGGAGATTGGCCTTCACTTCCTGCCCCATAGCCAAACAGGAAGTGATCGAAAAACTAGGCAAATTAAGGGTCTCCTGTGCCCCCCCCCCCACAGAACTTGTGTGTGTCCCCTGAAAATTCCTGGGTGGGTCATAAAAAAACAGGGTGTGGCCTTGACAGGAAGGGTGGGTCATTTTTCTATTAGGGGGGTGCCAAAATTTGGTCAGGCCTAGGGAAGCACAAAACCTAAATCTCCTACTGCACATTAGGGCTTATTTAGACAGGATCCAATTTACAGCATGTTTTTAGATTGTGGGAGGAAACCCGCACAGGGAGAACATGCAAACTCCAGGCAGATAGTGTCACGGGTGGGATTCGAACCAGCAACCCTTTTGCTGCTAGGTGAACATGCTACACACTACGCTACTGTGCTGAACGAACATGATTGCAGCTGAAAGCATGAGATGTTTTTTTTTTAAACCAATTACATGCTTTCCAGCCTGGAGGACAGATGTGGGGTCTAATTGACCCCGCCTTTCTCTATAAAGAGGACCTGTCACACACTAGTCCTATTACAAGGGATGTTTACATTCCTTGTAATAGGAAGAAAAGTGAAAAATAATACAAATAAAGGGACAAACAAGTGCAAAAATTTAAATATTAAGTAAAAAAATAAAATAACAAAGGAATTTAAATGCTCCTGTCCCTAGTAGCTCGCACTCAGAAGCGAACACGCATGCAAGTCCCACCCACATATGTAAACATCCTTCAAACCCCACATGTGAGGTATCATAGCGTGCGTTAGAGCGAGAGCAATAATTTTAGCACTAGACCTCCTCTGTAACTCAAAAGTGGTAACCTGAGAAAAAAAGTCAAGCGTTGCCTATGGAGATTTTTAATAACGAAGTTTAGCGCCATTCCATGAGTGTGCGCAATATGAATGCGTGACAAGTTAGGTATCTATTTACTCGGGGAACATCATCTTTCACCTTATCCCTAAAAATTGGGCTAGCTTTACTGCTTTCTTATTTTGTCATTCATGAAACAGGTTTTTTTTTTGAAAGCCAAAAACAAAAAAAAACGTTTGAAAATTTTTGGCACAAATACTGTTGGAAATGTGTCCTAAAAAATGGCCGCCACTTTATTCCCTAGGGTGTTTGTTAATAAAATATATATAATGTTTGGGGGTCCTGAGTAAGTTTCAAGGAAGAAAATATAATTGTTACATGAAGGAGAGAAGTGCCAGAATAGGCGCGGTATGGAAGTGGTTAAAGTGCAACAATAAAAGTGAAAAATTCCTTGAAATTTCGTACCATGGGGGGGGGGAGGCAATTAGGGGCGCCATCAGGAATTATGGGGCCCCTTACACAGCTTCAGGCATGGGCCCCCTGGAGCAGAGAATAGGGGGGGGGGTGCCGCCTGATATTAAGAAGGGGGGGGGCTGCGGCAATTTGATAAGCGGGGGGTTCCTTTACAAAAAAATACATATAGAAAAATATATATTAAAAAGGGTGGTAGCCATCCGGGGGCCCTGGGGACCACTGGGCCCTTTAATAAAAAGAAACTTCTGGGCTCTTTAATGAAAAATAAATTACAATATCTACATATATAAAATAATAAAAAAGGGGGTTGCCTTGGGAGCTCTGGGCCCTTTAATAAAAAATAACTTCCAAAAATCAAAAAAAAAAATAACATTGGGTGGGAGCTGTGGTGGCTCAACGTGAATGGCACTGCGCTGACAAGCCGTTCACCTCTGCAGCCAAGGGTTCGGATCCCGGTCTCGGCTACATATGAATTGAGTTTGGTGGTGTCAGCCCGGCTCCCGGTGGGTGTGCTATGCAAGGTACGCCTGTGCTTAGTACGCCCACCCCCCCCCCCAAAAAAAAACACCACACTTGCACACACTTTGGCCATGAGGTCTCCTAAAATAAAGGGAGGCGAAGGACCTACAGGGCTGGCTGGGTGGGCTACACTCCTTCATAGGGGGAGTCCCTCTGTCCCATCGGGGACAGGCCCCCCTCACACCCACCATTGCCACCGGGGGCATGGAGAAGGATGGCGATTGCAAGTCCAGCTCCTCTCTCTCGACTTCACGCACAAAATACACTTTAAAAAAGAAATTAAAGTAAAAAGTAACAAACCTGGGGAAAATGTTTATAACATTTTTAGAAGCAAAAAGGTTGTCATCTGGGGCCCTCTGGGAGCTTTCAAAATTATATTATATATATATATGTTTAAAAAATAACCAAAAAATATATAATTTTTTTTTTTTGGATTTTTTTGTAAAGGTGGGGGGTTGTCATCTGGGGCCCTCTGGGAGCTTTCATAATTATATTATATATATATATATGTTAAAAAAATAACCAACTAATATATTTTTTATTTTTATTTTTTTTTTTTTAAAGGTGGGGGGTTGTCATCTGGAGCCCTGGGGATCTCCGGGCCACTGGGGACCTCCAGACCCCTAAAACAAAACATTGGCCCTTTAATAACAAAAAATTTGGGGGGTTGCCACCCGGGGCCCTGGGGACCTCCAGACTGCTAAAAAATATTAAATTCCAAAAATTGGCCCTTTAATAAAAAATCCTACAAAAACCAACTAACAAATATATATACAAAAAAAAAAAGAGGGGGGTTACCATCTGGGGCGCTGGGGGGCCTCCAGGCATCTGGGCACCTCCGGACCCGCGGGCCCCTTACAGGTGTACAGGGCCGCCATCATGAATTTTGGGGCCCCTTACACAGCTTCAGGCATGGGCCCCCTGGAGCAGAGAACCGGGGGGGGGGGTGCTGCCGCATGAAATTGAGAAGCGGGGGGGGGGGTGGTGCCACAAATTGAGGAGCGGGGGGGCCCTTTACAAAAATTTTGACAGAAATAAGAAATAAAGAAAAATATATATAAAAAAGGGGGGTAGCCATCCGGGGCCCTGGGGACCTCTGTGCTCTTTATAAAATAAAAATAAAAAAGAGAGAAAATACATATATATATATATTTTTTAAATATAACATTTATCGAAAAAAAGTAAAAAAACAAGGGGGTAGCCTTCCAGGGCCCTGGGGACCTCTGGGCCCTTTCCTTAAAAAAAATAAAACAAATATATTAAAAAATTATATATATTTTTTTAAATATATATCTTTTATTTAAAAAAAAGGGCTTGCCATCTGGGGCCCTTAGTGGCCTCCGGGCCCCTGGGGACCTTCGGAGCCCTTAAAAAAAATAAAAAATAAAAAATATTTTTTTTGGTTTTAGGGTGGTTCCCATCCGGGCCCCTGGGGGCCCCTGGGGACCCCCGGGCGGTGTAATGCCTGTACCCCCCTAATGGCGGCCCTGCAGGTGTACTGCCTGTACCCCCCTGATGGCGGCCCTGGGTGTAATGTCAGCATGTGAAAAATGACATTCTGAAGGAAAAAAGCCATTTAAAACTGACTCGCGGCAATAATGAATTGTCAGCTCCTGGAAATTGCAGGAGAATTCATTCATTAAAAACACCAAAAAAAAAGCGTGGGGGTCCCCCCAAATTCAATAACCAGACCCTTTAGGTCTGATATGGATATTAAGGGGAACCCCGCCATTAATTTTAAAAAAAAATGACGTGGGGTTCCCCCCAAATATCCATAACCAGACCCTTCGGGTCTGGTGTGGTATTTAAGGGGAACTCCACCCCAAATTTTTAAAAAAATGGCGTGGAGTCCCCCCTAAAATCCACACCAGACCCCTTATCCGAGCACGTTGACCTGGCCGGCCGCAGAAAAGAGGGGGGGACAGAGCGCGGCCCCCCCCCTCTCCTGAACCGCACCAGGCCACATGCCCTCAACATTGGGAGGGTGTTTTGGGGTGCCCCCCAAAACACCTTGTCCCCATGTTGATGAGGACAAGGGTCTCTTCCCCACAACCCTTGCCCGGTGGTTGTGGGGGTCTGCGGGCAGGAGGCTTATCGAAATCTGGAAGACCCCTTTTACAAAGGGGCCCCCCAGATCCCGGCCCCCCCCCTGTGTGAAATGGTAATGGGGTACCTTGTACCTCGACCATTTCACGAGTAAAAAAAATGTAAAGGGTTAAAAAAGACAAGAGCCGGTTTTTGACAAGTCCTTTATTATCTTCTTTCTTCTTTCCTTCGGGTTTCTTCTTCCTCCTCCTCCTTCTTCCTCTGCTTCTGTCTTGGGTCTTCTATTCCCGCATCTTGCCCGGCGTGTTCTTCCATCTTCTTCTGTTCTCCCGCTGTCCTTCTCGTCCGCATCTTCTTCTCCTTCTTCTTCTTCGCCGGAGGCGCCGCTTCCAATTGAAATCCCCGCTGTCTGCCGGACCACGCCCCCCCTCTGACGCCTCGGGCAAGCTCTTAGGAGTGTGCTGCCAGTGCGTCAGAGGGGGGCGTGGTCACATGTCAGAGGGCGGCCAATTCAATTTGAAGCTCGTGCGCGGCTTTTTCTTTGCCAGAGTCGCCGCTTCCAATTGAATTGCCCGCTTTCTGGAACATGTGACCACGCCCCCCTCTGACGCACTGGCACCACACGGGGACTTTCCTAAGAGCTTGCCCGTGGCGTCAGAGGGGGGGGGGGCGTGGTCCGGCAGACAGCGGGGATTTCAATTGGAAGCGGCGCCTCCGGCGAAGAAGAAGAAGGAGAAGAAGATGCGGACGAGAAGGACAGCGGAAAAAGATGGAAGAACACGCCGGGCAAGATGCGGGAATAGAAGACCCAAGACAGAAGCAGAGGAAGAAGAAGATGGAGGAAGAAGAAACCCGAAGGAAAGAAGAAAGAAGATAATAAAGGACTTGTCAAAAACCGGCTCTTGTCTTTTTTAACCCTTTACATTTTTTTTACTCGTGAAATGGTAGAGGTACAAGGTACCCCATTACCATTTCACACAGGGGGGGGGCCGGGATCTGGGGGGCCCCTTTGTTAAAGGGGTCTTCCAGATTTCGATAAGCCTCCTGCCCGCAGACCCCCACAACCACCGGGCAAGGGTTGTGGGGAAGAGACCCTTGTCCTCATCAACATGGGGACAAGGTGTTTTGGGGGGCACCCCAAAACACCCTCCCAATGTTGAGGGCATGTGGCCTGGTGCGGTTCAGGAGAGGGGGGGGGGCCGCACTCTGTCCCCCCCCTCTTTTCTGCGGCCGGCCAGGTCAACGTGCTCGGATAAGGGGTCTGGTGTGGATTTTAGGGGGGACTCCACACCATTTTTTTTTTATTTGGGGTGGAGTTCCCCTTAAATTCCACACCAGACCTGAAGGGTCTGGTTATTGAATTTGGGGGGACCCCCACGCTTTATTTTTTCGTTTTTTTAATGAATGAATTCTCATGCAATTGCCGGGAGCCGACAATTCATTATTGCCGCGAGTCAGTTTTAAATGGCTTTTTTTTTTTTTTTTTTCAGAATGTCATTTTGTGCAAAGACATATTTCTAACCACGGGAAAAGTGCGTTTTTTTCACCTGCTGACATCCCCCCCCCCCCCCCCATGGTACGATTTTTAAAATAATTATTCAAATGACGTGGGGGTCCCCCCAAATTCAATAACCAGACCCTTCAGGTCTGATATGGATATTAAGGGGAACCCCGCCATCAATTTTTAAAAAAAATGACGTGGGGTTCCCCCCAAATATCCATAACCAGACCCTTCGGGTCTGGTGTGGAATTTAAGGGGAACTCCACCCCAAAAAAAAAAAAAATGGCGTGGAGTCCCCCCTAAAATCCACACCAGACCCTTTATCCGAGCACGTTGACCTGGCCGTCCGCAGAAAAGAGGGGGGGACAGAGCGCGGCCCCCCCCCTCTCCTGAACCGCACCAGGCCACATGCCCTCAACATTGGGAGGGTGTTTTGGGGTGCCCCCCAAAACACCTTGTCCCCATGTTGATGAGGACAAGGGTCTCTTCCCCACAACCCTTGCCCGGTGGTTGTGGGGGTCTGCGGGCAGGAGGCTTATCGAAATCTGGAAGACCCCTTTAACAAAGGGGCCCCCCAGATCCCGGCCCCCCCCTGTGTGAAATGGTAATGGGGTACCTTGTACCTCTACCATTTCACGAGTAAAAAAAAAGTGTCAGTGTAAAAAAAGACAAGAGCCGGTTTTTGACAAGTCCTTTATTATCTTCTTTCTTCTTTCCTTCGGGTTTCTTCCTCCTCCATCTTCTTCTTCCTCTGCTTCTGTCTTGGGTCTTCTATTCCCGCATCTTGCCCGGCGTGTTCTTCCATCTTCTTCCGCTGTCCTTCTCGTCCGCATCTTCTCCTTCTTCTTCTTCGCCGGAGCGGCCGCTTCCAATTGAAATCCCCGCTGTCTGCCGGACCACGCCCCCCTTCTGACGCCACGGGCGAGCTCTTAGGAAAGTCCCCGTGTGGTGCCAGTGCGTCAGAGGGGGGCGTGGTCACATGTTCCAGAAAGCGGGCAATTCAATTGGAAGCGGCGACTCTGGCAAAGAAAAAGCCGCGCACGAGCTTCAAATTGAATTGGCCGCCCTCTGACATGTGACCACGCCCCCCTCTGACGCACTGGCAGCACACTCCTAAGAGCTTGCCCGAGGCGTCAGAGGGGGGGGCGTGGTCCGGCAGACAGCGGGGATTTCAATTGGAAGCGGCCGCTCCGGCGAAGAAGAACAAGAAGGAGAAGATGCGGACGAGAAGGACAGCGGGAGGAACAGAAGATGGAAGAACACGCCGGGCAAGATGCGGGAATAGAAGACCCAAGACAGAAGCAGAGGAAGAAGGAGGAGGAAGAAGAAACCCGAAGGAAAGAAGAAAGAAGATAATAAAGGACTTGTCCAAAACCGGCTCTTGTCTTTTTTAACCCTTTACATTTTTTTTACTCGTGAAATGGTAGAGGTACAAGGTACCCCATTACCATTTCACACAGGGGGGGGGCCGGGATCTGGGGGGCCCGTTTGTTAAAGGGGTCTTCCAGATTTCGATAAGCCTCCTGCCCGCAGACCCCCACAACCACCGGGCAAGGGTTGTGGGGAAGAGACCCTTGTCCTCATCAACATGGGGACAAGGTGTTTTGGGGGGCACCCCAAAACACCCTCCCAATGTTGAGGGCATGTGGCCTGGTGCGGTTCAGGAGAGGGGGGGGGCCGCGCTCTGTCCCCCCCTCTTTTCTGCGGCCGGCCAGGTCAACGTGCTCGGATAAGGGGTCTGGTGTGGATTTTAGGGGGGACTCCACGCCATTTTTTTTAAAATTTGGAGTGGAGTTCCCCTTAAATTCCACACCAGACCCGAAGGGTCTGGTTATGGATATTTGGGGGGAACCCCACGTCATTTTTTTTTTTAAATTGACGGCGGGGTTCCCCTTAATATCCATACCAGACCTAAAGGGTCTGGTTATTGAATTTGGGGGGACCCCCACGCTTTTTTTTCCCTTTTTTTAATGAATGAATTCTCCTGCAATTGCCGGGAGCCGACAATTCATTATTGCCGCGAGTCAGTTTTAAATGGCTTTTTTCCTTTGAAAAATGACATTTTGTGCAGAGACATTTCTAACCACGGGAAACATGCGCTTTTTCACATGCTGACATTAGAGCCCCCCATAGTACGAAATTTAAAGGAAAATTACACTTTTATTATTGCACTTTTAGCATTATTAAAATCACTGCTCCCGAAAAAACGGCCGTTTTAAAAAATAAAAAAAGCATTGGTACATGTCCCCTGGGGCAGGACTGAGGTCCCCAAACAATTTTTAGGACAAAACTTGCAGATTAGCCTTTAAAATTCACTATTAAGATTTCCCCCCATAGACTTATACAGGGAGTTCGGCGGCGGCTTTAGTTATCAATCACATCGCGCTGCTGTGCTACGCCGGCTCATGCGCCTAATTAGGGCTTCATCCAGCGCACTAATTAAGGCATGTACCGGCGCAGCGCAGAGTCATTAGTAAATCAGCCCCATTGTTCTTGGCCAGAAAACTCATAGCCAGAAAATGGATGAGACATTTACCTCCTAAATAGTCAGAGTGGAAGATGGAAATAAATGGGACACTGCCTTATTAAAAATACTTGTACATAAATAGAGGGTGCCCTGAGAAATATTACAAGATATGGGACCGCTGGCTGAATGATTCTGATACGTGCACATAATTGGAGAGAGGTACCCTTACATTTATATTGCATGATGTATGCTTTTGGGTTAATGTCACTATATTGATCAGTATGTTGGCCCTGACTTTACCAGCTGCTCTTGATGCCAATGTCTAGATGTGTTATATGTCATCATGCGTGAACCAACCTATGACAACTGTTGTGTTTTTTATTTATTTTTTTCCTCCTGAACACTGTTGCTGATTATGTTACTGTGCCTCATATGTACATGCCAACTCTTTTCAATAAAATCTTTGTTTGAAACGAAAAAAAGTAGTTGGATCTGTATGTGCTTTATAATTAATCGATTACAATTTTTGTGTTCGAGTAATCGATTTTTTTTTTAATCAGTAACAGCCCTAATAAAAACAGGGATCTCATAATTATTCAGCGTCACCAATAAAAAGAAATATTTATATACATATAAAAACAACAAAAAGGCTTATATTGTCTGTTATATATATATATATAAAATTGGGTGTATATATATATATATCTGACAATATAAGCCTTTTTATTTTTTTATACGTATATGTAGCGTCACCCCTGAAAGGGCCGCTGGATTAATATGGGATCGGCAGATTAAGTTGCTCTTGCTTGGTCTAGGGGTGCACCAGAAGCCACCAAGTAATAATTGAGTGGCCACACCGTCAATAAAGATTTTCTCAATGCTTTAATTCCAGGCCAACATAGCCAAACATCAACTCGTGAAAGGAGAATAGGTTGATGAGGAAATAGAGATTCTCGATGTCAGGCCTGGATATGTGTACAGCAAAATCAGCCCCTTGAAAGATACAATTTTGCAAGCGTCGCCACTTTAAATGCTAACTGGGAGGAACAGGTCTCCCTCACTGACCCGGCTCTAGGCCTCTGCCACAGGCCAGTGTAGTCTAGATAGTTTGTAAATGTCCTAATAGAGCAAATCCTCCCAGTAATTATCTCAGCACAGATCACCGGGTAACAGCAGAGCGTACCTGTCTATGACCCGGTCCCTGGATCCTCTCTACGGCATCAGGAACCCAGTAAGTCACTGGGGTCCCTTTAGTTTCGTCCCAGACTGAGACTCAGCAAGGCCTGGAAGCATGGCCAGGTGGGCCACGCCGGCAGGGTCCATGGATGCGCACACTCTGAAGGTGGGTGTCGAACCCCGACTCCGAGACCCCGCGCAGGATAAGGCAAAGAAGAACCAGAACACATGACCTCCATCACAGATATACCCCTCCCCAGCGGGGGAAAACCCCTTTCCAATTGGCTGCTGGGGAAGACTCCATCCGCCAAAAATCCCTCTAGCTCCCACTGCCGGCCAAAGATGACACTCACATCCCCAGAATGCAGTCCGAGCTAGTGGACCTTTCCAGAATGACACAGGTCATTAACCTCAACAAATCACGACCGGGAGCAAGGCAACTCTCCCAGTCAACTAGTTTTTAGCGTAGTGCCCATGCAGTATGTATTTTTATTGGTGACACTATAATTAGGAGATCCCTGTTTTTATGCTTTTTTGCGGGGTCCTTATTCTCTTGACAGCTATTTAATTATATTCAGTCATTTCACTATATCTAACAAGCATTGGCCCATTAATGATCAGACCTTCGTTATAGTGGATAGAGGTCTTAATATGCTGCTGGTTTGCTGTTCTCTGGGTAGCGGCAGTATATAAACACCATCACACCTGCAATATCCCAGTCGGCCTGTAGAAGGCACTTGTCTCCGAATGCGTAGCCTGTTGTTCTAGTCTCACCTTCCTTCCGGTGCTCTCCCTGGTCCCATCATCATCTGCGCCTCCACGCTGAACCTGGTGGCCACAGGATGAATTTCTCTCCCTGCCTGCAGATCCGTGGATCTAGATCAGGGGGTGTCAAACTCAATTTCATCGTGGGCCGCATCAGCATTAGGATTGCCCTCAAAAGGGCCAGTTGTATCTGTAAGATTAGATGTCCAGCGCATCCCCTCCCCTTACATTAGATGTCAAGAGCCACCCCACCATCAGAAGTTGAGTCCCCCACCCTCCATTACATCACAGTGCACCCCCCTTTCCTTATGCTGCTGCTGGGAAGATGCTGGATGCATTGCTTGAAACAGAAAGTAAGGGTCTAGAGTAGGACCAGAGGAGGGCTGGAGCTCTCCCTGCAGCTGCAGGAGAGGTGCGAGGGCCACATGAAATGGCATGGAGGGCCGGATTCGGCCCGCGGGCCTTGTGTTTGCCACCTATGATCTAGATGGACCTGAGACCCTGTTGTGTATTGTAAGTGCTTTTATTTTGAGATTAAACACCTAAGTGCATATTTTGACATATTGCACTTCCCCTTTTTGTTTCCTTAGTGGTATTCTGATAGAACACCGGCCATCTCCTGCACTATACACGTCTTTCCTTACATGTTCAGCAAAGACAATCCACATGACTGACCACAATTGTTGTATGGTGTCCCTGCCTTTCCCACTGATAAGTACATTTTATGAATTTTGTACAAAAATGAGTGAAGCACCATTGTAAGGACATGAGAAAATCATATCTTCCAGCAAATGTTTAACCCTTTCACTGCCAGTTTTGCATTTCCTGCACAGATGAAAAAATTATTTTGGGTATGAAGATGATTCGAAACCCCCAACACATTATAGATTTCCTGAAAGCACATTAACCTAGAGAATAAAACGTTATTTTTATTTTTATGGCATTTCAGTAAAAATTACACTAGTTAGATTTAGGCCAATCGCACAGTTTTTTGGTCAAATATAAAAGATGGTTTCACCAAGTAAATATGACATGTCAAACCTTAAATTTTGTGCACGCCTGTGGGGACAAACTTCAGTACCTTATATTTTCCAAAGGAGACGCATTAAAAGCCCCCTATAGGTCATCAGTATTGCTCTCACTCCAGCGTACGTGCCCATATGCAACGTGTACCGCAGTCGGCAAACATTTTATGGGTAGGTGTCCGACGCACAAGTTTGTTCATACGTCCATTAGAATGCCTCCCTTAAACCAGGTGTCCCCACTGCAGTGCCTCTAAAGGCAGGTTTTTTTTTGTGGGGGGGATCTCAATGCATTAGGAAAATTCTATTGTGGGCAGCAGCCCCCCCACCCATACTTATCAAAGCCCCATCTCAATCCAGTGATGTGGTTTCGGTTGTCCAGGACTCTCCCTCTTGATTGGCTGAGACACACAGCAGGCACCATTGGCTCCTACTGCTGTCAAAGTCATTGAACCAAGAGAGCCCACAGAGCAGCGTCTCAGCCCCCATAGCATGTTGCTTACGGTGGGGGAGGAGGGAGGGACCCAAGAAGAGGAGGATTGGAGCTGCTCTGTGCAAAACCATTACACAGAGCAGGTAAGTATGACATGTTTGGGATTTTTAACCAAAAAACCCAGGGGACACCTGGTTTAATATCACTTTAAACTAGGTGTGCCCATCAGTGTGCCTTATTTAACCAACCTAGTCATTTACAGGATGGCAGCTGTGTGCGCAATTATATTATATATTACACACACACACACGTGATCCAGCTCTGCCAGTGACTTGCTTCTACTGTGGTAAGACACAGCAGGAGCCTACCGGCAGGTACCACAGACCCGATTTCCACCGGCACCTGCTGATTGTTTTGTACACAGGCAGAACAATAATCTGTCAGTAGGGAAGGCATTAAAGTGAAAACCAAAGACCAAAAAGGGCGAGTTATGGACTTTTTAGGCACGATTGAATGGTACGGATATAGTCAAGAATACTTAAAAAGGGGAATTACAAAAAGTTTTTTTACATATAAAATATCAGGTCTATAGGTACAAACTTAAAGAGGAGTTCCACCCAAATTTGGAACTTCCTCTTATCCCACTCCTTACCCCCTTACATGCCACATTTGGCATGTAATTTTTTTGGGGGGGGGAGTGGGGGCTTCAGTAGGAGTGGGACTTCCTGTCCCACTTCCTGCTTCCGCCGAGGGGCTGGTTAGGCGATTAAGCCTTAATCGCCTACACCAGCCCCTCCCTGTAGGCGATCACATGGGACAATGACAGGTCCCATGCGATCGCCTCTCCAATCAGAGGCGAGCCGCGCCGCGCGCATGCGCAGTGCGGCTCGCGCATGCGCAGTGGGTGCCCGGCCGTGAAGCCGAAGGCTGTCACGGCTGGGTGCCCACAGTTAGGATGGAGACGCCGGCCGGGGAGGGGGGGAGCGGAGCCCCGGTCGGCGCGTCGCTGGAACGCAGGAGCAGGTAAGTGAGTGTTTATTAAAAGCCAGCAGCTACACTTTTTGTAGCTGCTGACTTTTAATAAACACATTTTTGGGCTGGAACACCCCTTTAATAGCATTCCAAGCGTCTATCTACAGCATCAACCAAAATAATACAGAAACAAAAAGACTGTCCTTCAGATGTGAACAAAACCTCCGGCTAGTTGTATAGTGGATGGATCCTGACTCGCCCCTTTGGTCCTTAGTTTTCAATTATATTTAGGACGTTGGCACATTAATTACTACCCATGTATCTGCAGTACCACTATGCGTGTCGATACATTTTTCCCTTATTTCAAGGCATTAAAGTGGAGATAAAACCGAATTTCTTTTTCACAATGTATTGTAGAGAATAAGATTTCCTATCATCTGTGCCCAGTCTTGCCACACATAATTAATCCAGCTCTGAGCAATCCTCTTTTTATTGTTTAGTGAAATAAAAACGGACTTAGAGAAAAACCAAAGTCCGTTCCGCCCCCATGCTTGGCATGAAAGGTTATTTACATATCTCGTGCACTAGCCTGGAGACATGCACACCCTGTGTAAAACGTTCACAATTCACATCCCTCTCCCCTCCAGCTCTCTTAGGATTGGCTGCATTTACTGAGTTTTGACTAGATGTTTCTCATCATATGGGGTGTGATCCACAGTTCAGTGTGACGAGGAATTGTATGCTGCAGTGAACAGCCATCAGAATATACATAGACAGGTGATTAGGGGAGATGTATTTAGTCAGAGGTAGGCAGAATAGAAGCTTGAGTGATGATCTTATTGTTATATTGCAGTGTGTCTCTGAGGTCACCTAATCACAGATGCAACATTTCTTTATATTACCAGGATGTGTTATGTGGGGGAGGGGTGGATTGCTTACTTATAATACTTGCACCCAGTAAGGCTGAATGAGCTTAGATCGCAAGTGATTCACACCGCACTGCAGCACAAATCACATGTGATTTCTGCTGCGCGATTTCAGCCATACAGATAGTATGGCTGATATCACACCGCATTTCGACCAAACATGCACAGGACTTTTTTGGTCCGCACCAGAATTGCATAGATGTTCACACCTATGCAATCCAATTCATGTCCTGTCAGTTCGCAGTGCGATATGCGAGCTGAAATGGGGGTGTCATTACCATTATATGACACTCCCAAGCAGTTTGCATATGGCAGTGTGAACTCCCATGCGAATCTGGTGCTATGTGGGAACCCGCCGTGGAATCGCAGGGTTCCCGAATCGCACCAGTGTGAACCCAGCCTCAAAAGCATACAGCCTACAAATGTCACCTGACTACGCCCAAGGCTCAGTTCACACTGGTGTGATTCGGTAACCTGCGAATCCACTGCGGGAGAGGAGAAGCACTGGTGAAAACCATGCATGGGAGATTGCAGTGTTCACAGCTGTCCCTGGACATACACGTGTGCAGAAGTGACAGGGGCCGTGAGCGCGCTCTGCTTCTTCACAGAACGTGCTCTGTCACTCCTGCACATGCACACGAGGCTCGTCCTTGCAACGCTGGCTAGCCGTGGAGTGTAGTGGTGGGCGCCATAAACCAGGTGTCTAAAGTTCTCCCTTAACCACTTGCTTACTGGGCACATAAACCCCCTTCGTGCCCAGGCGAAATTTCAGCTTCCGGCACTGCTTCACTTTAACTGACATTTGCGCGGTCATGCGACGTGGCTCCCAAACAAAATTGGCGTCCTTTTTTCCCCACAAATAGAGCTTTCTTTTGGTGGTATTTGATCGCCCGTGCGGTTTTTATTTTTTGCATTATAAACAAAAAAAGAGCGACAATTTAAAAATAATAGGATTTTTTATGACAGCTTACCTGTAAAATCCTTTTCTTGGAGTACATCACGGGACACAGAGCGGCAATCCATTACTATGTGGGTTATAAAGTCTACCTTCAGGTGTGGACACTGGTGTAATTAACTACACAGGAAGTTCCCTCCCTATATAACCCCTCCCATACTGGGAGCTCCTCAGTTTTTGTAGCAAAGCAATAAGTGTCCCAATATCCCCAAACAAGAGGGGCGGGAGCTCTGTGTCCCGTGATGTACTCCAAGAAAAGGATTTTACAGGTAAGCTGTCTTAAAAAATCCTATTTTCTTTATCGTACATCACGGGACACAGAGCGGCAATCCATTACTATGTGGGATGTCCGAAAGCAATGCTTACTGAGGGGAGGGAGACACAACGCAGGCCGCCATCAGATGTGAGGATCTATAATGCTGCCAGATGCATACTGCGCCAAAAAGCTGCATCCTCTTGCCCTCCTATGTACATCTGACAAGAATCAGTGAACCTAAGCACAGACGCCAAGTTGCGGCCCTGAAAATCTGCGTCATAAAGGCTCGGTAAAGCATCGCGCATAAAGCGCTTACTATCCTGGTACGGAGCACCCCCCCCCCAAGAAACAGGGGGAGTCCCACTGTCCGAACCACAAGCCTGAATAATACCCTGATGAATCAATCTTGAAAACAGTTGATTTTAGACGCTGCCTGCCCCTTCCTGGGGCCTCCTGGTAGCGCAATAACATCAGCTTTCCGTATCCGAGCAGCCGCTTCAGATAGGCCTTGACCCTTCTACTCCAAAGGAGAGAGTGTAACCATTTTAATAGCTGAACACTGCCTGCCCACATCTAGGGTCTTCTGGCAGCACAATAAAAACTTCAGATTTCTATATCTGAACCTTCAGATAGATATTTAACTGCTCTCATCTCTACTGAGAGAAAGCAATAACCTTTCCTTTCGAAAACAAGGTTTTGAAAAAGGGGGAGGTAAGAATATCTAGATTCAAATGAACACTAGATCCTTCTAGTAAATAAGGCTGGGTGAGGATTAACATCACCCTACTAGTAAGAATAAGTATGGTTTTATACCAAGAGGTTGCCAATACTGAAACTCTCTTGGAGGCTACCACAACCAAGAACACCAATTCCCTTGTTAAAGGCTGAAGGGAAATATGGTGCATCGGCCCACAGAGCTGACCCTGTAAGCCAACAAAACTAGAGCCAATCCTCCAAGCACAAGGGCGACTAAACTGGTGGACTTATGCGCGTCACCCCTTGTATAATGGCTCGGAACAAAGAGTGTGAAGCAAGCGACCTTTGGAGGCAAGGCCGAGATCGGATCCTTGATGTAACTTAAGGCTGGCTCCGTCTCCTTTTCAAATGCAGGAAGGCAGGAATTTTATCTTTGACAAACTTCCAAGGATGCCACCATCTGTTTCATACCAGGAACATGGGCTCTCCCGATCCTGGGATATCTGGTCCTGGAGGCCAGCCTTCCTGTATGAATCAAGGAAGTGCCGTTGATTCTAAAAACCCTGATCCTGAAGAATGTGGGCTAAAATAGCCAGACCATTAATTCACCTGTTGCACGACAGGATGTAATACCCCCTTCGAAGTAGGCCTGGACAAGATGTAAGGGACCGTGGGTCCTCTACTACCACCCCTACTGTCCCTGCACAGAAAAGGTCGTCAGGGCTATGCCGAGTAATCAGGCCAGCTTCCGCCATCCTCTAATGTTGCATGGAAGCCACAAACGCCACGGCACTGAGGGGAGAGACATAACCAGTGACCACTGGTCCCACCAGATTACTAACACATCTGCCCCGCATGCGGGTGGATCCCTGGTCCTTGACCTCAAGCTGTTCAATTTCTTGTTGAGCCTGGACGCCAATACATCTTCTGTACAGGGTACTATTTCTGTGGCCCTTGGTCAGGAAAACAGTCGGGGTGTAGAGGTCCTTCTTCTGGAGACACTTGTTGACGGCTACAGCGAATCGCCTGCCAATTCTGCATTTCATGAAATGACGAATGACAATAGGCAAGGCACAAGCTCCTCCTTGGTAAATTAAGTAAATCACTTAATATGGTATAGTCTGATTGAACTCTGACCGAACCAACCAGCCCCTGAACGTTCAGGCCCCTAAGCCAGATGCTCCCTCGGTAGCTCTAGCTGACAGATAAGGCTCCCTTGGAGCTCGACTACTTCCCCTGGGCCAAGGTCTCTTCCTGACCTGGCAAACCCTTTAGTCAAGAACCACCAAGAGGAATTCCAGCCTATCTCTGGGACCGGTTCTTTGGATAATGCTAGGTCAAGATCCACTCCTTCTAGGCCAACACAATACTGTTTATAACAGTCCTGAATAAAAGTATAGGGAACTGTCTTGAATGAAGCAGCATCTTCTCTAGTGCCTTAAGCAGAAGGCCAAAAGTAAGGAACTGTTCCTTGCCGTAACCACCTAGACCAGCTTTCTTATAGCGATGGTCTTGTCTTAGGCCAAAAGTACTCTCCTGTTGCAAAACATACCCAGCTTCTTGTCAATGAAGAATGTATCTTTAGACTGGAATCCTAACCCAGGAGATCTAGATACCTGACCATGCTGGACACCCTTAGGTCCAGCCATGCTGCTGACTGATCCATCAGCAGGAGTCTGCTTCCGTACTGCCATTACTGCTATACCCTGGGCCTACAGACCTGCTAGAGGCGGGCCCTAGCACCCTGACAACCCAGACACGGAGGCTAACCCAAAAGGGCAAGACCACCAACTGGAGATAGTGCTGTTCCCCTGCACAACGCAGACAACCTCTGCAGTCCCAAGTAAATAAACACATATGCAACTGGCTCCCCATATGTGTATGTGGCAAGTGTTAAAGCCATATGCCTCAATGGAGGCGTGTGTACATGGCAGTGTGTGTTCATGGAAGCATGAAATCATATAAATATGTCTCACGCCAAACATGCATATAGCATGTGTGCTCTGGAACGAGCATCCTTGCAAGCAAGCAAGCATGTGCTATAAACGTGTTATGCAACAATGTGCAACATGAACCCATGCAGACACGTATCTCTATGCAAACACAAGGCATCCTGTATTGCTTAATTAAGCCACCATGTGCAACTTTAAAGTAACCATGCATGCGATTCCGCATCTTCCATGCGATCAACATCTTATGCATTTTAAGCACTACTGTGCGGACAGGAACCCTTGTGTGACCAAGCACCCCTGTGTGTTCCAACATCCTTACGCACCCAAGCATCTTAATGCGACTTTAGGCATTCCTGTGAAACAAGCCTCTCTATGTGATCAAGTATCCCTGGGTAATCCAGGACTCTGTTGATCCAACAACCATGTGTGATCCAGCTTCTTTTTGCATTCAAGCATCTTTAAGTGATCCCTTTAGGCCTTGAGTAATCCAGGACTTGGGTGATCGGGTAATCCTGTGTGATTCAGCATTTTTATGCCTTCAGGCCTCTTTATGCGATTCTAGGCATTTCTGTGGGAACAAGCCTCTTTGCGTGACCAAATATCCTTGGGGAATCAAGGACTTGGTGATCATGTAATCCTGTGTGATTCAGCATGTTTATACCTTCAGGCCTCTTTATGCGATTCTAGGCATTTCTGTGGGAACAAGCCTCTTTGCGTGACCAAATATCCTTGGGGAATCAAGGACTTGGGTGATCATGTAATCCTGTGTGATTCAACCCTTTTATGCATACAAGCATCCTTTATGCGATTCAGCATTTTTATGCATACAAGCATCTTTATGCGACTTTAGGTACTTTTGTGGAAACAAGCCTATTTGTGTGACCAAACATCCTTGGGTAATCCAGGACGCTGATGATCAGGTAACCATGTGTGATCCAGCATCTTTTTTGCATCCAAGCAACTTTATGCGATTTTAGGCCTTTCTGTGGAAACAAACCTCTTCTGTGTAACCAAACATCCTTGGGGGAAACAAGGACTTGGGTGATCAGGTAATCATGTGTGATTCTGCATTTGTATGTATACAAGCATCTTTATGCGACTTTAGGTACCTTTGTGGAAACAAGCCTATTTTTGTGACCAAACATCCTTGGGTAATCCAGGACGCTGATGATCAGTTAACCATGTGTGATCCAGCATCTTTTTTGCATCCAAGCAACTTTATGCGATTTTAGGCCTTTCTGTGGAAACAAACCTCTTCTGTGTAACCAAACATCCTTGGGGGAAACAAGGACTTGGGCGATCAGGTAATCATGTGTGATTCAGCATTTTTATGCCTACAAACGTCTTTATGCGATTCAGCATTACAAGCATCTTTTATGCGACCTCTTTTGTGGAAACATGCAGCACCATATAGACAGAAACATGTATGTTTATGCGATCCACAATAGAATCTGCTCTGTTACTTGTTTTTATCCCACATGCATTCCAAACTCATGTATGTTATGCAACATGCGGACTGGTAAAGAGGAAATTATCCTCTGCAGATGTGTGTTTCCTCAATTAAGAGACATTAGCAATGTGTGCCCGCAACTGTGCATCCCTCCGATGCATTTGGTTAGCCTGAAGCCGACACCAGGCTGAGGATTATATGGAGGTCTTACTAGCCACCTATAGGAAAACCTCTCTTTACACTCTAAGGAGAAGATAGAGGTGTAATCAGAACCTGTAGGGCTTTTGATAGCTTCTCCTTGTTAGGCTGCAGCTCCTGTCTCCTGTCCTCTGACAGTGAAACTGTTATCCCCAAGCTTTCCCTTTGTTTCAGGATTAAAGCAGGGAAAGGGGGGACACCCCCTTTTTTTTTTTTTTTTCTTGCAAAACACAAAACACATGCAGAGTGATTGCAATGTTGGGGGAAGGCTGCATTGCCTGACAGGTCTGATGGCTCAATCTATGAGCTGTTTAAGTCTCTTCAGAGGAGAATAAGGGTCCACCAGGTTCAGGTGGCAATCCCTCTTTATATTCCTACCCCTGACCTTATTCAATGGGGAGACCAAGTCCTAAGCTAAAGCAGAGGCACTTAACCCAGGTGCATCAAATAGCTGAATTTAGTCTGACACAATGCCTGCTAATCTGCACAGCTAGATGCGAGTAGGCATCTTAGATGAATCTGTATCCAACTCACACAAGGTGCTTACGTTTGTGTCCCCCTAGCTTTACAGAGCTCTGACGTCCGGGCCCTTTGGAGAGCCTTCTCTGCGACTGCACTGAGCCGGTGAGCACGTGCAACATGGTAGAGCCTGAAGCGGAGGAAGTGGGACACAATAGATCAGCTAACACTTAAGCTTCCGTTTTCTGGAAAGCATGGTAAGCAAAAACATCAGGCATGTCTTCTACTGCCTATAGTAGTGGAAACACAGATAAGACTTGCAACTACTCACGGAAGACAATCCTTTGTATAGGATTAAGGGCATATTTTTTTTTTTTTTTTTTTTTTTATGTACCGGCCCCTTCAAGGGGAGATATATAGGTACTGCAGCCATCCTGTCTAACAGACATGGTGGGCCAGGCTGCATGCCGGCTAGGGGAGGTATATGGGTGCCCTGAGCCATCCTGTCTCAGAAGACATAGTGGTTTACATTGCCCATGCATAGAAGCATAATATAGGCGAGACCCAAGTCCCCCACGGAGGACCTACTGTCGAACCAAGTCCCGTAGGCCCTCCTCTTACCTTCTCCACGCTGCAGGGTATTGCCAAGCAAGAGGCCCAATCTTCCCCCTTCACCGTGGGTATTGTCCTAGACCTTCAGGGACCGGGGTCCATGGCAGGAACACCAACTCCCCTGGATCTATATAGCATCCTGGCAGCAGAAAAAACATTTGGTCCTTAGAAGGCACAAAGTTCTGGAACCCAGGATCCAGCCCTCCGCAGAGAGGCATTATAGACTAAACCTCGTTCTTCGTACCGAGGCCCGGGTACCGTCCACTTTGGCTATGAAGCACCTTGGACGGATCCGGATTTATGGAGGTTTTTTACATCCAGCATGGATCCCTCCAGTGGAGCTCCTAAGAGCACATGTTCACTCGTGAGCAACACCTTAGACACTGATGAAAAAACTGAGGAGCTCCCAGTATGGGAGGGGTTATATAGGGAGGGAACTTCCTGTGTAGTTAATTACACCAGTGTCCACACCTGAAGGTAGACTCTATAACCCACATAGTAATGGATTGCCGCTCTGTGTCCCGTGATGTACGATAAAGAAATATATTTTTTACTTGTTGCTATAATAAATATCCCAATTTTTTTTTTTTTAACTATTTTTGTTTCTCAGTTAAGGCCGATACATATTCTTCTACATATTTAAAAAAAAAACAACAACAAAAAAAAAAACAATAAACGACTGCTTTGTGCAAAAGTTATAGCACCTAACAAAATAGGGGACAGAACTATGATTTTTTTTTACTAGTAATGGCGGCGATCTGCGATTTTTATTGGGACTGCGACATTACGGCGGACACATCGCGCCATTCACATTTATACAGCGACCAGTGCTATAAATATGCACTAATTACTGTATAAATGTGACTGGCATTGAAGGGGTTAACACTAGGGGGTGAGGAAGGGGTTAAATGTGTATCCTGGGTGTGTTCTGTGAGGGGGTGGCCGATGCTGTGTCCCTATGTACAAGGGATACAAATCGGTCTCCTCTCTCCCCGACAGGACGTGGAGCTCTGTGTTTACACACAGAGCTCCACGTCCCTGCTCTGTCACCGCCGATCGCATGTACCTGTCGGACACCGCGGCCGCCGAGTACATGCATTGAATCCTCGGCGATGCGACTGCACTGTTTTTCCGCGCTGTGCGACACCCAGTTGCGCGCGCGGGGAATACAACAACATTGACAGCCAGACGTGACCCCGACAGCTCAGGTCCGCGCTGTTGACGTCTTTTGTCAATAGCGCGGATCTGAACTGGTTAATGTACTGCCACATTGAAATATGGGGCAGGTATAATAGCAGAACTTCCCCCCCATCATTAGGCTTATGTACACTCCATGGTAATTTCTTGGCCAAACCTTTCATAATGAAATCTCAGTCAGTGGTGTAACAGTATTCATAGGAACGCATACGTTGAGGTGAATGAAATACCGAAAATGTGTGCATGTGGGGGTTGTAAAGGTACAATTTTTTTCCCTAAATAGCTTCCTTTACCATAGTACAGTCCTCCTTCATCCTTCAATTTTGCTTTTAAAATGTCCTAATTTCTTCAGAGAAATCCTAATTCACTGTTCCTCTGTCTAACTACACACAGTAATGTAAAGCTTTCTCCCTGGTGTGGAGTGTCGTGCTCGCCCCCTCCCTTGGGCTACAGGAGGGTCAGGACGCTCTCTACATTGCAGATAGAGAAAAGGAGCTGTGTGTTAGTGGGCATCCTGGCTCTCCTGTAGTCCAAGGGAGTGGGCAAGCACGACACTCCACACCAGGGAGAAAGCCTTGCATTACTATGTGGAGTTACAGACAGAACAGGAAGAAATGAAGATGAACCTTTGCAAACCTTTAAGTGTCCATTCACACAAACTCCTTTATTCCCAGTCATTTATTACCCAATCCAGCGTTTTGCAACCTTCAGTCAAGGCATTCTTTAAAACTGGACAGTCTCGAGGCGCCCCATTCTAAAATGTAAAGGCCATTCTAATAGTTTTACATATTGCAGCAACATCCACATTTAGGACACCCAACGTTAGTGTCGATTTATTCTTGCAAAGCAAATACACTATTGAATATTCTGAGGTTTTTCTCCATCACACACGCTAATATCACCCCAAAGCTGATGGAGCAGGGAAGGGTAAAAAAAATAAAAATGCAGGCAACAGACCTGATCAACTGATGCCAAACCCGTGACTTAATGCAACTAAAAAGGCAGCCTTCATCCAAGTGCCAGCTTGAAATAGGCTGACCTAATCCTTTAGGCCCCTTTACGCGGGGCGGATCCTCTCAGCGGAGTCCGCCAGCTCAGCAGATCGCTTCGTTAATCTCCGCTGATGACAGGTCTGTCTCTGCTCACAGAGCAGGGAGGGACCTGTCGGAGCCCCGCTGATCTCTATGGGGAGATCGGACAAAAATGGACAGCATGTCCCTTTTTATCAGATCTCCTTTGATCCAATAAGGCGCCTTTCACACGGGCGGCTGTCCTGCCGCAGTTAAAAGCATGTTTCTTTCTTTTGAGAGTAAAGATTCCAGGCACAGCGATCGGCTGCATTTGTACACTGATTAGCTGCGTTTACATGCAGCTACGTTTAGCTGTGGTTGCCCATTATTGTCACCCCCATAGCAACCATCTTTATTTTGATGTGCTTCCTGTTTTTTCTTTTGTTCATGCTGCTTTTCGCAGCTGACACAGTGCACTGTGTTTACCTGCAGTTATGTGCAGATAGCTGCGCAAAATCGTTCCTGGACGCAGTCAAATCTATTTTTACTATCTGCACCAAACCGCATGTAATGAAACTGCAGCTAAACACAGTGTGTGAATGGGGGGCCATAGGAAAGCATTGTGTGCTTTCAGCTGCAGTAGAAAACTAGAAAATCCGCAGCTAAAAGCACCATTCTATCCGTCCGTGTGAAAGAGGCCTAAGACAGATGGCAAACGTATTGCCATACGTCTGTCTTAAGCGGATCGAATGGCAGACGGGTGTCAGCGGACACATCTCCACTGACATTCACCTGCCCATAGGGGGTCAATGGATGGCCCGCTCAAATCCGCCTAAAGAAATGGACAGGCGGATCCAAGCGAGCTTATTGTGTAAAAGGGGCCTTAAACTTAAGATTGCAATTGTTTACCAAGTATAAAAAGTTGCTACAGCAGCATGAAAATAAGGGAACAAACATTCTCAATTATTAATAAAAAAATAAAAAAACCCTCACACAACACAATGTTCCAAGTTCATATAACAATTTTATTAAATTAAGTGCCAACACAGGTTTATAGCCAGCGTTTACATCCAAAGAAAGCCATAACAGCCAGACTTCACAATCGTAAGCAAGACATCTATCGTGTGTTGACCTAAATGGAGGATAAAAGGAAAAGTGACTAATTAATGCATGTACAGGTCATATGCAAAACTCTAGCAACCCTAGAGCTACCTGCCCCTTACTGACAGCGTACACAGCACTGGAGGATTTAAAAGATGACAAATAACCACACAATTCATATGACTTCTAATGTTAGACTTGAAAAAAAGCATTCACAGATTATCTGAAAAACATCTTTAAAAAAAAAAAAAAAAAAAGGGGGAAGAGTCAACGCCCCAGCTTCCTATCCCCAGACACTTACCTGTAATCTGTTATCACAAATGCCATTCCCCACTGATCCACAACACTTCCCTAATCTTTTGGGTTCTGATTGCTGGGTACCGAGGACAGCAGAGCTATAGGCTCCTGCTGCTCTCCAATCCAATTGTTAGGAGAAAAGGCATGGCTTTCTGGAAATTGTGTGCATTGTGTGAATTATAGGCAACCGCCCCACCCCCCCAATTTGAAGAAAGTAAGAGGGTAAAGGGAATTCTTTGGGGACCTCCTGGTCACCAGATCCATTACCCACTTGGAAGATTTCCCCTTTATTACTTTTCTTAGCACAACCCATCACCTTAAAAAACAGGGACACGCAATAAAACCTGACAAGCATTCTAATCCCTCTCCACTATCCAAAACAAAAATAAAAAGGAAGTTTTGCCTGTAGCCCTGGTTCCCACGTATGATATGCGGGAAACACAGCAAATTCTGTGTGCTTCCCACATCACAGGCTCCCTGCGAACTGCTGCAGGTGTGAGTTATCTTAACACCCCAAATCAGATTGCAAAACGCAGTGCAATTGCCAGAATCACCCATGTAATTCGATTCAGGTGCAGAGGAATAAAAAAAGGGTCCTGTACCAATTTGGTGCGGTTGCGATTTCAGCCATACAAAAAATGTATGGTTGGAATTACACCACACAAACCTCTCATTTGAGATGCACAGGAATGTGGTGGGATTCCTGTGCGTAACCCATGCATTGTCTACATCGCACAAGTGTACACACCCATGTCCACACCCCTGCGATACTGCCAAGCGCACTGTTTGGCAATCTGTTTGTGTGTTGATCCAACATTGACACACACAGCAGATCGCATGGACTCCTTGCGGGAGAAACGCTGCAAATCTTGTGCATTTGCCACACCACATCAGTGTAAACCAGGTCTAAAACGCAGACATAACATGAAGAAAAACAAGGTACCTGCTATTAAACCCCTTGCATAAATGATCTTGGGGGCATCTCCAAGATCATTTATACTTTGCTATGGAGACTTCACTTGCCCAATCACAGTACTTTACTAGCCAATAAGGGCACTCTCAATGGACAGGGAATTGGTGGGTGGGCATGTCAAAGCTTCCATAGCAAAGACACAGTAATCACATATAGGGCAATAAATGTCAAAGCAGATGCCCTGTGGTACCTGCCACTAGGACAGTGAGCCTTACAGTGGAGTGGAGGGGGGGGGGGGGGGGGAATAGGTCCACAAGGCTGTATGCATGTAAATACAGAAGCAGACAATTTTAATACTGACCACATCGTCAATCTTCAGGATACTACGAACAGTTTCTGTAGCCAGGGTCAATGAACTGATGGACACCAACAGTGGTTGGACAACCAACTCCTCCAAAATGTTTGATATTCCTCCCTGTAATCAGAACAGAAATTTAACAAGATATTCCTTCTTGCAAGGCGATGTAGTAGCAACCAAACTAATAGAATTACCTTGCGCACGTTAATTCCAGCGGTCTTCTCTCCCTGTGCATGTCTGTTCCTCAGCTCTGTCACAGTTGATATTGGGTTAAGACCTGCATTTTCTGCAAGTGTGAATGGAATAACCTCCAAAGCATCTGCAAAGGCTCGGATACAGTAAGACTCCATGCCACTGAGTGTGTGAGCATATTCATTTAGATGCAGGGATAATTCAATCTCGGGAGCACCTCCTCCTGCAATCAGAGCTCTATAAAGAAGAAGAAGAAAAAAAAAAAAAAAAAAAAAAAAAAAAGTTTATGATGCCCTTCCTTCCACATTCTCTCTCATATGGGCAAGCACCACTGTCTATTCTCACAGCAACCCAAATTTGAGCTATTCATCCTATGATAAAAACTCACAGGCGAACAATCGCTGAACAAAAACTCTGCTCTAGTCTGTCCTCAGAGATCCAGTCATTTCCTCATTGGGTGCCAATACCCTGCCCCTCAAACAGCATAGACAAGGTGATGCCAGGCTGTCAAACTCAAGCCTGCACGCAACAACATCTGAGCTTCCCGTGCCACTGTTCTCTGTATAGATGGGGGGAGCGAAACGATTGTGGTAGTCACATTACATCGTCCACATCTACAGGGGCCAGACTGGTAGGCACATTACACCACATCTCCAAGGGCAAGCACTGGTGTAAATGGGTTAATGTTCTCTAAAAGGCCCTGCAGAGAATATGCGAGCGGTATAGAAAAGGAGCAAAAAGTATATTATGATGTGCTATAATTCCAACAGTTTCTCCTCTAGACTAAGTAAAAACAAATGTGCGATAAAATGAAACAAAAATACCTTTTTTTAACCAAGCAGCGAATAACACAAAGTGCATCATGAATAGAACGTTCAGCTTCTTCAATAACCAGTTTGTTGGACCCGCGAACAACAATTGTAACCGTTTTTCCAGGATTGGCACAACCAGTTATCTACAGGAAGAGAAATGGGAACAAAACTGTAACAAGAATCAATAGACCTCACCAGAAAACCCTCTTGTAGAGTCTGTAGGTAGGTTGTGTATTCAATCAATTGTACGTAGAGTATATACAAAAACACCGAAAGCCTACTGACCCCTTCAATGAATGAGGAAATAAAAAATAAACATCTTACCTTTACTAGTTTTCCAGACCCATTAAGGCTAATTTCTTCAGCCATTTCAGCAGATGCCATCATGTCTGCAGTAAACTGGTCAATGTGTGCAATTGGCCTAGTTCCAACTGTCTGGAGAAATATAAAAAACAGGAAATAAATTGGGAGCCAAAAACGAACAAATTAGTAATTTCTGACACATGAAAAACAAATGGCGTGATGTGTATAAAAAAAAAAAAAAAAAAAAAAAAAAAAAAACACCAAACCTAAATATTAGAATTAAATACTTGCAATGCTCATCTTTGAACACAGGAAGTCCAACAGCAATACAAAAATGACACAAAATAAGCAAGACTGCTCTCTGAAATGGCAATCATTGTCCTTATTCTTAGCGCAAGGCAAATACGCTTTCAGGTTTAGTGATTTAGTCTCACCTTGCATATGAATTCAATGTCTTCTCTCTCAATGTCCTTAACCACCATGATCTTCATTTTATTCAGGAAGTGTAAGGCGAGATCACTAAGGGCATCCCTATTGATAGCAAGCAGAAAAATCACAAAACATTACATTTAATCCAAGCAAACAGGTACATTTACCTGAAACAGAATTACGCAGAATGTTTTTTCTTTTAAAGTAGGTTTTAATCAGGAAAATAATAATTTCTGTATATTTTATTTTTAGCAACTAGCTGTAGCTCTGGTCTCATTTTTACCTTCCACTTCCTGCCCATTAACAAAAAAAAAAAAAAAAAAAAAAAATTAACACATTGCTGAATGACTTTCTAGCAGTCACTAGAGTGCAGTGTCCTTAGTAATTAGGGTTGTCCCGATACCACTTTAGGACGGAGTACAAGTAACGATACTTTTTTTTAAAAATGTGTCCCAAATGCAGCCATGTCCCCCCACATATGCAGCCATGTCCCCCCATACCGTAGATGTCACTGCCTAGTTATCAGCGTGGGGAACATTACAGCTTTCATTTGAATAGCTGTGTGTTCCCCGCCGTGCATAGACACTCGCCCTTGCTCGGGCACTGACAGATCACCCGTCCAATCCTGGGGACGGGTGATCTGTCTATCAAAGTGCCCGAGCAAGGGGGAGTGTATGCGCAGAAAACAGCTATTTAAATGAAAGCTGTAATGTTTCCCGCGCTGATTCTAGGCGGCGGCGTTGCGGTATGCGTCCGCGGTGGGTAGTATCGGATCTGGCATTGGGGGCATTTGCGGGAGTACAAGTACTCCCGCAAATGCTCAGTATCGGTCCCGATACTGGTATCGGGACAACCCTATATTAGTAATGCATTTCATACTAGTAATTTGTTAGTCTGTATGTGTCCATCACAAAATAACTTTCTTAAAAATACCAAATCCTCATGTTAGGGTAGAGCTAGTTTACAGCAAAGAGCCAATGGGGGTTTGCCTTTTGTAAAGGCTGCATCTAAATAAAGTTTTTTTTGTAAAGCAGTCTCTACAACTTGGCTAAAGCACTTGGGAGAAAAAAAAAACTAAAATTTACCATCACACGTGAATAGCAAAATGACCCGTTCCCATTATATATCAAGTCACCCAAGTGATAAGTTTGTTATACCTTAAAATTGACTTCTGTATAAGAAGCACATTGCATCCAGCTTTCTTTATTTGTTTCACAAGATTGAGGATGTAGTTTCTCTCCTCACGTAACACTCTGTCCATCTGTGCATAGTCTGACACTACGATTTGATTGTCCATCTGAAAATAAATTTAGGGCTTACAATTCAAATAAAAACAGGGAAATTGGGTAAACGTGCACACAAATCCTTTTCCGATCCATATAATCACACAGTAAAAGGGAATTAATTTCCCTTTGCAGTTTTGTTTATGTTGTGAAACTGAATATTGTAAAATAGTTTCCTGCATAACCTACAGCTACTCCACCATATTTGTTAATTCAGCCACACCTTGTGCATGCACCACAGTTTACAGCAGTGGCTCAAAACCAAAAGGCAGTTAACTTTTATAAAGCTAAAGGGGTTCTTGTTGAAGGGTGATGCAACACGGGTGACTGCCCCTAGCGACCCATTGCCAGCAGCAGAGTCAAGTGGGAGAGCCTTTCACTTACCTCAGTGAAACTTCTCACAGGCCCTAAACACTGCCCAATCTCAGTGGCTAGAGACATCTTGCTGCGCCGCTAAGGAGGGAACAAGTCCATAGAGACTTGCAGGCAGTCTGTGATGCTGAGGCTTAAGATTTGTCACCAGCACTAAGATAGCAGCCTAAATCCAGGATTTGCAAATCCTAGCAGCCAGGCTTTCAAAATGTATGTGTACACAGTCAAAATTCTGAGCCTTCCACTGTCCGTTGGAATGCCTCTTGGCTTCTAAACTTAACTAACTCACTCCTAAACTTTAGATTTGTCTACCACCAAGTGCAAGCTGTATGATAAACCCACTGTACGGAAAAGATTACAGGCAAACTATTTCATAATATACCAATATCAATTTCCATATCCCGCCACCAGTTCTTTTTAAAGGTGGTCCGCAAGAACTAATGCTTTTCTAAAGTCTAAAAATTATCACTAACACCCTACAGCATATATGTAGCGCTACCCTTGAAGGAGCCGCTGATTGATTGTTGGGATCGGCACATTACGTTACCCTAGCGCTGTCTAGGGGTGTGATGCAGGAACAAAGCAGTGAGCGGAGGTTCAGACAGTCAAAGGTTTTTCCAATGCTTTATTTCCAGGCCAACACAGCCAACATCAACTTCAGTTAGGAAGGAAGGAATAAAGGTTGATGAAAGAAGAGGAGAACTCGCGGCGTCAGGCCTGGATATGAACAAGGCAGACTTGCCCTCAGTAGTACCAATTTGTAAACTCGTCGCCACTCCTGCCTGAGTGGGTGAAGTGCCCACGGACAGGTCTCCTGCGCGAGCCTGGCAACCGAGGTGTCACTTTAGATTTTCTGGGGAGGAACAGATCTCACACACAGACCTGGTTCTAGAGCCTCAGCCACAGGCCAATTACTTTAGATGAGATTAGGTGGATGAATATAGCAAATCCTCCCAGTAGATTCTAGCAAAGGTCACCGGGAGACAGTAAAGCGTACCTGTCAGCATCCCGGTCACCAGATCCCCGATTGGTTCGTTACAGCCCTGTGGACAACCTGCCTCTGGGTTCCCCTCAAGCCGATCCCCAATTGCATGGCACCCAGCCTGGGATCCTTTCAATAGGACTGGGAACCCAGTAAGTCACTGGGGTCCCCTTTCGCCTCCGGTTGAGGCTCGGTGAAGCCTGTAAGCTTGGCCAGGTGGGCTACATGGATGCGCGCGCCCTAAAGGTGGATGCCGCACCTGAAACCGGGACCCTGCATAGATTTTAGAGCACATGCCATCTTTCACAGATCTGCTCCTCCCCAGCATGCCCTGCGAGGAAAAGAACTCCTCCAATTGGCTGCTGGTGAAGACTTGCTCTGCCAGAAACACCTCTGGCGCCAACTGCCGACCAGAGACGATACTACATCCCTAGAATGCAGACTGACCCAGTGGACCTTCTGGAATGAGGTCACAATTTAGGAAAATCATGACTGGGAGCAATGTAACTTTCCCAGTCCAACCAACTTTAGTGCCCATACTGAAAGTAAGGGATACACAAAAAAAAAAAAAGCACATGCAAGACACTTACATCTGTTTTTGGAGCAGACAGGCAAAACTGGATCAGGCCAATCTTTGCTTTCTCTACACGTGATACTCCGGTGTTTGATAGCTTCTGTGTTAGCACAAGTCCTTCAACCAGTTCACAGTCATCAATGGTTCCCCTAAGAAACAAACATAATAAAATACAGGAGTGGTGGTTTGTGAGTCTGTTAGTATTCTGGAAGTATTGTGTTAACAGAGCTGGAATTTGCTAAATTTAGTTTAAAAAAAAAAAAATTAAAAATTAAGTTCTGTTGCATTTCCTCCTCCCTGTAAACACTTTAAGGAGTGGGTACCTAGTTTTGACAGGTACCCACTCAAACTTACTCTTGGATCACCTAGGCCATTCCACTGGGATAAAATATTCAAAAATGTAGCAAACAACCATTCTTGTGTCACAGGCAGCAATTGTGCTTATAATTTCATAGCATAAACCAATAAGCCCTGTGCAGAGGACTAATCATTCAATAGATTATAATTATACAGAATAAAAGATGGTTGCCACTCTGCAGTTGAGTATACACACACACACACACACACACACACACACTCTAGAGGCAAGCAATGAAAAAACACATTGGTGAACATAATGCACATCATTTGCAGTTTGATCCAACCATCAACATGCAATGCACATTTAGCCACCTTGCTTAAGCATCCCAAAACATTTCATTGGGAGTCAAGCCGACTACATAGGCATGGAAAGGGACAGTGGGATTGGTTAGGTCAGGGCAAAAGCCATTTTATTTTAATGTGCACTCATTCTTTTACTTCCTATCGAGGGGAAAACACACACACACACACACACACACTTTAAAAATAGCACCTCTCCTGTCAGTCCAATGTGAGCGTTTTCACAATGGAGCAGTGTGCTGGCAGGCTGTCAAAAAGTCCTGTAAGCAGCTACTTTGAGGCACTTTAGGAGGCAATATGTTTTATGAGCAAATAAACCACGCCGCCCCCCCCCCCCCCCAACAAAAAAGGGGCATGCTTGTTAGAAGAATGCATGCACATTCCCCCTGAAAAAAAAGCAGCCCTGCAGATTGATAGAAGTTTAAAGAGCCAGTTCCCACCAGATGCAGTTCAGTGTGCTTTTTTCCCCCGCACTAAAAATGCATGCACAGTGTTTCCCATGTATTCCAATGCCTTTAGTTCACACCAATGCAGAACCTGACTGCACTGCTGTGAACTAGAGCCCTTAGAATACATGGAAATCACTGCATGCATTTTTAGGGCAGGAAAATAAAAATAAAAGTGCATCTGGTGTAAAGTAGCACTAAAAGTGGACCTTTAAAAGTAACTTTAACCACTTGCCACCCAGGACAATTGACACTTCTCTCCTACATGTAAAAATCATAACTTTTGCTTGAAAGTTACTCATAAAAAAAAACCATATATAATGTTTGGGGGTTAACAGAGACCCTAGAGAATAAAATGGTGTAGTTGCAACTTGTTTTTTGCTTGTCCCAGCGATTGAGGATAGAACCAGCTCATGGCAAAAGCTGGCACCGAAGACATAGCACTGGGAATTCTCTACCTCCGTACATTACACACTGGGGTACTGCCAACTCCCAGCGTGCCAAGAAATGGAGGACTAGACTTTATCTTGCATGATAATGTGAATTTTTTTGCAAACGCTTTAAAAAATGAAAATTTTTATGAAACAAAACAGTAACGTTAAACCATTTTTTTGTATAATGTTAAAGATGATGTTAAGCCGAGTAATTAGTTACCCAACATGTCACGCTTTAAAATTGCGCACACTTCAGTACTTAAACATCCCTATAGGCAATGCTTTCATTTTTTCTACAGGTGACCTGTAAAGTTAGAGGAGGTCTAGCGCCAATGTTATTGCTGTCACTCCAACATTCGCGGTGATACCTCACATGTGTGGTTTGAATGCCATTTACATATGTGGGCAAGACCTACTTTTCATTTTGATGCTTCCCCCCTCATTTTAATTCCTATTACAAGGAATGTAAACATCCCTTGTAATAGGGCATGACACGTCCTCTTTGCAGCAAGATCTAGGGTCTACAAGTCCCCAGATCTCAGCCAAGGCGGCAGCATTTTTTAAATGCAGAGGCTGGGCGTGACATCATAACATTGCGCCCGGCTTCTGAAAAAGTCTTAGAGACTTTCAGGGGTCAATTTGGAGCTTTAGGGCCCCTGCCAATTGAAATCAATGGGCAGAGCGGAGAGGGATTCTACATTCTAGGACACTATGCTGAGCTCTCATCTGTTTTGTCTGCCTAGAATGCATCTTCCTAGGAACAGGAATTAGAAAAGACCTGCTATGTTCACAAAACAAAAAAACACTCCATAGCAATTTATCAATTGAGAATATATTCAGTCATACTGATGCAAATGACAACAGGGAAAAAAATACATACAAATCCAGCCCATATTCTTCAGATCACACTGCTAAGGTCTTCCTTTAGGCATTTAATAGTCCCAGGTTTAACCCCTCAAGTGTTCAAAATTGGCATGAGCCAACAGCCATCTAATGTATGCTCGGCACCCTTCAACCAATCTCCACTGTAATTAAGCACTAGCAATTGATTTTTTTACCCTAGTTTCTTGACAATTTTAATGTCCCGAAGATCAACGCCACTTGCGGTCAATGGATCGATCACCTTCATCACAGCGTCCACACTCATTGGTGCAAGCAAGCTGGAATACTGAGACACCACCTTAAAAATAAAAAAAATAAAAATTATTTAAAACTAGCACACATGGTCACAAATGCAAGCACAGACAAGAAGAATAAAATTGCAAAATAAACTAACAGTTTTACTGTGAAGCATCAAACTTGCTTAAATCCCAGCTTACCCAGCAGCATGAGTGCTTCATTACCCCGTCACTCAGTTTAATGCCAGGAAATAGCTGGAACTTCTGCGTATGGAGGTGCATGGCCAACCAATCACTTTCATACAGGAGTCCATAACACTGTACAAGTGTAAGCTATAACTCCAGTGACTATTTTACTCCCTTTGTCCCTGCAGTTGAATACAGCAGCAGGAGGAGTTGAAAAGTTTATTCAGTGTTTCAAAAGTAGACCAGTGGATATTTCCAGGGGGTGGAAACCTTGCACAATTCTAAAAGCCATTTTTTGTGCAAGTCTCTGAATTAGCCATATAAAATATATAACTGTTGGTCAAATGCAATATACAGTGCATACCATACGAGACCCAGAACTCAGTCCCCAGGCTCTGCTTCCATCAGAAATGATGTCCCACATTTTCCGGCCACCGGAAATAACCTCCGTTATTTCAATCAGTACTGAGAATCCATCAAGAAAGCAATCTTCAGTAAAATATTAAATATAGCAAACCTTTGAGTTGAGGGATGTTGTGGCACTGTTTAATAGAGTTTCACGATCACTTAACTCTACTGGCTGAGCCATGCTGCTCAAAATCTCAACTCCTTTCTCTACAGCCAACTGGAATGACTCAGAAATAGTAGTGGGGTGAATTCCTGCGCAGGAAAAACATACAGCACCTTTAAACATCTTCATAATACAGGAGCAACAAACATGCTTAGTTACCGTAAAAAAACAATGAGCAATATGTTCTATAAGCAAACTCCGCCCCCCAACAAAAAAAGTGCATGCTTGTTAGAATGCATTCACATTCCCCCTGAAAAAGGCAGCCCTGCAGATTTATAGATGTTCAAAGAGCCAGTTCCCACCAGATGCAGTTCTGTGCCCCTTTTCCTGCACTAAAAATGCATGCACAGTATTTCCCATGTATTCCAATGGCCAATGTAGAAACTGAGTGCACTGGTGTGAACTAGAGCCCTTAGAATACATTAAAAGTACTGCATGCATTTTTAGTGCAGAAAAAAATAAAATAAAAGTGCACTGAACTGCATCTGGTGGGAACTAGTACTAAAAGTGGACCTTTAAAAGTAACTTTAACCCACTTGCCACCCAGGACAATTCTGACACTTCTCTCCTACATGTAAACATAATAACTTTTGCTTGAAAGTTACTCATAACCCCCAAACATTATATATGGTTTTTTTTTATAACAGACCCTAGAGAATAAAATGGCGTTGTTGCAACTTTTGTTTTTTGCTTGTCCCAGCGATTGAGGATAGAACCAGCTCATGGCAAAAGCTGGCACCGAAGACATAGCACCGGGAATTCTCTACCTCCGTACATTACACACTGGGGTACTGTCAACTCCCAGCGTGCCAAGAAATGGAGGATCTCGTACGATAATTTGAAAAATTGCACAAACGCTTCTAAAAAAAAAAAAAAAAAAAAAAAAGTTTCATGAAATAAAAAAAACAGTAACGTTAGCCCAATTTTTTTGCATAATGTGAAAGTTGATGTTAAGCTGAGTAAATAGCCAACATGCCACGTTTTAAAATTGCGCACACTTCAAAATCCCTATAGGTAATGCTTTAATTTTTTCTACAGGTTACCTATAAAGTTAGAGGAGGACTAGTGCTAAAGTTATTGCTCTCGCTCCACCATTCACAGCACATGTGGGTTGAATGCCGTTTACATATGGGGGCACGACTTATGTATGCGTCCGCTTCTGTGAGCGAACACGCGGGGACAGGGGGGTGCTTTCAATTTTTTATTGTTAATTTTACTTTTATTTTTCTATGCTTCTCCCCCCCCCCCATCCCTTTTATTCCTATTAAAAGGAATGCAAACATCCCTTGGAATAGGGCAGGACATATTCTCTTTACAGCGAGATCTAGCGTCTATAAGTCCCCCAGATCTCGGCCTCCTAGCCAAGGCGGCAGCATTTTTCAAATGCAGAGGCTGGGTCATGACGTCATAACGTTACGTCCGGCTTCTGAAAAGACTTTCAGGGGGCAATTTGGCGCACCAGATTCTCTATGGTTAACTTCCGACGCCAGGCAATTTCTTCTGCGACTCTGCAATTGCATGGGCAAACCGGTAGAAGCACCGAAGGGCGGTGGACGACAAGCGGCTTGTGTGTTAGACGTCCAATGTAATGTCATGACGTTGGGCATGCAATAAGCAGTTAAAAGTTAGCAAAAAAAACCCACACAACTCTACACTTATAAAAAAAAAATACAGTTGTTGATGCCCACTGGGTTAGGATAACAATATTATTAGCAAATGAGGTTTAATGTGGAGTGTGTAGAGTAACACACTTGGGGGTCAAAAAAAAAAAAAAAGGACCAAGGGGTGCTCAAAGATGACAGCATGCAGTGCCAAGCTGCAGCAAAGTAGGCAGATTAGCATGCATATAAAAAAAAAAAGAGGATACGTGCCAGGGACAAAACAAATTCTGCCACTTTATAAAAGCTCTGGTTAGGCCTCATCTGGAGTTTTTCATTCAGTTCACCAGTCCTCCGAAGGGATCATGCTGGAGCGAGTCCAAAGAAGGGCAGCGAAACTTAAAAGGGACTGAGGACCTCAATTAGGAGGAACGGCTGCAAACACTATATCTATTCTCGCTGGAGAAAAGATGCTTGAGAGGGGACATGACAGCAGGCTACAAATATCTCAATGGGGATCCCAGCATAGGAAATAAACTATTCAGTCCTAGGGAATGTAAAGGGCCACACAATGAGACTGGGGGAGAAGCAGTTTAACCTAAAACTGCATAGGGGTCCTTCACTGATAGGACTAGAAGGATGTGGAACTCTCTCCCACAATTGGTGGTGTTTTTTTATGGAGTAAGTATATCTTTAAAAGACTCTTAGATGCACACCTTAAAAGGGACACAACATACAAAGATATGGTAAACTAGAGACACTGAAACACATGCACAACACAGGTGGAACATCCAGTTGACTATTGTCTTTTCAGCCTTACTGACTATGCAACTATAAATCACAGGACACAGATCCTCCCTCCCCTCCGGCTTGTGTTCCTCATCGTGTTCTACAAAAACTTGGGACACAGCGGAGTTCGGGAGGAGTCATGCCTGAGTGGGGGATTCCTGCCCTTTTATTCCCTGGTCAGTGTCCATTCATACGAAGATTACAGCATAACTTATGTAGTAATTTCTAACGTGTGTCTCCAAAATAGATAAAAATAAAATATTGTACAGGTTATGCAAAAATGTTAATTCTGGCTATAGACATTCTAAAATTAACATGCATTGAAATACTATTTACAAATACCTTTTTGTAACAACTTAGCACAAGCATCCAGAAGAGACCCAGCAATGACTACAACAGATGTTGTGCCATCTCCAGCTTCGATATCTTGAGCCTTGGACAACTCAACTAACTACATAAAAAAAAAAAAAAATATTGCTTTGACAAATGGACATACCATCTTGCACAACAACCAAAATACACACACTGATAGAGTACTGCTTTAAAACCACTGCATTCTTTGTTTCTGATCTGGGAGGCTGAAAAGGGAGTTAAAGGGATAGCCTGCATTTTGCCCAAAACAGTGCATTTATTTTCTTTATTTTTGCATTGCAGCTTCAGTTACAGGGCTGACCCCAATTCATTGCACTTGTGCTTCGCCAATAGCTACGGTCTCCCCCTGTAAGGTGGTGGCAGAAGGCCCTTATGCTATTTCCAATTACATATCTCTGAATGGGTGACACAGCAGTGAAGACGGAGCCACACACAAGCACATTAAAAAGCTACCAAAAGTGGAACTTCCACTTATGACACCCCCCCCGTGCCGAATTTGACACCCATCGGAGTTCGCTAGACACTTGGTGCAATGCACAGTATGGACCATGCTGTGAGGCTTCACTGCTGGGTTCCCTTACCAGCAATGGCAGCACCTGACAGCCAATGGAAACATCAGCAGGTGTGCCGACATCGCTGGATTCCAGGACAGACAAGTGTCCCAATATTAAAAGTCTGCAGCTACAATATGTATAGCTGCGGACTTCATTTTTGGAAGGGGGAAAACGCTGCTTTAAATAAAAAGAAAAAAAAAAATTGACAGGCAGCTGCAGAACCTCTAAATTCTGTAAAGTAGGATGATTTGAGGATGGAGACTGAATTGTAACGTTGCTGTTTAACCAAGGAGCTAGGAGAAGGAAGTACAGAAAAACAAAGATTCCTGCTGCTATGGGTGAATGCATGGAGAGCCAACGATCAGGACGCTGTAACACAGGTGATTACAGATCTTCAGAATTGGGGATCTGAAGTTCCACACAAATGCTGAATCTGATGCCAAATTGTGGCATACCATTTGTGGCAAACCTAGCCACTTCTGGAGCACCGGACGTTACATGTCAAAGGGTTGTCTGTACTATATGCTATGTATTCTGCTGGATCTTCGGTGGGCATAACTCGTATGCCGCAGCAATACCTGATGGGAGAAATATCCAGAATGTTAAAGTGGAAGTAAACCCACCTATCATTTTCAGGCAAGGAAGCTGCCATCTTGGCTTATGTTTAACCCCTTCCATACAGGGCATTTTCACCCCCTTCCTGCCCAGACCAATTTTTAGTTTTCAGCGCTGTTGCACTTTGAATGACAATTGCGCAGTCAGGCAATACTGTACCCAAATTAAATCATTATGTTTTTTTCCCCACACAAATAGAGCTTTCGTTTGGTGGTATTTGATCATCTCTGCGGTTTTTATTTTTTGCGCTATAAACAAAAGAAGAGCGACAATTTTAAAAAAAACACAATATTTTTTCCTTTTTATTTAATACATCTCACAATATTTTTTTTAAAAAAAACTTTTTTTCCCCTCAGTTTAGACCGATACGTATTTTACGTATTTTTGGTAAAAAAAAAAAACGCAATAATCGTATATTGATTGGTTTGCGCAAAAGTTATAGCGTCTACAAAATAGGTGATAGATTTATGGCATTTTTATTTAAATTTTTTTACTAGTAATGGCGGCGATCTGCGTTTTTTTTTTTGTGACCGTGACGTTGCGGCGGACATATCGGACACTTTTTACACGTTTTTGGGACCGTTCACATTTACACAGCGATTATTGCTATAAAACTGCACTAATTACTGTGTAAATGTGACTGGCAGGGAAGGGGTTAACACTAGGGGGCGCTGAAGGGGTTAAAATGTGTCCTAAAAGTATGTTCTAACTGTAGGGGGAGGGGGACTCACAGGGGGAGGAGATCGATGTGTGTTCCTCTGTACTGGGAACACACATCAGTCTCCTCACCGCTGACAGGAGGTGGATCTGTGTGTTTACACACACAGATCCACACTCCTGCAGTGATTTGCGGAAATCGCGGGTGCCCGGCGGCAATCACGGCCGTCGGGCACGCGCGCGGGATCGCGGGTGGTGCCGCGGGCGCCGCCGGCGGCGCGCGGGCGCGCGCTAGAACGCCGTGAAGACAGGACGTTGTGCAACGTCCTGTCTCATCGGCAAGGGGATCACCATGACGTGATTCCCCTATACGGCGGTAGGGAAGGGGTTAATCTTCAATTGCCATACTTTTCGGCGCTGACTGTGGATTTACCCTGGATACCAGCGGAGGTCGTGGATATTAACCACTTGCCTACTGTGCACCTACACCCCCTTCCTGCCCAGACAAAATTTAAGCTTCCGGCACTGCGTCGCTTTAACTGACAATTGCGCGGTCGTGCGACGTGGCTCCCAAACAAAATTGGCGTCCTTTTTTTCCCCACAAATAGAGCTTTCTTTTGGTGGTATTTGATCGCGTCTGCGGTTTTTATTCTTTGTGCTATAAACAAAAATAGAGCGTCAATTTCGAAAAAAATGCAATATTTTTTACTTTTTGCTATAATAAATATCCCCCAAAAAAAATGTATAAAAAAAATTTTTCCTCAGTTTAGACCGATACGTATTCTTCTACATATTTTTGGTAAAAAAAAAAATGCAATAAGCGTTTATCGATTGGTTTGCGCAAAATTTATTGCCTTTACAAAATAGGGGATAGTTTATGGCATTTAAAAAAAATTTTTTTTTTTACTATTAATAGCGGCGATCTGCGATTTTTTTTATTGGGACTGCGACGTTATGGCGGACACTTCGGACACTTTTCTGACATTTTTGGGACCATTTACATTTATACAGTGAACAATGCTATAAATATGCATTGATTACTGTATAAATGTGACTGGCAGTGAAGGGGTTAACCACTAGGGGGCGGGGAAGGGGGTTAAATGTGTGTCCTATCAGTGTTCTAACTGTAGGGGGAGGGGGGGGTGACTGGGGGAGGTGACCGATTGTGTCCCTATGTACAAGGAACACAATCTGTCTCCTCTCTCCCTGACAGGGACGTGCAGCTCTGTGTTTACACACAGAGCTCCATGTCCCCGCTCAGTTACTGGGCAATCACGTGTGCCCGGCGGCGATCGTTGCCGCCTGGCACTCGCGCCGGGATCCCAGCAGAGCGGCGGGTGCGTGCGCCCGCGGCTTTAAAAAGACATCACGTCATATGACGTGATGTCAGGATAATGGAGTCCTCCGCCCGCCGTCATTTGACGGTGGGCAAGTGGTTAATAGTGCACTTCGCTACACTATTGTTATCTTGAAAACTAGGAGTGGGTGGATGAGCTGTAACTGCATATTCTTATGAAGGATTTTCCCTTTTTTACCACCTTCCGTCCCTCGGTCATGCAACCCTACCCAAACTAAATTTTTATCATTTTGATCACACAGAGCTTTTTTTTGATGGTATGTAATTAGCAAGAAAACAAAACAAAAAAAACAGTGGTAAACAAAAGGCCGAACATTGTGTTTGTAAAAAAACACACACACACACAAGTTTCTTTGTTTCTGTTATAAACTCTTGCAAATAATTACTCTTCATAAATTTAGGCCAAAATGTATTCCACTACATTCCTTTGGTGAAAATAACCCAAATTAAAGTATAATATTTAGTCTGTAGGAAAGTTAGTCCACAGGTTTGTATACAATCAGCCCTGATGTACTGACGGCCTAGCTCGTTTAACGAGATTGTAAAACGCCAGGACAGTACCCCCAAATTATCCCTTCTTGGAAAGACCGTACAAAGTATTTTGTAAGAGGCATGGTGGATCCCCCCCCCCGACGTTATAATTGTTATAATATTTTGGAAAATTTCTTAGTGTAACACCCCCCATATACTGTCACCAGTGCAGTACAGTGTAATTTAAAATGGTGTGATGATCAGAGACATTGACTGGTGACAGTATGAAAAAAAAAAAAATGTGACAAGAGCAATATGTTACCATAGTAACACTGTTGTACTATGGCAGTGTTTCTCAATTCCAGTCCTCAAGGCACACCAGTTCATGTTTTCAGGATTTCCCTCGGATGAAACAGCTGTGGTAATTACTAAAGCAGTGAAACTGATCAAATCACCTGTGCAAGCCTGAAAACATGACCGGTTGGTGTGCCTTGAGGACTGGAATTGAGAAACACTGCACTATGGGGAAGTGATCAAGATTTTTTTTTTATTTTATTATTTTTAAACGCATTGCGATTGCTTATAGCAGGAAATTGCATTGCTACAAGGAAGCATTTTACTGCATGAAACTGATTCAGTTTGTTGTGATTAGTCAAAGCTAATCACATAGTACAGATGGGCTGTGATTTGCCCCATCTGCACCATGTGATCACATTGACCAATCACAGCAAGCAACACAATTGTACACAATGGATGGCATGAAAGCAAGCTATCCATTGTTTACATCGGTCATGTGATCTGTCACATGGTACCGGCAGCAAGCCGGTACATTGCTCAGTCATCGGCTGTGTCCAGTGAACACAGCTGGTGACAGATCTCGCTCCTGTGCGGCCCCACAGGCATCGCTTTCCGAGAGGACGTCATTTGATGTCCACTTAGAACGGTAAAGGTACCACCCAGCCGTAATTCTGCTATAGGCCAGGCGTATAAAAAATAAAGGGGTTAATTTACTAAAACTGAAGTGTGCAAAATCTGGTGCAGCTCTGCACAGAAACGAATCATCTTCCAGATTTGTCAAAGATTAATTGAACAAGCTGAAGTTAGAAGCCAATTGGCTCCCATGCACAGCTACACCAGATGTTTCACTCTCCACGTTTTAAGTAAATCAGCCCTCATATAATTTTAGAGAAAAAAAAACAACTCACCATTTTTGCTGCTGGGTGCAAAACTTGCATTTGTTTCAAAATTGTTGCGCCATCGTTTGTAATTGTTACATCGCCTTTACCATCCTGGATCTTAAACAAGCAGAGTACATTAATATGAGGAATAGCACAGATCAGATATTATGATATTTTGTTTTATAATCTGTATAGTTTACCATTTTATCCATGCCCTTTGGTCCAAGACTGGTCCTGACAGCATCAGCAACAGCTTCACAAAAGAGAGAGAAAAAAAAAGTCTGGTTTACTCTCAAGTACAACAAATTTTGTTAACCTGCTTGAGTGACAAGTGCAATAGAATTCTGCCTTCTAGATATAACTGCCTTGTAACATCCCAACATTCGCACAGCAGAAAAGAGACTCCTACTTCAAACATGTATTTCTATTTTTTTTTTTTATGATGCAAACTTCCTGTCAGGAAGAGCATGCACTGGCTACAACATCACATGGGACGGTGCAGTACCAAGTAGGAACAACATCTGGCTGCTCCTCTAGTCAGCCCCACCCCCTCACAGTTAGAAACATATTTAACCCTTTTATCACCTCCTAGTGTTAACCCCTTCCCTGTCAGTGACATTTACACAGTAATCAGTGCATTTTTATAGCACCGATCGCTGTATAAAATGCCAATGGTCACAAAAATGTGTCTTAAAGGGACACTAAAGTCAGGGCTTTTTAAAAAAAAAAAAAAAAAAAACAAACATGTTATACTTACCTCCCCTGTGCAGTTCGTTTTGCAGAGTGGCCCGGAAAGCTGTCTTCTGGGGTCCCTCGGCGGCTGTCTGGGCTCCTCCTCGCAAAAGCTTTCCCTCTTCATGCGAGGGCGCTCGCATAAAGGAAAGCTTTCGCGAGCGCGCTCCCGTGATACAGCGGCGGCCATAGCCGCCGACTATCACTCGGCTCCGCCCCCGGCGCGCCACGTCATGCGCTCTGATTGACAGCAGCGCTAGCCAATGGCTGCGCTGCTATCAATCCGCCCAGCCTAGCCAATCAACGGCCAGGCTGGGAACCGAAGAGGACGACGTGGACGCGCCCGGGAGATTCGAACGCTCAGGTAAGTACAACGGGGGCTCGGGGGGGCTGTGATGTGAGATGTTTTTTTACCTTAATACATAGGATGCATCAAGGTAAAAAAACGTGTACCTTTACAACCCCTTTAAGTTTCCGATCTGTCTGCTGCAATGTCACAGTAACAAAAAACAATCGCAGATCACTGCCATTACTAGTAAAAAATAAAAATAGCCATAAATCGTTCCCAGAGTTTGTAAATGCTATAACTTTTGGGCAAACCAATCAATACACGCTTACTGCATTTTTTTTTTACCATAAATATGCAGAAGAATATATATTGGCCTAAACTGATGAAGAAATTTGTTTAACAAGCATCTCAATTGTCAGTTAAAGCGACGCAGTGCCATATCGCAAAATACGGCCTGTTAAGCAGGAAAATCTTCCGGTCCTTAAAGGGGTTGTAAAGGTAAAAGTTTTTTTACTTTAATGCATCAAGGTAAAAAAAAAAACATCTGACAGCAACGCCCCCCCCCCCCCCCAGCCCCCGTTTTACTTACCTGACCGTTCGAAATTCCCGGGCGCGTCAACGTCATCCTCTTCGGTTCCCAGCCTGGCCGTTGATTGGCTAGGCTGATTGATAGCAGCGCTGCCATTGGCTGGCCCTGCTGTCAATCACAGCGGATGACGCGGCGCGCCGGGGGGCGGAGCGATACAGTCAGTGGCTATGGCCACCGCTGTATCACGGGAGCGCGCTCGCAAAAGCTTTCCACCGTGCAAGCTCCCTCGCATGAAGGTAGAAAGCTTTTGCAAGGAGGAGCTGAGACAGCCGCCGAGGGACCCCAGAAGACCGGATTCGGGGACACTCTGTGCAAAACGAGCTGCACAGTGGAGGCAAGTATAACATGTTTGTTATTTTAAGAAAAAAACATTTCTGACTTTAGTGTTGCTTTAAGTGGTTAATGTTTAAAGCATCCCACATAATGGATTGGCATAATGAATGATCTGAATTGATTTGGATCCATTTGTTTTTATTCTAGCGAGCGTAGCGAATATTCTAATGGAATTCTATTGGGGCCGAGAGATCATTTGTTTATACAATATATGTGCAGCCCAACAAAGTCAGTTGAGAATGGAGAAAATAATTCAACTTTTTAAAAAAGAGATTTTTTATTTTTTGCAGATGAATACTGACCTAGGTGGATGCAGCATGGCCCCGATGCTGCATCTGTCCCCCGGCATCTCTGCATTAAGGCCCCTTTCACACTGGGGCGGGGGTAAAGCGTCGCTAATTTTTAGCGTGCTTTACCATCAATTTCGCATCGCTATTTGGCCGATAGCGGGGCGATTTTACCCTCCCCGCTAGCTACTGAGAAAGGGTTAACCATTGCAAAGCACCTCTGCCGCAAGTATAGCCGCGGTGCCCCATCGATTGGAGCGGTGTGTATACCGCTCCTCCCCCAAAGATGCTGCTAGCAGGACTTTTTTTTACCTCAGGGCTTTCACACTGGAGAGACAGCAGCGGCTATTTCAGGATGGTTTGCAGGCGCTATTTTTAGCATTCTAGCGACTGCAAACCAACCCAGTGTGAAAGGGGTCCAAGAACCAAGTGATCGAACACCACTCTGCCCCCCTCCTCGCTCACTGGAGCGTTCAGGCTAGGAACGTTTTGACAGCCAGCCGTAAAAACGCTAGAAACCATGTTGCGATTTTGCATTTTCCCACAGCCTGGTAGTTAAAGTAGTTTAAGTGTACATGAAGCCTAAATTTGAACTAATCCCTCCTATCCTTTACAGCCAAGTAAGCTGCTTCAATTTGATCTGAAACTGCCATGGTGCTACACATGTGATCAGATAGGACACCAGTCATTTGACAGCCAAATGTGACAGTTAGCAATTCCAGAAATGCATTTTTTTTTAAACCAAAAAATTCATGAGTTTAGTTCCGTTTTATGATTTACTGCTGGGCTCTAGTCTTCAGCAAAATGGCAGCCTCCAGAATGAAGGAGCAGGAGCAATGCTGGAGGCAGATTACAGCAGCACACACACGAATGTTAGTGGCATAATTATTAATGCGGGATGCCTGTCCCTTGCTAAAGAACATTATTTATACAAAGTTGATTTGGGTAAAGTTCTGCTTTAACAAACTAAACAAAATTCTCTGTTGTGCACATGTACATGTCAGCTCTGCCACCCACAGCTCCCACACCTCCTGCCATCCCCATTCCCCACTGGGGTAGATACTGACACAGGCATTAAAGGAGAATGCACCTGTCAGTCCCTGTGTGGGATTTCTCCCCCTCCCTCTTGTTTGTGTGTAAAGCGTCACACACCTGTCCATTCTCTGCCTCCTCCCATGTGCTCCTATTGGCAGGAGAAGAGCCAATTAAAAGGAGGCAGTTCAAGTAGCCAATGGGAGGGATTGTAGCAATCTGCAGACGCAGCTACAATGAATGCTGGGCCATGTAGTTCCCTTTAAGGCCCTATAACTTATATAGTGACAGAAACTACCAAGACCAGCATGTTCTGTCGGCAGAAAAAGAGACTCCATCTCAATTCCCCAAGAAGAATTCAGTCAGCATGAGGTGGAGGAAGAGATGCTGTGTCTCAGAAGATCTCCCCACATAATTCAGGCCTCCACTGCCAGTCGGGACACTCAGCCTGGGAGAGGGGGGTTCCCAGGTGCACTTGCACCAATGGTGAAGGGTTCCAGTGTGAGGTGACCAGTCAGGTCGCCAGGAGAGCCTACTGTTCCAGGATGTTTTGTTTGGGCATTGACTGCAGGATTTGGTGAGAGGGCTTTTGCAGGAAACAGGGGCACTGCCCCACAGGAGTAAAATGAACACTGTATACAGATATCATTGCTGGTAGTCATCATGCTGACACTTGTAGAGCTACAGGGTTAAAGGATAAGGTCATCCATTTCTGGGGAAACTGTATACAGACAACATTGTCTGGGCCAGTTATATCGTTTGTCCTGCTATCCAGGAGTTTAGGTGCACCAATGAATGTGGCTAGCTGAAGACACCAAATCTTATGTTTTCTTCAAAAGGGACTGAAGCTGCTAGTGCCATACGGACCTGAACACGCATATTCAGGGCTCAGCATATGCAGTGGGTGTGCGTGTGGGAAAGTTTATATAGGAGGTTAAGCCATAACATGTTGATTTGAATAAAGTGTTTAAAGTTGGGCCTGTGGTGTCAGGGGACAGAAGAGAGAGGCCTTACACAAGAGGGTCATTCCTCTGCTCTCCTCCTGCCCATCTGAGGAAAGGTAACCAAAGTGTCATACTGCGCTTTGTCATTAAAGTGTGTCTGTTCTCAGGGACTTCTCAAGCCTCGTACACACGACCGGTTTTCGACGGCAAAAAAACTGCCAGGAGAGCATTTGTCCGGGAATCCCGGCCGTGTGTATGCTCCCTATCGATTCTTCCGACAGGAAAACTGCCTGGGAAAAAATACAGAACCTTTTCTCTATTTTCCCGTCGGGATTCCCGGCAGTGTTTCCTGCCAAGAAAACTGGACGTCTGTATGCTTACCTTTCCGAGGTAAACCCACGCATGCTCGATAAGACTGACGCATGCACGGTAGCATACAAGGTTAATGTGAGGTGTAGCAAGATGGCGGCGACGACATCTAATGTGACGAGCGCTGGCTAGTCGTAGTCGATGACGTCACCGCGTTCTTACCATTCAAAAGAACGACGGTTCTTTTGAATGGCCGTTTGTATGCACGGCAAGCTTGCCAGGAATCCCTTCAGGAAAACCGACATTTTCCTGACTTGATTCCTGGCCGTGTGTACAGGGCTTCAGGTTTAGAATCCCCAGAAAGCAGCTTGAATATAGAAGATTGGGAGTTCTATTGCTCTTAAAGGGGTGTTCCAGCCTTTTTTTTTATGTTTATTAAAAGTCAGCAGCTACAAAAAGTGTAGCTGCTGGCTTTTAATAAACATACACTTACCTGCTCCACGGTCCAGCTACGCGCCGGCCAGGCCTCTGCCCCCCCCCTCTCCACCCGACGCCTTCATTCCAACTGTGGGCACCCGGCTGTGACAGTTTTCGGCTTTACGGCCGGGCACACGCTGCGAATGCGCGACCGGCGCTGTCCGATTGGACAGGCGATCGCCTACAGGGAGGGGCTGCAGTAAGGCGATTAAGCCATTTGCTTACCAGCCCCTCGGCGGAAGGAGGAAGTGGGACAGGAAGTCCCACTCCTCCTGAAGCCCGCACCCTCCCCTCAAAAAAAAAAAAAAAAAAAATTACATTCCAAACGTGGCATGTAATGGGCAAAGGGGTGGATAAAGCGGAAGTTCCATTTTCGGGTGGAACTCCGCTTTAAAGCAGAGTTCCACCCTAAAGTGGAACTTCCGCTCATCTTGATTCTCCCCCCTCCGGTGCCACATTTGCCATCTTTCAGAGAGGAGGGACAGAATACCCGTCTTTGACAGGAATGCTTTCCCACTTCCGGAAGTCCGGGCCGTCACCGCAGGGCTCCCGCCTCCTCCCTTGGCCAATAGGAGAAAGGAGCAGGGCCTCACGCATGCGTAGTAGGGTTTCTGGCGTTAAGCTGAAAGGCTACAGCAATGCCGCAATGGCAGCACCCGACAGCTGATGTAAACATCGAAGGACTCAAGGACAGGTAAGTGTCCATTTATTAAAAGCCAGTAGCTGCTGGCTTTTATTTTTGTCCGGAACACCCCTTTAATCTCAGTTATTGCTCCCTTCTTGATTATATATTGTTACTGTCTGTCATTCTTCCCAAGAAATATTGCAGTAAAGAATTTGTGTTTCTCATTGCACTTACATTATTGCCAGAGGGGACTGAGGCCGTTATTAGGGGTGATAAGCCAAGTAACACACAGAACAAAAGCGGCTCCTTTGGGGTATCACTACACACGTAGCTCAGTTTACATCGCCGGAGAAGATGGTGAGCAGGTAGGTGGACGTCTTATTGCAGAGGAGACATTGCATGACACTGCAATAACAAGCCTGTCTGCTCACTGTGTCAGAGGAACTTCAGTTCTGCAGGAAGTGGAGTGTTCCTTTAACTGTTGTGATTACATAGAGCCACCCATGGTGTGTATGAAAGGGGGGGGGGGGGGAGCCTGGTCACACATGTGTATCCATGGCATTGTCAGGCTGGGGCGGCCCCTTTCTCTGCCATCTCCAAATTGGGGCAAAAATACAAGCGAGTGGTGCAGCCCAAATAGAAGAAGAGCCCCCCAGACTGTGTAATGAGGGGGTGATTGTAAGGAATGGCAAGGACATGCTCTCCTCAGCACACATCAGTCTGATCTCCTATAGATCTGTCACTACTACACAGTGCATGGCCTCTGATTGGATGGGTTGTTAGATGTGTCCTATCACACACACACACACTATACAATCTCCTATAGATCTGTCACTACTACAAAGTGCAGGGCCTCTGATTGGATGGGTTGTTAGATGTGTCCTCCCATCACACTATACAATCTCCCATAGATTTGTCACTACTACACAGTGCATGGCTTCTGATTGGATGGGTTGTTAGATGTGTCCTATCACACACACTATACAATCTCCCATAGATTTGTCACTACTACACAGTGCAGGGCCTCTGATTGGATGGGTTGTTAGATGTGTCCTATCACACACACTATACAATCTCCCATAGATTTGTCACTACTACACAGTGCAGGGCCTCTGATTGGATGGGTTGTTAGATGTGTCCTCCTATCACACACACTATACAATCTCCCATAGATTTGTCACTACTACACAGTGCAGGGCCTCTGATTGGATGGGCTGTTAGATGTGTCCTCCTATCACACACACTATACAATCTCCCATAGATTTGTCACTACTACACAGTGCAGGGCCTCTGATTGGATGGGTTGTTAGATGTGTCCTATCACACACACTATACAATCTCCCATAGATTTGTCACTACTACACAGTGCAGGGCCTCTGATTGGATGGGCTGTTAGATGTGTCCTCCTATCACACACACTATATTAGTGACAGTTGTTACTACTACACAGTGCAGGGCCTCTGATTGGATGCAGACTATATGGGTTGTTAGGTGTGTCCTCCCATCACAGCTCTGACCATTGTATGGCGTACTTTATATCCACCATGCCACTAGAGGGCGCTCTGCCCCCGCACCCCCCACAGGCACATGTCCGCTCCATGCGGCTCACCTTTGCCGGCGGAGATGTTGCTGTAGCGGATCTGGGCCGGCTTATCCCGGTCCTGGTAGGCTCCCCTCTTCTTGCTACCGCCGTTTCCTCCCTTGGGCACTGCCGCCATGACTCTCGCTGCGGCGTTATCCGGCATGATAGACAGAGCTCTCCACACACGCAGATATCACAGAATCCTCGGCTGTACGGAGGATGACGATGGATGAAGCTCGCCCCTGTTCCAACGCTGAGCCTGAAGCTTCCAGAACAAAACGCCGGTTGGAGGAGGGGCTTTCAGGACGTAAGGGAGCATCTACAGTACGCGGTGACGTCCCGCCGCCTTCCAGCGGAGGAGGGGCTTTCAGGACGTAAGGCAGCATCTACAGTACGTGGTGACGTCCCGCCGCCTTCCAGCGCGCCAAAGCCTTGTTTTTTCCCACCCAAAATATGGCGGCGAATGGGCTTGTCAGAGTCGCTTCCGCCAGGGAGGGTCACGTGAGGGTTGGCAGTGTCACGTGGTCGTGTAGCTGTCATGGCTGATGCGGAGAACATCAAATCTCTGAGTGGTTTGCTGAATGGGATTGCTCAGAGCAGGTATTATGGGAACTCGGAGATTAATGAGGAGCTGCTGAAAAGGGAGCTGTACCCCGATCTGCCGCTAGATGAGTTCCGAGCGCTGCACGACAAGATGCAAGGCATTGTCAAGGTAATCATCATATCATCTCATCATCATCCAAGGGTCCTGCCATGGCAATGGTCAGCCCTTACATTTCAAGGGTCAGTCCTCAGCTTGTATAGGAGCAGTGTGAGCAGCAAACTTTGTTAAAGCTTTTAAAGTACCATTCAGCGGCAGTGTGTAAATGTTGTACACAGACCTTAAAGTTGTTGTAAACCTCTGAAAAAAATTCCAGCAAGAATAAGACAATGAAATAAAATACTTACCTTTAAAACATGGCTGTTGCAGTGGTCCCCACACACCGATGTCATGGCCGACATCTTTCCCGCAGCTTCTTCTGAGTTCGCTGGCTCTGGTGCTGTGATTGGCTAAAAGCGCGATGACGTCACTCCCGTGCATGTATGCGGGAGCCGCTGTTCACATCGTAGGCTGGCTCAGAAGGAACGGCATCAGTGGGCCGTTGTTTCAGAACACATGCGCCAGTGATGTCCCTGGTTATATGCACTGGAAATATCACCTAAACTGTACAGGTTTAGGAGATATTTTCAATACCTATAGGAAATCCTTGGGTAATAATTTGCAGAGGAACTTTACTTCCTCTTTAAAGTGGTTGTAAAGCTTTTTTTCCCACTGGAATAATGATCAGATTTATACTTGTCCGCTCTGTGTAATAGCATAGCTCCCAACTGTCCCTGGTTTCGAGGGACTTTTCCTGATTTGGAGCAATGTCCCTCTTTTGTCCTCATTTGTCCCTCACTTTGGTCTGATCTATATAGCTGTATATAAATTGCACTTTTTATCTTTCCAAAAGTGTTCCCCAGCGCTAAACCTTTCATCTAAATTCTAAATAGCTGCATTTGTACATTTTAAAAGCCAATATAAAGTATTAGAAGTGGTAAAAATAAAGCTCTTGTGGATTTAATGAAGCTTTTTTTTTTTTTTGGTTAATTCTCCTTTTAAGGGGGTGTGACAGGGGGCGTGTTCTATGACTACATACGTTTGTTAGTAGGTGTCCCTCATTCCCATCACAAAATTTAGGGAGGTATGTCTAATGGTTCTGCACAGAGCAGCCCCGAACTTCTTGTTCCAGCACTTCTGGCTCTTCCTCTCCTCTGTATGCCACCATAGAAAGCTGCTTGCCATGTACTTGTACGAGCTTGATTCTGAGTTGGCCTGTGTGTGTCTATTGACGCACACAACAGTGCTCATCCCCACTCCCCACTACTTCCTCTTAGGATTTGATTGACAGCAGCAGGAGCCAATGGCTCCTGCCGCTGCCTTTGAGTTCTATAAGGAGAAAGGAGAGCATCGCTGCAGACAGGCACAGAGCTGGATCAAGGGACATGGCTGGAGGGACATGGCTGCATATGTGGGGGACATGGCTGCATATGTGGGGGACATGGCTGGGGGGAAATGGCTGCATATGTGGGGGACATGGCTGGGGGGAAATGGCTGCATATGTGGGGGACATGGCTGGAGAGACATGGCTGCATTTGTGGGGGACATGGCTGCATTTGGGGACACCCTTTTAAAAAAAAAGTATCGGTATTGGCGAGTACTTGGAAAAAAAGTATCGGTACTTGTACATTTAGGGATCACCTGTCAGTTCAGATCCATTATGGCAGTGGCTGTTGGCGGGCATCCACTCACCTGCTTCTGCCACATCCCATACCTTGTTGTGTCACTGCCGCATCACCAGCCATCCCATTAAAGTGAATGGGACTGTCAGTGAGTCAGATGAGGAGCCGCTGCCAAAAGTCCTTTTATAGGAGGGGGGATCAGCAAATGTCCATTCGCTGATTTCTCCTTCCTGTTACTGACCCAGAAGAGACATGTGAAATATCCCTTCTGGGTCTTGTGGTCACTTGTCTGGTATGGCTGGGGACGACCCTAATTGACTGCAATCTGCACTCTATTAGCTTAATTGTAGGCCAGGTGAGACATCGGGGGTCTTTTAGACCCCTGATATCTCAATAAGGAGAACTTGTCTCCATAAATGCATCACACAGTGATGTACCTTTTTGTCCATTATGTGATGAGAAAAAATACCAACTAACCTGTAGAGGAAAGATGTGTATACTTGCCTTTTCTAAGGGCACTCTAGTCCGATCATGTGAGCGATTCCCAGCGCCGGTCTCATGGAAAAGTCCCGACAATGGCTGCAATGCCTGGGCAGTGAGAACACCCATAGGCTTACAATGGAGCATCCATTGTCGGCTGCCCCTACTCTCCCATAAAGCCGATGCTGGCAGGTTTAGCTCCAAGTTCTACTTTAAACCCCCCCCCCCAAAAAAAATGTTTATGCCCCATTCCCACATACACAAACGTAAGAATGTTAATTCACATGAAGGTGCCGATTGCGCTATCCATGTTACATATTGCCATGTACACTAGGGTGAGATTGATAATTCTAGAACCATTATTTGTGGTTACCTCTAAATTGATAATCTCTAGGGGCTTTTCACCACTTCCCGCCCAGCCAATAGCAGAATAACGGCCGGTCGGTGGTTCAGTTATCCTAACCGGGCATTATATGACGTCCAGCAGGATAACATGGCGTGCGCCCCTGGGGGCAGGCAGCAAGGCGATCGGAGGTGCTGTGTGTCAATCTGAAACGCTGCATCTCCGATCGTGGTATGAAGCCTCTAATGGAGGCTCCTTACCAAGTGGTCACAGCTGATCATATCATCGCGTGAACCAGGAGAGAGTGACAGGGACAGCCCACCCTCCAAGTACAATGCTCCTTTCTCAACTCTGACCCTCCACCTTTCCTCACGACAAGCCCCACCCCCCATTCTCCTACAGTCCCCATCCCCTAGCCCCCCCCCCCACTACAGAGCTCCAACCACCCCTAGACCCCCCCCCCCACACACACAGAGCTCTCCCTGTACTCCCAACCCCAGGTCACAGCTCATCCCCAGAACAGACCCTCTCCACCTCTAGTAAACAGAGACCTCCCTCCCCCTCAGCTCCCCTTTTTCTCTCACATTCCCCCTCCCCCCAGTACACTCCCCTTCTCCTGCCCTACATTCTACACATATCGCACCGTAGCAGTACCAGGATCTGCTCCTACAAAGTTTGCCACTTACTTCAGTTTCTCCGCCCTGGCACCATTTTGCCATCCTGTCCCGGCCTCTAAATTACGTCACGTCAGAGGCCAGGACTAAAAGTCACCTGTTAAGTGGGGTGGGGGGCAGGAGTGATCTCCGCCTGACAGAGAATGTAATCTCGGTACGTTGGTTTAGACTGGTACTGGGTGCAGTCTAAACCAGGTTCCAGTGACAACCAGGGATTCCCCCATGGTGCGGCGTGTCAGTCTGAAACACCAACAGAGGCTCTTTACCACGTGATCAGCCATGTCCAATCAAGGCTGATCACGATGTAAACAGTAAGAGACATTGATCGGCTCTTCCTCACTTGCGTCTGACAGGTGCGAGTAGAGGAGAGCTGATCGGCGGCTTTCCTGACAGGGGGGTATACGCTGATTGTTTATCAGCGCAGCCCCCCTCCTGCGGATGCCCACACTGGACCACCAGGGAAGCCACCAGGACCACCAGGGAAGGGGGCAACATGTGAATGGCCAGGTATGTACCCCATAGCCATCCACATATGAAAAAATATTCACAATAAATGGGCACTGACTGGCAACATGGGCACTGACTGGCAACAAGATAAATCGAGGGATGCCCACCAATGCCACCATCAGTATTAGTGCCATCCCTCAGTGCCTACCAGTGGCCATCTGTGCCACCTATCAGTGCCGCCTATAAGTGCCCAACAGTGATGCCTATGAGTGCCCATCAGTGCCGCCCATTAGTGCTACCTCATTGGTGCTACCTCATCGGTGCCCATCAGTGCAGCCATATCAGTGCCCATAATTGAAGAAGAAAACTTACTTATTTACAAAAAAAAATACAGAAAAAAATAAAAACGTTATTTTTTTCAAAATTTTTGGTCTTTTTTAATCTGCAAAAAAAAAAATTGCAGAGGTGATCAAATACCTCCAAAATGATAATAAAATTATATGGGTAAAAGGTAGCATGACCGCACAATTGTCATTCAAATTGCAACAGCCCTGAAAGCTGAAAATTGGCTTTGGCAGGAAGGTGCGTAAGTACCCGGTATGGAAGTGGTTAAACAAAAGATAAAACTTGAAAGATACTACTTGGTTTGAGGACCAATGTTGTGTTGGAGATTTTTCTGACCTTTGTTTACAGCAGACAGGGTGGATAAAAATCAATGATTTTTATTTATTTTTTTAAATCAAAAAACTTTTATGATTTTTTAGATTTTTATCAAATTTTTAGTTTTAATAAGATGCTTTTGGAGTAAAACTAAAGATAGTTTTCTATTTTAAGATTCATTAATAATTTAGTTTATTCAGCATGATATGGAGCTTAGTTTCCCAGCATTAGGCTGTATATTCTGCAATATCTACATTTTTGGTAAACTCATTTAATGAATCCAAGCTCTGCAAGCTGAGATAACATGCCAGCTACATTGATGCATTCACACAATTTCACAGTAACCATGAGATAAAACAAAGTTCAGGAATATTTTTTTATCCCATTGTTTTGCAAAATAATGTACACTACAAACTGTATGATTGTATTGGTTCTGATATCGCTGTTTTACTAACCTGACAGCTTATTATTCTAAATAGGAAACCTTCATTTTGATGGCAAATATTAAAGATTCTAACTACCAGCAAGAATAAGTGCTTATATTTGAGGAGCACCTTTCATTTCAGATCCTTCATTGCAGCGCCTGTTAGCAGGCATCCACTCACCCGCTGCGTCTCTCACCTTGTTGTGTCACTGCTGCGTCACCAGCCATCCCATTAAAGTGAATGGGACTGTCTGTGAGTCAACAGCAGGTCAGAGGAGGTGCCACTGGGGGAGAGAGATGACAGTTGTTGATTTAAAATCAGGCCTTTTTACTAGTGATTTAAAGTGGATGTAACCCTCTCTCATCGTTTATAAACTACTACCATAGTGCTGATCTATAAGGATATAGATGCCTCCTGCATGTATCCTTACCTGTCAAATGTCTCCTCTCTGTCTGTTATCAGAACTGAAAAACTGCAGATTCTGTGGGTGGATCTGTTGTCTGGAGTTCGGTGGGTGGAGTCGTGATGTCGGTAGACTCCCCGCCCACCTCTACACTCCCCTTGTCAACATGCATTTTTTCCTATGTATTCTTTACACTGAATTCTGCTATGATCACTAACATCCAGTCAAAATCCAGAAAAGTAACCACATGACTTCAGAAAAGGAGTGGGGGTGGGAATTAAAAAATAATGCCTGTCTCCAGGCTAGTGCATGAGATATGTAAATAACCTGTCACTCACAGCAAGGGGGCGGAACGGACTATGGTTTTTCTCTGTAAGTCTGTTTTATTTCACTGAACAATAAAAGAAGATTGCTCAGAGCTGGAATAACTTGTTGTGGCAAGACTGGGCACAGATGATAGGAGGTCTTATACTCTACATTGTGACAGCAAAAAATAAATAAAAGATTTCGGGTTTACATCCATTTAAATCAAATCCACCCTGACAGCAGATGAAGTTTGCTCTCAGGTGCTACCCAAATTCTCTGTCTCATAGCTCTGCTCTTATTGGGCGTTCTCATGGCATTTCCAAAACTCATATTTAGAGTGAAGTTAATTTTTTTTTATTATATTTGTTTTTTACTGCATTTACTGTACTTTGGACTAGTGCAGTACTATATTTAACCACAAGATGGAAGCAGAGAAATTGCAAAAAAAAAACAGTGCTGAAAATAAAGCGGTATGCTTAACGCCTGTCAACAAACAAAATCTGTTTATGAGCCAATATAATTAACACTGCTTACCTGTAAAGCTTTCTCCTTGTATATAGTAAAATACTGATGACGTCTTTATGAAGGAGCTTTAGAAACCGGGCAAAAGGGAGAGACACTGAGTATAGTAACTCTGGAACAGGTTAAACTCGAGTCAGGCTTTGTTTTCTCGATATCCGCCTCCTGTAATCCCTGCTACAGCAGAAAGCTGGAACACGATTTGTCTGCCTCTTAAGCTGGGTATAAACGTTCATTATTTTTTTCAGTCAACCAAACCAGCGGGTTCATTGAGTTATTCTATTCTGACAGCAGGGACAAACCTCCCCCCGCTCTGTTGGAATACACTGGATCAGTACCATTGGATGAAAACTCAAAAAAGATTGTGGAATACATTTGTACTGGCAAGAACCATACTAATAGAAGGGCAGTGGTGACCACTTCAGCCCCGGACCATTTTGTTGCTAAAGGACCAGGCCCCTTTTTGCGATTCGGCACTGCGTCGCTTTAACTGACAATTGCGTGGTCGTGCGACGTGGCTCCCAAACAAAATTGACGTCCCTTTTTTCCTACAAATAGAGCTTTCTTTTGGTGGTATTTGATCACCTCTGCGGTTTTCATTGTTTGCGCTATAAACAAAAATAGAGCGACAATTTTGATAAAAAATCTATATTTTTTACGTTTTGCTATAATATCCCCAAATAATATATAAAATAAAATTCTTTCCCTCAGTTTAGGCCGATACGTATTTTTCTACATATTATTGGTAAAAGAAAAATCGCAATAAGCATTTATTGATTGGTTTGCGCAAAAGTTATAGCATCTACAAAATAGTGGGTAGTTTTATGGCTTTTTTTTTTTTTTTTTTTTTTTTACTAGTAATGGCAGTGATCAACGTTTTTTTTTTTATCGTGACTGCGACATTATGGCTGACACATCGGACACTTTTGCCAAATTTTTGGGACCATTGTCAATTTCACAGCGAAAAATGCTATAAAAATGCACGGAATACTGTGAAAATGACACTGGCAGTGAAGGGGTTAACCAGGAGTGGGCGCTGTAGGGGTTAAATGTGTTATAAGGGAGTGTTCTTACTGTGGGGGGGGGGGGGGGGCGTGTGGCTGTGCGTGTGTCGTCACTGATCGTCGTTCCCTAACACAGGGAACAGACGATCGCTGACAGCCACACTAGGAAGAACGGGGAAGGTTTGTTTACACTCGCCTCTCCCGTTCTTCTTCTCTGGGACCTGATCGCGGGACACCGGCAGCGATCGGGTCCCGCGGGCGCGGTCATGGAGGACAGGACTGGGCATCTTAAAGGGGATGTACCTGTACTCCCATGTACCCAGCTGTGCCATTCTGCCGACGTAAATAGTCGTGCGGCAGGCCTTAAGCGGTTAATTCATATTGGGCCGGATTCAGATACATTTGATGTATGGTGTTTACGCTACGCCTCCGCAAATATTATGGGCAAGTGCCTTATTCAGAAAGCACTTGCTCCATAATATGCGGCGGTGTAGCGTAAAGTGCCCGTCGTAACAGCGTGTAATTCAAATATCTGAAGTGGGGGCGTGATTTATGTAAATTATCATGACTCCACGTAATTAACGTTTTTTTGGACGCCGCATGCGCCGTCCGTGGACGTGCGCATGCGCAAAATCACGTCGCTTTTTGTCAATCTAAACGACGTGAACGTAACTAACGTCGAGCCCCATTCCCGAACTATTTACGCAAACGATGTAACCGACGTACAATTCGACGCTGTCCCGACGTCCATACTTTAACATTGGCTACGCCTCCTATAGCAGGGGTAACCTTACGCCGCTATGACGCTAACGCAAACGACGTAAACTACGACGCTGACGTAAATACTTTCTGAATCTGGCCCATTGTCTGTTTTATTCTATTTTTTTGTTTTTGTTTTATTTTGGGACCATGCTGCAAGTGTAAACCAAGTGCCTGTCTTACTATTGTTGTGTGACCCCATTGATCTCAGTAAGCAAGCTTTGACAGATGGTCTGTCCCATGTCAAACTTTGCAGCCAGAGTTAAAATACTAGGCAGAGCGGGGAGATGCTTGTTTTGGCTAAGATCAAGTGTAGTATCTGTTCTTATCAGTTGCCAATAGGTGGTGCTAAACTGACTGTCCCCAGTACTCGGCGAGGTGGAAAGGGATGGCAGTCGGTGGACGCTAAGCCTGTTGGTGTAGAGGCGAAAGCCTTCTGATCGGGGCAGAGAGGCATGAGGTCGAAGCTGAAGGGCTGGGCCCCTGGCCTTTGGCCTGGATCCGGTGGTGTCTGCCCCAGTCAGTTGTTCGGTGAGGGAACCTTTGCTAATCCTTTCGGGGAGAGGCGGGTAGTACTTCCCGAATGTAATTAGGTGGGAGAGCTGGGGGTTGTGGGTAGTAGTTGGCTGCGGCTGGCTCTCCCCAACCTCTTCTCCTACCTTCCTGGCTGGGAAGGGTGCTGCTGGTCCGGACCGGGGGTCAGGGTCCGTTGAAAAGCCTGTGGAGATAGTGCCCCTGGAGTGGCAGTCCAGGGGTGCCATACATTGCACTGAGTGTTGAGGGGCACTCAACGTGTGGCACCTTAGGTCACATATCTCCACACACACCTTTTTAGCACCTGCCTCTAGGGCCGAGCCTTTTGGCTAGGACCAGAGGAATTTTTGTTCCTGGCCGGAGGGCCGGCCATTGTTTTGCACAATCGCCACTTTCCACTCACCATTCCCACCTTCCTTTTCCCCCACTTTCTTTTTTATGTTACCCCCTGTTTGTCTTGTTTGTCACTTTTTTTGGTTGGAGCACGGTATGTGTGGCGAGTAGGGTGCTGGTCCTCGGACTGGCTCTGAAAGTCTTGGGAGTAGGTGGACATGGCCTTCTGGCTTAGTTCACCTGCTCTCATGGGGTCTGCCTTCGGGGGAGCCTCACCGAGGAGGGTTCTGTCTCGGCAGTCCCTCCGAGGATGTTTGGCCATGTGGCTTCGGCTGCATGGGCCATAGTGGGGTCCTAGTGGTTTCGGCTGCTTGGACTCCAATAACTCTTTTCCCTGTCTGGAGCCTAACGCCCCGGGGGATCAGAGCTGGGTCCTTTGCGGAGGACCAATTGACGATGGCACCCATCGCAGTTTTTTGTGTTTCACTCTTTATGTGTGTGCACATTTTTTCCTGCACCGGGTGAAGTTTTTGGGTTGTGTTTTGCACGCCACAGGCTTTTCAATAAAAAAAAAAAAAAATCTCCCCGCTCTATCTCTCCGCTCTATCTCTCCGTGTCCCTGCGGCGATCGAGTCTGTGGAACCCACGGTCGGGATCACAGAGACAGCGGCAGGGTCGCATGCGTGCCGCCAACATGGTGGCATCTTAAAGGGGACGTGTATATATATACGTCCTTATGCCTGTCCGTGCCACTCTGCCAAGGTAAATATACAGGAGGCAGTCCTTAAGCGGTTAATCTGCTGCTCCTTCTATTATCCTTTTCAAAGGTTGAGGGGAGGGAGCAGGGGCGGACTGACAACTCATGGGGCCCCCGGGCAATAGAAGACCATGGGGCCCCCGGGGAATAGAAGACCACTCTAACTTGCTGTCACCTGTTAGTCAGTGTCCACTTGGGAGGGAAGAGGGGCTTGGCGAGGGGAGAGAATGAGAGAGAGAGAATGAGAGAGAGAGAGAATGAGAGAGAGAGAGAGAGAGAATGAGAGAGAGAGAGAGAGAGAGAGAGAATGAGAGAGAGAGAGAGAGAGGGGGGTGGATGAGAGAGAGAGAGAGGGAGGGTGGAAGAGGGGGGATGGAAGAGAGAGAGAGAGATGGAAGAGAGAGAGAGAGATGGAAGAGAGAGAGAGAGATGGAAGAGAGAGAGCGAGATGGAAGAGAGAGAGCGAGATGGAAGAGAGAGAGCGAGATGGAAGAGAGAGAGCGAGATGGAAGAGAGAGAGCGAGATGGAAGAGAGAGAGCGAGATGGAAGAAAGAGAGCGAGATGGAAGAGAGAGAGAGAGCGAGATGGAAGAGAGAGAGAGAGCGAGATGGAAGAGAGAGAGAGAGAGCGAGATGGAAGAGAGAGAGAGAGCGAGATGGAAGAGAGAGAGAGAGCGAGATGGAAAGAGAGAGAGAGCGAGATGGAAGAGAGAGAGAGAGCGAGATGGAAGAGAGAGAGAGAGCGAGATGGAAGAGAGAGCGAGATGGAAGAGAGAGCGAAGAGCGAGATGGAAGAGAGAGAGAGAGAGCGAGATGGAAGAGAGAGAGAGAGAGCGAGATGGAAGAGAGAGAGAGAGAGCGAGATGGAAGAGAGAGAGCGAGATGGAAGAGAGAGAGAGAGAGCGAGATGGAAGAGAGAGAGAGAGAGAGCGATGGAAGAGAGAGAGAGAGAGCGAGATGGAAGAGAGAGAGCGAGATGGAAGAGAGAGAGCGAGATGGAAGAGAGAGAGCGAGATGGAAGAGAGAGAGAGAGATAGAGATGGAACAGAGAGAGAGAGAGATGGAAGAGAGAGAGAGAGAGATGGAAGAGAGAGAGAGAAGAGAGAGAGAGAAGAGAGCGAGATGGAAGAGAGAGAGAGAGAGCGAGATGGAAGAGAGAGAGCGAGATGGAAGAGAGAGAGCGAGATGGAAGAGAGAGAGCGAGATGGAAGAGAGAGAGCGAGATGGAAGAGAGAGAGCGAGATGGAAGAGAGAGAGAGAGATAGAGATGGAACAGAGAGAGAGAGAGATGGAAGAGAGAGAGAGAGAGATGGAAGAGAGAGAGAGAAGAGAGCGATGGAAGAGAGAGAGAGCGATGGAAGAGAGAGAGAGCGATGGAAGAGAGAGAGAGCAATGGAAGAGAGAGAGAGCGATGGAAGAGAGAGAGAGCGATGGAAGAGAGAGAGAGCGATGGAAGAGAGAGAGAGAGAAATGGAAGAGAGAGAGAGAGAAATGGAAGAGAGAGAGAGAGATGGAAGAGAGAGAGAGAGATGGAAGAGAGATAGAGAGAGAGAGAGAGATGGAAGAGAGAGAGAGAGAGAGAGATGGAAGAGAGAGAGAGAGAGAGATGGAAGAGAGAGAGAGAGAGAGAGATGGAAGAGAGAGAGATGAGAGATGGAAGAGAGAGAGAGAGATGGAAGAGAGAGAGAGAAGAGAGAGAGATGGAATAGAGAGAGAGAGATGGAATAGAGAGAGAGAGGTGGAAGAGAGAGAGAGAGATGGATGAGAGAGGGGGAGAGAGGGGCATGGATGAGAGAGAGGGAGAGAGGGGCATGGATGGGAGAGAGGGAGAGAGGGGCATGGATGGGAGAGAGGCATGGATGGGAGAGAGGGGCATGGATGGGAGAGAGGGAGAGAGGGGCATGGATGGGAGAGAGGCATGGATGGGAGAGAGGGGGATGTAAAAGAGGTGGATGTAAAAGAGAGAGAGAGAGAGGGGGATGGATAAGAGAGAGAGAGAGAGAGGGTGAGTGAAATTGACCCCCTAGCCTGGCCTGCGGTCCTTCCTGTGCCAGCCCCTGTCTGTGGTGGGTAGGTGTGTGTGATGCACCTACCTCCCGCCCATCCTCATCCCCTGGGCACTCGGCCAGACCATCTTCCTTCTTGCTGACAGCCTGTCACAGCTGGGACTGGGAGCCGACGTTGGAGATGGTGTACATGCTCTGGGAGGTGCCGGGAATACAGCCGCACTTACTGCTGCTTAGCCTCAGGTGGTCAATCAGGGTGGCGATTCTCCCACTCCCTCTCGCGCTGTACCTTCAAGCCAGCCTCATACTTGACTCGGCTCCCAGGAGCAGTAGCGCGGAGGAGGAAGTGAAAGCCTCGCTTTCAACGCTGACCATGTATTGTAGTGGGTTGCAGCCGTGACGTCACTGGTTGCTACACGCCAAGCGGCACAGGCGTTAGCAACCAGGGCAGGCGAAGACTAGCCAGCAGCGCAGCTCCACCCACCTCCTCCCTCCAGCGCGGCGTAATGACCAGAGTTGGTCGGGACTCGGGAGTCGGACTGCAGTCAGATTTTCGGGGGGGAACCTCCAGGGGCAGACTGAGCCGACCCGGGCCCCCTCCCACCACGGGCCCTCGGGCAGTGCCCGACTGACCGAATGGTCAGTCCGCCCCTGGGAGGGAGGTGTTCAAGCTGTACTGTTTAAAATTTTTAAAGAGAAAGTTATCTTCCATCCTTAAATTTTACCTGTAGGTAAGCCTATAATAAGGCTTATTATAGGTAGTATAAATATTTCCTAAACTTGCACCGTTCTAGGAGATTTTTACTGTACATGCAGCCAGTGACATCTCTGGCGCATGCGCTCTGAAGGAACGACCACCCATGCCATTCCTTTAGAGCCCTAGGCCGTGACCTGTGGCTCCCATGCAGAGCTGGAGTCCGCGATCTCAGAAGCAAGACGGGTGAAGATGGAAGTGGCCTCCAACGATGACCTTGCACCGCTGAAAAGCTTTCAGGTAAGTTTCACATAATGTGCTAGTATTAAATGCATACTAGCACATTATGCCCTTCGCTTGCACGTAAAAAAAAAAAAAAAACATCCAGCGGTTTACAACCGCTTAAGGGCACCCACCTAGCTCTCTGCTGACTGTCGGAATCACAAACCTTTTGGCAAATAAAACTGGCCATATACATGTAGTTTTCTCTTTTCCCAGAGATCAGCTTTAGCCCAGGTTCACACTGGGTACGATTTAGTTCGATTTGAGATGCGATTTCACATGTGAAATCGCATCTCAAATCGGCGGCAATTGCCGGCAATGACACCGTCCTAATCGGTGCGACTCCGCATCTGCGGCGCTGCACCGATTTCAAAAAGTAGTTCCTGTACTACTTTTTGCGATTTCAGGACGCGATTTACATTGACATCTGTGCAGAAACCTGCACAAACCCTGCATAACCCTGCAAAACCCTGCACAAATGTCTCCTAAATCGCGCCGAAATCGGAACTGCCAGAGAGTTCAGCTGAAATCGCGCGATTTCACTCCCGCAGCCCAGTGTGAACCAGGGCTTATTGTGGGTGGGAAGAAACCAGCTTAATCATTAGCCTTTAGATTTAATGGCACAAAAATTACTATTGTGCACACTGACGAGTCCTGTTTTAAAAAGTGCACAAAAAAATAAAAATATAAATCGATACTATATTTAAGCCCTTCAAGTTAAAGGGTCACTAAAGGAAATTTTTTTTTTGCTGAAATTACTGTTTACAGGGTATAGAGACATAAAAGTTACCTGATTCCTTTTAAAAATGATTAAAAATAGATAAAAATCAATCATATAATGTGCCTCTAGTTTCACTTTCATTTTTAAACTGGTTTCATGTTTCTTTGAAGTAAAGAGACACAGAAAAAACAAAAACAAATCCAGGGCAGTGTTTTGTTTTTAAAATGAATCTGATTGGTTCTGAGGAGTTTTAGACACACAGCTTGGACCACAGTGAAAAGCTGCCATGAGACAAGCAGGAAGTGTGGAGATCAAAGCAGAATTACAGCAACTTCAAAGCAAACACTAACAATGAGGATAAGAAACCAGGACTGCAGTAAGGTAAAGGAAGCTATTTTTAGCTAAATAGTATCCTTTACCTTACTGCAGTACTGGTTTCATGTCCTTATTGTTCGTTTTTGCTTTGAAGTTGCTGTAATCCTGCTCTGATCTCCACACTTCCTGCTTGTCTGTTTCCTTATAACCACCATACTGGGAGCTTTCTCACGGTGGTCTAAGCTGTCATTACTGTGTGTTTAAAACTTCCCAGAACCAATCAGATTCATTTTAAAAACAAAACACTGCCCTGGATTTGTTTGTTTTTGTTCTGTGTGTCTATTTATACTTTGCAGAAACATGAAGCCAGTTAAAAAGTGAAACTAACCTGCAGGCACATTATATGATTGATTTTTATCTATTTTTAATCATTTTGAAAAGGAATCAGTTAACTTTTATGTCTCTATACCCTGTAAACAGTAATTTCAGCAAAACATTTTTTTGCTTTAGTCACCCTTTAAGCTTGCCATAGACGGTTCAAATCTCAGCTGGTTCAGCAGGACCTGTCTGAGATTTGAACCATGTATGTGCAGGCTGAATGTACCCAAGCCTGCTGGATGCCACATGCGATTATTTCTATTGACTGTTGTAGTCACTAGAAATAATAGCGGTGTTCTCTCGGTGGGGGCGGCTTCCCCTACCCCCCGGCAGGAGAACACAACGGCTTGGCAGGAGGAATTCCCCTGTCAACAACACTGTCTGTGTTGATGGGGGACTAAGCCCTGGTTCATACTGGGCTGCGGGAGTGAAATTGCGCGATTTCAGCTGAACTTGCGCGATTTCACTCCCTCTGGCAGTCCCGATTTCGGCGCGATTTAGGAGACATTTGTGCAGGTTTCTGCACAGAGGTCAATGTAAATCGCATCCTGAAATCGCAAAAAGTAGTACAGGAACTACTTTTTGAAATCCGGTGCAGTGCCACAGATGCGGCGTCGCACCGATTAGGACGGTGTCATTGCCGGCAATTGTCGCCGATTTGAGATGCGATTTCACATGTGAATTTGAAGTCGACACGACTTTAAGTCATACTAATATGAATGGTAGTCATTAGAAATCATGGGGAATGACTTGTCGTACGACTTTGCAGTCCCAAGTCATAGGAAGTCGTACAAGTGTGAAAGGGGTCTAATTGGTCTGCAGTTACGCTGCCCTGTACACAATAAACATTGATGCACTGTGTGTTCTAACATCTTTCTATCGGAGCAAGCATTAATGTTTTCAGCAATTTGAGCTACAGTAGCTCTTCCATTGAATCAGACTACATAGGCCAGCCGTCATGCTCCCCAGTGAGCTTTGGCCACCCATGAGTCTGTTGCCAGTGTCACGGTTTTCCTTCATTGGACTCTTTTTTTTTTTTGTTCCTGATCACTGAAAACTGGGAATATCCCACAAGAGCTAGAGTTTTGGAGTTGCTCTGATGCATTCATCTAGCCGTTACAATTTGGCTCTTGTCAAAGTCACTCACATTCTGTTATTTTTAGTTATTGTGCTTTAGGGGCAACGTATAGGCCAGTTTCTTGGGGTCTTAGGGATAGTTTGTAGTCAAGCCAACTCATTTTTTTTCCTTTATTTTTGATAGTATATTGCTTGCTTGAAAAGGGTATTCTCACTCCTACTTATAGCCACATTGCTGGAGGTCTTTGTATGGAAGAGAGCTAAGACTGTCAACTATTAGACCAAACGTGTCAGTGAAATTTTTAGACACTAGAGGGGCCAGATTCAGTGAGAACGTACGCCAACGTATCTGTTGATACACCGCGTAAGTTCTAAGATGCGCCGTCGTATCTGTGTTCTGTATTCAGAAAGCAAGATACGCCGAAATTTGGATAAGATACGACCGACGTAAGTCTTATCTTAGTTGCATATTTACGCTGGCCGGCAGGTGGCGCTTCCGTAGATTTACGCGTCAAATATGCTAATGAGCTAGATACGCCGATTCACGAATGTACGTGCCCCCGGCATATTGATATATGTCGTTTGTGTAAGGCGTTCGACCGGCGTAAAGTTACCCCTGCTATATGAGACGCAATCCATGTTAAGTATGGACGTCGGAACAGCGTCGTATTGTATGTCGTTTACGTCAGTCGTTCGGGAATGGGGCTGGGCGTAAGTTACGTTCACGTCGATATCAATGAGTATTTCCGACGTGATTTTGGAGCATGCGCACTGGTATACGTCCATGGCCGGCGCATGCGCCGCTCGTTCGGCGCGTCATTTACGTGGGGTCACGATTCATTAACATACAACACGCCCACTACCAGCCTACTTTGAATTACGCCCACTTACGCCGGCCCATTTACACTACGGCACCGTAACTTAGGGTGCAAGTTCTTTCTGAATACGGGACCTGCGGCTCTAAGTTAAGGCGGCGTAGTGTAAATGAGATACTCTACGCCCGGAAAGATACAAAAATGTATCTGACTCTGGCCCAAGATGTCTCCATCTCATTGTTGGGCAGATATATGCACTGCCATTCGTTGCTCCAATCTCTGCACCTGGGAGCGACGGTATAGGTCTCTGCACCTGTAGCGACGGTATAGGTCTCTGCACCTGGGAGCGACGGTATAGGTCTCTGCACCTGGGAGCGACGGTATAGGTCTCTGCACCTGGGAGCGACGGTATATGTCTCTGCACCTGGGAGCGACGGTATAGGTCTCTGCACCTGGGAGCGACGGTATAGGTCTCTGCACTTGGGAGCGACGGTATAGGTCTCTGCACTTGGGAGCGACGGTATAGGTCTCTGCACTTGGGAGCGACGGTATAGGTCTCTGCACTTGGGAGCGACGGTATATAGTCTCTCTTGGGCACTTGGGAGAGACGGTATAGGTCTCTGCACCTGGGAGCGACGGTATAGGTCTCTGCACCTGGGAGCGACGGTATAGGTCTCTGCACTTGGGAGCGACGGTATAGGTCTCTGCACTTGGGAGCGACGGTATAGGTCTCTGCACTTGGGAGCGACGGTATAGGTCTCTGCACCTGGGAGCGACGGTATAGGTCTCTGCACTGGGAGCGACGGTATAGGTCTCTGCACTTGGGAGCGACGGTATAGGTCTCTGCACTTGGGAGCGACGGTATAAGGTCTCTGCACCTGGGAGCGACGGTATAGGTCTCTGCACCTGGGAGCGACGGTATAGGTCTCTGCACTTGGGAGCGACGGTATAGGTCTCTGCACTTGGGAGCGACGGTATAGGTCTCTGCACCTGGGAGCGACGGTATAGGTCTCTGCACCTGGGAGCGACGGTATAGGTCTCTGCACTTGGGAGCGACGGTATAGGTCTCTGCACCTGGGAGCGACGGTATAGGTCTCTGCACCTGGGAGCGACGGTATAGGTCTCTGCACCTGGGAGCGACGGTATAGGTCTCTGCACTTGGGAGCGACGGTATAGGTCTCTGCACCTGGGAGCGACGGTATAGGTCTCTGCACCTGGGAGTGACGGGTGTTTACATACAGCTGCTTGTACAAATCAATGGTAGGCTGCAGCTTTACGCTGCATATCCGAATGTTTACTTGCATACAGGGACAAGTGTGTGCCCCTAGCTGCAGAGCGCTTGCATCCAGGGCTGCACATACCTCTGTACGTACGTAAACGCTTAAATATGCGGTTAGAATTGAATTTTACCCATAACAACTTGATAAAAAAATAACGATCTTTATCAGGGAACATACATTCCACATTAATAGTTATGCTACCAAAATGAGTGTGTGCTGTAAACTGCCTCCAGCATTGCTCCTGTTTCTTCTTGTTGGAGGCAGACATTTTGCTGAAGCCCAGAGCCCCTGAACAGCAGTACATTTTTAGGCTGTCAGCAGATCAGCCTCTAGTGCCTTTAATTTTAAGCTCATTACCAAAAAATAGGGTTTAATTGAGTATTTGCAGAGCAGGGTAATTGGTGTACAGTGGAACCTTGGATTACAAGCATAATCGGTTCAAGGAAAATGCTTGGAATCCAAAGCACTCGCATATCAAAACGAGTTTCCCAATAGAAGTCAATGGAAACGACGATAATTTATTCCGCATTGACTTCTATTGCATGCAAAACCGCATGTGGCCAGAGGTGGGGGAGTGCTGGAGAGCCTTGGAAATACTCAGGGACATCTCGGCTGAACCCGAAAACCCTTGGAAAGGCTCGGAAACACTCGGGAACTGAGTATTTCTGAGTGCTTGTTTTGCGAGACAAAAAGTTGCTCGTTAACCGCGTTACTCGTATTACTGGATTTTAAACAGTATATGCACTTATTTTTAATGTTTTACATAGCTATGCCTACAAAAGAGGCCAACATGAAGTGATCCTGCATGCCTTAATCTTCTGACATAATTTCCACTTTACCAGCGTGTAGGCTGCTGTACACAAAAATCTGTCGCTCCCAGGCAAGAAGATGCACTCAATATTCTGGGTGTATGCTTTTGGCGCCTATGTGATTGATCCCTTACAAGGAACGTAAACAGAACTATCATTTGTGAATGTCATGCTAGGAATTTATTACTGACTATTTTAGCTCCATTGTTTTTCCCCACTAGGGGGTGCAATGTAACATAGAAACTCCTTTTATAATTTATGAAGCAAGCAGGTGTGTTAAAGTGTCTGGAATTGCAACCTGTATTTACACGGCAAACATTTTAGGATGTTGCTTTATATATAAATCCATCATATATAGAAGAACAAGTAACAAGCTGTTATTAACCACTTCATTACTGCTGGGCACTTGAACCCCCTTCGTGCCCAGACTAATTTTCAGCTTTCAGTGCTGATGCATTTTGAATGACAATTGCGCGGTTATACAACACCGTACTCAAATTATATTTTCATAATTTTTTCCCCACAAATAGAGCTTTATTTTGGTGGTATTTGATTATCTCTGCGATTTTATTTTTTGCGCTATAAACAAAAAAAGACAGAAAATGTAAAAAAATAAATAAAAAACACAATATTTTTTACTTTTTGTTATAATATCCCAATTTTTTTTTTATATAAAAATTTCCCTTGGTTTAGGCTGATACATTTTCTTCTACATATTTTTGTTAAAAAAATCGCAATAAGCGTATATTGATTGGTTTGCGCAAAAGTTATAGCGCCTACAAAATAGGGGATAGATTTATGATTTAAAAAATTTTTTTTTTACTAGTGATGGCGGCGATCTGCGATTTATTTTTTATTTTTTTGTCAGGCCTGCGATATTGCGGCAGACACATCGGACACTTTTGACACAATTTTGGGACCATTCACATTTATACAGCGAACAGTGCTATAAAAATGCACTAATTACTGTATAAATGTGACTGGAAGGAAAGGGGTTAACACTAGGGGGCATGGAAGGGGTTAAATGTATTCCCTGGGTGTGTTGTAACTGTGTGGGGGGAGGGGGGTGACTGGGTAGGTGACCGATGTTGTGTCCCTATGTACAAGGGACACAGATCGGTCTCCTCTCTCCCTGACAGGACGCGGAGCTCTGTGTTTACACACAGAGCTCCACGTCCCTGCTGTGTCACCGCCGATCGCGAGTACCTGGTGGATGTCGCGGCCGCCAGGCACACGCATTGGCATCCCAGCGATGCAAATGTAAACATGACTTCCAAAGACGTCTACTCGGCACTTGAGAGCCGCGCTGTGGACGTCTTTTGTCCATAGCGCGGATCCCAAGTGGATAAAATAGTTTCTGCAAAAAAGTGCACCACAACACACCGGGGTTGAATTACTAAAACTAGAGAGTGCAAAGACTGGTGGAGATGTGAATGATAGCCAATCCGCTTCTAACTTCAGCTTGTTCAATTAAAGTGATTGTAAAGTCTCTTTAAAAAAAATAAAAAATAACAAACATGATATACTTGCTTTCTCAGTGCAGTTAGAAATGCACAGAGCAGCCCAGATCCTCCTCTTCTAGGGTCCCTCTTCACTGCTCCTGGCCCCTCCCTCCTGTCAAGTGCCCCCATAGCCAGCAGCTGAGTCACATCTCCATGTATCCATTCAGACACGGAGCCCACGACACGGCCTACCCTTCTTTTCCCTGATTGGCTAACTCATTTTGATTGACAGCTGCAGGAGCCAATGGCACTGCTGCTGTGTCTTAGCCAATCAGAAGGAGAGTCCTGGATGGCTAAGACATTTGTGGACATCACTGGACAGAGATGGGACTAGGGTAAGTCATTAGGGGGTGCTGGGGAGGCTGCTACACACAGAAGTTTTTTTTATCTTAATGCATAGAATGCATTAAGATTAAGAGATTTTTGCCTTTACAACTCCTTTAAGCTTTGACAATAAAACAGTGTGACTCGCGCATGCGCAGTAGGAAACCAGGCTGTGAAGTCGCAAGGCTTCACTTCCGGATTCTCTTACTGAAGATGCCGGCGCGTCAGGCTTCAAGTGAAGACATGGTGGGCTCCCTGGACAGGTAAGTGTCCTTATTTTAAAAGTCAGCAGTATTTGTAGCTGTTGACTTTATTTTTTTTTAGGGCTGTAATTTGTAGATGTGGAGCAGTCATGTGAAAAAATAAAGTCCATGCTGGACTTTTAATCATTTATTTAACAAAAAATCTCAATGGATGTAATGGCGTACCATGGAAATAGTGTGTATACCCTTGGCATCAGAAGCTGACATTGCCCCTGTAGCAGAAATTGCTACTTGCGGGTATCGGTCTCTGATCACGACCCAGTAAAAATGTTCACCACTTCCTCACGTGTAATTCCTTTAGTCGCACTATGTTTGTGGGTTGCAAAGTGTTAAACTACCAGTTTCAAAATCCCCTACAAAAATTCAATGGCGATCATATATCAGGATATCCAAACCCCTCTATTTCTTGTTTTCTGAGCCATCCCTTGATGAATTTGGTGGTGCGCTTTGAATTATTATTGTTTTCCAATCCTCCTTTATAGTTAAAGGATCACTAAAGGAATTTTTTTTTTTTTAGCTAAATAGCTTCCTTTACCTTAATGCAGTGCTGTTTTCACGTTCTCATTGTTCGTTTTTGCTTTGAAGTTACTGTAATTCTGCTCTGATCTCCACACTTCCTGCTTGTCTGGCTCCTTATGAAAAATCTCATGGCAGCTTTTCACTGTGGTCCAAGCTGTGTGTCTAAAACTCCTCAGAACCAATCAGATTCATTTTAAAAACAAAACACTGCCCTGGATTTGTTTGTTTTTGTTCTGTCTCTCTCTCTACTTCACATAAACACAAAACCAGTTTAAAAACGAAAGTGAAACTAGAGGCACATTATATGATTGATTTTTATCTATTTTTAATCATTTTTAAAAGGAATCAGGTAACTTTTATGTCTCTATACCATGTAAACAGTCATTTCAGCAAACATTTTTTTTTCCCTTTAGTGATCCTTCAGGGCCCTTTTTACACGGTGCGGACCGTTTTTCGGTCCGCACCGTGTGTGTCCGTCGGCTCAGGGGGGGGTCCCGCTCAGCTGTCGGCGGACAGGGCGGTCCCTGCACACTGTACAGGGACCGCCCTGTCTCTCCTCTGCTATCCCCTATGGGGAATCGGATGGAAACGTACCGTCTGTCCGTTTGCATCCGATCCGATCCACCGGACGGAAGAAAAATAGGGTTTTCTTCCATCCGCAAAACGGATCCAGGCGGACGCGGATAGTAGGCGGACGTTAGCGGATGCATCATCCGCTAACGGATCCGCTCCCGTAGGATCCCGTTAGAAAAAGCGGACCGTTCATCCGCACGTGTGAAAGGGCCCTTAAACTTCAGCTTTGATACAGATGGCCTCACATTCTGATCAAACACACTTATAAATTATGTAATATATATAGTTGATTTGATGTCAGCTGCCCAGGCCCTGAAGCAGCAAAGGTCAACACAGGAAAGGAAAATGGCAGCAATTTCCATGGGGTGTACTTTTTTACATGACTATAGCTGAATTTGCACACCTTGACTAGCATAGCAGAGTAAGGATTTTTACTGGGGTTTTACTGTATATACTCAAGTATAAGCCGACCCAAATATAAGCCAAGGCCCTAATTTTACCGCAAAAAATGGGAAAACATATTGACTCGAGTATTATTACTTATTGAACTTGTCTCTTTTTTTGTTAATAGCGCAAAAAAAATAAAAACCCTCGAAGGTGATCAAATACTATCAAAAAAAAGCTGTCAGAAACCATGAATCAGATGGAGACAGAAGTACAGTTAAATCACACTTGTTTAATAATAAAAATAAAAAGGTAAACAGAGTTAGTCCCCTTTCACACTTATACGACTTGTCCCACGATTTTGGACTGCAAAATCGTATGACAAGTCATTCTCCATTATTTTCAATGACTACCATTCTTACTGGCACGATTTTAAGTTGTGCCTACTTCAAAGTAGTCCTTGCATTACTTTGGTCCGATTTTGATGCCACACAGGCATTCATTGAAATCGCGGCAGCGAAATCGCGCGACTTTGAAGTCGTACAAGTGTGAAAGGGGGCTAAGCGTAGTCAAAACATAGCCAGAGTTCAGTAACTGGATCTGGTAGTCGGCCAAGCCAATGTCCAAGAGCCAGCGATAAAGGTATTAGTACAGCAAGCAGGATCTGTAGCCAGAGGGAGGGTCAGTCAAGCAGGTCTTCAACAGGAACGCAGGAGAAAGTCTCTTGTGATATTAACACAGGCGAAGACAAAGCGCAATTGGACTGGAAGGCTTTAACCACTTCCCAACGGTCGTACGGCCGCAGGGTGGCTCTCAATCTCTGGGACGCCGTCTTTTTACAGCCGCCCCTTTCCTCGTTCCCCGCGCAAATCCGGGAACTTCTGTGCTGCCCGTGTCCCTTGGACACAGCCAATCACAGATCGCGGTAAATAGCCAATTACAACAGCTATTTACAGCGCGATCGTTGTGGCCAATGAGAGATGATCTCAAATGTAAACATATGAGATCATCTGTCATTGCCGGCTCTCCCTCCTCACACAGACACCGCGTATGAGGAGGGAGAGCATCTGTGAGTTTTGCGACATAAGTGAAAAAGTAATATAACTTTACAAAGAGCCCAATCAGTGCCCAGTGCCACCAGTGCCCACCTGTGATCAGTGCCCATCTGCCACCTCAGTGCACATCTGCAATCAGTGCGTATCAGTGCCCACCTGTGCCGCAGTCAATCAGTGCACATCTGTGCCGCATCATCGGTGCACATCAGTACCTATCTCAGTGCCATCTGTGCCGACTCATTAGTGCCATCTGTGCTGCCTCAGTACCATCTGTGCCGCCTCATCAGTGCCATCTGTGCCGCCTCATCAGTACAATAAATTTTTTATGATTTGCACTATAGCTTGTAGACTCTAAAACTTTCACACAGACTAAATAATTTCCAAAAATGTTGGGTTATTTTTTTATCAAAGACATGTAGCAGTATAAATTGTAGCCAAAATTTATGAAGAAAAGGTAATCATTTGCAAAACTTTATCACAGAAACTAAGAAAAAAAACTTTTTTTTTTCAAATTTTGTGGTCTTTTTTATCATTAATAGCGCAAAAAATAAAAAATCCCAGAGGTGATCAAATACCACCAAAAGAAAGCTCTATTTGTTGGAAAAAAAGGACAAAAAAATCATTTGGGTACAGTGTTGCATGACTGAGTAATTGTCATTCAAAATGTGTGAGCACTGAAAGCTGAAAATTGGTCTGGTCAGGAGGGGAGTTTAGGTGCCCAGTAAGGAAGTGGTTAAGTAGGCAGAGCTGACGCAACAGGTGGATCACTGTGGAGAGATGGGAGCTGACAATTAGCTGACAGCTGAGCTGCCAGCACATAGAAGGAAGAGCTGAGCCCAGCCCTGACAAAAGCTCTGTTTGTGGGGGGAAAAAAGGACGTCAACTTTGTTTGGGTGCAACGTCACACGACCGCGCAATTGTCCGTTAAAGCAACGCAGTGGCGAATCGCAAAAAAAGGCCCGGTCATTGGGCAGCCAAATGGTTAAAGAATTTTGGGTAGAATTTCTTATTCAGGTTACTTGCAGTAGAGTTCAGTGAAAAGTTTTTTTTTTTTTTTTCACAGATATAAGTTTTATGAGTGTTAAGCAGATACTGTGGACCATTTGTCCATTTACATCTGTTTTTCATCCAATCCATTTTTTTTATGGAAGAAGAATAAAGCTTTGATCTGTTCCAAAAAACGGATGTTGAACAAAGTGGATGTAAACGCACAATCACCCATTTACATCCTTTTTTCCATAGAGATGCATTGATGTGTTTTTCATCTGTCAACTGATGGATGAAAAATGGACAAACGGTCCCCAATGTGTGAAAGGGGCCTTGGGTAACAAGTCTTCTTCCCCTTGCATTCCTTGTGAGTCACTTGTATCGCTTGGAGTTGAGAAAGCAGTCAAAGCTGTCAAAGTAGCCCTCTCCTTGCTAGCTACGTTGTCGGAGGGTCATAGGGGAGGCTATCTATACGACCTCACAGCTAGTCTTAGACAGCGTCTAGGTAGATAGGACAAAGTACTACATTTACTTTGTCCCCTGGGAAACAGAACACATTATTAAAAAGTGAGACAACTTCTTGAAACACTAATATGGTCATTTTTAAGTAGGGCTGTTGCTGATTAAAATTTTCGTGTTCGATTAATCGATTTTTTTTTTAAATCGATTAATCAACTAATTTCGATTAATTATAACGCACATACATTTTTTGGATCACCACCATATATAGTCCCCACTGTAATATCCACAGACATCTCCCCTACTGTAATATCCACAGACCTCTCCCCACTGTAATATCCACAGACCTCTCTACCACTGTAATATCCACAGACCTCTCCCCCACTGCAATATGTAATATCCACAGACCCTCCCCCACTGCTACACAATATGACCTCTCCCCCACTGCAATATCCACAGACCTCTCCCCCACTGTAATATGCAATATCCACACTGTAATATCCACAGACACTGTAATATCCACCTCTCCCCCACTGACCTCTCCCCCACTGTAATATCCACAGACCCTCTCCCCCCCACTGTAATATCCACAGACCTCTCCCCCACTGTAATATCCACATCTCCCCTCCCCCACTGACCACAGACATCTCCCCCCCCCACTGACCATCCCCCACTGTAATATCCACAGACCTCTCCCCCACAATATCCACAGACCTCCCCCCCCCACTCCACAGACCTCTCCCCCCCACTGACCTCTCCCCCCCACAATATGACCTCTCCCCCACTAATATCCACAGACTCTCCCTCCCCCCACTCCACAGACCTCTCCCCCACTGTAATATCCACAGACCTCTCCCCTACTGTAATATGACCTCTCCCCCACTGTAATATCACACCTCTCCCCCACTGACCATCTCCCCACTGTAATATCCCAGACTAGTAATATACACAGACATCTCCCCCCACACTGTAATATCCACACCTCTCCCCCACTGACAGACATCTCCCCCCACTGTAATATCCACAGACACACTCCACAGACCTCCCCCCCCACACTGTAATATCCACAGACCTCTCCCCCCCACTGACATCTCCCCCTACTGTAATACCTCTCTCCCCACACTGTAATATCCACAGACCACTCCCCCTACTGTAATATCCACAGACCTCCCCCTACTGTTAATTATCCACAGACCTCTCCCCTCCCCACTTACACCATCCCCCCTGTTACACTGTAATATCCACAGACCTCCCCCCCACTGTAATATCCACAGACCTCTCCCCCCCCACACTGTAATATTCCACAGACATCTCCCCCTACTGTAATATAGATAATATCCACAGACCCTCGTAATATCCCCACTGTAATATCCACAGACCTCCCCCCCACTCCACCCTCTCCCCCCCACTGTAATATCCACAGACACATCTCTACTGTAATATCCACCCTCCCCCACTGTAAATTATCCACTAGTAATATCCACAGACTCTCCCCCCCCCACTGTAATATCCACCCCCCACTGTAATATCCACAGACCTCTCCCCCCCCCACACTGTAATATCCACAGACATCTCCCCCTACTGTAATATCCACAGACCTCTCCCCTACTGTAATATCCACAGACCACTCCCCACGGTAATATCCACAGACACCCACCCCCCCCACTGTAATATCCCAGACACTGACCATCTCCCCCACTGTAATATATCTCCCCCACTGTAACATCCACAGACATCTCCCCCCACTGTAATATCCCACAGACATCCTCCCCCCCCCACTGTAATATCCACAGACATCTCCCCCCCAACGGTAATATCCACAGACTCCCCCCCCAACGGTAATATCCACAGGTATATATCCACAGACATCTCCCCCCCCCCACTGTAATATCCCATATACAGGACATCTCCCCCCCCCACTGTAATATCCACAGACATCTCCCCCCCCCACTGTAATATCCACAGACATCTCCCCCCCCACTGTAATATCCACAGACTCCCCCCCCCCCACTGTAATATCCACAGACATCCCCCCCCCCCACTGTAATATCCTCCCCCACCACTGTATATATCCACAGGACTGTAATATCCACAGACATCTCCCCACTGTATATGGTCCACATCTCCCCCACCGTATAGGAAGATTAGTGCTTGCTTAGTCTTACCAGAGAACCCGGCCGAATACGAGCAGTTTAGGCCGGGTGATGACATCAGCACGCCACTCTAGGCTCACCTAGGCTGCCCCTGGGTGGACCAAGATGGCCGCCCCCCGGGAGCTAGGCCAAAGCCTCAGCCTTTCCTATGGCTGAAGCAACAGCGGAGCTCCGGTGGTGGTGGTGGTGGTGGTGTGCCAACCTGCATATGGTGACCCATTCGGATCGCGGATCATTTACGATCTGTTGCACCACTAGTACCGATCAAAAGAATTTTGATCGATCAAAAGAATTAACGATTAATCAAGGAATTAATCTTTAATTTCCACTGCCCTATTTTTAAGTCTACTGTCAAATATGCAGTTGGCATACAAGAAATTGTATGAGTGTTCTGCTTTCTAGTGCAGTGTAGTGCTGAGAACGTAGTAAGGTTTGACAAAGTCCTTATAAGGCTAAACTATTCCATCATCTGGCACCGCTGCTTACACTTTCATGACTATTCCACTCAGATTGTTAGCTGTGGGCTTGTAGTTCTTAGTGTTTTTGAGGATGTTATCTTGCGGTTGTAGTTTCCTGCATGACATGTATGATTTGAAATGAAAGTACCCTGAAATGTTCCACTTGTTTCTTATAGTTTTACTTCATTCCATCCTTTTTTCTCATAACTGATTTCCTTTTTCACATAATTTTTATTTATTTTTTAAAACAGTTTAATGTTAAAAAGAACACCATTTACAGTGCTGAGAGTTCAAGGTTTAATGTATATTGTGTACATTTTCTAAATAAAAAAGAGTACTTTTAATATCGATACATTTTTTTTACAAATAATTTACACATAACTCCCAAAGGATATTTTTGAGCATTATGAGTTTTCATCTGAGATTCACGCAACCTTCACCCAGGTGTCACACATTTCCAACTTAATTTATTTAGAACATTTTATAACTCTTGGATAATTTTTTTTACATGCACCCCAAAGTAAAATAAAACCTCTGCAATACATGCACATACATACTGGCCCGGATTCACAAAGGACTTAAGCTGACGTAAGTACAAATGTGCGCCGTCGTATCTATGCACCGACCCACAAACCAAGATACGTCGAAAAATAGGCTTCAGCTGCCCGACGTAACTTTCCTACGCCGGCGTATAGTGGGCGCATATTTACGCTGGACGCATGTGGCGCTCCCATTGACTTTCGATTCAAATATGCAAATGAGGCAAATACGGCGATTCACGAAAGTACTTGCGCCCCGCGCATAATATACGCGGTTTGCGTAAGTCGTATGTCCGGCGTAAAGTTATTCCCCATATAGGAAGCACAACTCGTATGGACCAGGGAACGAATGCCGTCTAATTTTACGTAGTTTACGTTGTACGTGAATAGGGCTGGGAGTAGGTTACGTTCACGACGTAGGCAGTTTTTTCAACGTGATTGTGAGCATGCGCACTGGGATACGTCCACGGGACGGCGCATGCGCTGTTCATTTTAAATACTTGTCTGGCACTCGGCCCATCATTTGCATGGGGTCACGCCTCATTAGCATGGCTCACGCCCACTTCCACCTACGCCGGCTTAGGCCGACGAAATATACGCCACGCTGGTGCAAAGTTGGGAGTATGGCTTTGTGAATTCTATGCTTGCCTCTCTGCGCAGTGCCGGCGAAGCGTAAAAAAGATACAAAGTTTAAGCTGTCTCAAGATGCAAGATGCTGATTACCTCCGTAAAGCAATTTGAGACTTTCTAGGAGAAGAAATTACAGCTCTCTAGGCATGACCACAATAATCAAGGCTTACAGAGAAAGAGATACAGAGTGTTCCCTTTTCTCAAACAACTTGAAACACCATTTTCCCCTGAGGACCTGGTTTTCTTGTCTGGAACAAGTGCCCCTTCTTCAAGGTCTCTATGCCTTCCAGGATATGGGAGTCCTGAAAGACACCATAGATAAGAGGGGCAAGATTTAACCAAGGCTTGTGTTCATTGTTGGGGAGTTGGTGTCATGTCTACTCTGGATCTAGGAGAAGTGTACCTACACAATTCTGTCAGATGATGTTCCCAAAAGATTATATGGCTGGCATCAAGGATAGATTCCGATGCACATCATTTTGGCTCTATGATCTGGCTTTTTCTCATCCCCAAGAGTTTTTTCCCCAAGGTTTTGGGGGGGAGGCCCTAGCATCTATGAGGCTTCATTCCATGTCAATGTCATTCTATCTGGATGATCTCCTGATAGCTCCCTGAGAAAGTAAGCTATAATTAGATTTGCAGTTTACCCATAACTAGCTAGAAAGTCTCCATAGGGGGGTTAAGATGGACCTTCCACTCACAGCGTCTATGAAAGCCACGATTAAGGCCTGGGGGGAGGCGGTTGCCATGGCATGCCCAAGCTATAGGGGTTTTTCCCCATCCACTCCGTTGTGGATGAATCCTCGCTTGCCTCACTTTTACTCCTTTGATGATCCAATGTGCTGGGTGGTAAAGGGGATTAAGACCTTGAAGGATATTACTATGAATGGGGAACTGTTAACGTTCGACCTGCTTAAAGCTCGGCATGATCTACCAAATTCTAAATTTTTCCTTTTACATTCAATTACGACATGCGTTTCGAGCGCAATTTAGAACTTGACGGTGGAGTCCATTTCTTCCAACCTGAAAAATCTGCTGTTGACGGAGGGTCTCGCCAAAACTCTATCGGTTTCGTATAGAAAGTTGTTTGTTTCTAGCCCCAGGGCGGTTCACAAATGTAGAGAGCGGTGGGAGGCGGAGGTCCCTGTTACGACACTGCTATGTATATGTACTAATTCAATAGGATCTCAGCTGCAGAGGCTTCTCAGGCGTAACCACCAGTTCACTCTCAGTTCAATCAGAAAGTTTGGGGTTAACTCATCACATCCTCTATTTGATAACCAACATAAAGTTTACGGTTGCTTATTCAATCATAAGCAAACCTACTGAAGGGAACAAAATAAAAGTCTCTCTAACACGTGGGAGAATGGAAGTATGTAATCTGTTTAGGGGATATTTAGGTGGTACAATGGTATGAGGCTGAATACTAGTATATGGCAGTTATTATGATGTTACTTCACACTATATGGCACTTATAGCAACTCGGGCTCAGTCCATATGAGAATGGGATCTCCTTTCAGTGAGAGTGGTGATATAGACTTGGTATTTCCCCCTTTAGCACACAAGACAGGCTATAGATAATCAATGCTTGTAGTATATCTTAATATGATACTTGCGGTTCCGCTGGGTCCAGTGGTGTACTGTCTGTATCAAGCAGAGAAGATGTAGGGGGGTCCCAGGGTGCTGGAAGCTAGAGATCCGGTGAATGGCTCAGTAGTAAGCGTCTATAGGTCCTTCCTGAAGTCTGACACGGTGTAGCAAGCTGGGAGATTTCAGCATGGAATATCTGGGGGACGAGTTCTCCTGTGGCTGGTGGATTCCAGCTTGCGCTGTCGGGTTCCCAGGTGACGGCAGGCGTCCGACAAAATAACGGAACACCCTGCCGTCATCTCTAAGGGATTTAAATAGCCGCGAATTCGCGGGGAAAAACGAGGAGACCGCTGGGTCGCACTTCCGCGTTCCAGCGTGGAGCGCAGACGTCCACGCACCGGAAGTGATGCGGATGTCTTACAGAACGGAGCGCAGCTGCTTGAATAGGGTACAGCTGCGCTCGTTCTGCACACAGTAACAGCAGGGATGTTACATACTCCCCTCCTCAAGGGAGCACCTCCAGTGCTCCCAGTAAGAGAGGGCCGATTAGGGTACCTTCGATGAAATTGTCTGATCAGGCGAGGGGCATGTATGTCTGAGGAATCTTCCCAAGAGTCATCGAGTTGATCATAACCTTTCCAGCGTATCAAGTATTGAAGGGTAGAACCACGCTTCCTGGAATCTAGGATCTTTTCAACCTCGTATTCAGTTTCACCAAGCACCTCCACAGGAGGAGGAGGGCATGGCTTCCTGTTAGGAAATGGGTTAGAGATGAAAGGTTTAATGAGTGAGACATGAAATGAGGGATGTACTTTCCAATCTGGGGGTAAAGCAATTTAACGGCGTTAGGATTGATCACATGCGAAATTGGGAAAGGTCCGGTGAATTGACTGCCAAGTTTTTTCAAAGGTATCTTAAGGTGAAGATTTCGGGTGAAAAGCCAAACTAAGTCCCCGACTTTATATACAGGAGGTACGGATCTGTGCGCATCATAATATTGTTTTTGTCTTTGCTGAGCAACTTCTAGTTTGGACCGTAAAATGCCCAGTGTTTTTTTTAAATTAGAGAGATAATGATCAACTGCTGGGACACTATTTGAAAGGAAGGTGGATGGTAAACTGTTGGGGTGGAAACCATAGTTGGCATAGAATGGTGTGAATCGGGATGAAGAACTGGTAGAGTTGTTATAGGCATATTCAGCAAGGGGAAGCAATTGAAACCAATCATCTTGAAGATGTGTGCAGTAACACCGTAGGTACTGTTCGAGGATTTGGTTAACACGTTCTGTCTGTCCATTTGTCTGAGGGTGGTAGGCAGTGGACATACGGTGGTCAATATGTAAGGCGTTACATAGGGATTTCCAAAACCTAGAAATGAATTGAGATCCGCGATCCGAAATGATTTGGGAGGGTACTCCATGAAGTTTGAGAACGTTGTTAATGAAAGCCTTCGCTGTCTCGAGAGAAGTTGGCAACTTCTTTAAGGGAATGAAGTGTGCCATCTTTGTTAAGAGATCTACCGTGACCATGATGGTGTTTGCACCGTTTGACCGAGGGAGGTCAACTATAAAATCCATTGAGACAACTTCCCAGGGTCTTTTTGGTACTGGGATGGAGGCTAGTAGACCGAAAGGAGGTTTCCTTGAATGCTTGTTACGGGCGCAAATGTCACATGAGCTAACGTACTCATGGATCGTCTTAGACAGATGAGAGGCCACCAATAGTCTCTTTTAACAAGATGAGAGTTTTGTTTTGCGGCCAGGTGGACGGCTCACAATCAGAAGGACGGTTGGACGAATGATAGAAAGCGGAGGAATCTCAGTGGTTTGGTCTTCATTCATACGGGACAGGGAGTCAGCTTTGATGTTTTGTGTGCCAGGCCTATAGGATATATAGAAATCAAACCTGTCAAAGAATAGACTCCACCTAACCTGACGGGCGGAGAGCGTCTTACAGGTCTTCAGATGTTGTAAATTACGGTGGTCCGTAAGGATGGTTATCGGGTGTGTGGAACCCTCCAATAGATGCCTCCAGTTCTCTAATGCATCTTTAACCACTTAAGACCCGGACCAATACGCTGGTAAATGACCCAAGGTGTTTTTGCGATTCGGCACTGCGTCGCTTTAACAGACAATTGCACGGTCGTGCGACGTGGCTTCCAAACAAAATTTGTGTCCTTTTCTTCCCACAAATAGAGCTTTCTTTTGGTGGTATTTGATCACCTCTGCGATTTTTATTTTTTGCGCTATATACAAAAAGCGACATTTTTGAAAAAAAAACACTATTTTTTACTTTTTGTTAAAAAAAAAATCAAATAAACTAAATTTTAGTCAAACATTTAGACCAAAATTTATTTAGCCACATGTCTTTAGTAAAAAAAAAAATCGCAATAAAAAAAAATAGCTACCTAGCGGGAACAGCGACACTAATACAGCGATCAGAAAAATGATCGCTTAGTGACGCTGGCAATAGGGAGTGAAAGGGTTAACTAGGGCGGTGATCAGGGGGTTAAAACTTTATTAGGGGGGGTGGGAGGCTATCCTGAACCTAACACTAACTGATTTTACACTGCCTGTCACACTGACACTAAATGCAGTGATTAGATCACTGCATTCAGTGACACTGTGACAGGGGGGGGTGGGGGGCAGATCGCAAGGGGTTAAGTATGCCTATGTGTGTGTGTGTCAGTGTAATGTTGGTGCACACTTACTGTGAGGTGTTCCTCTCATCGCAGCGGTTGGAAATACCGCTGCGATGAGAGATTACATCACTTCCCCCTTCCTGTGTAAACACAGGAGGAGGAAGTGACGACAGGCGGGAGAGCGCAGGGATTGGCTGGGAGCGATCGCGGGGGGGCGGGCAAACACCGACATCCGCCCGCTCGTCCCGGATCGCTCCCGGAGACACGGGGACCTCCTCACGCCGCGGAGGGGGTCCCGATCGGACCCCCGACCCGCTACTGGGCGAGGACGTAAATTTACGCCCTTGTGCCCATCCGTGCCATTCTGTGGCCGTATATGTGTGTGCGGAGGTCCTTAAGTGGTTAATTGCAAGGAGTTCCTTTTCTCCGATGGGGTAGTTCCTTTCAGCTTGTGATAGTTTCCTGGAGTAAAAGGCTACTGGGTGTAAAGGCTCAGATAGGGTTGGACGTTGGGAGAGTATAGCTCCCAAGGCATAGTGGGAGGCATCAACTTCTAGAGTAAAGTGGTACAGTGGATTAGGCAGTTGAAGGATGGGAGCCGAGGTGTAACAGAGCTTAAGAGAGTCAAAAGACTTCTGGGCTTCCTTTGACCAGGTGAAGGGTGTCTTTGTGCAGGTTAAAGCACTCAATGGTTTGACAATTGCTGAAAAGTTTTTGATAAACTTGCGATAGTAGTTTGAGAAACCAAGAAAACGTTGAAGAGCTTTCCTTGAGTGGGGAACTGGCCAGGAAATAATACAGTCCACTTTGGAACGATCCATCTGGATGCCTTGAGGTGTAATTTGGTAACCGAGGAAGGAAATACTTGACTGACTGAAAACACATTTCTCAAGTTTGGCGTATAAGGAATGTGTTCTGAGCCTGGCCAATACCCAACGAACATGTTTAGTGTGTTCCTCAAGAGTGTCAGAGTAAATCAAAATGTCATCCAAGTATATTAGATGGAGATGGAATGATGTCAAAGACAAGGGTCTCAGTATGGTTGTTCCCGCACGTGACCAGTAGAGAGAGGTTTAAGAGGAAACTGGGCCAGACGTGGAACTAGAGCCATCAATAAAAGTGACAGAGAGAGGTTTTTGCTTAACCACACAAGGAATTTTATTGGATTTCACAATTCCTAAATCAATAAAGTTGCTGCAGGCACTGGTATCGACCATCGCGTCAATGGTGGTTCTATCATGATCCCACTGTAAGGTAAGAGTGATAAAGATAAAGCGATTAGTGGTAGTTCTAGGTGGATTGGTCTTACATATGTTAGAAATGGTACCTTCGGAGTTCCTCTTGAGGAGTGGACAACTGGATACAATGTGGTCTGGAGCTGAACAGTATAGACAGAGGTAATGAGCTCTGCGACGTTGTTTCTCGGCCGGTGATAAAGGACCTTTGACCGCTCCGAGTTCCATGGGAACGTCCTTAGGTGGTGACTTGGACCTCCTGAGAGGTGGAGCAAGATAAGTGTTGACACGTTCAGCCTTCCTTTCTCGGAGACGTCGGTCAATGGTGAGAGATAAGTGCATAAGATCCTCCTAAAGATGGAGGGAGTTCAACACGAGCAATCTCATCCTTCATAGGTTCAGATAGGCCTAGTCGAAATTGATTACGCAGTGCAATGTCCGTCCACTGGGTCTCTCGGCTCCAACACTTAAATTCCGAAATATAGTCCTCTACAGGTCTTTTCCCTTGTTTGAGGTTCCTAATTGTGTTCTCTGCTGTAAGCTGTTTATTAGGGTCCTCATATAGAAGTGACATCTCATCCACAAAAGTATTAAATGTGCCCAGTAGGTCACCATGTTCTTCCACATATGCATCAGCCCAGACTCTAAGCTCTCCCTTGAGATAGGATACCAGGGTGAGAATTCAAACCCTCTCAGAGTAATAGGTGCGGGGCGCAATTCAAACATGAGGTGGCAAGAACTAATGAACTGGCGGAAAAGCTTTCGGTCCCCTGAAAAGGGTTCTGGGGGGCATACCTTAGGCTCAGGTCTCTCCCTGTGTTGTGCACAATTTTGGTTAAGTAGGGCGTCATTTTCTAAACGAAGATCGTTCATAGAAGCGGTGAGGGTATCGACTCTTTGTGAAAGTCCGACTAGGTGGTTAGCAAGCTCTGCTGGATCCATCTCATCAGTTTGGGGTTCCGTTATTATGTTACGACACTGCTATGTGTATGTACTAATTCAATAGGATCTCAGCTGCAGAGGCTTCTCAGGCGTAACCACCAGTTCGCTCTCAGTTCAATCAGAAAGTTTGGGGTTAACTCATCACATCCTCTATTTGATAACCAACATAAAGTTTACGGTTGCTTATTCCATCATAAGCAAACCTACTGAAGGGAACAAAATAAAAGTCTCTCTAACACGTGGGAGAACGGAAGTATGTAATCTGTTTAGGGGATATTTAGGTGGTACAATAGTATGAGGCTGAATACTAGTATATGGCAGTTATGATGTTACTTCACACTATATGGCACTTATAGCAACTCAGGCTCAGTCCCATATGAGAATGGGATCTCCTTTCAGCGAGAGTGGTGATATAGACTTGGTATTTCCCCCTTTAGCACACAAGACAGGCTATAGATAATCAATGCTTGTAGTATATCTTAATATGATACTTGCGTTCCGCTGGGTGCAGTGGTGTACTGTCTGTATCAAGCAGAGAAGATGTAGGGGGGTCCCAGGGTGCTGGAAGCTAGAGATCCGGTGAATGGCTCAGTAGTAAGCGTCTATAGGTCCTTCCTGAAGTCTGACACGGTGTAGCAAGCTGGGAGATTTCAGCATGGAAGATGATGGGGGACGAGTTCTCCTGTGGCTGGTGGATTCGAGCTTGCGCTGTCGGGTTCCCAGGTGACGGCAGGCGTCCGACAAAATAACGGAATACCCTGCCGTCATCTCTAAGGGATTTAAATAGCCGCGAATTAGCGGGGAAAAGGAGGAGAAAGCTGGGTCGCGCTTCCGCGTTCCAGCGTAGAGCGCAGACGTCCGCGCACCGGAAGTGACACGGACGTCTTATAGAATGGAGCGCAGCTGCTTGAATAGGGTACAGCTGCGCTCCTTCTGCACACAGTAACAGCAGGGATGTTACAGTCCCGGACATTCAGGGGGAGGATTGGGATGACATGTGGGCACACCCATTCCAGCATCTGGTGTATGCTAGGGATAGACTCATTCACTTTAAATTCCTCCATAGGATTTACTATACACCTGCTAGGCTGGCTTCTATTTATCCGACAGTGACAGCAGAGTGTTGGAGATGTACATTCCCTCTTGCGGCTGCGGAGCATGTCTTTTGGAGCTGCCCTCTAAAATCCATATTCTGGACGGAGGTTACATCTTGTATTTCTGAAATTTTGGTGACTCCTATTCCAATGACGGTTAGGTGTGTGTCTCTTGGGGCTGGTTGAGGATGTGCTCCCGTCTAGGGCGCATAGGACTCTACTTAACATTATTTTATTTTATGCAAGGAAGGCCATATTATTACGGTGGCGTAAACCGGGGGCCCCTACATTGGGTTTCTGGAAGGGCTTGGTTAATTCTATGTTGCCATATTACAAGTCAACGTACTTATCAAGGGGGTGTGGGGGAAAGTTTGATAAGGTATGGAGGGCATTGTATGACTCGGATTTGACTTTGGGTTGATATCTTTGATTGGGGTCTAACTGACTGTGGGGTGATTCTATATGCGCTATGATCTGTAGATGGGTTAGACACATGGAGGTCCCACGGCGGAATCCGGGCAGGTGAGGTTGTGGGGACCATTTGGCTCCGAATTTTGCTGGGGAGGGAGTGCTGAGCAAGGGGGGGATTGTGTTTTTCCACTAGGTTGTTAGTTAGGCACTGTCTTTGTTAGTTAGACGGTCCTTGTTTGTAATTTTGTAATGGGCCATGTTGGCCTGGTAAGGCTCAGTGTATGCTGGTCGGCTGTTGTTATACTTTGTGTCTTTTATAACTAATAAAAATAATAATAAAAAAAAAATAGCTAGAAAGTCTAGGGTGGCTGATAAACATGTGCATGCCGAATCAGGAACTTTCTGATTATTTCCTTCCTAGAGTAACGTATATTCTACCTGTCCTAGACCGAAGTACTCTCTCTCTCCAGGAAGACATTTGGAAAATATATTTTCAATTGTCTCGGCTCCAGAGCAACTGCCTGTATTGATTAAGGTGTATTATGTAAGCCGTGAGCCTAATGACTTTGTGCATTCCCTACAGTTCAGTGCACATGCCACCATCAGATGCCCCTTTAATCGTTGCTCCTAAGGTTGTGGAATGTGCCTCAGAACTCTGGACACCCAATTTTACCTCGCCTATAAGATTGTTTCTTGTGAACCTGGCCCATCTCTGGTTGACCATAAATGCCAGTGTCTGGGGCTTCGCAGTCTATCTGAGGACCAAGGTGGCACAATGGGTAGAGGCAAGATCATTTTTGGATTGGAGGGAGTTGATGCAATGAACAAAGCCCTCTCCGTCTTTCAGGAAAAATGCACGGGTCCCCACCTTCAGATCCTGTCAGACAATGCCACCAGAGTGCCATACATCAACAAGCAGGGAAGTACAAAAAGTCCTTTGCAGGAGGTAGGTAATGTTATTCTATCCTAGCCTCTCTTTCAGCAATACAATGGGTACATCTGTCACCTGGACTCAGGTGACCTGATAGTTTGATCAGCCATGGACCCGGCTAATGTGCAGAGGAACCGGCTTTGGTTTCTTTAGTGGCTAGTGCCCTTTTATATCTTCCAAGAATCTTCTTCAGTGGGACAATATGCTCTTCAGTTTTGTACCCTAACAGCTGAGTTGAGCTTGAACAATGAAACCCTAGTTGCAACCTTTTTAGATGGCCTCTCTTACCGAGTGAAAGACGAATTAGTTTCCTTGTGTAGCCAGATCGATATTCGTTTTCAGGAGAGGTTCCTAGAAAAGACACCAGCACTCCCTGGGCCCTAGCCAGTCTGAGCTTCCCTCCCTTTGTGCTGTGGAGCATCTTCTGCCTATGCAGCTGAGTCAGACCAGGCTAACCCCCGAAGAACATGCTAGGCGCAGAACTCTGGGCTTGTATCTCTATTGTGGGGGCAAGGGTCGATTTTCGTGCCTCCTGCTCGCTTCGTCTGGGAAACGATCTGGTCTAATACATCTGGAAGGTGGCGTATTGGACCCAAAAACATCACTTTTTCATCTTCTTCTTCTGGTGTTCCTTGATGTAGGTGCTTCCCCTCAATTGATCTTTGCATTCCTAGATTGCGGGGCTGCTGGCAATTTTATGGACTGGAGAACTGTTTTTTCCATGAAGCTAACCCTTTCGCCCCTCACTACGCCACTGGTAGTCTCTGCAATTAATGGCACTGTTCTCCCAGTGCTCCCTATCCACTTCCAGACTCTTCCTACTTGTCTTTAGGGATACTCCACCAGGAGTGGATATCCTTTTATTCTACCCAAGTCATCAATTCCCATTGAGGCCTTAGAATTGGGCTTCTGGGCAGATCCTGGCTTGGGGTCCCACATGTTTCTTGTCCTGCCTTCTCAAGGTGGCCCCAAAGGAAAGACTTTCGGTTTCTATCACATCTGTATCTTCTGATATTCCCGCTGCATACCGCAATTTCCGGGATGTGTTCTGCAAGAAATTAGCTGAAGTGCTTCCTCCTCACAGGTCATTAAACTGTGCTATTGACCTTGTTCCCAGAGCAACTCTGCCCAGGGGTCGTACCTACCCTCTGTCATCCAAGAGACCCAGGCCATGTCAGAGTACGTAGTCGAGAATCTAGAGAGAGGTTTCATCCAGGAATCATCATCACCTGCAGGAGCAGGGTTCTTTTCCATTGCCAAAAAGGATAGTACTCTGAGTCCCTCTATCGAGGTTTAAACGCGGTGACTATCAAAAATGTATACCCCTTACCCTTAATATCTGAGCTATTCAACAGGTTGAACGGTGCCTCCATTTTCTTTCTCGTACATCACGGGACACAGAGCAGCATATTCATTACTATATGGGTTATATGGAGTACCTTCAGGTGTGGACACTGGCAATCTCAAACAGGAAGTCCCCTCCCTATATAACCCCCCCCCATAGAGGAAGTACCTCAGTTTTTTCGCCAGTGTCTTAGGTGTTGGTCACGGAATAGCTTTGCCTCCACATCCTTGGGATTAAGGCGGGCTAACCGGATCTGTCCAAGGAGCCTCAGTGCCAAAGTGGACAGTACCCGGGCCCCAAACCGTGGGGTTTTGCCTATAATGCTCCTCTCTAGAGGGCTGGACCCTGGGCCCAGGACTTGGAGTTTTCTAAACCAAAAGATCCTGTTTGCCAGGGTGCTGTATAGGTCCAGGACAGCGGTTCCTTCCAGGACCCCAGTGCCTGAAGGTCTACTACGCTACCCACAGATGGGAGAAGATTGGACCGTTTTGCAAACGTCCTGCGGCATGGAGCAGGTAAGAGGGGAGCCTGCGGGACTTGGTTCGACAGCAGGCTCTCCAGGGGAGATCTTAAGGGGGGTAGCCTGAGTATGCTCTGCATTGGCACCATGGTCACTATGTCTGATGGACAGGATGCCCTGAAATGTTCCCCCCCCCCCCCCAATCACTTGATCCCCCTACCTATCTATGTATGTTTGCTAGCTACCTGCTGCTCGCTGGTTGAAGATCTTTTTAAAAAACAAAACAAAAAAAAAACAGATCTGTCTCTAGGCTAAAGGGACTCCTTAGGGGCCTGTTTTTTTTTTTTTTTTTTTTTTTGAAATATGTTTTTATTAAGGAAGTTGCATAACAGAGAAATCACAAAAAAAAACAGGACATAAAAGCATTTTCTGTGGAACATTGCAGTAGATTAACAGTATATGTAGAGGTTCTCAGAGAGAACAAATAAGGGGGAGGGCATAGGTTAAGTGGTCACGGGGTAGGTGAAATAGTAGTGCTTGCAAACAAAAAAAAGAACAACAAGAGAGGGGGGGGGGTAGGGGAGGAGGGAGGGAGGGTAGGAGAGATGTCAATCCCGAGGGGGATCCTGGTATAGAAAAGACATTTTCTCAAAGTTCAACCATTCAGTAGGAGTGAAAGTATGCGACAGAAAGGGATTCCATAAGTGATAGAAGCGGTTCTTGCTCCGTTCGTGGGTCAGGTACGTGTTGAGCCTGTCCTTGTATAAGAGCTGCAACAGTTCCCTTTTAACTTGAGCAGTGGTTGGGCAGTCCGCTGATATCCACTTCTGGAGGATGGCTCTACGGGCTATCAAGAGGCATATCAGAGTCCAGTCCCTGCCCAGGGGGGTGGTGGGAGAGGACCAGGGGAGTAGTATGGGGTCCCAGTACCCAAATATAAGTAGTAACGGCCCTGGGTATGCGTAGCAGGGTGACATCGAAAATGTATTGGATGACTTGGTCCCAGAAACTGGCTATGAGGGAACAAGACCAGAACCTGTGAGCCAAGTTAGGTTTGGGTTGTTTACAGAGGGGGCATTCTGGGTGGCATGTGCTCGGCTGAAGGGATGTGGGCTCGTGAACAATCTTAATCTGCGTCTCTCTCCATATTTCGTTAGGGATAAGTCTGTGGATGGTGGTGAGGCCATGCAGGAGCTTCTCCACCAGGTCAGGGTCAGGGAAGTCTTTCGACCAGTTGGCCGCCGAGGTTGAGGCCAGGGGGGGGATGTTGTGCTGGAGGAGGGGATGGTAAATGTCTGAGATTTTGTATGAGGCCCGGGAAATAAGGGTGTCGGTAAGGGAGCTCTGGAACCTTTTTCTGTCATCTCGACAGGCGTTTTTCAGGAAACTAATGCATTGAATATACTGGAATACATGTGACGAAGGGAGAGAAAATTTGTCTGCCAGGGCTCTAAAACCTATGGGGCGGCCTGAAAGGGGTCACACACAAAGAATAAAAGGATTTGATACCCTTACCCTCCCAGTCGAGGTAGGGCTGGTTATCTAAGCCTGGTTGGAAGCTCGGGTTACCCAGATAGGGAGGTATCGTGAGATAGAGGAAGGGACATTGAGGGCCTTCCTGACCTCTCTCCAGGCGATGACTGTATCCCGGAGAAGGAATTGTGTTGGAGGGGAGGGGGGGCAGATTTCCAATGACAATGAGAAGGGGGGCCGTGAGCGAGAAGGGGCGGACCATCGCCGATTCGAGGGGTAGTTCGAGCACCTGGAGGACTGGGGTTATCCAATCCAAGCCTGTTCTCAATAGACATGCCAAGTTATAGCCTGATGTTGGGAAGGGCAATGCCCCCTCTCGCCTGGGAAGATGCAGCTTGGTAAATGCTATGCGCGCCCTCTTGCCACGCCAGAGGAACTTGAAAATGGCAGAGTTAATGGATTTAATGTCTTTGTGGCGCAAGAGTAAAGGGATGGTTTGTAGTGGGTACAGTAGGCGTGCAAAACTGACCATCTTGACAAGGTGGCATCTTCCAGTAGCGAGAGAGGCAGGTCCATCCAGTTGGTCAGTTCTTGGGATATTTTGGTGAGCAGGGGGGGGTAGTTGAGTGTGGTATAGGAGGAGGTAGTTTGCCTATTTTTATCCCCAGGTAAGTGATATGTGACTTGCAACGGCGAATAAGGAGTTTTGGGACCAAGAGGGGACAGATAGGGAGCCTATTGGGAGTATTTCGCTCTTGCTATAGTTGATACGTAACCCTGAACATTGCCTGAATTCGTCAAAGGTGGTCTTGATAGTGGACATGTCGAGTGAGGGGCTGGATGTGAAGATAAGGACATCGTCTGCAAATAGTGACCGTGCGAAGGTCGTGGCCTCCGACATGGATGCCATGAAGGGGGCGATCTGGGTTAGGTGGCGGGAGAGGGTTCAAGTGCTATGTTGAAAAGGAGCGGGGAGAGTGGACAGCCTTGCCTCGTGCCTTTGTGCAGCCTGAACTCCTCAGAGAGGAGGCCCCCGCGACCACTCTCGCGCGGAAGGTGGCAGTGTACATTGATTCTATGAGGTGCGTGAAGGGGCCCGAGAAGCCCATTTTGGACATGACCATGGAGAGCCATTCGAAACTAACGTTATCGAAAGCCTTCTCCGCGTCTAGGGTGATGATGGCGTGTCTCCTGCCGGGTCATTTTTTGCGTGTTCGAGAGCTAGCATCACCTCCTGATATTCATGGTGGCCGTCCTACCCTTAACAAAGCCCGACTGTGCGGGGTGAATCAGGGAGGGTATAATGGATGCCAATCTAGTGGCTGCTATCTTGGAGAGGATTTTAACGTCAAGGTTAAGAAGCGAGATGGGCCTATAAGAGCAGGTTCTAGGGGGTCCTTGCCCTTCTTCTCTAGAGTTTTACTATGGCCTGATTGCCCGTTGGAAGATAGGACCCACCCGACCATATGTGTGTGTAGACGTTGTGGAGAGGGGGGACACAGTCGAGCTAAAGGACTTGTAAAATTCTCCGGTGAAGCCGTCTGGCCTGGAGCTTTGGAGGGGGAAAGCTGTTTGATTACGGATTGGACCTCCAGGACAGAGATAGGGCATTGAGGGCTTCGAGCTGGGTGGGGGTTACCTGGTCCAGGGAGATACGTCGTAGGAAATTGAGGGCTGTCGGCTTATCGATAGGGTCTGAGGCATACAGGGAGGAGTAGAATTGGCGCATAGTATTATTGATACCTTTGGGGTGTAGTTATGGAACCCGACGGGTCCCTGAGGGACATGATATGCTCGGGCGGTTGGGTCCTTTACTTAATCTGGAAAGGAGTCTACCTGCTTTGTTACCAAACTTGTGGAGGGAGGCGTCTAGATGCGCTTTTTGGGTACTTCGAGGGTGCTGCCCAGCTATCAAAGCCTGCTTGGCAGCAAACCAGGCGTTACGGTTGCTGGGGAGTCATCAGTATAGAGGACCCGCTGGGCCTGATGCAGTGTTGCGCTGGCCTGTTTGTACGTCTAAGGGTGTGTTTTTTGAATGTGGCGGCGTAGGCGATTATGCAGCGATCACTATGCACCCCTGAACGCTTTGCCCCTTCCCAGAAAAGGTAGGTTGTCAGCGTGTAACGCGTTACCGATGCGTATCCCAACCAGGCTTTTTCTAGATGCTGGTGAAAATCGGAGTTATTGTGAAGATAGGAGGGGAACCGCCAATTCTGGGGTTAGAGGCTAAGTCAGGGTCCTCAAGGGTGGTCGAGACCGGGGCATGGTCCGAGATTGCGATGTCGTGTATGTCAGCTTCCGAGATCAGTGGGAGAGAGAGAGTCAGAACAGAAAAGATAGTCCGTCTCGTGAAGACTTTATGAGGGTGGGAATAAAATGAGAATTCCCTGTCAGCAGGTGCTTTAGTCGCCATAGATCGTGGAGGTTGCATGAATCGACAGTCGACGCCAATAATGTCTGGTGAGAGGAGTCAGAGGAGGACGAGATTGTCTGGTAGAGGACCTGTCTCTATACGGGTGCATGATGGAATGAAATCCCCGCCTATCAGGTGTGGGCAGGCTGGGTCTCCTAAGCGCCCAGGAGGTGAGGTCGCTAAAGAAGGCACTTGTGGGCTGTTAGGAGCATAGACATTAGTGATGATTACCACCCTGGATCCCAGTTGAATACCGGGCCGAGGTGAATCTCCCCTCGGAGTCCGAATCTGAGGACAGAATCTTGCAGGGAAGTTTTTGTTAATAAGAGGATTATTACCCCAGCTTTCCGACCACTTGAGTCAAAACCGAGGACCGTGCCTACCCAGAGTTTCCGCACCCGGGGAAGTCGGGGTGGATAGATGGTTTCCTAAGGAGGGCGATGTCGGTCTTTGAGCCTTTTAAGGTGGCGCAGAACTTTCATCCTCTTATTGGGGAGCGGAGCCCTTTGACATTCCAGGAGACTATTCTCATGTTGGGAAGACTAACAATGGTGTTGAGCAGGACGTGGAGGCGAGGAGAATGGAGCATGGAGCATTGTAGAAGTGGGGTGCAAGGACAGCAGGTTTGTGGTGGTTTGCTGTGAGAGAGAGCGGAGGTGGTAACGGATCCCTAAAAATGGGCGGAGGGTTGAGAACCAGGGAGGGGGAGATGGGGGGAGGGTGATGGGGGCAAACAAGGTGAACAACAACATTTGGGAGCTTCACTTTTTTCCGCATGGAGCCACTGAATAGGCCAGCTCCCAACGCAGGGCTCTCAATGCAGCACTTCACCCGCCGCGACCGATGGGGGGGGTGTAAGCAGCAGGAGCAATGCGTGAGGGGGGGGGGGGGGGAGCTAGACAGGTATCCTTGCGGAAGAATGGAAAAGGCCTACACATGATATATATAAACGTATAGGATAACATAATATTAAGGCACAAGTAGAGCTAAACAACTATTACCGATTGTGCAAGAGAACATAAAACAATGTGAAAACAAACAGTGTGAAATAAAATGCAATTTAGGAGCATAAGAGAAAAGAAAAGGAGACAGACTGGCATAAAACATCAAAATTGCATTAGGCCTACCGTGGTCCCCCGGGTGAAGGGGGAGGCACGCTGAAGGAGAGGGAGAGGGCCCAGGAGTGGTCCTGGACGGTTAATGAGCAGCAGAACTGCATCGGGATGGTGTGACCGTCCAGAAGAAAAAAAAGAGAAGGTTCAAGAAAAAAAAAAGTTCAAAAGGATGAGGTGTGTTGACGGTCGGATCCAGATGCCTTGAATCTTTTAGGAGAGTCCTTGCGTGGGCTTCCGTGTTCTAGGGCCCCGTTGGAAGGTGCCGCTCTGGGAGACTGTTGTGGTGGGGGCTAGAGCGGAGGGATCTCAGGAAGGCCTCAGCTTCGGATGGGTCATGGAAGGAGAGCTGATCTCCGTTGGGTGCTCTGAGTCGAAGCACGGCCGGGAAAGCCAGAGTAAACTTGACTTGCATTCGGTGGAGCTCCGTGCAGGTCTGCTGGAAAGCCTTCCTCCTCTTGGAGACGTCCACGGAGTAGTCCGCAAAGATCAGGATATTCATGCCGTCTATCTGGAGGGTCCTGGACTGCCTGAACTTCTGCAGGATGAGGGATTTTTCTGAATAGTTGAGATATTTGGCGATCACAGGGCGAGGTGACTTGCGATCAGAGTTGAAAAGGCCCATGCGGTGGGCGCGCTCAACAGTGCAGGGGCCCGGCAGCCCAGGGTCTCGGGATGCGTCTGGAGCAGAGATCTGAAAGTGCCTGAGGTTGCAGCGATTCAGGGACGCCAATAAAGCGCAGATTGCTCCTCCTGGATCTGTTCTCAAGGTCGTCCAGTTTGTCTAGTATATACTTGTTCGTCTTGTCTTGCGCATGTTCAAAGGATTGGGCCTGGTAAAGATCCTCTTCTATATGTCCGATGCGATTCTCAGCCTCATTCAGCCTGGATGCATGCTCCCCTAGTTGAGCCTGGATTTTCTGTATCCCTGCATTGATGGCTTTTTCCACCGAGGTCGCTATCATGGGGGATAATAGAGCAGCCACGCCTGGCCATCAGCTCTATGTTGTGCATATCCCCCGCCTGTGGGGGAGGTGAGAGATGTGAACAGTCTGAGGGGTAGTTGGAGGGGCTGGTGTTGCACTCACCTCCATTGCAGGCGTCGGATCCACGATCGGATCTACGATCGAATCCGTGTAGGCCAAAGCCGGGGCCTCTATTTGCGGCTGTCCCGTTCGCGCCGCCGCGGCGGCGGCGTACGACCGCGCGCCACGCTTTTTTTTTCCAGGAATTTGTCCATCCTCGGGGAGGGGGGGGGGGTGGCGGATGGTTAGCCCAGGGGTCGGCAGCGGGTTTGCTGGCTTTTATAGGCCGATTTGGGAGCCTGTGTGCGGGAGCTGAAGGAGTGCACAGCTACTCCATGCGGCGCCGGAACCGGAAGTCAGGGGCCTGTTTTTAGCCTTACCTTGCCGGGATTCAAATCTGCCGCCTGATGCGTCCTCCAGCCTGCATTCCTGGGCTCCAGAGTGCGTCTCCTCCTGGGCTCTCCTCCCCCGACAGGCGCGTGCACGCACGCATGCATATAGAAAATTTTCGCGCCGTTCGGGAGGGGGGGGGGGGGGGGGCGGGAAGCGTGACTGTAGTGTAGAGTGGGCGTGCCTTCAATTGCTGTTATACACAGCAGGCGCGTTCTTAGCTCAGTTCAAAGCTGAGCTGGAGAGAGAGGACGTAGAGCTGGCAGCACAGTGACTCCCGGTGGCGAGAAGGGGTACTACATGCTGGAGTCAGCTCCAATACTTTTTGTTAAGCCAAAAATCCCCTTGGCAACAGGTTGAATGCTGGCAAACATGTTGGGGGTGGGGCTGTATGTTGTTAATAATATTATAAAGGAAAACATACTGAGCCCCACCGTTTTTGGGCATTAGTGATCCTATTGTCCCCTAAACCTTATTTTTTTTTTGTACTCCTGGCTATAACAGTCTGTTGTTGTAAGCGGAGTCCCTCGGTTTTGTATTATGGCTTCCAAGGGTTCAGGATCAAAACACAAAAAAAAAAAAAAAAAAGAAAAGGCAAAGACAAAGGGGTTCCTCCTCTGGTTCTGATTGATATGCCAATACTTTCCCCACAGGTTATTCCTATAGGGGTCACCTTGGATAAGCCATTAAGGGGGTCTGGTGCTGAGGCTGGCCCAGGTCGGCCCAACCCTGTGTTATCACAGAGGAGATGCTAGCCGTCACCCTAGGGGGGCTAGAGAAAAAAGTTAACAGCTATGATCGCTGGCTCTTTTTCTGGCAAGAAGCGGACTAGATCCCCATCGCCAAAAGGTGTATCCTCGGATGCTGAGATTCTCTCTCCGGAGGAATTAGAATTTCAGGAGGATCGGTTGGACAGAACCTAGAGGAAGGATCTACCACTGAAGAATCGTTTTCAGCCTCCCAGGCGGAGAGTCGGTGGGTCCAGTCTTTGACAGACATGGTCCGCTCGGCATTTAATTTGCCATTTCCAGAGCCTCAGGTTCCTGCGGTATCCTCTTTGGGTTCTTTTAAAAGCGCCTTTAAGCAACGCAGCTTTTCCGGTCCATCCTCTGTTAGAGGAATTGGTTTTTCCAGGATTGGGACGACCGGACAGAACTTTTTCTGCCGCCTAAAGCTGACGATAGGGTAGTCTTTATGCACGTCTGCAAGGAAATATTTGTGCTTGCAGGCACTCTTTCCCCTGACCAATTGCTCTTTAAAAGGGGCCCGGATGGCTCAGTCGGTAGAGCATCGGACTTTCGGTCTGAGGGTCCAGGGTTCAAGTCCCGGTTCGGGCACTGCTTTTCAACTACCCGTGAGGTCCTTGAGGCCACATCACCCGGAAAGCGCCCGATCTCGTCTGATCTCGGAGGCTAAGCAGGGTCGGGCCTGGTTAGTGCCTGGATGGGAGACCACCTGGAAGGTTTCTGTTATTTACCCTATGGAAAAGACATTTTTCTAAGAAAGGGGCGCTCCCAACTGTGGACGCAGCCATCTCATGGGTGAATAAATCATTAACTGGCCTGAGGGGAAACATACAAATGTTTAAGATCCCGGTCGATAAACGTTTAGAGACACTTTTTCCAGCATCCTTGGCTACAGCCAGCAGTGGCTGCAATTTGAGTTTTGTCAGGCGTTAAAGAACCAGACAAAACAGATGCTTAAAGACATCCCTGCCCAATAGGCACAGGAGTTATTGGATATTCCCATAGCTCTGTGCTTTGCGGTAGAGGTTATAAAAAGACTCCATCCAGCAGGCGTCTCGTTTGTCACTATTTTTAGTGCATATGAGAAGGCTCTTATGGTTGAAGAACTGGGCGGCCGAGCCCCATGTAAAAGACTACTGGCAGGTTTGCCCTTCCATGAAAAGATCTGGATAAATACATTCAGACTGTTTCAAGTGGCAAAAGTACCCTTTTACCAGTCAAAAGAAGTTCCGGGGTCCTGCGTTTAAAAGGCAGCTCCCCCCTGTTTCCGGGGCCCTCAAATTCCAGGCAGTACGGACCTCCTGCGCGATCAAACTTTTAACAATGGATCGCAAGGACAGGCCTCTGGGGGCAAGGGGCCATGGTATCGATCCCCGACAGAGGGGGTCCGATCATCTGTGGCCACAGGCTACAGATTAGAATTTCTAAAATTTCCTCCACAAGGAAGGCCTCAATGCGGGCGGCATTGGATCATCTGCTTTACCAGGGCATAATGGTAGAGGTACCAGCCCAAGAACAGGGGCTAGGTTTCTATTCCAATCTGTTTGTCATACCAAGGCCCATCGGCGATGTCAGACCAATTTTGGACCTAAAAGGTTTAAATGCTTACCTAAGGGTTCGCTCTTTCCGGATAGAATCCGTTTCGGTCAGCAGCCGCCACACTCCAGAAGGATCTGGCTTCTATAGACATAAAGGATGGTTACCTTCATGTACCAATTCTTTCAGCCACATCAAATATTTTTGTTTTTACGCTTTGCAGTGATACAGCGTCACTTCCAATTCGTGGCGCCCCCCTTCGGGCTGGCTACGGCCCCCGGGTATTCACGAAGGTCCTAGCTCCAATTCTAGTCAGTCTAAAGGATCCAAGGGATCTCGGTCCTAGCATACCTGGACGACCTCTTAATCATAGATCACTCGCTTCCTTGGTGGAATGCGTAGTAGCCCTCATGGTTCAGTACCTCGAGAGGTTCGGCTGGGTCCTAAACCGGGGAAAGATCAGCATTTCAACCTACAAAGCAGTTGGAATATCTCGGCATGAGATTAGACACAGAACAGAAGATGGGTGTTCCTGCCCCTGGTAAAGGTCGAGGCTATCAAAAGATTGATTCAGTTGGTTCTAAGCAAAAGAGAACCAACTATTCGCCTATGTATGCGATTACTAGGCAAACTAATGGCCATGTTCGAGGCGATACCACACGCTTCCACACTCGTGTCCTACAGACAGCAATTCTAGCAGCTTGGTTCTGCCCAGTGGTCTGGAAGGCTGGAGAGCGGTCTTGAACGGGTTCACTCGCCAAGGAACTTGGGCAGAGGCGGAGAGGCAGCTGCCCATCAAGGTCTGGGAGATCAGAGCGGCTCGGCTAGCCCTCCTGGCATAGACATCCAGATTACAGGGGTCCTCGGTGAGAAGTCATTCAGACAATGTCACAGCGGTGGCATATATGTGAACCACCAAGGGGGAACCAAGAGTCAAGCCACTCAGAGTGAGAGGAGCTTGGTTTTTCGGTGGGCAGAGGTTTATGTACCCTGCATATCGGCGACATTCATTCCCGAGGTGGACAATCTGCAGGCTTACTTCCTAAGTCGCCAAACCCTGTCGCCGGGGGAGTGGTCTCTGCATCCACAAGTTTTTCAGACAATCTGCCAGAAGTGGGGAGTGCCAGACGTGGATGTCATGGCATCAGGATTCAACAAGAAGCTAGACAGATTCATGTCTCGAACGAGGGACCCTATGGCCTGCGGAGCCGATGTGTTGGTTTGCCCGTGGCATCAATCATAACTTCTATATGCATTTCCCCCGCTGCAGTTACTACCCCGCCTGTGGCGCAGGATCATAGCACAGGCCGGTTATCCTGGTAGCCCCAGCTTGGTACCGGAGGGCATGGTACTCACTAGTCCTGAAATTGGCAGCGGGAGGCCCTTGGACTCTTCCTCTATGGCCAGACCTACTCTCACAAGGCCCGATCCTCCACCCTGCATTACGGCGTCTAAATTTGACGGCCTGGCGGCTGAATCCCTGATTCTCAGGGTAGAGGTCTGTCTAGGCAGGTAATCCCTACCCTCATTAAGGCTAGAAAGCCGGCCTCCAGGGTAATTTTGTTACAGGGTTTGGAGGGCCTACGTAGGCTGGTGTGAGGCTAAGAGATGGGTTTCCCGCAAGTATACCATTGATAGAGTATTAAGTTTTCTCCAGCTAGGAGTGGATAAAGGCCTGGCATTAAGCACGATCTAGGGACAGATTTCAGCCTTATCAGTGTGGTTTCAGAGGCCGCTGGCCGCCCATCGCTGGTTAAGATCTTCGTACAGGGAGTCTTACGTGTTAATCCTCCGGTCAAATCACCACTTTGTCCATGGGACTTAAATCTTGTTCTGTCAACTCTACAGAAACAACCCTTTGAGCCGTTGGCTGAGGTACCTTTGGTTTTACTGACTAGAAAGTCGGTATTTCTGATCGCCATAGTTTCGGCCAGGAGAGTATCGGAATTGGCAGCCTTATCTTGTAAGGAACCATATCTCATTTTACATAAGGATAGGGCGGGTTTCCGTCCTCATCCTTCCTTTCTACCAAAGGTTATATCCAGTTTCCACCTGAACCAGGATGTGGTACTTCCATCCTTCTTCCAAAACCCACCTCTAGAAAGGAGGGGTTGCTGCATACGTTGGATATTGTCAGGGCCATAAGGGCCTATCTTAAAGCTACAGAGAAGGTTCGGAAAACAGATGTGGTGTTCGTTTTACCGGAAGGGCCCAAGATGGGTCAGGCAGCTGCTTGATCCACCATCGCAAGATGGATTAAACAATTAATCGTTCAGGCCTGCGGTTTGAAGAGGTTGCCTCCTCCTTTGTCGGTAAAGGCCCATTCTACCAGGGCCATGGGCACCTCCTGGGCAGCACATCATCAGATCTCTATGGCTCGAATATGCAAGGCAGCAACGTGGTCGTGAGTCCACTTGTTTACAAAATTTTATCAATTGGACGTAAGAAGGAATGCGGATACAGCCTTTGGGCAGTCAGTACTACAGGCCGCGATTCAAGCTCCTCAGGATCTGAGGGGGCTCCCTTGATTTAGATTTGAGATTTACATTTCTTGTTTAAATTGGATTTACTAGTATTTGAGTATACCTCTAAATTAAATCCTTTTTTGGAAGATGTCTCCCTCCCCTCATTAAAGCATTGCTTTCGGACATCCCATATAGTAATGAATATGCTGCTCTGTGTCCCGTGATGTACGAGAAAGAAAAAGAGATTTTTTAATACAGCTTACCTGTAAAATCTTTTTCTTGGACTACATCACGGGACACAGAGCTCCCACCCCTCTTTTGGAGAACATTTTTGGGAGGCATACTGCTTGCTACAAAACTGAGGTACTTCCTCTATGGGAGGGGGTTATATAGGGAGGGGACTTCCTGTTTGAGATTGCCAGTGTCCACACCTGAAGGTACTCCATATAACCCATATAGTAATGAATATGCTGCTCTGTGTCCCGTGATGTACTCCAAGAAAAAGATTTTACAGGTAAGCTGTATTAAAAAATCTCTTTTTTGGAACTTAGAGATGCATGCAGTCTCATTCGGATACAGGAAGGCGACGAATGGAAAAACCGCGTTTAACACTAGAGACAGGTATTACGAATACTTGGTTATGTCTTTTGGTTTGTGTAATGCCCCAGCCATGTTCCAAAACTTTGTCAATAAAATCTTCAGGGATCTGCTGTATCAGTTTTGTTGTCAATTATCTGGATAACATTCTCATCTTTTCGAAAAATGCTTGTCCACAGAAACCATGTCCACACTGTACTTCAGTGCCTTAAAGAGAATAACCTGTGTGCCAAGCTGGAGAAGTGTTCTTTTGAATGTTCTGAGGTCCCGTTTCTGGTATGCATTGTCTCGAGTTTGGGTCTTCATATGGATCCTGGAAAGGTTTTATGCCATTACCACACTGGCCTCATCCTGCTAGCCTCAAGGCCACACAGCGCTTTCTTGGGTTCATGAATTATAGGCAGTTCATTAGGAATTACTCTTCCATTGCTGCGCCTATTATCTCCCATTCCAAGGACTGGCCCCCTGAAGCTTTCTCTGCATTTCATGACCTGAAACAGGCCTTTGTTTCTGAACCTCTCTTAAGGAGACCTAATCCTTGGGATATATTTTTTTTATTGAAGTGGACGCTTCTTCAATACTTTGACTTTAAGAGACGTCAAGCATGTGTGGCGTTCTCCAAAAAAAAATTCTCAGGCAGAGAGAAATTATGCTATTGGTGATTGGGAACTTCTTGCAATTATATTGACGTTAGAGGAGTGGAGTTATCTCTCGGAGGGTTCCCACTCACTCCATCTATGTTTCTCAATTCTCCTGCTTCTGGCCAGTAGTACTCCATGGATCCTCTCTGTCAGACCAGATCTGATGTTCCAGGGGCCAGTTCTACATCCTTGGGTTCACACTTTAAAGCTCACTGCCTGGTTTTTGAAGAAGAAGGCCAAGTATAGCCTCAAAGCTGTCTCTCTGTGAGAACCCGGTTCAACTGGTAGAACTTTTAAGGAGATAGCCACTCACTGAATTCTTCTTTTTAAGGGCCTTTCTTGCCCATTTTTATTAAAAAGTTCATAAAACAAAAAAAGTTTCCATTGCATGGGTACAGTATTCAGCATTGCTCTTCCATCAAAAAAACAACTCCTGGATTACACATTCATCACTGCTCCTCTGGCCTTACGCTTTAGGCTCCATTCAGACCTAGGCGTTTTGTCGCCTGAAGCCCGACGCTGAAGCAGCCTGACATACGCTGGAGGGGCGAATTTACATTGTCGGCTATGGAGATGGTTCACATCTCCACGCCGAACGCCCAAACGCCCGTACGCCTGAATCTCAAACAAGTCCCGGACCCTTTTTTTCAAGCGTATCAGGCGTTTGGCTATAGCCGACAATGTAAAACATCACCGCTCCAGCAAAAAGAAAAGGGTGTTTTGTCGCCCCAAATACACTGCTGCCGCAGACGCCTAGGTCTGAATGCAGCCTTAGGCCCTTGTCTGTCTCTTACAGTGAGTCTTCACACAGAAGTTTTGAGTCCATACACTTAGCAACCCCTTGCTGCTCTGGCTCCCACCTGTCTCTTCTAGGTGGAGACATTCTGACTTCTTGGCAAACATCTCCTCTGTCTGCCATGGTGGAGCCCAGAACCCTAGTCAGGTCTCTCTGAAAAGCCCAGCACAAACCTGCCCAATTAGTATGCTGGTGGTTCTCAAAACACAGACCCAGGACTGGAGATTTCATCCCACCCAGATCTCTAAGAAACCTCCAAACTTCTGGTCCCAAACATGCTTTTACCAATTTATGTTACAAATTCATTAAAGCCCCTGAACCTGCCTGGATGGGAATCCTGGGTCAATACATTTTTTCCCACGTGGCAGGGCAAACAGTTGTCACACTGCATTGTGAGGTTTAAAGGGGTTGTAAAGGAAACATTTTTTTTTTCATAATAAGCATCCTTTTTTTTTTTTATCAAGAAAAAAGTTTATTGAGGTAAAGTAAACACACATTACAATGACAACAGTGCGTATCAATAAAACAAGAATACAATAAGTAAAATGCGTACATCATAAAGATCTTTAAGCAACGAGATAGAGGAAATTCCCTCCCTGTAGTCCAGGTATTTCAAATGCCCTAGGATTCTTGTTGAATATTTATTATTTACTCCCCGGACATATGGTCCAGTCAGACTCAACATCTGTCCCCCACTATACTACTTAAACCATTACGTGTCTATATGGAACATAGTTAGCTTATCATACCACTGCGCCATGGTCCTGAGCCCACAACCATATCACATTGTATTATATAGTACTCTGCCGATGTTTCTGGCCTGTCTCCCCGATCCCCTTCAACCATTATCACTGTAGTAGCCTATCCATAATCAGCTCCGCCGGTCCCAGCCCTGGAACATCCAGCCAAGGTTGCCACATAGAGTAAAATTTTTTGGGTACATTCCTGTGTTGATAAGTAATTTTTTCGCGTATCAACATGGTGTTCACTAGCTTTACCCACAGTTTCTCTGTTGGCACCCTGGGAGTGATCCAGAATCTAGCAATGGCTCTCCGGGCTGCGTAGAGCAGTCGGATCACAGCTGTGTGGCCTTGCGTGGAGAGTGAAGGCACCTCGAGAGCCCCAAGGAGGCAAACTATTGGGTCATGTGGTACCGGAAAGCCATATGCCTGTGATATGGTGTCGGTGACATAGTGCCAGTAACGGAAGAGCTTTGGGCACTTCCACATCATGTGCAACAGGTCTCCCTCCTGGGTTTTACATTTTGGGCATAGCGGAGAATCCCTCAGACCCCACTTGAATAGGCGAGACGGTGTCCTATAGGCTCTATGAAATAGATATAAGTGTGACAGTCTGTGTTGCGTTGATACTAAGGGGGTAGTGGATAAGCATAATTCCCACGTATCACCGTCGATGGGACCCAGGTCTTTTTCCCAGCCCTTTCTGCAAGGTAGTGTCGATGCATCATGCGTGATACTAATCAGTTTGGAGAAGGCCTGTGAAATCATTCCCTTCTTGTCACTGTTCATTAAGGCTATACTGTGTAGCGGGTGTTTTACAGCCGTGACAGGGGACAGCCTACTCTCACTCTGTATTGCGTGGCGCAACTGCAGATACTTGTAGAATTGTGTTCTTACGAGTGGGAACTCACTTTCTAGATCTATGAAGGATTTTAGGACAGAGTCCTCAAACAGCTGAGCAATGTACTGGATTCCTATATCGGACCACTGTCTAAAGTTCCTTGTAATTGGAATTATTCCATATGGGAGTAAAGTGGCATATCCCCTTAATATTGAAAATGGACCTAATGTATTTCCATAGGGTATTCAGTAAGATGACGGTGGGAAGTGATTGTTCTAGGTGCGGGAGTCCTGCCTCCAGATATGATATAGCCGGGAGAGTAGATCCCGGTGGTATCAGTGGTGATCGGACCGGGTCTCCTCCATCTATCTCACCCCAGTTCCCCAGGTGTTGTATCTGCGATGCTACGTAATAATACCGTGCGTGTGGAACCGCCATACCCCCTTGCTCTTTAGCTAATTGCAAAGTTTTGAGACTAATCCTAGCTGTCTTCCCGCCCCATATCAGATTCCTGAACTGAGCATCGATCTGGGCGAACCATTTATGCGGTATCCAGATTGGGGAGTTGTGAAAGACGTATAACAGTTGGGGGGCCCACACCATTTTTATGAGATTCGCTCTACCCGTGACCGATAGGGGGAGTTTATTCCAGATCGCGCACTTCTGCCTAAGTTTGAGTAGCAACGGGGTCAGATTCAGTGTGAGATACTGGGTGGGGTCTGGTGTCACCTGGATACCTAAATACTTAAATTCTTTCACTATTAATATGTCTTTGGCACATTCAGGGAGTGGTTTTGGTAACGGGTCTAAGGGCATGATAACTGATTTATGCCAATTAATGCTGAAACCCGACAGGTCCCCGAAGTCTGCAATTAAGGACATCGCATTCCTCAGGGACTCGTCCGTATCTCCCAAGTATATGAGCGTGTCATCTGCGAATAATGAAACTACATCCTGCCCGGCATTCCTGGAGAAACCAGTTATGCCGGGCGAGGCTCGCATATGAATAGCCAAGGGTTCCAGCGCCAGGGCGAACAGCAGGGGAGACAATGGACACCCCTGCCGTGTCCCCCTATATAGCTGGAAGGGGTCTGAGACTTCACCATTGATTCTCATTCGGGCCTTTGGAGCACTATATAGCAGTTGAACCCACTTCAGGAAGGAAGATCCGACTCCAAACCTATTTAGCACTTCCCATAAATATGGCCACTCCACGCTGTCAAATGCCTTGGCCGCGTCCAAGGAGAAGATGGCCCTATTACCCGGATTATCCACTGGTATTTGTAAATTAAGAAATAATCTACGTAGGTTCTGGGCAGTCGACCTAGTAGGGATAAATCCCGACTGGTCTCTATGTACTACATGATGAATACACTTAGAAAGCCTAGTAGCCAGGACCCTGGCCAATAGTTTTACATCAAATGTTAGCAGAGATATAGGCCTATAAGAGTCCGGGGACAATGGATCTTTCCCCGGTTTCAGCAGATTCACAATGAGGGCTTCATCCATGGAGGGGGGGAGCCTGCCAGTCTCAAAGGCTGTATTGTAAACTTTCAATAGAACGGGGATGAGTTGTTCAGAGTATTTACTGTAGACCTCGGATGGAAGACCATCCGCCCCTGGTGCCTTCCCATTATGTGACAGTTTCAAAGCCTCGAGGAGCTCCTCCCTAGTAAGGGGGGCATTAAGTAGGGTCGTCTCTGAAGCAGGAAGGCACGACATTTGGTATTTATCCAGAAATGTATGTAATTGTTCGGTAGTGGGGTTAACCTTCGATGTATAGACATCCTGAAAGAAGCTTTTAAAGCAGTGAATAATGGATTGTGTGGAGTTGCACGTCTCCCCCCTGGTGTCTGTAATCGCATTGATATGTGAGGGTGGTTGTTGGGACTTTGCCAGGATCGCCAGTAGGTGACCTGTATTTTCCCCCTCTTCAAAATGTCTTTGTTGTAGAAAGAACCGTTTGTTTTCTGCAAGCTGTAGGGAAAGATCCTTAAGCATGGTTTGAGAGGCTAGCCATCTCCTTTTGTTATCATCGGACGGGTCTGTTACAAAATCTATTTCAGACTGGTGGGCGTCTGCTAGGACTTGGGTTTCCCATTCTTTAGTGTTAGTTTTAATATCATTAATCACTCTAATAAGTTGGCCACGTATAAATTCATTTGCAGCATCCCAAACAACCTGTATATCAGTAGACCCTATGTTAACTCTAAAGAAATCGGTAAGTAGCAGGGGCATCGGGTCAGAGTCTGGCAGGAGTGACAGCCAGAAAGGATTAAGTTTCCAGAGGCTACGTCCCCTCCCCATCCCCAGACCCAGGTCCACCGTAAATGGAGAGTGGTCAGACGTGTGTCTTGGGTGGTATTGGGAGGATCTCACCAAGGGCAGAAGAGGGACATTTCCCAAACCTAGGTCAATTCTTGACAACCCCTCTGCGGAGGCTGATTGACAAGAAAACACCTTTGCTTCCGGGTGATGCATTCTCCATACATCAGTTAGGCCTAGCTCAGCAACCAATCGAGCAAATGGCGTAGGGCCCTGCCTCCCATGCACTCCCCCTCCCATATTTGCTTTGAATTTGTCTTTCCCGTAGTCCAGGAAATTATTAAAGTCCCCGAGTACCAGCACCGGAATACCAGGAAGACAAGAGACAAACTCGGCCAGCATCTTCATAACATTGGATGAGAATGGTGGCGGAATATACACTCCCGCTATTATGCATTTCACCCCTAAGAGAGAACAATATAAGAAGACATATCTTCCATCAGGGTCTATCTTAGCATTTATACATGTATACTGAGTGCCTCGCCTAATCATGATACTCACTCCTCTCGAGTACACTGTATGAGTGGAGTGGTATTGGTGACAAAATTGTCTGGGAGCTAATTCTGGAGTGGACCCCGGTGAGAAGTGGGTCTCCTGCAAACATATCACCTCTGCACCCAGCCTCTTGGCGGTTCGCAATACCTCCACTCTCTTCACCGGGGTACCCAGGCCACGGACATTCCATGATAGGCATCTCGTTACCTTAGACATTGCATAACATACATTAGAGATGTAGGATAATAGTGTAACAATATGCATATAGTATATAGGCACAGGTGGGAAAAGTAGATAAACCAGACAGTAACTATCGGGACTGGGGTAGTCAGTGTTCCTTGGGATCTGGATAAGCATAGGTCAAGGGTTAGGGTTATTAGATCTCCGGTGTAATGGTTATGGACCAGGGCAAGTAGTAGAGACATCGCAACAAAAAAAAGAAAAAAAGGCCAAAAAAGGCCAAAAAAGAGGATGGCAGAAATGGAACAGGGCACTGTGTTATTTCCTGTGGAATGAAACAGAAGTAATTCGGCCAACATGGCCCTGGCAACTTCAATCAATGGAACTATGTAGGGTCCGGTTCGACCCTTCCGGGGGCAACAGTGGAAGCGCACCATAGTGTCTTAAAACTTCTCAACAGCCAACTTCCAACTCACAGCAACCAAAGTGAACATAGTTCCCGCCTAGCAACAGGCAACACGGAAGCTGTAAAAATGATCCAGCACGTATGGGGTGCATCTCCTCAGTCTGCGGGACGCCTTCCCCTAGCTTCCCTGAGTGATTGCTCCTCTCGATCCAGCCACTGTACTGCAGTGTTTGGGGAATCAAAAAACTGCACTGAGCCAAACGCCTCTACTCGCAGTCTGGCAGGGTATAACATGGCATATTTCACTTCAAGGCCTCTCAGGCGGCGTTTAATGTCCAGAAACTTGGCCCTCTTCTTCTGGCGTTCCGCTGAGAAGTCTGGGAACAGGGACATTTTGGCATTGTCCATTTTTAGAGCAGACGGGTTGATTCTGGCATTGTACAGGATGGCATCTCTGTCTCGATAATGCAGGAGTTTAAACAAAAAAGGTCTTGGTGGTGCACCTGGCTGCGGGGGCCTTGACGGCACCCTGTGGGCTCGTTCAACCGAGAACATGGGGGGAGAATGCTTCTTTCCCAAATGCGGTGACCAACCACCTCTCTATAAACTCGACAGGGTTCGTCCCCTCTATTTTTTCAGGCAAACCTATGGCTCTTACATTATTTCTTCTCATTCTGTTCTCCAATTCTTCCAAACGAGCAGAATGTTGGTCTATCAAGTGGTTATTATAGGAGAGATCCCTCTGCATAGGCCCCAGGTCATCTTCAATGGTGCTCACCCTCTCCTCCAATGCAGAGGTTCTCTCTCTCATCTTTTGGGCATCCTGTCTGAGGAAAGAGATCTCAGACTTCATCCCCTTTATTTCTGTGGTGAGGGCCCCGATAGACATGTTACATGAGGTCACTGCAGCAAATATGTCCCGCAAGGTGGGCTCCCCTTCTATCACAGGGCTCACCGGGGTCTGGGGCCTAGCAGAATCAGGGTTGGGAGTACTCACTGTGTCCCACAGTAAACCGGCCTGCACCGAGTCTTCCAGGGGTACTGTATCGTCCGCTTCGGAGCCCCCGCCAGGAGAGTCTTCCGGGGTGCTAGCAGAGGCCACCGATTCCTTCAAAGGTGGTTTGGAAAACAGCTTCTCTGCCGCTTCACGCTGCGTCTCCTTGGCCGCGCGGTTTGTATACGCGCCATTTTGGAACATGTGCTCCGCGGATTTGTTCACCAGCTGCCGCTTTGCGGACGACATCGTTGGGCAGGAGTGTCGGGAGAGGTATGTACGTGATCCCGATCTTGTGAGGGGCACACCGGTGTGCTTGGAACCGGTATTTGACGTCTTCCACAGGAGATTAGTAAGGATTCTCGGCGGAGCTCACCTTAGCTGCGTCCGACTACATCCGCTGCCTGGCCACGCCCCAATAAGCATCCTTTACCTGCAGACATTGCTCTTTTCACTTCCTCATTGTTCGTTTTTTCTCTGTTCTGTTTACTTCCTGCTTGTCTGATTTGTACTCACCTCCGTGAAGGGAGACTTTACTGCGGTGGTCAGTAACGTGCTCGCCCCCTCCTGGGAACTACATCTGTGTGGCAGGACACTCTCTACGTGTTAGAGACTTCAAGGAGGTGTGAATTACTGGGCGTGCCACAATTCATACTGGGAAATGTAGTTCTTACATTAACAAGTGATGCAAACCAGGAAGTGAATGAGAGAACAGAAACTAGGACGCCGGAGGTGATATAGATGAAGGAATTTAATAGGTATTTATCTTGCAGATATTCATTTTAGGCAAAATTTTGTTTTACAACTCCTTTAAGGCACTATTTCTCTTAGTGCCATTTGGAGTAAGATGTGTCTTCATTTGACATTTGGAAGAAAAGTCCTGCTTGTTTCAAGATGGCTGCCTCTGACTGAAGACAAAGTGCTTATCTAGGCATGGTAAATCACTGTTTGGAACAGATCAGCTGCAAGGAGACTATAGGCAATACTAGTGACACATTTTTTACTCTCTACCTGCCTTTTTTGCAGTAGGGATGCTCAAGAGGAAGAAGGGGATGGGCCATGGTTAACTGTTAAGGAATACTGTATTTTCTGCCTATATCTCTGGAAATGCTAATCATTTTGACTTGTAAATTTCACTGTAGATAACCTGCAAATTTTCATGATATAAGTTTAAAAATGGCAAATTTTGTGACCGGTTACTTTAAACACTATCTTCCGTGCATTTTATTTTAACACTTTATAAAAAAAAAATTCTGTAAACAGAGATGTCCAGTATTAAAACCGTATTTGGAACTATTTGAGTTGCCATGCTTCCTAGGACCGCATGATTCATTCACCGAGTTCATGACATGTTATGACCATTTTAATTTTCCAGGGCTATAAAAACCTGTTTTTAGTTCTTCATCATAACGTGCTTTGGAAAAAAACAGGCTTTAGCAAGCAATGCCTTTTTTAAAGCTAAAGTTTAATCCGTTAATATTTTGACTTCCCTGGTAAAGCCATTGTAAAGTCTTGTTAAAAATTAAATACAAATAACATGTTATACTCACCCTCTCTGTGCAGCAGATTTGCACAGAGCAGCCTGGATCCTCCTCTTCTCGGGTCCCTCTTCGCTGCTCCTGGTCCCTCCCTCCTGTCGAGTGCCCCCACAGCAAGCAGCTGTAGCTCCATTCAGACACGGAATTGCACTTCGGCCCGCCCCCTCTCTCCTGATTGGCTGGCTAAATTACTTTGACTGCCGCGGAGAGACAATGGCGCTGCTGTCTCAACTAATCAGGAGGGAGAGTCGCGGAAGGCCGAGTGACTTGTGGACATCGCTGTATAGAGGTGGGGCCTCAGGTAAGTATTAGGGGGTGCTGGGTCAGCTGCTACACACAGAAGGCTTTTAATCTTAATGCATAGAATGCATTAAGATACAGAGGGCCAGATTCTCAGAGGCGTTACGACGGAGTATCTCAGATACCCCGTCGTATCGCCTTTTTTTTTGTCTCGTATCTATGCGAGTGATGCTTAGCATCACTTTTGCATAGATACGCTTCTACATCCGACAAGTGTAATACAATTACACTTTCGGATCGTAGGTGTAATGACAACTCCGGCCACTAGGTGGCCTTTACGTTGTTTTTTCATTTGCATATGCAAATGCAGTAGTACGCCGATTCTCGATCGCTTTTACGCCGCCCCGTCGTCGCGTACGTCGTTTACGAACTCGTAAGGTTACCCCAGCTTCTATGTGGAGTAACCTTACGAGGTCCCGTCGGATGCCGTCGTGTCCCGTCGGACGCCATGTTAAGTATGGCGTCGGGTCAGGGTCGGCTTTTTCCGTCGCTTACGTCGTTTTACTAACTCGTTCGCGAATAGGGACTTGCGTAAATGACGCTCACGTCGTTTTGACGTCGGTTTCAACGACGCTTCCCGACGTGAGCTGGAGCATGCGCACTGGGCTTTTTCCCCAGCCGGCGCATGCGCAGTTCGTGCGACGCGGGGGCGCGCTTAATTTAAATACAAGCCGCCCCATTTGAATTGCGCGGGTTTACGCTTGGCGATTTACGAGACGCCAACGCAAACTACGGAGCAAGTGCTTAGAGAATAAAGCACTTGCTCTAGTACGCAGCGGCGGCGTAGTGTAAATGGCTTACGCTACGCCGCCGCAAATATATGAGAATCTGGCCCAAAATCTGCCTTTGCAGCTCCTTTAACCACTAAAGACCCGGACCAATATGCAGATAAAGGACCTGGCCCCTTTTTTTGCGATTTGGCACTGCGTCACTTTAACTGACAATTGCACGTGCAACATGGCTCCCAAACAAAATTGGCGTCCTTTTTTTCCCCACAAATAGAGCTTTCTTTTGGTGGTATTTGATCACCTCTGTGGTTTTTTATTTTTTGCGCTATAAACAAAAATAGAGCCACAATTAAAAAAATGCAATATTTGCTAGATAGGTTAGTGTTAGATCGTCTATAGATGTAGCGATTTTAGTGTTGGGCCGGAGTTTGCCTTTAAAGGCAATTTTTTTTTTTAATAACAAACATGGTATATATACCTGCTCTGTGCAGCGGTTTTGCACGGAGCAGCCTGATCATCCTCTTCTCTGGCCCCCTGCCAGTGCTCCTGGCCTCTCCCTTCCTGCTGAGTGCCCCCAGAGCAAGCAGCTTTGGGGCACACAAGCATGCTTTCTCCCGAGTCACTGCTCTGTGTGTCCGATCACATATTGGTCCCACCCTCTCATTCCCCTCATTGGTTCACTGACTGCGATTGAGAGCAGTGGGAGCCAATGAGGAAGGAGAGTCTCTGGAGAGCCGAGGCTCTGGTGCACATCGCTGGATCGTGATGGGGTTCGGGTGAGCATTAGGGGGGCTGCTGCCCAGGGAAGGTTTGTTTACCTTCATGTTTAGAATGCACAAAGGTAAAAAAAAAAAAAACCTTGAGGCTTTAGAACCATTTTAAAGCAACTCTTGACGCCTAAATAAAATTCAAGATGAAGATGTTACCTGTAACAAGAGTCAGTGAGTACTTCTGCAGTCTGCATGGCTCCATTGCAGGGAAATTGCCCCTCTAAAGCAGTGGTTCTTAACCTTCTAGTGCCGTGACCGCGTGATAAAATTTCCCAAGCTGTGGGGACCCCTAACAGTAAAATTATTTTGTAGCGTGGGTTGTCGGCACCCAAGGCAAGACAACTAATTTGCGCCCCTAACCTATGGACATTTAGCGCTACCTGAGTCCCTTCCACTCATACAGTATTTAATCCCATTATGCTACATTTTAGGATGTACCACTTTTTCACTTTGTTCTCCTTTCTTTCCCTTTTATCTCTCTATCCTATTTTTTTTCCATCACTCCTCTTTCTTGTTGTTTAATGGCAACTTTAAAGAGGTGGTTTACCCTAAATCTACTATGTCCCATCCGATCCAGCATACTGGCATCAGCGCCAGTATGCTGTTTTTTTTTTTTTTTTTTTAATTGCTCTACTTACTGTTTAATGATTAATTTTAATTTGTCTCCCCCACGGTAGATGGCGCCGCTATGGCGCATCACGGCTTCCGAAAATAGCTGATTTAGGACTCGGGTATTTCCGGCGCTATACGGTTCCTGCGCACAGACCTAGGAGCTGACTGTGCAGGCGCTGTATATCTCCCAGTCCTATGGCAATGGCGCGTCACGCCCTCCGAAAAAAGCCGAAATAGGACTCAGAGATATACGGCGCCTGTGCAGTCAGCTAGTAGATTTAGGGTGAACCACCGCTTTAATCACAGGTAGTGTTACTCACTGTGTCTCAGACTTTCTGGTGTCTTGCAGCAGTGACACCTTTGCCAAAATCAGGAGATAGGGTCCCCTCCAGCCCCTCCCACTTCATTCTTTATTAGTCAGCTAACCTCTAGTCTCTGCCCCCAGCCATGCCATGAACTGAGTGGGTGGCTGTGAGGAGGTTGAATGGGCGGCCGCGGCCTCCAGGGACAGCCCTGCTGGGCAGCTGCAAAAAGACTAAAAGAGCGGTGCAGGCTTCAAGGAACAGCCCAGGATTCGGTAACCCCTGGCAAATTACTCTAAAGTAAGATGACCAGATTTTTTAAATGAAATCTGGGGACAATTATTTATTTATTTTTACTTGTAATGGCGGCAATCAGCGGCTCTCTGCCCTTTCCCACCGCCTTACAGCCTATCAAGTCTTACTCTCCGGGCCCCGGCTACTACTGGGTGGGGAGCAGAGAATGATCACTCCGCCAGGGAAGGCGAGGGGATAAGCAGGCAGGACTTGAGCCAAGGCAGAAGAAAATGCAAGCGGGCTGAATAGGCATGCACCCGAAATGGAAGAAATATTCCCTCTGCTCCGACCAGCACATGATCATTAGAAATGCCTAATACACACTATCCGTTTTCCTTCAGGTTTTTCTCTTCAGGTTTACCAAATCCATCTAATATGAGGTCTAACCTCAAGAGTCTCAATTTGTATGCAATCGGGCAGGCCCTTACACTACATGGTTTTGGTAAACCTGAAGAGAAAAACCTGAAGGAAAACTGATAGTGTGTATGAGGCCAAAGGGGCACAGATAATGGAAATAAAATACACCCCCCTAAGCTAGTAGGAGCAGCGGACCCCCCTGTAGCTCTTAATGGTTCCTTCCGCCGACCTTTATGTAAATACAGGACACATGGAGGTCAGATGAAGAGACCACTGTTGCAGGTTTTTAAAGCTTGACTGATCTAGTAACTCTTGGCTTGCATTAATGGCTGGAGACTAAATCTCAGTTCATAAATGTACTTTTCATACTCAAGTCTGTGAAAACCAAATGAGAAAATGGAACACTAATAGAAAATGGTACTGTTGATATATTTACAAAGAAGCTTCAATGTTGCTTTGGAATAATAACATAGGAGGAGTTTATGTCACAGCACTAAAATGTTCTCTTTCCACTTTGATATGACTCATGAGAAAGATATCTGTGTATTTATGAGATGATTTTTTTTTAAAAGGGAGTGCAGTACACCATTCCAGCAGTAGTTTGCTTTGCCGATGCTTTGCTGGGATAAAATTAGTGGGAAAGCATTGAATGCCTCAGAGAGTCAGTATTATCCCACGGGAGGTACTAGAATCTCTCAGGTCCGACTTGACTAATGCTTTTTTAATACCCGCCAAATTTAAAGTGCATGACAAACCCAAAATCTATTTTGGCATCATGTCTCGCTGCATTCAGTTTTTTCTTAACCTCTCGCCACCCACATATTGCATATGTGCGGCCGCAAAATGGGTGGGCTTTAACACCCACGGGCCACACATCTGTGTCTATGGGTCACATAGGTTTCTGTGCTGAGTGCATTCACTGCGCGCTTCCAGCGCAGATACCGCGCTGTCAAGATAGCTTTCGGTCTGTACCATCAATACAGTGATCACATGATTAGGCAGACCCCCTCCTCGGGCATTTATCACTTAGTTAAAGGGTTGCTGTGGCAGGCAATAAGGGGTTAAGCCGTTTTTGTTTTTTTGTGACTCTGTTGCAAAGTTTTGCACTATTTAAAAGCGTACTGAAAAGTAGATATACGGTGTATAGCTGGGACTGCACAATTACACATCAATTACACATCAACATCACTTGTATTACTTCACACAATAAATTGTACAGAATTTTTAGTGGGACTTTTAGGGCACTTTCACACTGATGCAGTAGGGGCGTATTTTTACCAATGTTGTTTGGGGCGTTAGCGGGGCGATTTTAACCCCCGCTAGTGCCCAATGAAGTGGTTAATAGTGCCTGTGTATCGCCGCTGCCGAAGGGCTTTGCATGCGCTTTGGCGTTTATGCCCATTAAATTTAATGGATAAGGACGCTTTAGGAGCGGGATATACCCCCAAAGATGCTGCTTGCAGGACTTTTTTTTTTTTTTAACGTCCCGCATGTGCACCGCTCCAGTGTGAAAGCACTCTGGCTCTTACACTGGAGTGACAGGAGAGGCGCTATTTTGTAAAGCGCCTTAGTGTGAAAGTAGTCTTAAAGGGGTTGTAAAGGTAAAAGTTTTTTTACCTTAATGCATCCTATGCATTAAGGTAAAAAAACATCTCACAGCACCGCCCCCCCTGAGTCCCCGTTTTACTTACCTTACCGTTCAAATCTCCCGGGCGTGTCCACGTCATCCTCTTCGGTTCCCAGCCTGGCCGTTAATTGGCTAGGCTGGGCGGATTGATAGCAGCGCAGCCATTGGCTGGCGCTGCTGTCAATCACAGCTGATGACGCGGTGCGCCGGGGGGCGGGGTCGAGTGATACAGTCGGCGGCTGTGGCCGCCGCTGTATCACGGGAGCGCGCTCGCAAAAGCTTTTCACCGTGCGGGCGCCCTCGCATGAAGATGGAAAGCTTTTGCAAGGAGGAGCCCAGACAGCCGCTGAGGGACCCCAGAAGACAGCTTTCCGGGCCACTCTGTGCAAAACGAACTGCACAGTGGAGGTAAGTATAACATGTTTGTTTGTTATTTTTTTTAAATAAAAGTCCTGACTTTAGTGTCCCTTTAAGCCTCGTACACACGATACGATTGTTGGCAGGGGATTGTCTGTTGGCAGACTGTTGTCCTAAAATCTTACCATTAGTATGCTCCTTTTGACAATTGTCCAACTTTTGGCTAACAAATTTGAATGACATGCTAGTAAATTTTCGGCGGACAATGGTTTGACGTCAGATTTTCGTATGGTCAGTACACAAATCCATCACACAAAAGATGAAAGTACAAACACGCATGCTCAGAATCAATGCTCACCAAACACAAAATTAGCAGTAGAGACCCAAAGGGCGTCGCTCAAGCTGAAATTCCTTGTAGTATGTCACTACATTCGTGTTTGTGGCACAACAATTATGTACCGTTAGTGTGCAAGACAAGATCCTGGCACACGCCCTTTTGACAAAAATCAGACGCTCGTGTGTATGAGGCTTTAAGGCTCCAATATCAATTCATAACAAAAAAAATAGATTGTATAGGTTGTAGAATTCCTGTTTTGTGGTATTTCCTATAGTAGACCTAGGGAGGCTTATAAATGTATTTTTTTTTTTTGATTTAATAGATTTTTAAATAACCCAAAAAGTTAGAAGATTTTTAATATACCGTATCTAATTTTAAGGGTCCTTTCACACTAGCGGACCGTTCGTCCGCTCATTACAAGTCCGTTTACGGACTTGTAAGGAGCCCCTATGGGAGCGGATCCGTTAGCGGATGATGCATCCGCTAACGTCCGCCAGATCCGCATCCGTTTTTGCGGACGGAAGAATGTCCTATTTTTCTTCCGTCCGGCCAAACGGATCGGATGCAAACGGACAGACGGTCCGTTTCCATCCGACTCCCCATAGGGGAGAGCGGAGGAGAGACAGGGCGGTCCCTGCACAGTGTGAGGGGACCGCCCCGTCCGCCGACAGCTGAGCGGAGACCCCCCGCTGAGCTGACGGACACACGGAGCGGACCGAAAAACGGACCGCTCCGTGTGTAAGGAGCCTAAGAGGAAAGTTTCAGGCCAAAAAAATTCCACAGCCCCCTGTGTATAACACTCGGGTACAGTTTACAGGTATATAGATTGGTTTGTGACAATTACCTATGTTCATTTCATTTCCATCATGTCACCTTTGATAGTCTTTGTCAGAGCTATGCTGTCATGTCATAATAATGTGTTATGTTGCATACCCTTAAATAAAGAATTCAAAAATATATATATATTTTTTGTTTGTATAAAGATTACTGGCACCTGTGGTCCCGCAATCTCAATTTTTTTTTCAAATGTCTAGTTAAAGTGATAGTAAAGTCTTCCCTTTTTTTTTATATATCTGGTATGTACTCTCCTGCTCTGGCCCCGAACTTCCCCTTATCAGATCCCCCACTTTTGGGGACTCCATCCCGAGCCACGCTGCCTGCGTCCATAGGCACAAACAGTACAGCTCAGCCCCTACCCCCCACTCCCTCATTACAGGATTTGACTGACAGCAGTAGGAGCCAATGGCTTCCCCTGCTCTGTCTGTCCTGTGAGAGAAGGGGGAGAAAACGGAGTCACTAAAGACAGGCACAGCGATGTATCGAGTGGGAACTCGGGTAAGTATAAGAATAGGTACCGGGGGGTTAAAAAATGTTTAGACTTTAGAACCACTTTAAATGTGAGTAAATATTTCTTAGTAATTTGGCAAATGCTTGTGACAACATTCTGTTCACAGTGTAATTCTGCCTTTTGGGCAAATAGTATAGTTGTGGAAATGATAGCATAGCCATGTGCACCAAGTCTTAGGCTACTTTTACACTCGTACTGCCCGAGCGTTAGCAGTTAAGTGGCGCTAGTTTTAACAGCACTTTACCGGCGCTGTGCGGACGGGAGTGGGCCGTTTTTCAGACTTTCAAAATTTTTGCATGCGAATCCTTCAATATACTGGACATCTGCTCATCAATCATCATAGCCGTCATTCTGGATCTCACCCCCTGTAAAGCAACAGACGGAGCCTTCCAGGCCTGGGCAATGGTCCTCTTGGCAGAAATGAAAAGATACGTGGCCAATTTCTGTTGGGGCGCAAACAGGCCTGGAATCGGACAATGTAATGCCTCATTTTCACTGAGCGGATCGGTTCGGTACGGTACGCTATTTTGGGTGTTTCCATTATGAAAGCGTACCGTAAAACTGAACCGTACCGCACCAGCAAGGGTCCTGCTTCAGATGAGGGACCAGAGAGAGTGAAACGTTTCGGTTAGGGCGGACCTACAAATGCATCTCACTGATTGGTGGATGCGCTAGGAATTATTTTTAAACCCTGAATGGTCCCTCACGGTCCGATTTGCAGTGGAAACGCTCACGCGATTAGACCGGCCCCATCCGAACCGCTCCAAAATTACTGACCCGATCCCTGCAGTAGAAATGAGGCATTAGAGAGCCAGTCGGGCATCCCTATGGATTGTCACGTGAAATAATGTCTGTAATAAGCCAAAGACCCTTGTCCAAAAGCCGATCAAGCGTGGGCAGAACCACCATATATGTAAGACGTCCCCACGTTGACCACAATTCCGAAAGCATCTGGGAGTGGGGCGTTTTAACCCCAAAGAAGGGGTTAATAGCGCCCGCAAACCCAGCTGCCAAATCGCTTTGCAGGCACTTCACCAGTGCTGCCCATTGATTTCAATGGGCAGGGCAGTGCGGGAGCAGTGTATACACCATTCCCGCACTGCCACAAAGATGCTGATTGCGTGACTTTGCAGACCGTCCCACAATTGCACCGCCCCAGTGTGAAAGCACTCAGACTTTCACACTGGGGTGGCATGAGAGGCGCTATTTATAGAGCTAAAACACCTGTAAAGCACCTCAGTGTGAAAGGGGTCTTACTGTTTTCCGACAAGGGGGGCACATCAAGTGTTGCCTTTTCAGATGTATTAGAATCCAAATTTCTGCTGCCTTGTCCCTCTGTGGCAAATTTCTTTTGACTTTGTAGTTGTGCTAATTAATAGACATCTCTCTTGTCAGCTTCACAATTCCCATTTACTATCCCCTAATTACACTTGATTAATGTAATATGAATTTTGGAAACAGCCTGAGAATATTCCTCCAAGCATATATTCTCTTACAAAGTGAAATGATTACAGATAACTTTGCTTTTTTTTTTTTTTTGTGTGTGTGTTGCTGAAAAAGCGTTTGGTGGAAGTAGCACTTTGAATGAGCCAGACAGAGCTCAGAGACAGGCATGCGGACCTACATTCATGTAAAAATGGGAGCAATGGCTCTGTTCGTGTGGTTGCTACATCCCAAATGACACCAATGGGACGGCCTGCAGAGATATACACAGAACACCTGTCCATCCCTGTAAAGGTACGCTGTTTATTCCCTGTGTGAACAAAGCTTCAGGCCCCTTTCACACAAGTAGACCGAATGGGTCTGCATGTCCGTTTTTCAGGTGGGCCCAATTGGACCACTCATTGTTCTCTATGGAGAGACTCATGTAAATGGACATGTGTCCGTTTACACCCACCTGCATCCGATCTAGTCCAGTCCGCTAAGAACAGTAGGATGGGTTTTCAATTCCCCATTCATTTAGCAGATCGGATCAGATGGAATCCGATGGAAATAGACAGGTGGCCCGTTTTCATCCGACCGCCCCATAGAGAACAGCGGGATATTTCTGTGTCCTCTCTGCATCAGCGGAGAGGATGCGGACCTGTCATCCGCCAGACAGATCCCCCGCTGAGAGGGCAGATCTGCTTGACAAAATGCTAAAGGGGTCTTACGCAGGAGCAGCCGGTCCGTCGGGGTCACTGCTCCCCTGGAGGGTGCCTGACGTTTTGCATGAGTTTTTTTTTTTCAAGCCACTCGATTAGAGGCTGAAGCTCTAATTATCTTGAAAAACGTTGGGCTTGGGGCGCAGAGCATTGCAACCCGAACCCACACACTTGTGACAATCGCAAATGAATATTCACTATTGTCTTCCAGCTTCTCCCGAGGAAGCCGTGGAGGGGTGAGTGCGGGGGGGGGGGGGGGAATCGCCATGAAGAGGCTAAGTTCGGGCAGACCTGGGAGGGGGTTCTGGGAGGTTGCCATCCCCCAAAAAGTCACTGGGTCTTACTATGGAACCCCCCACCCCGGCATGGGTTAATGAGTTAATAACTCTGAACAGTGGGTTATAATTAGCTGTTCAGAGTCTGCTGAACAATTCTGATATAAGTTTATGATCATTGAAGTGACCCTGAGCCTTATAGCAGAGGGAGAAATGAGGTTTGTACGGCGCATGGACTTGGCCACCTGCGGGCACTTCTGTAGGTCTGTACGGCGTAGGGACCTGGCAGTGAAAGGGTTAATTATTTTTAATTGCAATTTCACTTTACTGCATTCATTTGCAAATACCTAACATTTTTGCACAGTACTGTATGTATGTAAACGGATCAGCTGCAGGCATTTCTGTTAGCTTGTTGTTTGCCGTAGGATAATAAACATACTGTATATTTGGCATGTGACTTGATTTATACCAGTAAAATATATTGGTTCTGGTTGGGACTTTTGTTGGCTTTGATTATACATTTGTTTAACCACCTTCCTCCCAGCCACTGTAAAAATACAGGTAAGTCTTCCCAGAATGGGCACTCATGCACTCATTAGAATACCAGGCTTTTGTTATTGGCCCTGGTACCATGTGATCGCTGTGACCAATTACAGTGATCACATGAACAATACTAAACAATGGCTTTCACTGCACTGCTCTGGTGACATATATATATATATATATATATATATATATATATATATATACATATATATTATATAATATACACACACACACACATACATATATTGTGTCACACTCATCATATCTGTGTCTCTCTCTCTCATTGTACAATAGCTGACTGCTCTCATATCACTGTATGTCAATGCTGCCAGCTATTGTCTCTGATCGCCACCACAGCAGTACAATGTCACCAGACCATTGCTGCCAGTCAGTTTCCCTAATCACTGCCACACCACTCAGTGTCCCTAGTCACCGCTGCACCAGTCCCAGTGACCCTGATCACCGCCACATCATTCACAGTGTTCCTGATCACCCCCATATAAGTCTCTGTGTCCCTGATCACCACCTCATTGTCACACCAGTCATAGTGTCACCATAAGTACTAGTTCACTTGTGTGATGCTCTCTGAAGTGTGATCTGTGTTTGAATTGCTCTTAAGAGCGTTGTGTTGCCTCCTCACTTCCTGCTTTAACCACTTGGACCCTGCAAAAGCACCCCATTCACAGTTTTCCTGATTGCCGCCACACAAGACCAGTATAGCAAGCAACAGTTTTCTTACCCATTGTTACACCGCTCCCAGTGTCACCAGATCAATGTATGCCAGCAATAGTGCTCATTATCCCTGTCACTACACCAGTGTAAGCCAGCAACAGTGTCCCTAATTGTCGCTACTCCAGTCCCATTGTCACCAGACCAGTGTAAGCCAGTAACCGTGTCCCTGATTGTGGATACACAAGTCCCACTGTCACCAGACTTGGGCAGCCAACACCTGTGTTCCTGATTACTAGACGGTGTTACTTCTGCCTCCTGCCTGTACTAACCCTGGCTTGTTTACTGACCATGTTTCTGCCTGCTGCCTGTATCGATCTCTTGCCTGTTTGCTAACCATGTTTCTGCCTTCCCCCTGAACTGACCCTGATCTGCATGTCTTACTGACTATGTTCTTAGATGAGACATAAGTCCCAGCCATCCTCGGCAGACAACTGCACTCCTGGAACCACAGGAACTCTTTTGTTTTCCTTTCTTCAGCCTCTTGTACTTTCTGGCCAGTGAACTTGGCATTCCTAAAGGGCAGCCACAGGGCCTCATGAAACAAGATAATAGGTAATTAGTACATCACGATTGATTAACCACTTGCCGACCAGTCACCTCAGGTATACTGCGGCAGGTTGGCTCGGCTGCGCAAATTGTCGTAGCTGTACGTCGGGTCATGCTCGAGGTTCTGTGGGCACGCGGGATGCCCATTGGCCAGCAGGGGAGACAATTGGCGGGTTTGACAAACTTGATGTCCACCAGCTGCCTGCGATCGTTCGCAGGGACAGAACGGGGATCTGCCATAGGAAACAAGGCAGATCTTCCTTCTGACAGGGGATCACAACAAGATCCTGTCTTCCTGCTATGCAGAAAACTATTGAAGAAATTTGATTTTCTAAAAAAAATGATTGGGTATGTTTTATAGCAGAAAGTAAAAAATATAGTTTTTCAACGTTTTTTGTTTATTAAAACCTCATAGGTGATCAAATACCACCAAAATAAAGCTCTAATTGTGGGGGAAATAAAGGACATTATTTTATTTTGGTACAGCGTCGCACGGCCACGCATTTGTCAGTAAATTTGATGCACTGCCATATCGCAAAAAATGGCCTGGTTAGGAAGTGGGTAAATCCCTCCAGGGCTAAAGTGGGTAATTTTTTTATATAGATATAGATCATCTATTATATATATATATATATATAACACACCATAATTTGTAGACTAACTTTCAGAGACAAAATAAATTGGACCAATTTGGTTTTTTTTTTACCAAAGAAATGTAGCAGAATTTGCAATTTTATAACAGAAACTAAGAAACATGTTTTTTGTTCGCTTTTTTTTTTTTTCAGTATTTTTATTTTATTTATATAGCAAAAACGAAAAAAAAAAAACTGTGGTTAGTAAATCCCACACAAAGAAAGCTCTGTCTAAAAAAAAAAAAAACATGCTAAAAATGTAATTTGGGCATAGTGTCGTGTATGGGGTCTAAAGCCTCGTAAAATCCGACTGTTAGTACCCTACTTCAGACAATTGTTGTCCAACTTTCAGCCAACAAATGTTGGTTGGCAGGCTAGTAAATTTTCGGCAGACAACGGTTTGTTGTCAGATTTTTGTATTGTCTGTACAAAAGTCCATCACACAAAAGTCCAAAGTACAAACACGCAGTGCTCACCAAACACGACATTAGCAGAAAGTGCCCAAAGGGTGGCGCTTAAGAGCTGAAATTCCACGTAGTACATCACTACGTTTGTGCTTTTTGGCTGACAATTGTGTGCCGTTGGTATGCAAGACAAAATCCAGGCACACGCCATTTTGACAAAAGTCAGACGCTTGGTTGGCCAAAAATTGGATCGTGTGTACATGGCTTAAGACACCTACTGTAGCGTATATAGAAAAGGAGAGTTGTAACTTCTCCAAATCTCTTATTTTTCTTTCCTGCAATTTGTAGCTGCTATAGATATCTTCAGTGCTTGTATAAGCAGTGACAGATCAATGGTGTGCTATGTTTGCCATCAACTGCATCAGATAAGAGTAGTAGCTATGGAAGCTGGCAAGTTTAAAGTTGGCTTCGTAAACAGAAGTGACTGGGCTAAAAACGCTTAAATTGCTTAATAACAAACCTTCCATTGAGAACATTTGTTATTCCTAGTTTAGCAAAATTGTGACCGTGACTGCTATGAAGTCATCTATGTGACGGGTAAAAAAGAAAACTGAGAGATGGAGCACAATGACTCATTATGCATTCATTAAAAACTGATCCATTTATTATAAACCGTGAACGAGATATATTCACAAAATACATGTAAAAAAGAGTGCATGTTTATATTCTATGCTGCATATAATGCTAGGAAAATGATATTGATTGGCTGAAAGGTGCCAGATCCTCCCATGATCTCTACAATGGTAAATGCTACTAGTGCCACTAGTATCCAGACCTTTCTTAAAGCAATCTACTGAGCTGGCCAGAACCACATCTGGAGGGAATCTTTTCCACATTTTCACAGCTTTTACTGTGAAGAATCCTTTCCATATTTGGAGATTAAATCTCTTTTCCTCTAGACCAGTGGTCTCCAAACTGCGGCCCGAGGGCCAGATACGGCCCTTTGCTTGCCTTTATCCGGCCCTTGGGGCACTATCCCTCCCAATGATACGAGACACTATTCTGCCATCTGACACCGACAGTGGAGCACCATTTCTCCCACTGACACTACTAATGGGTCATTATTCCTCCCTATGATACCAACGATGGGGCACTATTCCTCCCCCTAATACCAGATGTTTACTCCCACTGATGCCAGGAACATTTTCACCCCCGCTGGCCAAAGTCCGGCCCCCAAGAGTCTGAAGGACAATAAACCGGCCCTTTGTTTAGAATGTATGGAGACCCCTGCTCTAGACGTAAAGAGTGCCCCCTTCTCCTCTGTTGACCGCAAGGTAAATAACTCAACACCAAGTTCCCTATATGGATCCCTTATATATTTATACATATTAATCATATCCCCCAAAGAGAGAATAGATGCAGGTCCTCTAATCTTTCCTCATAGCTGAGTACCTCCATGCCTCTTATCAGTTTAGTTGCCCTTTTCTGCACTTTCTCCAGTTCCCTGATATCCTTTTTTGAGAACTGGTGCCCAAAACTGCACTGCATATTCCAGATGAGGTCTTACTAATGATTTGTACAGGGGGGGCAAAATGATATCTCTATCTCTGGAGTCCATACCTCTCTTAATACAAGAAAGGACTTTGCTCGCTTTGGAAACCGCAGCTTAACATTGCATGTTATTATTGAGCTTATGATCAACTAAAACCCCCAGATCCTTCTCCACTACAGATCCCCAAGTTGTACTCCCCCTAGTATGTATGATGCGTGCATATTCTTAGCCCCTAAGTGCATAACTTTACATTTATCAACATTAAACCTCAACTGCCACATAGTCGCCCAATTAGACATTAAGCAGCCAGCTTCCTATGGGGGCACCCGAGCCGCAGCTCCCTGTGTTCATCAGGCATGGAGCCCTGGTTTGGCCGCTCCCTCTCACCTGATTGGCTAACTGACTTTGACGGCAGCGGGAGACAATGGCGCTACTGCTGTGTCTTAGCCAATCAGGAGGAAGAGTCCCGCACAGGCAGCGTGCTTGTGCACATCGCTGGATAGAGATGGGGCTCAGATTAGCATTAGGGGGCTGCTGCACATTTTGTACAGGTCAAAAGGTCACCAATGTAAAAAGCAGAAAAACGCCCAAATATGCCTAACAAAAAGGTCCCAGAACTTGTTTGAGCTTCAGCCGTTTTGGAGCTTCTGGATTCTGGCGTTTTGGAGTGGAGATGTGAACCATCTCCATAGAGAATAATAGATTTTTTCCCCCTTTAGCGTTTTGTAGCTTCAGGCTTCAAGCTACAAAACACTCAGGTGTAAATGGGGTATAAATGATTGGAACAATCTACCTGTGGAACGCAATAAAAAAAAAACTTGCAAGAGTACCTAGGAGGATTGATCCTGTTTTGAAGGCAAAGGGTGGACAAACCAAATATTGGTGTTTTCTGTTCATGCAATTTGCAGGTTGTTAACCACTTGAGACCCGCGCTGTAGACGAAAGACGTCCACAGCGCGGCTCTCAACTGCCGGGTGGACGTCCCTGGACATCCTTTTATTTGTATTCCCTGCGCGGCGCTGGAGGCACGCAGCGGGGAAAAACTGTGCCCAGCGCATCGCTAATATGCCAATGCGCGTGCCTGGAGGCCGCAATGTCCGCCAGGTACCCGCAATCGTCAGGGACATGAAGCTCTGTGTGTAAACACAGAGCTCCACGTCCTGTCAGGGAGAGAGGAGACCGATGGTGTGTCCCTTGTACATAGGGACACAGCATCGGTCACCTCCCCCAGTCAGTCCCCTCCCCCCACAGTAAGAATCACACCCAGGGAATACATTTAACCCCTTCCTCACCCCTTGTTAACCCCTTCCCTGCCAGTCACATTTATACAGTAATCAGTGCATATTTATAGCACTGATAGCTGTATGAATGTGAATGGTCCCAAAATAGTGTCAAAAGTGTCCGATATGTCCGCAGCAATATCGCAGGCCTGACAAAAAAAGCGCAGATCGCCGCCATTACTAGTAAAAAATAAATAAAAATCATAAATCTCTCCCCTATTTTGTAGGCGCTATAACTTTTGCGAAAACCAATCAATATACGCTTATTTCGATTTAAAATACAATAAAATTGGGATATTATTATAACAAAAAGTAACAAATATTGTCTTTTTTTTTTTTTTTGTTTAACCGCAGAGATGATCAAATACCACCAAAAGAAAGCTCTATTTGTGGGAAAAAAATTATAAAAATATAATTTGGGTACAGTGTTATATGACCGCGCAATTGTCATTCAAAATGCGTCAGCGCTGAAAATTAGTCTGGGCAGGAAGGGGGTTGAAGTGGTTAATTGATTTAAAAGTTTGACCTAAGTTTACAGCATTTCTGTACATGTGCCTAAAACTTTTTATTCCAGTACCTTTTTACCAGAAATAATACAAAAGAAGTGCATAATTTTTCATAAACCAGACATATGAAATATTTCCAAGAACAGAAACATTCTCGGTAGTCTCGGATTTCCACAGTTGGACATCATACCAAGGGATTTTGGGTGACTTTACATCAATGATAACCTGTTGTGCCGCTATTGTGGATAAGATCATACTGCGTGAAATGGCTCCTCATCACCACTCCACTGTGCCTAAAACTTTTGCACAGTTCTGTATTTATATATCAATCAACTGCAGGCAATACTGTTGGCTAGTCCCTTGCTTCTGCTAGTAAACATGCTGTAATTTTGGCATGTAAGAGGGCTCCTACCAGTACAATATAGCTGCTCTGTTGGGACTTTTTGGGGGCTCTAATTGTACATTTATTATGTTGTATACAATAACTGTATATATCCAGTTCTCCGTGTAAACTTTGCTATTGAAATGTCTAAAATATCTTTATATTAGTATGCCTGCCCCAATGTATTTGTCTGCACCAAATTAATTGCCAGATTTTATTAGGTAAAAGATACAAATCTCTCTAAGAACTCTGGATGGGTTGCATGATCATCTTTAGAACCAATTACAACATTTTTGAAACAATATCGTAGAGGCAGTTGACAGTTAAACAATATTTCTATGTAGAAATTGTACATTGAAACCAACCGATTAAAGGAAGCACTATTTTTTTTTTTGCAATCAAGAATGTTATGACACTACATACAGTTGAACAGAGGAAGAGCCATGGACAAGAATTATGAAACACAACTGTGTTTAGCACAACTTGGGCTGCTTTCACGCTGAGGCGCTTTACAGGCGATATAGCGCTAAAAATAGCACCTGTAAAGAGCCTCATCCCTCCAATGTGAAAGCCTGAGGTCTTTCACACCGGAGCCAGGGGCGGATCCAGAGTCTAGTCTTGGGAGGGGCACTGGCAGAAATATGTATTATTATTTTTTCAGGGAAATTTATCGTGGCAGTGGCTGGTGTTGGCGCTTCAATCATCCTGGCACCATGGTTGTTATGGTGTCCGGGATGATTGAAGCGCATTATTTATATTATTACTTTGTATTATAAAATGAAATAGCCATTATTGTTATTATTATTATTTGCCATAATGCAGAATCAGTGGGAGCCCTGCGGGTGTCACTTTCCACGTCCCTGCCACCAGAAGCTGATTGTCACTTGCCATGTCACCTGCCACACATCGCTAATTGTCACTTGCCACATCCCTGCCACACGCTGATTGTCACTTGCCACGTCACCTACAACACATTGCAGATTGTCACTTGCCATGTCACCTGCCACTTGTTGTTGATTGTCACTTGCCACATTACCTGCCACATGTGGCGGATTGTCATTGGCCTGCTATGGTGAAGATTGTCACTTGCCAGAGTGAAGGCAGGCAGCAGAGAGATGATGTAATCCCTCTTCTGCCCATGGCTGCACAGTGAGGGCAAAACTGCAGTAATGCAGGGTGGGCAGTGAGAGATGATGTAATTTCTTTGCTCCCCGCCTGCTGGCTTGCTGACTGGCTTGCACCTCTGCTCTCATGCCGACCGGCCCGCCCACTCACTTGATGATTGCCCCACTTGCCTGTGCACTCAGCTTCCGACCCCCCTTACTCATCCGGCTACCTGCCCGCTTAGGCACTCACCTGCCGACTCCCGCTGACTGGCTAGCCCCTCCGCTCTCATGCCGACCGACCTGCCCACTTACTCAATAACTGTGCTGCCTGCGGCCGCCCGCACGCTCGCCTGCCGAGTTCCAACTACCGCTGGTTAACCCACCCGCACACTCGTCTCCTGACTGGCCTGTCCATCACTAATTTCTCGGAGGGGGCAATTGCCCCGTTGCCCCCCTGGATCCGCCCCTGACTAGAGCCAGGACAGTAAAAAAGTCCTGCAAGCTGCATCTTTGCAGCGCTGTAGGAGCAGTGTATATACCTGTCCTAAAGTGCCCCTGCCCATTGAAATCAATGGGCAGCACTGCCGAACAAAAAAAATAAAACAGTAGAAAATACTGCGCGGGTCTGATGTGAACCAAAAGATTGATTGGTGAGAAGACCAAACAATCTTGTGATTAAAAAAATAAAAAGTGAGTGCTGCTGCAGCAAAAATGTCAGATAAACAAATGTAAAGCAATATATATGGTATGCTGCGCTGCTGAAAATTGATACATCAATAATACATGATGAAGAATACACATTGAGTGCAAAAATAGATAAATAAATATATGGAGAACCAACACCAGGTGATCCAGTGTATGTCAATGAAACATAAAAAAACAAACTAAAATAAATGACAATGTTCACAAATGTTATAAGGTGTTAGTATTTAACTCCAGAAAAAGTTCCAACTTCAGTGAATTTAAGGAAATATCCCAGATGAGGATTGTGATTCCACAGGACAGAAGAAAGCCTTCACCTCCACCTCTTATTATGAATCTGCTTACCAGATAGAAAATAACCATGAGCGTCAACACCACATCAGGCTAGGTTGCTTAAGCAAATATCCAGGTGGATGTCCAATTTCAGTCTCAAAGCGGCTGTGTCTCAGAAAGCAATAACTCCCAATGTGTAGCCCAGGGATAAAAGAAAAGGGATGCCAACATAGAGTAGTAACGTTTGAATAGATTTTAATAAAAGAAATTCATTTGCACTTACAAGTGTCGAATCTTTAAGGAGCATAAAAGTAGTTAGCCGGCCGGCTCTCACAATCCGCCCGTCCTTCCAGGTGGTCGTGAGGGTAAAAACAAAAGTGACGTCAGCACGCCGAACAGCCACCACAGCGGTGCTCTGTGGGCAATTTTGTGGGAAATTTTGATACAGTTTCAGAAAGCGCACCAAAACTCCTGCATGCTTTATCTTTAGTGCACTTTCTAAAACCGCACCAGTATAGTGCAGGCAGCAAGTACTTAAAGGAGTTGTAAAGGAAACATTTTTTTTTTTTTTTTTGCTGTAATGATTGTTTGCAGGGTATAGAGACATAATAGTTAACTTATTCCTTTTATGATTAAAAATAGATAAAAATCAATCATATAATGTGCCTGCAGTTTCAGTTTTGTTTTTCATCTAGTTTCATGCTTCTGTGAAGGACAGAGACACAGAGCCAATACAGGGCAGTGTTTGTTTTTAAAATGAAACTGATTGGTTCTGAGGGGGTTTAGACACACAGTAATCACACCTCCTTGATTAGAGACCACAGAGAGAAGCTCCCATGACTTTTTTCATTAGGAAACAGACAAGCAGGAAGTGTCCAGAACAGAGAAGGATTACAGCAAAAACGAACAATGAGGACATGAAATCAGGACTGCAGGTCAAGGAAGCTATTTAGCTAAAAAAAATGTTTCCTTTAGTGACCCTTTGGCACCGATATGGTATCGATGCAACGCTAAGTAACACAGTTAACCTGCATGAAAACTGCAGGTTAGCTGCAGTGAGACCGCACTGGTCTCACTGCAGGCGTAGGACACTCTTTAGGTTTCTGACATTAGCATTAGCTGTTTGCAATTGCATGCTGGAGAACATTGCTGCCACGCAGTTACAATTGCACCACTTTGCAATAACAGTGTACTTGGCAGACTACATGATGGATAGATGCCCAATTTTTTACTTGTTACTTATCCATCTGCAGTTCATATTTTGGCCTTTTTGATTAAAATCACTGCCAGGATTAAAGTGTAGCAAACACTACTTCCAAGAAAAGGTATGCTTTACTAAGTTGACTTCAGGAATATTAGTTGATCACTTTGTTTTTCTGGCTACCGATTTGTTTTATACTCTGTGGTGCAAGACTCTACGCCTGAGCATTCTGTAGCTTGAAGCTTCCAAATACTCAACATCCAGTATTTTAGGGTCCTTACACACTGAGCGGTCCGTTTTTCGGTCCGCTCCGTGTGCCCGTCAGCTCAGCGGGGGGGTCTCCGCTCAGCTGTCGGGCGGACAGGGCGGTCCCCGCACACTGTGCAGGGACCGCCCTGTCTCTCCTCCGCTCTCCCCTATGGGGAGTCGGATGGAAACGGACCGTCTGTCCGTTTGCATCCGATCCGTTTGGCCGGACGGAAGAAAAATAGGACATTCTTCCGTCCGCAAAAACGGATGCGGATCGAGCGGACGTTAGCGGATGCATCATCCGCTAACGGATCCGCTCCCATAGGGACCCATTACAAGTCCGTAAACGGACTTGTAATGAGCGGACCGTTCGTCCGCTCATGTGAAAGGGGCCTTAATCTTTCAGTTGAGCCTGTTCACACCTGAGGTCGCTTTAAGTTTCAAGCTTCCAGCTTGTAGCTCGAAAAAGTGGCCCCAGTAGACTTTAAGGTAGGGTGACCAGATACCCCGGTTTCTGGGGACAGTCCCCAGATTGAGGATACTGTCCCCGAACCAAGTCTGTCCCCGGTTTTGTCCTCGGATTGGATTTGAACGGGGCTGAGGCAATTTCAAAGAAAGTGCAGAATAAAAAAAAAAAAAGGAATTGCATTACCCCCCCCCCCCCCCCCCGCTCCGTCGCTCCTACTAGCTTAGGGGAGTGTATTTTATTTCCATTATCGGTGCCCCTTTCTGATGATCATGCGCTGGCCGGAGCGGAGGGAATATTTGTTAAGTTTCGGGTGCATGCTCATTCAGCTCCGCTCGCATGTTCTGCCTTGGCTCAAGTCCCGGCCAGCCGCCTGCCTGCTTATCTCCTTATTTTCCCTGCCGGAGTGATCTTCCTCCACTCTGCATCGAGTAGTAGCCGAGGTCTGGAGAGTAAGGCCTCGTACACACGACCGAGAATCTCGACGTCGATGAGTTTCTTGTCGGGCTTGTCAAGAATCTTGTCAAGATTTCTTTGCATACACACTGTCAAGACAAAATCTTGTTGTTCTCAAACACGGTGACGTACAACACGTACGACGGCACTATAATGGGGAAGTTTGATTCCACTGGCGCCACCATTGGGGCTGCTTTTACTAATCTCATGTTACTGCGTGTTAAGTAAAAGTTGGTGAGAGACACGCTTTTCAGTCTGTTACAGTGAGACAAATGTGCTATCTCCATTACGAACGCTACTTTTACTTTTAAGGTGCGCTCCCGTCTCATACTTTATTCTGAGCATGCGCATGTTTCTAAGCATACACACAAACGTGTTTCTCGTCGTAAACTAGCCCGACGAGAAACATGACAAGGAAATTGAGACTCCCGATGAGAAAAAAAGAGAGAAAAAAGAGAAACCCACAAAGGTTCTCTCGATGAAAAACATACACTCGATGTTTTCCTCTGCCGTTTTCCTCTGCCAGCATTTTTCTTGATGGATTTTGTCGAGGAAAACGGTCATGTGTACGAGGCTTAAGACTTGACAGGTTGTGAGGAGGGCGGTGGTGGCGACAGGCAGAAAGTCGCTGATTGCTGCCATTACTAGTAAAAAAATAAAATCATGTCCCCATATTTCATTTTAAAAATCTGGTCATCTTACTTTAAGGGAAGCACCTGAAAAACACTAAAACACATGAAAAAACACATTTATTTCCCCTAGTAACCAGCATTCCATTGCTTAAATAACAATAATAAAAAGCTCAAGCCTCATGCCGCGTACACACGACCATTTTCCGGGTTTTTAAAAAATTACGTTTTTAAGGGTCTAGAAAAAACAATTTTTTTTTCAACTTGGTCATTAAAACGTCCTTGCTTACACACAATAGTGAAAAAAAAAGCTCTAGCAAAGAGCGGTGACGTACAACACGTATGACGGCACTATAAAGGGGAAGTTCCATGCGGATGGTGCCACCCTTGGGGCTGCTTTTGCTGATTTTGTGTTAGTAAAAGACGATTCGCGCTTTTCAGTCTGTTACTGCGTGATGAATGTGCTTACACCATTACGAACGCTAGTTTTACCAGAACGAGCTCCCACATCTCATAACTTGCTTCTGAGCATGCACGTTTGTTTCGCGTCGTTAAAGCCCACACACAACCATTTTTTACAACCTTAAAAACAACAACGTTAAAAACGTTGTGAAAAAATAGAGCATGTTCGAAATTTTGAATGCCCATCTGTTAGATGCTGAAATATTCTCTGGAGCCCACACACAATCGTTTTTAATGACATTAAAAAAAAAAAAAAAATTTAGACCGAAAAACGGTCGTGTGTACACGGCATCAGACGCACACACAAAAAAAACCCTGCAAAATGTTCAAAGAAGCTTGGCTCAATTGTGAACGCTGCCTAAAAGTTTGAAGCGCTTTAGTGCTCCCAATTATGCCTTATGGTACAAAAAAATAAATCGTTTATATCCGTGGTATAGATAACAGAGCTGAGCAATGTAAAAGGTTATACAGCATGCTGTGTTTTGATAAGGGGATTATACATCATTTGATAATTATAGGCTTACTGAAGGAACAGATTTATGATCCGTCTGATTTGCTAAGTAGGTTACATACACATTCACGTGTTACTTATTTTTAGTACTAGGTTGTGGTGCCAACTTCAATCTTGTATTATACTAGCAGGGATAGTGATGCATGTGTTGAATAATGATTGTCATATGCCTCAGAATAAAGAAACAACCCATTTCCTTTTTATGTTTCTGGGAGTAGACTGCAATGTATATCCAATGGGCTTCAGTACCGGCAGGAATAGTAGCTGAAACTTTAATCACTTCAATACCGGGCACTTTCACCCCCTTCCTGCCCAGGCCAATTTTCAGCTTTCATTGCTGTCACACTTTGAATGACAATTTTCCTGGCCATGCAACACTGTACACATAAGAAGTTTTTAATACTTTTTTTTTTCTCACACAAATGGAGCTTTCTTTTGGTGGTATTTATTCACTACTGTTTTATTTTTTACTAAATAAAAATAAAAAGACAAAAAAATTGTTTTTTCTTTTTGTTGTAAAATTTGGAAAATTAATATTTTTTTTTTTTAATAAATTTAGGCCAAAATGTATTCTGCTACATTTCCTTGGTGACAATTACCCAAATCAGTTTTTATTTTTCTGTAGGAAAGTTATAGAGTCAACAAAAATATGGTGTATATATATCAAAATTGATCAGTCCTGATGTAGTGACACTTCATTTCTTGAGGCCCGAAAATGCCAGGACGGTAAAAATACCCTCAAATGACCCCTTTTTAGAAAGTAGACAGTCTAAGGCAGTGATGGTAAACCCAGGGGCGGACTGACAACTCATGGGGCCCCCGGGCAATAGAAGATTAGGGGGCCCCCGGGCTTAAAGATGGCCACCACGCCAGGAGGCAGTACAGAGGTGGGGCAGCTAAAATCTCTGGATTTTCACATCAAAAGCATGTCAGTTTTGGACATACGAGGGACAGATGTAAAAAAACAGATTTTTACATACTGTCCCTGGTTTTACTGAGCCTGGCAACCCTGATGGGGCCCCCTAGTGGCATGGGGCCCTCGGGTAGTGCCTGAGTGACTCAATGGTCAGTCCGCCCCTAGGTAAACCTTGGCCTTGGTGTAGGGGTCCTGGGGAGGCAATAAGCTGCAGCACAGACCCTGGAGACGGCGGAGGAATAACGTTGCACCCCTCTAAATGTCACATGAAGTGACTGCCTGGCTGGGGGATTCTCCCTTATCCTGGTGGCATGCTGCATGCCCATAGAGAGGGCTTGACATGCCACCTGTGGCACATGTGCTATAGGTTCACCATCACTGATTTTGTGTCTTTTGTTGTGATTAGCTGTGATTGGCCAAAGCTAAAAATGGAATACAGAATCTTCTACTTACATTTGGACCCAAAGCAACTGTGCTGGACTGGCATTCTTTAGGAAGTTTTGGGACCGTTCTTGTGTTGGCAATGTAGACGTAAATTTATGTAAGCTCATAAAAGTTTTTTTAATTTATTACTTGAATTTCTTTAGCAATAACATCAGTTTACAAAAACTTTTTTATTGATCCATCGGGGGTGGAGTTCCACTGTATATGGTGCAATCGTTTGGACTCGTTCTTCAATATGTGAGGTTCTCTGAGGCCATATTTATGAATCGCTGCTCAGTGGACCCAGAGCAGTGGCGGTGCATCCATAGAGGGCGCAGAAGCGCCGCCCCCTTTCGCTCCTGCACCGCCACTGAAAACAATACATAGATTCAAAGATGCATTGCATGCATCTATGTATGGTCACCGCTGCCACCCACTATTCAGATGGCCGGCCCCCTGGCGAACGCCAGCCATCTGAATAACGGCAGCTGGTTGGCTGTGGAAGTGTCTATCAGAACCAGCGGCCTGAGGGCTGTAATTGGCTTCCAAATACGGGGGTGGGCAGCAAACTGGCGGCAATTGATGGGCACAGTGGTGACAATGGCATGGCACAGTGGCTGCGTTTGGTATGGCACAGTGGCGACAATTGATGGGCACAGTGGCGACCAAAAGAATGACACAGTGGCTGCGTTTGGCATGGCACAGTGGCGACAATGGCATGGCACAGTGGTGACAATGGCATGGCACAGTGGCTGCTTTTGGCATGGCACAGTGGCGACAATTGATGGGCACAGTGGCGACAATGGCATGACAGTGGCTGCGTTTGGCATGGCACAGTGCCACAATTGATGGGCACAGTGGCGACAATTGCATGGACAGTGGCAACAATTGATGGGCACAGTGGCGACAATGGATTGCACAGTGGCTGCGTTTGATGGCATGGCACAGTGGCGACAATTGATGGGCACAGTGGCTGCGCTTGATAGCATGGCACAGTGGCGAAAATTTTATGGCACAGTGGCTGCGTTTGATGGGCACAGTGGCTGCGTTTGATGGGCACAGTGGCGGCAATTGATGGGCACAGTGAGGCTGCAATTGATTTTTTTCGTTTGTTTGCGCCCCCCCAAAAAAAAATTTAAGCACCAGCCGCCACTGATCCAGAGAAAGACAAATATCCCTCCCCAACTCAAATTATGGCGATGGGTTTACACCTGCATCCCACAAAAACAACTAATTGTATACTGCTACTAATATGTTGGAATGTCACCAGTAGCTTTTATAAATTATAGGAAAGAAGAAATGTCTTCTTCCCTTTTCTCCTTTATTCTTTTTCCAATGTGTTCCTTTTTTCATCTTTCATTATGATGGTTCTATTTTGATTTCCCTTTGGCATAGTCCTTGGCTCACAGAGCAATAAGTTTAGCTTGGAGAACAGGAAGCGCAAGTGGGAGATTTATATCTGCTCTGCCTGTGCTTTTATGTAGAAGGGATCCTTTAGCAATTCTGGTCACTTTATCCGTAACGCAAAGTGACCTCTGTTGGGTGAATTTTCACAGAAAAGAAGAGTTTTAATTAAGGTCATCCTTGCATGGGAAACTGCCTAAGAGAATAGTAATTTACAGTGGCGTGGTGAAAAGGAATTAAATATGTGTAACAATTCCCTTCGGTCATTAGATGTAAGATCTTTAATACGCACACAGAAGATCTTGGCTACTCACACAAACTTACAAGCTTTTTGACATCTCCTTTCAGACACATATAAGTACAGTGTGTACTACATGACATTTTGCAGAATGAATTAATTAAACATGTAGACTTGTTATTAATAGTACCATCATCCTAAAAATTAATTTTAAATAGAAATAGGTCTTAACCACTTAAGACCCAGACCATTATGCAGGTAAAGGACCTGGCCCTTTTTTAAATTCGGCACTGCGTCGCTTTAACTGAAAATTGCGCGGTCATGCGATGTGGCTCCCAAACAAAATTGGCGCCCTTTTTCCCTCCACAAATAGAGCTTTATTTTGGTGGTATTTGATCACCTCTGTAAATTTTATTGTTTGCGCTATAAACAAAAATAGAGCGTCAATTTAAAAAAACATGCAATATTTTTTACTGTTTGCTATAATAAATATCCTCCAAAAATATATAAAAAAAAACATATTTTTTTCCTCAGTTTAGGCCGATACGTATTCTTCTACATATTTTTGGGGGGAAAAAATCGCAATAAGCGTTTGATTGGTTTGTGCAAAAGTTATAGCGTTTACAAAATAGGTGATAGTTTTATGGCATTTTTATTAATATTTTTTTTTTTTACTAGTAATCAGTGATTTTTTTAGTGACTGCGATATTATGGCGCACACATTGGAAACTTTTGACACATTTTTGGGACCATTGTCATTTTCACAGCGAAAAGTGCTATAAAAATGCACTGATTACTGTGAACATGACAATGGCAGTGAAGGGGTTAACCACTAGGGGGGCGCTAAGGGGTTAAAGTGGAAGTAAACCCTCCTATTGTTTTCAGCCAAGGAAGCGGCCATCTTGACCTCTGTTTAATCTGCAACTGCCATAATGCTGTACATGTGACCTGTTATGAAACCAGCCATTGGATGGTTTGGCAGTTTGGTTGAGAGCACAAGCAAATGTGACAGCTAGCATTTCCGGCGTGCCGGGAATGTTAACTGTTTTTGTCACTATCAAATTGAAGGGTTTACTTCCACTTTAAGTGTGTCCTGTTATGTTTTTTTTTACTGTAGGGGGCATGGCTGGACATGGGACGTCACTGATCGTCGTTCCCTATGACAGTGACAAGCCACGGAGAAGAACGGGGAAGGTTTGTTTACACTCACCTCTCCCCGTTCTTCAGCTCCTGTGACCTGTCTGTGGGTCCCGCAGCTCAGAACTAGGTCGCGAGCGTGCCGCCGGACATATATCGGCATGAAGGGGGTCCACAAGTGGTTAAGGGACCCCAAACACCAAAAGCAAAACCTGGGGAAGAGGAGGGCAGTAGGACTATTGCGGTACAAGGTGAGTAGGTAAACTCAAAGGAGAGCAATTATAATATAAATTTATTAACATAGTATCAAAAATAAAAGACATCAAAACAACATGGACAATAAAGTACAATACAAACAGCGTGACGAGCCGTACGTGTCACCAATATTTGATGATCCCTTGGGGGAAGTTCACAGTGTCTCAACTAGTTTCACGAGGGTGTCGCTTCGTCAGGAGAGTTCTAAAATTGAATTATATGCAGTCATTTACTATAGAAAAGCTGAACAAGATGTGAAGATACATACAGGTCAACCTTACAATAGAGACAATCAAGTTGTAAAGGAAACATTTTTTTTTGCTGAAATTACTGTTTACAGGGTATAGAGACATAATAGTTAACTGATTCCTTTTAAAAATGATTAAAAATAGATAAAAATCAATCATATAATGTGCCTGCAGTTTCAGTTTCGTTTTTTATGTAGTTTTATGCTTCTGTGAAGGACAGAGACACAGAGCCAATACAGGGCAGTGTTTGTTTTTAAAATGAAACTGATTGGTTCTGAGGCGTTTTAGACACACAGTAATCACACCTTCTTGATTAGAGACCACAGAGAGAAGCTCCCAGTACTTTTTTCATAAGGAAACGGACAACCAGGAAGTGTGCAGAACAGAGAAGGATTACAGCAAAAATGAACAATGAGGACATGAAATCAGGACTGCATTAGGGTAAAGGAAGCTATTTAGCGACATTTTTATTTCCTTTAGTGACCCTTTAACCACTTCCCGACGGCCGTACGACTTTGTACGGCTGCATGGTGGCTCTACTTCTCTGGGGCGCCGTCTTTTTACGTAATCTGCTCCTCCAAGCCACTGGGGGGCGTGCGAGCGTGCGAGCGTGCCCGCCGCATCACTGAGATGCCGATGCGCGTGCCTGGCAGCCGCAATGTCCGCCAGGCACTCGCGATCAGCGGTTACAGAGACAAGGACATGGATCTCTGTGTGTAAACACAGAGATCCATGTCCTGTTAGGGAGAGAGGAGACCGATCTGTGTTCCTTGTACATAGGGACACATATCGGTCACTTCCCCTGCCTCACCCCCTAGTGTTAACCCCTTCAATGCAGTCACATTTATACAGTAATTAGTGCATATTTATAGCACTGATCGCTGTATAAATGTGAATGGCGTCAAAAGTGTCCGATGTGTCCGCCATAATGTCGCAGTCCCAATAAAAATTGCAGATCGTCACCATTACTAGTAAAAAAAAATTAATAACAATTGTGTCCCCTATTTTGTAAGCGCTATAACTTTTGCGCAAACCAGTCGCTTATTGCGATTTTTTTTTTTTTTACCAAAAATATGTAGAAGAATAGGTATCGGCCTAAACTGAGAAACAAAATTTTATTTTTTTTTTTAAATTGGGCTATTTATTATAGCAACAAGTAAAAAATATTGTTTTTTTTTTTCAAAATTGTCGCTCTTTTTTTTGTTTATAGCGCAAAAAATAAAAACCGCAGAGGTGATCAAATACCACCAAAAGAAAGGAAGGGAGAGGGGAGGAGGGAGGGGAGCACAAGGTAAGGGTCCTTTCACACGTCCGTTCCGCTCGTCCGCCCGTAAACGGACTTGTAATGGGCCCCTATGGGAGCGGATCCGTTAGCGGATGATGCATCCGCTAACGTCCGCAAGATCCGCATCCGTTTTTTCGGACTGAAGAATGTCCTATTTTTCTTCCGTCCGGCGGATCGGATTGGATCGGATGCAAGCGGACAGACGGTCCGTTTCCATCCGATTCCCCATAGGGGATAGCGGAGGAGAGACAGGGCGGTCCTTGCATAGTGTGCGGGGACCGCCCTGTCCGCCCGACAGCTCAGCGGAGACCCCCCGCTGAGCCGACAGGCACACGGAGCGGACCGAAAAACGAACCGCTCCGTGTAAAAGAGGCCTAAAAGAGAGAGGGGAAGAGGTAGGGGAAAGAAAGGAAGGGAGGAAAAGGGAGGGGGAAAGGCAGAAGGAGGGGGGGACTACCACATTAAGGCCACCAGATGGAGCTGAGGATCATAGAAAATAAATGCAGTATTTTTCTGATTAAGTCTATTCTTATGAGTGACAATAGCCTAGTAACATTTGATTTTGTCAGCATTCACACAGAACAATTGTATATTCAGCTTCACAGGACAAACGGCTCTGCAATTTTTTTTCTAGTATAGAATACGTTTTTATTTAGTATTGCTTATGATAGTGACCATTCAGCCCATAAATCCTTCAACCCATGGATTACATTACTAATTTTCTTTAGCCCTGAGATATACTGAAGAAAACTTGCTCATGCCATCTCAAAATGAAGCAACCCATTCCTTTTCATCAGGAAAGAGTTTATTATCGTCATTCTGTACAGTGGGACTGTAATTGGATTTCATTGATGGGAACATATTTGGCAGACTTGCTGAAAATATTTAGCTGAAGATAATCCTGTCCTCCCTGGCAAAGAGCGATCTTGGTACATTTCCACTACGGTGCACAACAAAAGATTTCTTTACGGGGCTGCAAGCTTAATATCTAATAAGCAAGCTACTCTATTATTAAAGAGCTACTAAACAACAAAATACATTCTTGTAATTACAATAAAGAGAAATACCGTGCTAGTACCCTAAAAATATGGTGCAGCAGCCAGCACAATAGACACATTTACATAGTGAAATAGAAAAATAAGTGCAGCGCTAGTCAATGCTGTATCCTGGCCTAGGCCAACAAGGCCCAGGCCTAGGGCAGCACAGAAAGAGTCCCTGTCGGCTTGTCCTACACTGTTAGTGTAGCGCCAGTCTTATGGGTTAGACTGGGACAGAGAGGCAAATTAGTCTAGCACCCCATAAAGCGGCCACACTGCTTCCGGTATGTGGGCAGCGGTGCTTCTAATTTTGACTGTCCCATCCGCCTAGACCACAAACCTTCCTCACTGTGCTATGTATTTTCTGCTGCACCATTGGCATGGTTCTATCTTCTTATTCCTATCCATAAAATTATCAGAAATGTGTGCCTAAAGTAGGACTATAGGCAACACTTTTTTTTTCATTTTGGATGGAGTAAGGGAAGGTTATAGCCGTCAGTTATTATTATTATTTTTATTTTCCCCCCTCGTCTTCCAGGACAGCCCTGAGATATATGGCTCCTCCCTCCGGGACAGGAAACACATTCCCCCAAATCATAAAAGGAGGTTCTCCAGGCCTTCTCCTCAGTTTTTTGTGTTTCCTGCCGGACGGGAAGGAGCACATTTGGGAACGTTGCTACTTTTTTTTCTTTTTTCCCCAGTTTCTCCCTTGGTGGGAGTGAGAGCTAAACCTACCTCCTACAGCACGCCTCTGGCCCGGGGGTAGAGAGTGTCGCTGATGGCCACCGCTGCCTTGGCTCAGCGAGAGTGGGACCCCTGGTTGACGGCACTGTGTTCATGCCTCAGCTCCGGAAGCAGCGGTGAAAGGCGAGAGACGCCATAGACCGCGCTGTGGATACAGCACTTCCGGGTTCGACGCTGGAGGGGCGGAGCCACTGCGTTCCAAGGAAGGGAAGTGAGGTCTCGGGCGGAAGCGCGTCATCAGGGGGCGCCGGAAACATCGTTCCCATGTTTCAAAAAGGCGCGGCAGTGGCTATGTAGGAGCCGGAGCCTAGTGGTGTATCTCGGAGCGCTGAGGACAAAAGCACCAGAATCATGGAAGCTGCAGCGGCACATCCAGACCCTGGTTCGGTTGGCACCGGTCCCTCCCAGGTAAGCTTGGTGAGAGCACATGGTTTACTCTGGGGGGGGGAGATTGGTCTACTTGGCCAAAAATACCCCCCATGGGTGGCGAACCTTATTGGTGGTGGGTACGGCACTTCTAGGAGCTAGGCACAGTGGTGTTCAGGCATAGGCTGTTTGGTAACTGAGTTTTTGTTTTCTGGTTTGTGTCTATTTCAGATTAAAACTCTACAGCCGCCTAGAAGAAAGTGTGCCGTCTGTGGGACAAAGCTAGGTTCCAGTTGGGACAAGGCGTTATGCCCAGAATGTGTTAGCAGTCTGATAAAAGTTACTGCTTGCCGTCAGTTTTTATCCTCTGTTAAGGAGGAAATGGCGTCCACATTCCAGTCTTTTAAAGGACTGATAGACAAGATGCAGGGTCCCGCCTCGTCCCTACCTAGAGCATCTAGTATGCCTGCCCTGTCCCAGACTCAAGAGGAGGAGGAGTACAGGGAGCAGACTCCTAGGTCTATTGCTTCCTCTCAGGCAGGATCAGCATCAGATTCTGAGGCAGAAGATGATTCCTCCAGGGCTTCTAGGTACAAATTGTCCTTGGAAGATGTAGGAGACCTACTAAAGGCTATTTATGATACCTTGGAGATCCGTGAGGAACAGGTTCAGCTCTCCAAGCACGACCTCATGTACCAGGGGTCTAGTGCAAATATATCCAGGGTTTTTCCTGTGCACAAATCCCTGATTGACACAATTCTGTGGGAGTGGGAACAACCTGAAAAAAGACCATTCATTTCAGGCTCCGGATGGGTCTCAGCCATGGAACAAGGTTCCAAAATTAGATGCCCCTTTGGCCAGGATATCAAGAAAAACGGATCTGGCCTTTGATGATTTGGGGGCCTTGAAGGACCCGATGGATAAGAGAGGGGACTTGTTGTTGAAGAGAGCTTGGGATGCCTCTTCAATAAGTCTGAAGCCCGCACTAGCAGCAACTTGTGTAGCTAGAAATCTAGAATGTTGGCTTACTCAGTTGCAAACCCACATTCAGGCGGGTACATCTAGACAGGAAATTTTTAAATCTTTTCCTCTTCTTTTTGAAGCGGTAGGCTTTCTGGCTGATGCCTCTGAAGAATCAGTTAAGTTGGCAGCCAGATCAGCAGCCTTGGTAAACGCAGCCCGAAGATCAGTGTGGCTGAAAACTTGGGCAGGTGATGCCGCCTCCAAGTTAAAACTATGTGGGGTATCCTTTTCAGGTGACCACCTTTTTGGGTCAGGCCTACAGGAAGCGCTAGAAAGGACTCAGGACAGAAAAAAGGCTTTTCCTGAGAGAAAGAAAAAAGCGGAGGGAAAACGTTTTTTTTTCGAGGTTTCAAACAAAACCTGCAAAAGGAAGGCCAACCAAAGAAACACTGGGCAGGCCATAAGGGTAGGGGGAGAGGAGGAATATTGTTTAATCCTCCTCAAACCACCCCCAAGCCACAGTGACTCTTGCGTCCCGGTGGGAGGAAGATTGGGGCAGTTTCTCCCACAATGGACCATGGCAACTTCAAGTCCGTTCATTTTAAACATAATCAGGAACGGATACAAGTTGGAGTTCACGACGACACCCCCTCCAAGTTTTCTGATTACCCAGCCTCCGAGGGACAGAGAGAAGGCAGAGGCCTTGGGCCTATCTCTAGGGGAATTAGTAGACCAAAGAGTTCTAATTCAAGTCCCACAAAAGGAACAGGGTCTAGGGACGTATTCCCATGTATTTGTAGTAAAAAAGCCATCGGGAAAATTCAGAATGATCTTGAATCTTCGTCCCCTGAACAAATTTGTAAAGTACAAAAAGTTCAAGATGGAGTCAATTTTCACAGTGGCAAGGTCTCTGTTTCCAGGGTGCTACATGGCCACCCTGGACCTCAGGGATGCCTACTTGCATGTCCCAATTCATTTGGACTTCCAAAAGTTCCTCAGGGTGGCGGTGAAAGTGAACTCGGAGATCAAACATTTCCAGTTCCAAGCCCTTCCCTTTGGTCTGTCCTCATCGGCAATAATTTTTACGAAGGTCCTGGCAGAGGCTCTAGCACCGCTGAGAAACAAGGCGATAATTGTAATTCCTTATCTGGACGATCTCCTGTTCATGGCAGGATCAGCCCAACAGCTGGAAAAGGATTTGCAGGAAGCTCAGAACTTTCTCTCCTCTCTCGGCTGGATAGTCAACCGAGACAAGTCTCAATTGACCCCATCCCAGGAGGTTCTGTACCTAGGTTACAGGATATCTTCTGTAGAGAGAAAATGTTATCTTCCAGAAGAAAAGATGGTAAAGGTATAACAAGCAGCAGCCCAGTTACAGTCCAACCGAGAGGCTTCGGTCAGACAAATTATGAGGGTACTGGGGTTTATGACGGCATGTTTTCCAGCGGTACCCTGGGCGAGGTTCCATCAACGTCCGTTGCAGCAACTAATGCTTCGGTTTTGGAGTGGCCAAAGTCAAGACTTGGAGGTCCAGATTCCAATCTCGTCCCGAGTCAAAAGGACTCTATGGTGGTGGCGAACGTGCCACAATCTAGACAAGGGTCTAACCTGGACCCTGCCGGTAGAAACAGTAGTAACTACAGATGCCAGTGCCTGGGGGTGGGGAGCCCACCTGGGGGAGGCAGTGGCCCAGGGAACATGGTCTCCAAGAGAGGCAGAACGTTCCTCAAACCAGAGAGAGCTCCTGGCAGTCCTGAAAACAATCGAATCGAGTGTTCCAGACAAGCCTGAAAGGGCGACATCTGCAGGTTCGCACAGACAATGCAACAACTGTGGCATATGTGAACAAGCAGGGGGCACGAGAAGTCCTGCTCTTCAGGCTATAGCCAACGAAATTTTTTCCTGGGCAGAAACAAACCTGGCTTCACTGACAGCGGTCCACCTAAAAGGCACCCAGAACTCTCTAGCGGATTATCTGAGCCGTCAACAGGTGAGTCAGGACGAGTGGGCACTACACGAGGAGGTTTTTCGCTCAAATAGTGCAGAAATGGGGTCAACCGGAGGTGGATCTTTTCGCCTCCGAAAGGAACAGGAAGGTAATCCAGTTCTTCTCGATCCATCCAGGAGACAGGACTACAGGGATAGATGCTTTTTCCAAAACATGGAAGTTCAACAGCTGCTACGCCTTCCCTCCAATAAGGATGATCGCAGCAGTCCTTCAGAAATTTCGGTCGGAAAGAACGGATCTAATTTTGGTTGCTCCTTTTTGGCCGAAAAGACCTTGGTTTGCCATTCTGAAAAGTCTGGCCATTCTCTCCCCATTTCATCTTCCCAGCAGGAGGGATCTAATATCGCAGGGTCCCATTCTTCATCCGCAGGTAGACAGACTAAACCTAACTGCGTGGTATCTGAGGAACAGTTGCTGAGAACACAGGGCTTCTCAGAGAAAGTAATAAAAACCCTGATACAATGCAGAAAGCCTGTTACTAGAACAATTTATGCCAATTCTGGAAAAAAAAATGTTCCTGGTTAGAAGAGCGGGAAATTGATCAACCAGGGGTCCCAGCCATTCTAGATTTTCTGCAGGCAGCAGGGTAGATATGGGTCTATCCCCAAGTACCTTAAAAGTGCAGGTTGCGGCCCTTAGTGTCTTTCTTCAATGTTCCCTTCAGCAGAATGCTTTTATTAAGAATTTTTTCAAAGCCTTGTCTAGATCCAGGCGGTGAAGGTCTCACCCTGTCCTCCTTGGGATCTCTCCTTGGTACTTAAAGCATTGTCAGCTAGTCCATTTGAGCCTCTGGAGGAATCTATCTTAAAATGGATAACCCTTAAGACAGTTCTGTTGGTAGCAGTCACTTCCGCCAGGCGGGTAAGTGACCTTCAGGCGCTTTCTATCAGAGAGCCTTTTTTGTTAATTTATGAGGATAGAGTTGTGTTGAAAACAGACCCCAGTTTTCTCCCCAAGGTGGCGTCCTCATTTCACAGGACACAGGACATTGTCCTTCCGACTTTTCTGTCTCCCTCGAGCTCAGAGGGGACATCTCTAGATGTTAAGAGGTGTATTTTAATTTATTTAGAGGTAACCAAGGAACTCAGAAAGTCTGATTCTCTTTTTGTTAATTTTTCGGGGATTAGGAAGGGGCAAAAAGCATCTAAGTCTTCCATTGCCAGGTGGATCAGGTTAGCGATAGCTAAAGCTTATGAGTTAGAAGGTAAGCAAGCCCCATTTGTCAAAGCACACTCTACTAGAGCGGTTTCGAGTTCTTGGGCGGAAAAGGCCAGAGCCTCTCCGGAAGAAATTTGTAAGGCGGCAACGTGGTCAAACTATACGACCTTCGCCAAGCACTATCGCCTGGACTTGATGTCTGAGAAGGATCAGTCATTTGGCCGAAGGGTCCTCCAGGCGGCTACCCCACCCTGACAAGTAAGTTTCTTGTTTATCATCTCAGGGCTGTCCTGGAAGACGAGGGGGGAAAACCGGAGTTAGGCTTACGGTAACTCTCTTTCCAGGAGTCTTCCAGGACAGCCCGGTTTCCCACCCGGAGTTTATAGTTTGTAAACAGGAGTTGGATATGTGTACTGACGATGTGTTAGTATGTTATGTTTTTCAGAGCCTTCAGGAATTCTTGGATGAACTGAGGAGAAGGCCTGGAGGACCTCCTTTTATGATTTGGGGGAATGTGTTTCCTGTCCCGGAGGGAGGAGCCATATATCTCAGGGCTGTCCTGGAAGACTCCTGGAAAGAGAGTTACCGGTAAGCCTAACTCCGTTTTTTTTTACCATTTGCCTTTCCCTGGATCTCCCCTAAACATTTTTTGGTTTCCACCATATGTATTTATTGGACTATTTCCCTTCCTTCTTTTTTTGCACTCTAGTTATTGCACCTTGAATTGTTTTCCCAGATTACCTGTTTTCATTCATGTATATCCATTGGATTATTCAGGCGGAACATGTTTGGTTATTTTCAGAAGCAATTGGGGTTATTCACTTTAGACTACAAGTGCACTTGGAAGTGCAGTCGCTCTAAATCTAAGGCCCCGTACACACAGACCGAGTTTCTCGGCAGAATCTAGCGAAAAGCTCGCTGGGAGACATATTCTGCCGAGCAAATCGGTTGTGTGTACACTTTCGGCGAGCATCCTGTCGGGAAGCTCTTCGAGCCAAAATCGTTGTTCAATGAGGAAATTTGGCTCGACGACCTTTTCGACCGCTCATCGGGAACCTCGTCGGGCAGAATGATGAGTTTAGCCCGACGAGGTTCTCGGACGTGTGTACGCGGCCTTAGACCAGTTCGATGGTGGTGTACGGCCCATCGGACCAAAGTTTTAAAACTTTTTAAAAAATGGAACCTGTCCTTGGACACGATGGTTAGTTCGGACCAAAAACCCGCGCATAATCAAGTCGACGCTGCTTCATTGTCACCCAAAAATCGGGGGGTCTTACACGCCCTGTATGTCAGACCGGGTCCGTTCAATAGACGCCTCCTCCTCCTCCTGTTCAGGTGGGTTTCCCAGCAGAGCCGTTCATGTTCCGTATACGTCCTCCCGTGACGGACAAGAATGCGTGATAGGCGGAGTCTCCTGGGGAACTGAATTTACACCAGGCGAGGAGGAGCTGATGCATACAAAGAGGTAGAATCAAAGTGAATGTGGGCACGACATGCAAATGGCAGTTGAGGGCAATGGGCAGTGATGAGGCATGTAATCAGTGAGGTGAGGCTAATCAGTGAGGTGAGGTGTTGGGCACAGTTGAGGCAGGCAATCAGTGAGATAAAAAAAAAACAGCCTGTTCCTGTCGGTTGTTTACCCCTGCTTTAGCCGCTCACTTATAAGGTGAGTGTGGTAGCCACTTCTGGAACCTGGCGTGTCAAAAGGTTGTTGTGCTGATTCTGCTGGGTCTTATGTGGGGTAATTCATATTTGGCAGCAGTGCCACTAGTCCTTAGTTTTATGTTGAGTGTTGCAGTAAACCGTAACCCCAGACCCCAGTCAACCGACTTGTGCACAATGCCAGAATTATCCAAACTGTTAAGTTCCCCATATTAGTTAAATCTAGAAACCCCTTTGGGGTCTATAAATATGAATGAAAAGTCGGTCAGAGCCGTCTGGTTACTGAGGGAGATTTGGGGAATTGTTTCATGCTCTGTGGATTTAGTTACAGCGAGTCTGGAGATTGTCCGTGGTGGCAACGAGGGATCCAACCTTTAAGCAATTCGGCAATGTACATGTAAATGGAGACTTATTCTTAAAGCGGCAGACATTAAAGGAACTCTAGAAGAGGGGTAGGTAGCCAGCAACAAATCCAAACTGACTGCCCTTGGAGGGAGACAGAGCCCGCAGCGCTTGGAAGAAATACAGAGAGAAATTGGAAACAATATCAGATGCCATGCTGCCATGGTAATGGCATGTGCAAGTAATTCCGCAGGTCTCGGCAGTACTGTCACTCTACAACAGGCTATCGCCTTTAAAATGTGCGAGGAGAAGGATGAGATTGAATTTATTTTACTGTGTGATTTACATACTTGACATGGGATTGTAGCAGGAGCTGGCTCGGGCAGCAGAAGCGCGGTACCCAGTCGAGCGATATTAGAGAGATGCCATTACTCTTACCGGCGCAACCTAGGCACATGCGCACACCTGGACCCTTCCAAGGGTGGATCTACTGAGACCTGTTGCAATTCTTCAAGTTTGTCCCCAGAGGCACAAGAAGGTGCGAGACAGGAAACCTCTCACCCTAACCAGCGGTCGATTAGCCAGCAGCAGGAGACCATGCCTCTGTTATTCGACCCACGGGACCAACAGTACTCTGCTCTTCCCCCGTCCATACTTTCACCCTCGATATAACAGACGTGTGCCACACCTGCCAGTGGGGACATCGCGCACCCAAAAGCAGTGCCTGGAACCGCCGACCAACCCGGAGGGCTGCTGGCATGATCATCGCCCCTGTTATCGACCCACGGGACCACCCAGTACTCTACCAACCCCCGCAGGTCAATTCCAGGGATACCAACCCTCCACGGAGTCTCAATCTGCAAACTGGGGACAATGGCACGAGTGACCTGTGGAACCAAGGCCGACCGAACCCGGCACCAAGGGTGCTCATCATTATAGCTCACTCGTTGAGCACAGCGGGAACTGGGATCTTGGAGGTGGACAGTCCGAGCCACTAACCGGAGCTCATGACAGCTGGTACCAGAAGTCCATCGGGAAGGGCTACTTTACCTTGATAGATTTGGTCCCTGACTCGGCACAACTGGTGGATCCGTGGGTACAGTGCAGGGGGAAGTGTACCGGCCACATTGGGGTGTGGGAGGGGGGGCGGTAGAGTGGGCCTCATGCAAAATTTGATGGCTGGGAAATGACAGATGAGTACCCCAGGCAGGAAGGTGACCACACGGAGGGCACCACGGTTGACACATAAGGGACGCAATGTTTGGATTGGGACAGCTGCCGCCGTGGCGGAGACCCCGGCTTACCCAGTGTTATTAATGGGCCACATGCCTGGCCGTGGTGTGGGCCCTCAGTGCAGCTGGTATGACAAGCTACTCACAGCAATGGTAAACCGTGTGGCGGGAGACAAGCTGAGTTTGGGCTGCAGTTTGCACTGTAAACTGGTTATCTAGCTGAACTTGAAAAGTGAGTGAGCGGACATGATCCGTTGGGGACATGCCGGCTTGTTCTAGCATGGCAAACCTAGCTGGAACTGGAGTTACATGTCAAAAGTATTATATGTGATTCTGCTGGGTCATGTGGGGTAATTCATATGGCACAGTAAGCCACTGCATTCAGGTTTTTATTGCCCAATAGTTTTAAACCGAACTCCCAAACACATGACCCCATATCAACCGCCTTGTGCAGCAATCCTGATGAATTATCTGTTAAGTTCCCCATCGTCCTCCCTGTACCCCTGTTAAATCTATTTGGCTGTTTACCCCTTAGCATGGGGAATTCCAGCCTGTGAGTCAGTTGACTCTCAGAGTCTGGCTGAGGGAATTTGGGACATTGGTCAATGTGACACCCTGGTTCGGAGATTGGATAAATTGCTCTCCGGTGAGTATATCCCAAAACCAAACTTTTGGCGGGAAAATTAGGGGGTCGTCCTATACGCCAAGTCGCCTTATTCGCCGGCAAATCCGGTAGATCTGAAATGAGGGGAGGCTCTGCTGATTTTATCATCCAATCGTGTGCAAGCTAGAATGCTGTTTTATATTTGCCTTGCATGTCCTCCTCGGGTTTACAGAGACTGTACTTCCAAGCGCACTTTCAAGTGCTTTTTGCACTTTTAGTTTGCACTTGTAGTACAAAGTGGATTTTCCTTTCGTAAATAACCCCCAATGTTTGTGCTATGCACTTTCAATTGATTTATTCACTTTATTGCCTGTAGGTTTGTGTTTGTACAATCCAATAATACTACATACAACCTTTTCATTATTTTTCTTTCCATTAATAATTATTCACTATTCATGCAAATGAATTTATGATTCTACCAGGCTGCGGTGATTGTCCAAGTACACTAAATGATCACTGTTAGTACCTTGTAAGTTTTACAGGTACTTTTCACTTCACTAGCGCTGCACTTATTTTTCCATTACATTCTTGTAATAACATGTCCTGTGGAAAGGAGGATGGAGGTAGTAGTGTCTCTTAGGCAGATAATTGACCTGAAAGTGGCATGAGGAGCGACAGGATTGGCAGCACTCCCACCTATTGATACAGCTCAATAGTGTGCTACACTTAAATAATCTCCTCTCCCAGCTTTATCTCAAAAAAGCTCAGAGCTCTGTGTCCCTGTGGGGCCTCACATCTGAAGCTTGTCATACAACACCTATCTTACCACCCTTCTCTATCTCTGCTACTTGCATCTCAAACCTTTTTATTTATATGTTCTGTCAACATTTTTTTTTTTTTTAGAGAATGTTACTGGAGAAAGTGGAACTTTACATTTTATTATAGAGCCTTAATCCACTTTGCTATTCCTCCACCCTCCCTTAATGTTGTTGTCCATTGGACTGTTCCAACACCAGGCAGTAACTTTCCTACCTTTCATCACCACTACTCTTCTGCTTCTCTCTGCACACCTAAAGGAGTTGTAAATAAAAAAAAATGTTTACAGGGTATAGAGACATAGGCCCGGATTCACAACGCACTTACGCTGGCGTAAATCACTTTACGCCGACGTAGTGCAAATGTGCGCCCGGCGTATGTGTGCGGCAGACCCACAAAACCAACATACGTCTAAAAACAGGCCATCCTACACCGACGTATCTTGCTTACGCCGGCGTAGCGTGGGCACAAATATGGTCTGGACGCATGTTGCTTCTCCCATTGATTAGGCATTCAAATATGCAAATGAGGGAAATACGGCAAATCACGAACGTACATGCGACCGACGCATGCTATGCGATGTTTGCGTAAGTTGTACGTCCGGCGTTAAGTTATTCCCCATAAAGGAGGTGTAACTCAGCAACAGATATGCTCAGGTCTGCACCAGGGAACATAAGCCGGCGTATTTTACGTTGGACGTGTGTCTGGCTGGGCGTAGGTTACGTTAACGGCGTACACAGTGATCCGGCGTATCTTAGGCAGTTGTTTTGACATGGTTGTGAGAATGCGCGGCACATGCGCAGTTCGTTATACGTACTCGTCTGGCGCTCGGCCCATCATTTGTATGGGGTCACGCCTCATTTGCATGGATCACGCCCACTTCCACTTACGCTGGTCTGCGCCTTTAAAAATACGCTACGCTGGCACATCTTGGTGAGTAATGGATTGCTGAATGCAGTGCTTCCCTCTCCACGCTGCGCCGACGTAGCGTACTGTGTTGTGCGCTACGCCGGCGTAAATGTGCGCCCACTTTCTGTGAATCTGGGCCATAATGTTTAGGGGTTCTAATGAATTTTCTTGCAAAAAAATACAGATTTTAACTTGTAAACACCAAATGTCAGAAATGGGCTTAGTCATGAAAGGGTTAAATCTTTACTTTTGGGTTTAATTCCACAGGCAGAGATTAACCACTTCAATACCCAGCCATATACAATTGACGGCCTGGGATGGGATTTACCATCCTAAGTGGCCGTCAATTGACGGCCTGGGTATTGCAGGCGAATATCTGGATGATGCCTGCAGCCAGAGTCATCATCCAGATATCCTCTTCTTCAGCCGGCGATTCTGCACAATGTAAGAACGATCATGGCGGCGGTTCCGCCGCTTGATCGTTCTTACAGGCCGCGGGAGGGGACATCCCCCCCCCTCCCGCCGCCATCCGGTGCTTCTCCGGGCTTACCTGTACCTTCGGGGGCCCGGAGAACGAATCGTCGGCGGCGGCAGGAAGCATAGAGATGACTGGTGACCAGATGGTCACCAGTCATCTCTATGACTGGTGGAGGACCCGGGCGCGATCTGATGACGTCACGCCCGGGTCCCCGTATGTAAACAAAGCCGCAATTGCGGCTGTAAGTCACCATTCATGAGATCGGTGAATTTTTTTTCACCGATCTCATGGTTTCCAGCCTGGAGGTGAGATGTGAGGTCTTATTGACCCCACATCTCTCCATAAAGAGGACCTGTCACACACATTTCCTATTACAAGGGATGTTTACATTCCTTGTAATAGGAATAAAAGTGGAAAAAAAAAAAAAAATGAAAAAAAGTGTAAAAATAAATAAAATATAAGTAAAAAAAAAATAATAAAAGATAAAAAAAAAATTAAAACGCCCCTGTCCCCGATAGCTCGCGTGCAGAAGCGAACGCACACGCAAGTCCCGCCGACATATGTAAACGCCGTTTAAACCACACATGTGAGGTATCACCGCGTGCGTTAGAGTGCCAGCAACTAATCTAGCACTAGATCTCCTCTGTAAATCTAAACTGTAACCTGTAAAAAATAAATAAAGCGTTGCCTATGGAGATTTTTAAGTACCGAAGTTTGGCGCCATTCCATGAGTGTGCGCATAATTAAAGCGTGACATGTTGGGTCTCTATTTACTCGGTGTAACATAATCTTTCACATAATACAAAAAAATTGGGCTAACTTTAGTGTTTTGTTATTTTTTTAATTCATAAAACAATTTTTTTTACAAAAAAAAGGCGTTTGAAAAATAATTGCGTAAATACCGTGCAAGATAAAACTTTGGAATGACCGTCATTTTATTCCCTAGGGTGTCTGCTAAAAAAAACATATATAATGTTTGGGGGTACTGTGTAATTTTCTAGCAAAAGAATGATGATTATTACATGTAGGAGAGAAGTGTCAGAATAGGCCCGGTATGGAGGTGGTATAAAAGCCTAGTATTGAAGCGGTTAAGGCACAGATCTTTCATTGAGTGTATTTGTTGTTCCTAGCAACATAAATGCCAAATGTGACATGGCTTTAAACAAATCCAGAAAAATAGCTTGAAACTCCCACACCTAAAAACCTGTTGCAGCAATAGCAGGGTAGTAGAAGAATGCCTAGGCGATTAATTGCAAGCCTTGTGCTACACAAAGGAAGGGCCCCACAATGGAGAGCCTTGGGCTACACAGGCAACTAAATCACTATGCTACTGAGAGATTTAGCCACTTGTTGACAGCAGTCTCATTAGAATTAAAACATACAAGTTGCTGGGAGTACTTTGTAACTGAAAATGAGACACTCAGAATGTTTTGGACATAAAACACAGAAACAAAACTGATTCCTTCTCTCAACCATGGGTTGCAGGAAAGAAAATCGCTTTATTCCCTCAACAGTTAGTCAGTCAGTGTTGGTGTGGAAATCCCTCCCTTTAGAGCTCTTGTGTTCTCCCGGCGGGAGGGGGGTGCGGTAAGCTGTCCCTGCCTAGAGAACACAGTGATTATTTCCTAGCGGCTACAGCCACTGGCTATAATTGCTTGCCAAAAATCCAACATGCTGGTTGTACCTAAGGCCGCGTACACACGATCGGTCCAACCCGATGAGAATGGTCCGACTAACCGTTTTCATCGGGTCACCGCTGAAGTGGCCTGATGGTCTGATGTGCGTACACACCATCAGTTCAAAAACCGATCGTGTCAGAACGCAGTGACGTAAAACACAACGACGTGCTGAAAAAACGAAGTTCAATGCTTCCAAGCATGCGTCGACTTGATTCTGAGCATGCTCAGGTTTTTGAACCGATGCTTTTGCGTACTAACGATCAGTTTGGACCGATGGTCAGGCGTCCATCAGTCCGATTTTTAAAGCAAGTTTTAAAACTTTGGTCCGAAGGACGACAGACCGATGAGCCGTACACACGGTCGGTTTGGAACGATGAAACTGGACTTCAGTCCATTTTCATCGGGTTGGACCGATCGTGTGTACGCGGCCTAAGACCACAGCTGGATCAACTTGGGTACAGTTAGCCTGCCTCGAGATGGCTTCGAAACCTGTCCGATCCCTGCTGAACCAGATGAGATTCGAACCAACTATGGCCAGCTTACATCAAAATGAGTAAGGCTAGACAGCACTGGGAGCATAGCTAGAATCTACGACAGGAAAATCTTCAAGAGATTGAAAAATGTTCAACTAGTATTATTGGATTGTGTAAAAATGGGCATCAAATACCACCAACAGACAATAAACCATACTTAAAGCAGTATATTTTGACTTTAAAGGTGCCAACCATTTATAGCGGGGGGGTCTCCAAACTTTTCAGTACAATGGCTACATTGTATATTTTACAAATATACTCAGTTTACCACCCCTACATATCAGATTCTCCCCTTATACCGCGTTTCCCCAAAAATAAGCCTGAGTTTTTTATATTAATTTTGGCAACCAAAAACACGGTAGGGCTTATTTTCGGGGTAGGGCTTACTATTGTGCGGTCTTCTCTACCCCTCTCCCTCTCTGCCTGACAGGAATCTCGACATCCCCCACTGACAGGAGAAGGAGATCTGAGTGCTGCTCTGGGCTTCCATAGCCTGTTTAAGCTCTCTTCGCCGAGCATTGCAAAGGGAGGGGGGCGGACATCCCCCACTGACAGGCAGGAGAAGGAGATCTGAGTGCTGTTCTGGGATTCCATAGCCTGCCTGAGTTATCTTCCTCAAGCTGAGCATTGCAGAGGGAGGGGGGGTCGAGAACCCCCGCTGACAGGCAGGAGAAGAGGAGGAGACTACCACTTCAAACTAGTTCTTATTTTCGGGGTAAGGCTTATATTGCAGCCCTCCTGGAAAACCAAGACAGGTCTTATTTTTAGTGTAGGTCTTACTTTCGGGGAAAACACGGTATCAGGGTCCCTATAAGAAGCAGCGACCAACTGATCTGAATACTCAGTTTGTGCTGATAAAACATAGTGGACCAGATGTAGCCCATGGGCCATATTTTGGAGACGCCTGATTTATAGCAACACAACCATCTATTTATAACAAATTTTAATCATTGAGTTTATTGGACAAACTTGATTAAAATATTACACAAATCAGAAATAAATAATGCATAATAACAAAACATCAGCATATACAGTTGTGTGAAGAAGTATTTGCCCCCTTTCTGTTTTGTTTTTTTGCATATTCGTCACACTTAACCACTAGAGGCCCAGCCGCGCTATAGCCAAATGATGGCTACAGAGCGGACCCCAATTGCCGGGAGGACATCAATAGACGTCCTCCCCTTTGCACGCGCCCTGCACGCTGTGATCACTGAGTAACACAGACTCGGGTGATCACAGACTGCGAATAAGGGGCCGGTCCCGACTCCTTACCATGTGATCAGCTGTCAGCCAATGACAGCTGATTACGTGATGTAAAAATGCTCGGTAATTGTTTTTTTCTCTCCTCGTGCTGACAGCGTGAGGAGAAAAAAAAGCAGATCACCGGCTTCTGCATAGGGGACATCGGTCCCCAGTGGAAGAAACACCTCAGCCTCATTAGTGCACACACATGCCCCCTGCCAGTGCCCATAGTGATCACCAGTGCCACCTATCAGTGCCCATCACTGTCACCTATCAATGCCCACCAGTGGTGCCAGTGCCACCTAGCAGTGCTGCATATCAGTCTCACCTACCAGTGCTGATCAGTGCCTATCACTGCCACCCATCAGTGACCATCACTGCCACCTATCAATGCCACCTATTAGTGCCAGTTCCCAGTGCCACCTATCAATGCCCTTCAGTGCCACCTCTGTGTCACCTCTCAGTGCCACCTATCAGTGCCCACCAGTGCCGCCTATCAGTGCCCACCAGTGCTGCCTATCAGGGCCCACCAGTGGTGCCCATAAGTGCAGCCCATCAGTGCAGCCTATCGGTGCCCATCAATGCAGGCTCATCAGCGTACATCAATGATAGAGAAAAATTACCCGTGCAAAATTTTATTACAAAATATAAAACAGGTGATCAAATACCACCAAAAGAAAGCTCTATTTGTGGGAAAAAATGATAAAAATGTCATTTGTTGTATGACAGCGCAATTGTCATTCAAAGAGTGAGAGCGCCGAAAGCTGAAAATTGGTCTGGGCAGGAAGGGGGTGTAAGTGCCCAGTAGGCAAGTCGTTAAATGACTCAGATCAGCAAAAAAAAATAAAAAATTATTACACAAAGATAACATGATGATGGTTTCATTTATGAAGGCAAAAAAGCTGTCCAAACCTGCCTGGCTTTATGTGAAAAACTAATTGCTCCCTACACCTAATAACTGGTTGTGCCACCCTTGACAGCAACAACTGCAATCAAGCCTTTGCGATAACTGGCAATGAGTCTTACATTCCTGTGGAGCAATTTTGGCCCACGCTTCTTTGCAGAATTGTTTTAATTCAGCCATATTGGAGGGTTTTCCAGCATGAAAGGCCTGTGTAAGGTCATGATACAGCATCTCAATTGGATTTAAGTCTGGGCTTTGACCTGCCCACTCTAAAACCTACATTTTGCTTTGTTTGAACCATTTGAAGGTGGACTTGCTGTTGTGTTTCGGATCATTGTCCTGCTGCAGAACCCAAGTGCACTTGAGGTCACAAACTGATGGCCGGACATTCTCCTTTAGGATTTTCTGGTAGAGCTCAAAATTCATGATTCCATCAATTAATTAGACCAGGTCTTGAAGCTGCAAAACAGCCCCAGACCATCACGCTACCACCACCATGTCTGACTGTTGGTATGATGTTCTTGTTCTGAAATGCTGTATTAGTTTTATGCCACATGTTACGGAATGCACACCTTCCAAAAAGTTCAAGTTTTGTCTCATCAGTGGCAGCTGGTGCTCAAAATTTTTAGGGGGGCGCAAATGGAAAAAAAAAATCTATTTAGGAAAAAGAAGTGTACCTTTACAACCCCTTTAAGCTTCCTCAGGAATATAGAGGAGCTCTGTTATTATGCAAATACATATTAGTATCCTGCTATGTTTATAACATCACATTAACTTGGATACACAAACATACAAACTATAAACTCATGTACATGTGTGTACACAAATTTATGTTTATGTCTCCAATTTTTAATGTGATGTATCTATCTTCTTGAAGAAGCTTAGAGGGAAACATGTTAAATGGATGGTCCTGCTTTCAATTTATGGTTCATTAACAAATGAGTTTTATATGATTATATCTAGGATAGAGGTCGACCGATATATCGGCTGGTCGATATATAGGCTGATATTTGGCCGTTTTGGAGAAATTGGCATTGGCCGATTTTTATCCAAATCAGGCCGATATTTTACAATTCCTGCTAGCGGTGCCACGGATCCGGAGTTAGGCCGAAGCCGTGGCCTTTCTTGATGCTGTGACTGAGGCGGTAATCCGCGGATTCGCGGATTGCCGCCGCGGTCACAGCATCAGGAAAGACCGCGGCTTCGGCCTAGCTCCGGAGCCGCGGCCATCTTGGTACACCCAGCGCGGTGTCCCTCCTCTGTTTACGCCCCCAGAGGAGGAGGGGCCCACGCTCGTGGGACACACACCGCTCTCTGGTGTCTGTACTACGGGGGGCAGGGGGGGGTCTATACTGGAGGGAGAGGGGGGTAACACAATTTTTTTTGCGCCAGTGCCAATTAGTGCTACCTGCCATCCAGTGCCATCTGCCAGTGGCAATACCAGTGCCACCATCCAGTGCCAATTAGTGCCACCTTCCATCCAGTGCCACCCGTCAATGCCACCTGCCAGTGCCAATACCAGTGCCACCATCCAGTGTCGGTGCCACCTTCCATCCAGTGCCACCTGCCAGTGCGATCCAGTGCCACCTGCCAGTGCCAACTAAAGCCATCAGTGCCACCTGCCAATGCCAACCAGTGATAACTATTGCCACCCAGTGCCACCTGCCAGTGCCATCTGCCAATCAGTGCCACCTGCTAGTACCATTTTTAAGTGCCATCCAGTGCAACCTGCCAGTGCCCATAAGTGCCTTCTGCTAGTGCCATCTTCCTTCCAGTGCCACGAGCCAGTGCCAACAATAAATATAAAAATCGGCCTAAAATATCGGCCGCAAAATCGGCATCATATATCGGCCATCGGCCGCCCAGATTTCTAAATATCAGCATCGGCATCGGCCAAAGAAAAACCCATATCGGTCGACCTCTAATCTAGGATGGCTTATAGTTTTAAATGGACCCTCTGTTTTTTAAGCATATACAGTATAGATACAATATTCCACATTTTTGCTCTCCATAGCTCACAAATCTTTTTTTTTTCTTTCCTTTTATCTTAAGTCTGTAGTGTCTGCAGATATGGATGCAAACCAGATTGAGGCTTTTCTGACAGCACAGACTAAAAAGCAAGGGGGAATCACGGTTGAACAATCTGCAGTCATCGCTAAGTTTTGGAAGAACCACAAAAGAAAGATTCGGGAAAGCATGATCAACCACACCAGATGGGAGAACACCCTTAAAAGCTTAAAATGGAGGGTTGATGTAAAATCACAGTCCAGGTACTCAGACCAAGTCAGCAATGCTGCTGCTGTGGTGGAGATGGAGATTGGGGCAAATGACAAGGTAAGCAACATCTGAATATATTAGTGTTCTGCGCACAGCGCCTCTCATTAGCAGGTGGTGGGATTCATTATTATATTTGTACATCTTGTTTGTTTTGATCCTGGTTAGTTTCAGAAGGACCTGTTACATCCTAAAAAAGCAAGCAAAATGCAGTTATTTAGGACGGCATTTCCGTACAACATGGTACTATTTGTTTTAATAGTGTTTTTACAAGTGTTGTGTGTGTGTATATATATTGTTTTTAAACCAGTAAGAACATACATTGTAGATTTAAATGAACCTAAAACACCAAAATTAAATAAATGGCAGTTAACCATTGGGCCCTTAGACACAGCCGATCAGGTCCATTTGTCAGTTTTTCAGGTGGACCTGATCGGATGCTCCATTTAGCCCTTTGGAGCGGCGGATGTCAGCGGTGACATATCTGCTTACACCAGATGTTATCCGATCTTGTCCGTGAAATCCAGATGGATGGGGACCCTATTTTCCATCGGCCTAGCGGATGGGATCGGATGAAAACGGACAGGCGTTTTCATGTGATCTCCCCATAGAGGAGAGCGGGGCTCTGACAGGTCCATCTCCGCACAGTGAACGGAGAGGGACCTGTCATCGGATTGATCCCCCGCTGAGCAAAGCAGAGTCCGTCGGGCCGCCCATGTGAAAGAACCCCCTAAAGTTTAGAGTGCGCAGGTGAAATATTCTCTTTTCCAGATACAAATAATATAACTGGATACTAATATTTATAGGTAAAGTTGAATCAAGGAACAGGCTCTTGGGGGATCCAAAAGGAATTTTTTCCTTTCCCATTAATTTCAGTGTGTCTTTTCACACTCAGGCCGTGCGTTTGCGGAAAAGTTCTGCAAGCAGCATCTTTGGGGTAGTTTGAGAGCGCTGTATACAGCACTCACAAAACGCCCTACCCATTGATACGAATGGACATCGCTTCTAAAGTGCCGCAACACGCCTCTTTTTTAACCCCGAAAAGCGCTGCATAAACAGCGCTAAAGCGCCGCTAAAACGAGTGGTGCTTTAGCGCTAACGTGACCGCGGCTCAGTGTGAATGGAGTCTTAAAGGCAGGCTTCATCCACCTGCTGGCTTGTATACAATTTATGATACATTTTTAGGCATTTTACCAAGGCACCCCTCAACCAAGTATTGTCCGATACCAAATGTGTACAGTATGCTTAAAACGGAGGTCCACCTGAAATTTTGCAGCTGCTGACTTGTAAGAAATTGAAACTTACCTGTCCAGCACGCCCGCGATGCCGGCAGACGAGGACGAGCACCTGCTCGTCTCTTGGATGCTGCTGCCGCCATCCTCGGTGAGGGAATCAGGAAGTGAAGCCGTGCGGCTTCACTGCCTGATTCCCCACCTACTTTTTTTTGGTGGTATTTGATCACCTCTGCGGTTCTTACTTTTTGCTAATAAATATCCCCAAAAGTGTTTTTAAAATACAAATTTCTTCATCAGTTTAGGCCAATATATATTCACAATAAGTGTATATTGATTTGTCTGCGCAAAACTTATAGTGTCTGCAACTATGGGAAAGATTTATGGCATTTTTATTATTATTTTTATTTTTTACTAGCAAATGCACTGATTACTGTGTAAATGTCACTGGCAGGGAAGGGGGCTAACACTAGGGGGTGATTAATGGGTTAAATGTGTGTTCCCTCAGCATGTTCTAACTGTGTGGAGTTGTGAGTAACTAGAAGAGAAGCCATATCGTTTTTCCTACTCAATAGGAAGAAACAATATGTCTCCTCTCCTCTGACAGCACAGGGATTTGTGTGTTTACAAACACACAAATTCCTGGCAGTTGTGCACGTGATTGCGCATGGCCGGGGGTGATCGTGGCAGCCGGCCACATGCATTGGGTCCCACGCATGGCCAAAATAATGGATTTCACCCAGGAGAACCACTGTGCTGCAGTATATCTGCATGACACAGTCGTCAAGTGGTTAAAGAACACCCTGCTGACACACCACGCTTGACCCAGGCCGCTAATTAGACATTGAAGGAGACTGAAGTCGTCTTGCTGCTCACTCCACTGGTTCTACCTGTCGTTTCACTTTGGCCTGGAGATGGGTTTTATGGTACAAGTGTGTTTTCATAAAGTGTACAATTACCGCACTTCCCATCTAAACCATTATATAAGCTCCACCCCCTAGCTGCTTGCTTACCTCAAGATAATGGTCTGCTTTGATGTTTATATCCTTAAGCCAGACTCTTTTTTTTTTTTTTTTTTTTCTCCATGGCCAAGCCTGTGCAATGGGCCCTTAAAGATTTGTGTAGGACAATCAACTGGGTGACTGCAGTCTCTAATTTCATTTGCTTGTGATGTTATTGGGTGGGAGTTTTTTGATTGGAAGGAGTCAGCAATTTTGCACCAAAATTGTTTAAGGGGATTGAACTACCCCACAAATAAAATACATTTTCTACACATCCTTTTTCGATAATAATTACAGGCAAAACCTTGATCCCAAGCTAGAAAGTGTTTTTGATTTAAAATATTGGAATAGAAATCACAAATAAGGTGCAATACATATTGACATTTTTATATTCAAAATGTTTATACTCAACTTATGCCTCGTTTCCACTGAGCGGTTTGGTACGGTTCGGTACGGTACGCTATTTTGGGTGTTTCCATTATGAAAGAGTGCCATAAAAGCGAACCGTACCGCACCATTCTGGGTCCTGCTTCAGATGTGGGGCCATAGAAAATGGAACGGTTCCATTAGGGCGGACCTACAAATGCATCTCACTGATTGGTGGACGTGCTAGGCTTTTTTTCTAAACCTTGTATGGTCCCGGATGGTCCGATTTGCAGTGGAAATGCTCAGCAGAATAGACCGGACCATTCTAACTAGGGTTGTCCCGATACCACTTTTTTTTAGGACCTAGTACAAGTACCGATACTTTTTTTCATGTACTCGCCGATACCGAATACCGATACTTTTTTTAAATGTCATGTAACAGTTTTCAAACCACAATACAGACTAAGGATATTTTCTTTAGAATTATGAAGAACTGTAACTCAAGACATTATAAAAGAATAAAAATGAGTAAAAATTAATAAAAATGTTTGAGTTTTTTACTACTGCGTGACAAGAAAATAAAAGAATTTTCACAGAACATGTTGATAAATACAAAAAAAGTATTCTATTTAGGTATCGGGTGCATTTGCACGAGTACAAGTACTCCCGCAAATACTCGGTATCGGTCCCGATACCGATACTAGTATCGGTATCTGGACAACCCTAATTCTAACCCATTCCATTCTAAGCGACCCGAACGGATCCGCTAAGTGGAAATGAGGCATTAGAGTGGTAGGTTAGGTACTTTGCCTAGTTTTTGCAGCAAAAGTCTGGCAGAGTGGCAATAGGATTGTCTCACTCTATTCCATTTGTACACAATAGCAGTGGCGACCGCTCCATTAGCGGTGCAGGGGCGCCGGCCCCCTAATAAATGAGGCCGGCCCCTAATCTACATGCAGGGTGCCGGAAGCATAGATTTCAATGGGGTTTTTTTTTTTTTTTGAAGCACGCGATTAGAGCCTGAGGTTTAATTGGCTTAAAAAATAGTGGGTTTGGGGCGCAGAGCACTGCACCCTCAGCCCACCCAACTGTGTGACAATAGCAAATTAATATTCCCTATTGTTTTCCTGCTTCTACTCCAAGGCAATCAGGAAGGAGGATCCTAAATCCTGATTGGCTGAGAGGAGAAGCGACTGTATTGGCTGGGAAGGGCGCCGAGGTGGCGATGCAGGGGGAAGCCACTGAAGCTGACCATGACCTAGATGGAGTAAGTGCGGGGGGTGATGGACAGACCGGGGGGGGGGGTTTGACTGACCGACCAAGTGATGGGGGGTTTGGCTGACCAAACGAACGAGTGGTTTGTATGCCCCCCCCCCCCCCCAAAAAAAAGTTTATACAGCACCAACAAGCCAATATTCATAATTTCAATCCTTAATAAACTTGATAAGTTCTACAAAGGCCTTATCCTACTAACTGGTGATTTTACCCCACACCTAAGCCCTTTTATAAATACTGTACTACCACAGGGAGCTCTTCAGTCGTCTACCCTAAACTAAGAAAAAAAAAAAAAAAGGTTAAACACATCCTACAACAATTACAGTTCTTGGATATAACATTCTACTAAAACGTGAGTTTCCACCTGGATAGATTGAGGTCTGTGGATGTGGTTTATCTGGATTTTGCAAAGACATCCAATACAGTTCCCCATAAATGCTTAATCTACAAGCTGAGGTCTGTTGGCATGGACCATAAAGTTTGTTCTTGGATAGAAAGCTGGTTACGGGGGTGCGTCCAAATGGTGGTGATAAATAACGTGTACTCAGACTGGTCGAGAGTGGTAAGTGGGGCACCGCAAGGCTCTGTCTTGTGACCAATTCTGTTTAATTTATACATAAATGATATAGAGGTTGGGATAAATAGCTCAATCTCAGTTTTTGCTGACAATGCAAAAATAAGCAGGGCAATAACTTTACATCAGGATATAGAATGTTTACAGAAAGACCTGAACACAACAATGGTGTGGGCAACTATATAGTAGGGCTGTTACTGATCAAACTTTTTGTGTTCGATTAATCGTTTTTTTTTTTAATCGATTAATCGACTAATTTCGATTAATTACAACGCACATAGAGATTCCCAGTGCAGCTCCCAACAACTGGAAAAATGCATAGGATACACAGGATACAAAAAAAACACACAAAGGCAGCGCTCGATGGGAATAGCATTAAAACTTTTATAGTCTTCAAGTAGGTAACACAATAAATATTGCACTGGAGATAAAATCGATGTAGCTACATAAACTGTAAAAATGGTGCGAGTAATACCAAACGGTACCAAAAACAGTCATAATAACATGTAGCCAAGTATGATACTGGTATAAAAATGTGTACAACGATACCACTGCTGAATCCAGATGAGGAGAAGTTAACATCAGTCCGTCGGCATGTAGATATCCCATGAAGGGAATTATCACAACTCCCAATGGATGGTTGTAGAATCCCAGGTTGATAGAGGGACGTGTAACAGCCCTTGCATGTGGCAGATAGTAAGGTCCCGCCGGCATGCAGATATGAAGGCACAGCAAAGAAACCCTTCAGATGGACACGGTAAGCCCCGCCGGTGTCCGTAACATTACCGGATCTCCAACAGAACTCCCTGAAGGCCCAGAAGCCGGCGGAGAGATGAGTACCAATCAAAAGAGTTTTAATCAATCAAAAAGATTTTGATCGATCAAAAAAATTAAAGATTAATCGATCGATTATAAGTTAATTTGCACAGCCCTACTATATAGCAAGTAAGGTGTATTGTGGAGAAATGTAAAATAATGCGTTGTTTTTCCTGACAAGATTCCTGGCAAGATTTTCTTGCCGGCCGAGTGTACACACGTACGATTCAAAAGAACCGCTGTTCTTTTGAAAGGCACGAACGCGCTGACGTCATTGACTACGGCGAGCATGCTCTCGTCACATTCGATGCCGTCGCCGCAATCTTGCTTCACCCTACCTATGCCTTGGAAGCTACCGCGCATGCGTCAAAGTCATTTCGAGCATGCGCGGGTTTCCATGGAGACAGGTAAGTATACACACGCTCGGGTTTCTCGGCAGGAAAACACTGCCGAGAATCACAACAAGAAAAGAGCAGGTTCTCTATTTTTCTCGTCTAGTTTCTGGGCAGTTTTCTCAACGAGAAACCTCAAAGCCTCGCACACACGCATGGTTTACTCGGCAAGAAAGCTCTTGCTGTTTCTGGCCGAGAAAACTGTGTGTGTGCGAGGCCTAAAGCGAAGCTTCACCCGAAAGTGGAACTACCGTTGAACGGAACCCTCCCCCCCTCCGGTGTCACATTTGACACCTTTCATGGGGGAGGGGGTGCAGATACCTGTCTAAAGACAGGTATTTGCACCCACTTCCGGCCACACGGTCTCGGGCAGACTGCGAGCATGACGTCACCTCCCCCCCATTGTGTTCTGGGAACACTCGGCTCCCAGTTCACAGCGGCAGCCAATCGGCAGGCATAGTGCGACTCGCGCATGCACCGTAGGGAACCGGGCAGTTAAGGCGGAGCGCTTCACTTCCTGGTTCCCTCACTGAGGATGGCGGGGGGGCAGCGGAGTGACGAGCGATTGCTCGTCCTCTGCTGTGGATGGTGCTAGACTCCAGGACAGGTAAGTGTCCTAATATTAAAAGTCAGCAGTTGCAGGATTTTTATCTGCTGGCTTTTAATATTTATTTTTCAGCGGACATCCACTTTAACTCTCTAAGGGTCCTTTCACACGTACGGACCGTTCGTCCGTTTTTCACAAGTCCATTTACGGGCTTGTAATGCATCCCTATGGGATCGCGTCCAACGTCCGCAAAGATCCGCGTCCGCAAAGATCCGTTTTTTCGGACGGAAGAAAACCCTATTTTTCTTCCGTCTGAAGGATCAGATCGGATGAATACGGACACACGGTCCGTATTCATCCGATTCCCCATAGGGGAGAACGGAGGAGAGACAGGGCGGTCTCTGCACAGTGTGCGGGGACCGCCCTGTCTGCCGACAGTTCAGCAGGGATTTCCGGATGATCCCCGCTGAGCCAACGGACACACACAGGGTGGATCAAAAATGGTCCGCTCCGTGTGAAAGGACCCCAAGTCTCGCTTTAACTCTAAGATGGGGGCCCACACCTCCTAAATTCTGGTGGTTTCAACTCTGCAATTTGGTCCAGAGCCTTCCAAAACGGTTGAGATAATTGGGCCTTCTTACACTGTTAGAACAATCATGTTACTCACATCCAATCCATATCATGGTATTCCCCTACTGTACGAAGGGCTTCTTTGGTGGTGGTGCTCACTAATTTAACCCCATTGGGAGAGAATTGGTGACTTATAAGTGCAAGGGGCCTGCCATAACGGCCTTTGTCTGCTCCCACCATAAAAAATCTACATCTCCTAAATGCATGAGCTTGATTCTGAAAAATTCGGAAAACCCCTAGACTACAGTTGATACAGCATAATGTAACTTATTAAAAAGATTACTATTTTTCAAAAAGCTGACAACAAAACACGTGCTAGCTGGATATATATTAAAAACTCAGACTCCTGTAAATCTTTACTGGAGACAGCTCCAGATCTCATCCTACAATAGAATGTGTTTAATTAAAAAGAGGCTGTAAGATGGAACATGATTTTATTAATAGCACAGTGTTTGCCCCCCTCCCTCGTGTTTTCTTGGCTTAGTGCCTTTATGTATAAGACTGAAAGTTGGTTACTGTTCACTTTTTTTCAACTTTGAGACTGTTCAATGTCATAGGCCTCCTGAACACTCCCAATTTACTAGAAACTGTATAATACTGCATTTTACTATTGCTGGGTGTAAAAGTTAACATAATGTTCCTGATATTTGTTTCATTTTTGTCTGGAAAATGTGTATGTGTGTGTGTGTATATATATATATATATATATATATTGTATGTGTGTGTGTGTATATATATATATATATATATATATATAATATATATTGTAAGGGATTAGCTTGGTAGTGGTGTGTGTGTGACCCCCTGGATGGGTTCACTACACAATGAACTTTTACAGAGAGGCAGCCGAAGACGGTTGAAAACAAAGAGTTTGGTTTATTCTTCCATATTGCTGGAAACAAGTGCAAGCATCCAAACAGCATAAACAAAATTAAACATAAAATAAACCCTGGCCACTTGGGGTGTCTACCTTCACCACACAGGAACCTATCCATGCAGTCTGGCACAGCCTACTGCTGGGCAGACACTGCTGGTCATACAGCAGAGAAACAAGTCTTTTTGATTTTTATCACACAGAAAAATCAACAACCACCTCACCTCTTCAGAAGTCTTTCTCACTGCTCTCCTTAACTCAAAAAGCCTCAGGATGCAGCAATCAGTAGTCATCCTCTGGATGACTTATAGAGGCCTTAATTGCCTCATTCTGAACAGCTGAAGTTTTCCAACGCCCTAAATCAGGGATCCTCAAACTACGGCCCTCCAGCTGTTACAGAACTACAAATCCCATGAGGCATTGCAACACTCTGACATTCACAGACATGACTAGGCATGATGGGAATTGTAGTTCCTGAACACCTGGAGGGCCATAGTTTGAAGACCCCTGCCCTAAATCTTTCTGGTTACTTCTGCAGCCGACACCTGGTAGTAATTGGTGTATTGTCATAACCACGCAGAAATGTATCTCCCGTCTGTGACAACACCCGCAGATTTACCTGACTTCCTGACAAAAAAAATATATATATAGATAGATAGATATAGATATATATATATATATATATATATATATATATCTCTAATATATTTTCCATCCATTTTCTGCACTCAAATCTACCATTCCTTTATATATATATATATATACACACACACACACACACTGTATGTGTGTGTGTGTATATATATATATATATATATATATATATAAAAGAAATATTTAAAGGAATGGTAGATCTGAGTGCAGAAAAAGGATTAAAGCTGACCTCCTGGGAAACAACCAAATACATTGTTGAAACACAGTGGGAACTGTTTTAACTTGGTGACCCAAAGTGCAACCTCACCATTTTCCTATACATATCTACTAAACAGACAAGAGGCTTATTCAAATACTTACACTAAAGGAATTTAAAAATATAATCTCTTAACTGTACAGTAAAGGACTTGTATTCTTAGATTATGGTATATATGCAGCTACCTTCAGGCAATTGGACACTGGCAAAAACTTTCTAGGGCTGCCACCAGACCGCACCATATAACCCTGTCCACTCCACAAGATATTAGTTTTTTTGCTAGTATGCTAAAGTAATGGACTTGTTCTTGTCTGGAGATTTGTTATTCTTCTTTAAACTTTTATTTTTTCTGAAACTTCATCAATATCCAGCTGCTTAATGCCCTAGGCCAGGGGTAGGCAACCTTGGCTCTCCAGCTGTGGTGAAACTACAAATCCCATCATGCCTCTGCCTCTAGGAGTCATGCCTGTGATTGTCAGGGTCTTGCAATTTCTCATGGGACTTGTAGTTGCAAAACAGCTGGAGAGCCAAGGTTCCCTACCCCTGCCCTAGGCTATCTAACAGTTTCCCAGATTGGTTATCTTCGGTGTGTACTCTGCCATTTCAGTTCACAATAAATGTCTTATGCCGCGTTTTTTTAAAAGTCATTAAAAACGATCATGCGTGGGCTCCAGAGCATTTTTCGCGACGTGATAAATGGGCATTAAAAACTTAGAACATGCTCAAAATTTTTTGCATCGTTTTTCAATGGTCGTGTGTAGGCTTTAATGCGTGAAAAAAAACTTGCATGCTCAGAAGCAAGTTGTGAGACGGGAGCACTCATTCTGGTAAAAGTAGCGTTTGTAATGGAGCACATTCGTCACGCTGTAACAGACTGAAAAGCACGAATCGTCTCTCACCAAACTTTTACCAAGTCAAAATCAGCAAAAGCAGTCCCAAGGGTGCCGTCATCCGAATATAAATTCCTCTTTATAGTGCCGTCGTACGTGTTGTACGTCATCACACTTTGCTTATGCATTTTTTTTTTCACGATCGTACTTAGGCAAGGCAGGCTTAACAATAATCAGGTTGAAAAAAACTTTGTTTTTTCTAGACCATTAAAAACGGTCGTGTGTACGCGGCATTACAGTTCCTTTTGAGGCTGCCCCCCCCCCCCCTTGAGGGATTCTGTTGATAGGTATTTTAAAGTCCTCTTTAACCACTTAAGCCCCGGACCAATATGCTGCTAAATGCCCAGAGGCGTTTTTACAATTCGGCACTGCGTTGCTGTAACAGACAATTGCGCGGTCTTGCGATGTGGCTTCGAAACAAAATTTGCATCCTTTTCTTCCCATTAATAGAGCTTTCTTTTGGGGGTATTTGATCGCCTCTGCGATTTATATTTTTTGCGCTATATACAAAAATAGAGCGACATTTTTGAAAAAAAAAAATATTGTTTACTTTTTGTTATAAGAAAAATTGAATAAACTAAATTTTAGTCAAACATTTAGGCCAAAATGTATTCAGCCACATGTCTTTAGTAAAAAAATTAGTTACCTAGCGGCAACAGTGACACTAATACAGCGATCAGAAAAATGATCGCTTAGTGACACTGGCAATAGGGAGTGAAAGGGTTAACTAGGGCGGTGATCAAGGGGTTAAAACTTAATTAGGGAGGGTATGGGGGCTACCCTCAACCTAACACTAACTGCCTGTCACACTGCCTGTCACACTGCCTGTCACACTGCCTGTCACACTGCCTGTCACACTGCCTGTCACACTGACACTAAATGCAGTGATCATACATATATGATCACTGCATTCAGTGACAGTGTGAAAGGGGTGGGGGGGATGATCGCAAGGGGTTAAATGTGCCTGCGTGTACTGGTGTCAGTGTAGTGTTGGTGCAGACTTACTGTGCCTCTTCTCTCATCTCGGCGGTTTGAAAATACCGCCGAGATGAGCGCTGCATCACTTCCTCTGCCTATGTTTACATTTTACAGGCAGAAGAAGTGACACGGCAGCGGCGCACAGGATTGGCTGGGAGTGATCACGAGGGGGCGGACAGAAACGAACCGCCGCCCCCTCGAGTCTGATCGCTCCCGGAGGTAAGCCGCCCGCCACACGCTGCGGAGGGGGTCCCGATCGGAACCCCAAACCGCTAGTAGGCAGGGACGTAAATTTACGTCCATCTGCCTGTCCGAGCCCTTCTGTAGACTTAAATAGGCGTGCGGCGGGCGTTAAGTGGTTAAGGCTCGGTTCACATATATGAGAATTAGATGTGTTTTAAACCGTATCCAATTCACCTAATATGTTACCCGAACAGCTTTTAATGGAGCTGGTTTAACAAAACCACACTGGACTCCAACGCTGTATCCTGGCCTAGGCCAACAAGGCCCAGGCCTAGGGCAGCACTTTGAAGGGGGGCAGCACGTAAAGGATCCCTGCTGGCTTGCGCTACACTGTTAAGCCGCGTACACACGATCAGTCCATTCGATGAGAACGGTCTGATGGACCGTTTCCATCGGGTTAACCGATGAAGCTGACAGATGATCCATCGTGCCTACACTCCATCGGTTAAAAAAAAAACGGGTCAGAGCGCGGTGACATAAAACATGACGACGTGCTGAAAAAAATTAAGTTCAATGCTTCCAAGCATGCGTCGACTTGATACTGAGCATGCCTGGATTTTTAACCGATGGTCGTGCCTACTATTGATCGGTTTTGACCTATCGGTTAGGAATCCATCGGTTAAATTTAAAACAAGTTGGCTTTTTTTAACTGATGGATAACTAACCGATTGCCCCCACACACGATCGGTTTGGTCCGATGAAAACGGTCCATCAAACCGTTCTCATGAGGCCGCGTACACACTATCAAATCTATCTGCTGGAAACGGTCGGCCCGACCGTCCCAGCAGACAGATTCAATCGTGTGTACGGGCGAGCCGACGGATTTGGCCAGCCGACAGATTTGAAAGCATGCTTTCAAATCTGTCGGCTGGGAACCCGTCCGCCCGACATGTCTGCTGGTTAGTACGCTAACCAGCAGACATGTCTTCTCGCACACGCGTCGAATGGTTTCGACGCATACGCGGAAGTGTTTTACTTCCTGGTGCGGTGACGTGGCGACGTCCACGTCACCGCCACGTCAGCGCGCCGTCTGCCGGCGGGGATTTTGGTTTGATCGTGTGTACACGATCAAACCAATACGTCCCCAGCAGACAGATTTGTTCAAATCGGTCTGTCTGAGCATTGTTTTTCTGCCCTAGAGCAGGGATCTCCAAAATTCAGGCCCTCCAGCCGAATAACTGGAGGGCCACAGTTGGGAGACCCCTGCTTTAGAGAATGTGATTCACCAAATCTCTAGAGCAATTTTATGGGTAAAAGCTTGGTCTGCTTTACCAGCGTGTAAAAAAAAGAAAACAGCTTGTATGTATGCATTTTTGGGGAATCCTTGATAAATTGATTGAAGAAGTTAATGGGGGAAATATGCTTTTACCTAATAAAAGAAGCCTACAGTAAGTCTCCTACCCCTAGGACTACTAATTTCACGCTCCCCAGTCATCTATGTCCAAGCCAATGATTGGCACCTGCTTTTGTCACAAGTCCTGGACTCCCAGGTCCACCAACCCTGCCCAGAAGCTTTCCTCCCAATGAGGGGGCCCCCCAATCTTAAAAGTGAGGGCACGCCCATTGACATTTGCGCCAGTCTGGATCTAAGACATCCTAGACTTCTGGGTCCAATGTGTCATTTCAAGAGAATGTAATAGAGTTTCTATATTTTCCCTTCCTTGTTTTTCCTGTCCAATCTTCCAGCTTTTGACAAATCTGACCAGATTTATTGACTGCTTTGCACCAAATTTAGGCAAAAGGAATGTCCTGCCTGCCTACTTGCTTTTCAATGAACCCAGGGCATTCATGTCACAATTTGAAATACCTCCTAGTGAAGGACTCATCATCCACAACCTTGGCTACCAATGTCCAAAGGGCAATTCAGTTCCTTCAGACCTTTGGCTGGATAATCATCAGTCAAAAGTCTGCTCTGTATGAGAGTTCTGGGCTTGATGGTAGTTTCCTTTGCCCAGTTTCGCTTCAGATATGACTTGGAACATGCAAATCCAATCATTGGATTGTGCAGTCCTTCTGTCCACCCAAACAAAGCTGTTCCTGACTTGCTGGATTGTGGTGGGTCTACAATCCAACGTGGTTACTGACAACAGACGCCAGCCTTATAGGCTGGGGTGTAGTTTACATTTCCCTGACTGTCCAGGGAATCTGGTCCCCACAGGAGTTGAAAAATCCCATCAATATCCTGCAACAATCAGATTGTTTTTACAACACTGGACCTTCTTTCTGCAAGGTTCTCGCTATCAGGGTACAGCATGACCATGTCATAGCAGTGGCCTACATAAACCATCAGGGGGGCACCAGAAGCCAGGCTACCCTCATACTCTCGTTTTTGAATTTTTTTAAAACTTAAGCCTCATACACACGATCAGACTTCCATCTGACTTTTCTGTGGATTTTTGTCCGAAGGGGCGTTGGCCATGAACTTGGTATGCATACACACGGTAGAACTTTTTCAGCCAACATTCACCAAATCACGTGACTTTTCAGCCCTTTACGCCACCCTTTGGGCAACTTCTGCTTCTGTTGGCTAAGCTTTAGCATTGGTTCAGAGCATGCGTGTTTGTACTCTGGTCTATAGTACACACGATCAGATTATCCTCCATCGAACATTTGTTGCCGGAAAGTTTGAGAGCATTCACAGCGATCATTTGTCCATTGAAAAACTGAAAACAATTGTCCGATGGAGCATACGCACGGTCGGATTGTCCGTTAAAACACTTCCGTCGGACCGTTGTTGTCAAAAAGTCAGATCATGTGTATGGGCCTTAACCACTTGCCGCCCACCCTATTACGAAACGACAGTGGCAAAGTGGTTTCAATACCCTGACTGGACGTCATATGACGTCTTCAGGATATTGAGCCGCTGCGTGCCCCGGGGGGCGCGCATCGCGGCGATGGTTGTTGTGGGGTGTCAGGCTGACACCCCACAACACCGATCTAGGTAAAGAGTCTCTGTCAGTTAAAGAGTCTCTGTCACGTGATCAGCCGTGACCAATCATGGCTGATCACGATGTAAACAGGAAAAGCCGGTGATTGGCTTTTCCTCACTCCTGTCTGTTAGGAGAGCCAATCGGCTGCTCCTGTGACAGGGGGGTTTGTGCTGATCGATTATCAGCGCAGCCCCCCCGAGGATGCCCACACTGGACCACCAGGGATCCCACCAGACCACCAGGGATGCCCACCACAGGTATCCCACCCTAGACCACCAGGGATGCCAATCAGAAATTAATAATGGATGCCAATCAGTGCCAACAATGGATGCCAATCAGTGCCCACAATGGGCATCACTGATTGGCAGGCTTTGTTTGGCACTGATTGGCATCCATTAGTACAACACATTACAGTACATCAGTGCCCATCTGTGCCACCTATCAGTGCCCATCCATGCCGTCTATCAGTGCCCATCAATGCTGTCTATCAGTGCCCATCCGTGCCCATCCATGCCCCCTATCAGTGCCCATCCGTGCTGCATATCAGTGGCACCTATCAGTGCCGCATATTGGTGCCCATCATCAGTGCCCATCGATGCCACATCATCAGTGCCCCCTTATTGGTGCTACCTCATCAGGTGCCTATCAGTGCCCATCAGTGAAGGAGAAAACTTACTCATTAACAATGTTTTGTAACTGAAACAAAAAAAATACAATTTTTTTTTTCTATATTTTCTGTCATTTTTTTTTTTTGCAGAAAATAAAAATCGCAAAGGTGATCAAATACCATCTAAAGAAAGCTCTATTTGTGGGAACAAAATGATAACAATTTAGTTTGAGTACAATGTAGCATGACCGCGCAATTGTCATTCAAAGTGCAACAGAGCTAAAAGCTGAAAATTGGTCTAGGCAGATAGGTGTATAAGTGCCCAATATGGAAGTGGTTAAGATATACTGGCTGTTCATCCAATAGTCCAGTGACTTTGAATGATATGTCATTTTAATGTGTAAATTTTAAATAAAGCTTTTGAAAGCATATCTGGGTTTGCTAGCTAAGTTGCCACTTCAATCGCATGTAGCGTTTTTAGCTAGGACAGCTGGAGTTCTCCAGGTTTCTAATGTCTCATTCTTGAAATATGTAGTAGAATTACTGAGCTGTTGCTCATAGTATGAAATATTTGATTGGGATCCGTCGGCTGCATTAGGAAAACATGTTAATTAATCGTATTATTTTAGTTAACAAAGACTTTTATTTGCAACATGCGTATATGATTTACACTAGTGTAATTTTATATAGGCTAACATGTTGTATGAGCTGTATCTTACATTTTCCAATTAATGGCTGCTTGCTTCATTTACCATCCAGGCAGTCGCCTGCTGTGAATAGTAATTGCTTTTTAATGCTTTGTTTGAAGTTATGAAGTTATGGTCTTGATCAAAAAAATAATAATATAAAGCTAATCTGTAAAGACCTGATCTGTGAAATTTTCATTGCTGCATTGGGTATGTGTGTATAATTTGCAGGTCTAAGATCCCAAATCTATATTGAACATCAACCACATACTGTAGCAACCAGTCCACGCTAGAGAGGAAAGTGCACATGATTTAGCACCAAAAAAGTGCTTTTTTTGTGCTCGCCAGTGGGGTGACAGGTAGGTATAAAAACAGAAGATCAAGTTGTTACAAGGGTTGCCACCCATCTGGGATTCGCCTATGAATCATGTGTCCGGGTTTCAGACAGCCTCTGGCTTTCCAACATACGATTGCGCACAGGGTGTGTCGGGTGTGTCTGGGCTTCCCCCCGCTGTTCAGGCCCACTCATGTCCTTCCCACCTCTCCTCTCCTGCTGGCTGCTGCTGCAGGCACACAGGGGGATGTTTTAGGATAGAGAATGGGGTAAGGGTCAGTAAATATTTCCTTTTACAGTCCCCTTCCTTTTCAGAATAAACACAGTGAGTGATCGGTACCATCTAGGGGTAATGTCTTCTGGTTCCCACGTCACTTATCTCAGGGCTTGACAAATTTGCTTGGAATCTAGGAGCCAGATAAAAAAAGTTTGGAGCCAGGAACGTGCCCCGTCCCGTCGAGCTCACGTGCAGAAGCAAACGCATAAGTGAGTAGGGCCCGGATATGAAAGCGGAGTTCAAACCACACATGTGAGGTATTGACGCAATTGGTAGAGCAAGAGCAATATTTCTAACCCTAGACCTCCTCTGTAACTCAACATGCAACCTGTAGAATTTTTTAAACTTTGCCTATGGAGATTTTAAAGGGTAAATGTTTGTCGCCATTCCACGAGCAGACGCAATTTTAAAGTGTGACATGTTTGGTATCAATTTATTTGGCGTAAAATTTATCTTTCATAATATAAAAAAAAATAGGCTAACGTTACCATTGTCTTATTTTTTTATAAAAAAAAGTGTATTTAAAAAATAAAAAAGTGGGCTTGTAAGACCGCTGCGCAAATATTGTGCGACAGACAGTATTACAATGACCGCCATTTTATTCTTTAGGGTGTTGGAAAATAAATATATAATGTTTGGGACCAGATGACAGCTGCAAACACTTCCTTCTCTTCTCCACTTATACGCCGATCCCCGCTGTCACTGAGTGCAAGAGGAGCGTCGCCGACATAGACCGAGCTGAGCCGAGTGTACACTGAGCAAGTTCCAGATGTTTTTGTCCCCTGCTGTACTATCTGGTTTCCTATGCAGGCCTCTGTGTCACTGCAGTACACAGCCAGAGGAAGGAACCACATCACATAGCAGGGACCAACGCTGTATCTTGGCCTAGGCCAACAAGGCCCAGGCCTAGGGCAGCACTTTGCGGGGGGGCAGCATGGAAACAGTCCCCGCCGGCTTGTGCTGCACTGTTAGTGTAACAGAAGCTGCTTCTAATTTGGACTATCAGCCTGGACCACAAACCTTACTTACTGTGCTGTATGTTTTCTGCTGCACAATTGGCATGGTTATATCGTCTTAGTCCTCTCCATAAAAATTTCAGAAATTTGTGCTTAAAGTAGGCCACCATCATTTAGAATGGAGTAAGGGAGGGTTATAGCCCCTGACAGTTTATTTTTTACCATCCCTGTCCCTTCACTTCCTGCTTCATAGCCAAACAGGAAGTGAGAGGAAATGTATGCAAATTAAGGGAATCCATTGCCCCCCCCCGATCCTAAGAACTAGTGCCCCCCCGCTGAAAAATAGGGGTGTGGCCTTGACAGGAAGGGGTGGGTCATAGTTAAATTAGGGGTGCACAAGTTTAATCCGGCCTAGGGCAGCACAGAACCTAAATACACTACTGGCAGGGACCAAGCATTTGACACACCCAGAAGTGGCGGATTCGGATGATCATCATTAAGCTTTCCTCTACAATGATGCAGTGAACAGGTAAGTATTAAATGTTTTCTTTTCACGGATACCAGAGCCAGAATTATGGATGTCGTGCTTCTTTTTATTATTGTGATGTGAAGCATGTTTTACAAAGGAAATCAAAAGATTCAACACCATTCATCAAGTAAACTTGGCACAATGTCTGCACAAAGCTCTAATTGCAGACAATGAAATTAAACTGTTATTAAAATCCAGTCACCAGAATATGATTCCCGATTGTTTGGCCTTCCTTCTGCTCAATGCTAGGAAACCATCCACGCCTATCTCTCTGAAAGTATTCCTCGGGTCATTGTGAATCTGTAAAATACTTTCCATTTATTTTTTTCACAAAGTATACCTTTTTCCTAGTAGTGAGCCTGTCACTTGTAAACATAACATTTTTAGCATTAGAATTTTGTTTTATTTGCATTGCCAGCAAATGAGTCACTGTCTTCTCTTGTGGACTCCAAGGACACTTTCTGGACAAATAGCTAAACTTAACATGTAACATGTAGCTAAACTTATTTATTTCTTAAAGCTGACTTTCATGCACATTTTACCCACTTGTCTACCGCCTGCCGTCATATGACGACAGGATAATGACTCTGGGAGGACACCATATGATGTCCTCGCCTTCCCAAGCCACTAGGGGGCGCACGCCCGCCGCGTCACTGGGAATGCGATGCGCGTGGCCGGCGGCTGCGATGTCCGCCCGGCACCCGCGATTGCCCAGTAACTGAGCAGGACCGTGGATCTGTGTGTTTAAACACACAGATCCACATCCTGTCAGGGAGAGGAGACCGATGGTGTGTCCCTTGTACATAGGGACACCGATCGGTCACCTCCCCCAGTCAGTCCCCTCCCCCCACAGTAATAATCACTCCCTAGGGAACACATTAACCCCTTGATTGCCCCCTAGTGTTAACCCCTTCCCTGCCAGTGATATTTCTACAGCAATCAATGCATTTTTATAGCACGGATCGTTCTATAAATGTGAATGGTCCCAGAAATGTGTCAAAGGTGTCCGATGTGTACGCCGCAATATCACAGTCATGATAAAATATGGAGATCGCCGCTATTACTAGTAAAAAATAAATAATAAAAATGCTATAAATCTATCCCCTATTTTGTAGCCGCTATAACTTTTGCGCAAACCAATCAATATACGCTTATTGCGATTTTTTTATTTGTAGAGTACGTATCGCCCAAAAATGAGGAAAATTACAAAAAAATAAAATAATTGGATATTTATTATAGCAAAAAGTAAAAAATATTTTATTTATTTTTTCAAACTCTTCCCTCTTCTTTTGTATATAGCGCAATAAATAAAAACCGCAGAGGTGATCAAATACCACCAAAAGAAAGCTCTATTTGTGGGGAAAAAATTATGAACATTTGATTTGGGTACATCGTTGCATGACCGCGCAATTGTCATTCAAAATGTGACAGCGCTGAAAGCTGAAAAATGGCCTGGGCAGGAAGGGGGAGAAAGTGCCCTGTAGGCAAATGGTTAAAAAAATTCTATTAATAGAGTTCTGTATTCCCTCAAAATATTGAAATGTAACCAGTTAAAGGTCTTGAATCTGTCCTGAAATTGCCTACTGTAATCCCCCAGACACCAGCACTAACCCAGGGGACAACTGGGTCAGCCCCATAAACCCCTGATCAGGGAGGTGACCTCATCTGTGTTCTGCTGCTCCTTCATTGTCAAATTAGCAGGTTAGGATGGGCAGCACAGTGCCTTAGCACAGGGATCTCCAAACTACGGCCTTCCAGTTGTTCAGGAACTACAATTCCCATCATGCTTAGTCATGTCTGTGAATGTCAGAATTTTACAATGCCCCATGGGAAATGTAGTTCCGAAACAGCTGGAGGGCCGTAGTTTGGAGATCCTTGCCTTAGCAGATAGCATTGTTGACTTGCAGCTCCAGGTCCTCAGTTTGAGTCTCGGTCTGCATGTTCTTCCTCTGCATGCGTGGGTTTACTCCAGTTTCCTCTCACACTTCAAAGACATGCTGGTTGGTTAGTTGGTTCTTGTCTATAATTGGCCCTAGTATAATATTCTACTGAGCACACCCAAGATGGCCGCCCCAACAGCAGATAAAGAATTTGATTTCCCAGGGAGAAACACACTATAGAAATCTAAATTAAAGCGGAGCTCCACCCTAAAGTGGAACTTCCGCTCATCGGAACCCTCCCCCCTCTGTTGTCACATTTGACAGTTTTCAGAGGGGAGGAGGGTGCAGATAACTGTCTAAAGACAGGTATTTGCACCCACTTCCGGCCACACAGTCTGCGGGCAGACTGCGGGCAGGACGTCATATCCCAGCCCCCCCCCCCCGCTATGTTCTGGGCAACACACGGCTCCCAGAACACAGCGGTGAGCATGGTGCGCCATAGGAAATCGTCTTCTGCTGCGGACAGCGCTGGACTCCTGCAGCTTTTAATATTTTATTTTTTGGCGGAGATCCGCTTTAATAACTTTCTTAACTAGTGCTCTTGACATTGCCATTAGGCTACTTTCACACTGGGGTGGTTTTTCAGGTGCTTTTAGTGCTAGAAATAGCCTCTGCAAAGCACCTAAAAACCACCTCCCATTTATTCACACTGGGGCAGTGCACTTGCGGGACGTTGCAAAAAGTCCTGCAACCAGCATCTTTGGGGGCAGTTTGGGAGCGCTGTATTTAGCGCTCCCAAAACAAGCCTGCCCTGCAATGAATAGGCAGCGCTTTTAAAGCACTGCAAAGCTGGAGATTTTACCCTTTTTTTGAGGGGTAAAAACTGCCTGCTAAGGGGCGGAAAGTGCTGCAAGAACGATCAGCGCTTTAGTGCTAAAGACTGTCGCTGCCAGTGTGAAAGTAGTCTAATTCTGTTGTGGCAGTGGAGCATGCAGTCTGAAAGTGTGCATTGTCCACATCAACAAATGCTAAAAACTGCACTAGACCTGAATTTTTGTTTCTACGTCCTTCCTTCTTTTCTTTAATTTCAGTGTTTGACAACCCTGCCACATAACCTAATTCTGGGTGTGGAGATTGAAGATTATAATTATAATATCACACGAGTTAGTGGTTGTAAGACTAATTTATTTTATTTTTTTAATGCTCCTGTTCCTTTAGAGCATGATCCATAGCATAGTGTTGTTGCAGGGTACTTTGTCCCTTTCATTGATCTAAAATACCTGGTTGATCCTGCCTGTTCCTGTCCCCCCTGTGTGTGCTGACCATGGTAATCATGGTTGCTAATCCATGATACCATGGTCAGTTTACATGTCTCCGTCATCCTGCTGTGTGTTAACAGTCTCTCCCTCTCCCTCTCCCTTCCTGCCTGTCATTTCCTCTGTGTGAGAGCAGATCTCATCCCCGCCCCTCCCCTCTTTTCCTGTCTCTATTCTGATGTAATACATAACTAGGGCTGCAACTAACGATTATTTTTATAATCGATTAGTTGGCCGATTATTGTTTCGATTACATTTTTTTGGGGCCAATTTGTTGTTGGGCAGATTACAAAACACAAATTGCCGCAAAAACACATTACATGCTTTTCCGCAGCTTCTCCATTGAAGTATATTGAACCAAAAAAAAAAATGGCACAGTTTTGCTTTTTAAAAAGTCCTTGCCTTTTCCAAATACGCAGCAGCCGAAAACAAATCATGTATGTGAACGTGTCCCATAGGAAAACATGTAAATATACTGTGACCCTCTATCTGAAAATATACTGTGACCCCCTATCCGAAAATATATCAAGACTCCCTATCCGAAAATATACCAAGACCCCCCCTATCCGAAAATATACTGTGACCCTCTATCTGAAAATATACTGTGACCCCCCCCTATCCGAAAATATACTGTGACCCCCCCCTATCCGAAAATATACTGTGACCCCCCCCTATCCGAAAATGTACTGTGACCCCCTATCCGAAAATGTACTGTGACCCCCTATCCCAAAATATACTGTGACCCCCTATCCCAAAATATACTGTGAACCAAACCCGAAAATATACTGTGACCCCATCTGAAAATACACTGTGACCAACACAGATCATCATAAGAATATGACTTTTGACTAGGGCTGCAACTAACGATTATTTTCATAATCGAGTAGTTGGCCGATTGTTTCGATTAATCGGATAATAGCCTTAAAAAAAAAAAAAAAGTGAATTTTTACATTTTTTTGGGGCCAATTTGTTGTTGGGCAGATTACAAAACACAAATTGCCGCAAAAACACATTACATGCTTTTCTGCAGCTTCTCCATTGAAGTATATTGAACCGGTGTATAAGGCGACTGGGCGTATAAGACGACCCCCTAATTTTCCAGCTAAAAGGTTGGTTTTGGGGTATACTCGCCGTATAAGACTACCCCACTTCCGACTCGTGCCAATTACATGCCTCGCTTCACTGTGCCAATTACATGCCTCGCCTCACTGTGCCAATTACATGCCTCGCCTCACTGTGCTTATTACATGCCTCACCTCACTGTGCTTATTACATGCCTCACCTCATTGTGCCAATTACATGCCTCACCTCACTGTGCCAATTACACGCCTCACCTCACTGTGCCAATTACATGCCTCACCTCACTGTGCCAATTACATGCCTCACCTCACTGTGCCAATTACATGCCTCACCTCACTGTGCCCATTACATGCCTCACTTTGCCGATCTCCATACCTTATCCCTTGTCATACAGAGTCAGACTGCAGGTGTCCATTGTTCAAAAGCCGCGCCGACTCCTCGTCCTGTTCCGTTTCCCAGCAGAGCCTGTGTTCAGTGTTCCGCCTATCACGGATGTCCTCTCATCCTCTGCCTTGATCGAGATGTCATCCATGATAGGCGGAACACTGAACACAGGCTCTGCTGAGAAACTGAGTGTTCCGCCTATCACAGAACAGGACGAAGAGGAGGCGCGGCTTTTGAACAATGGACGGCCACAGACTAACTCTGCATACAGGTATAATACCCGGCGTATAAGACGATCCCCGATTTTTGGGGGATATTTTTAAGCTTAAAAGGTCGTCCTATACGCCGGAAAATACGGTAAATACATTTTTGCAGAGCTCCTCTTTGCGGTCACATGACCTTCCGCTTCTGCTAGACATAGGTGGGGAATCTCGGCCCCTCCTCTTCTTAGATTGAGGAAGAAGAGCAGAGGGAGATCACGTGACTGCACAGAATAGCTGTGCAAAAAGGTATTTAATATTAACATTTAAAAGAACACCCAATGGACTTTATATCTTGTTAAAACAGAGAGGTTACAAGTTAATTGTGTTATGTGATTTTACAATCTCTTTAAACCAAAACCGAGAACTGTATGCAAATGAATTATAGTCTAAAGTCCATCAGGGGCCAAAGCAACCACTGCTGTTACATTCAGTTCTGTCATTTGGAATTTATTGCTCTGGATAAACTAATGCAATAAAGTGACTCTGAGTTTCTAAACTAAAGCCTTGTTGCATTTACTTCAAACAGAAGTCGATAGCAAAGATTTGCTAAGTTATAGGGAACATCTAGTAGTGTATTTTGCCTAAACGCCACCCTGAAAAACGACCTTTTGGCTTTTCATGCTAAACTTGACATTTGGGGTGCACACGTGTCAGCCGGAATGTTGGGGAAGCAAATGCAAAAATGTTGGCATTCTTTTCTGGCAATGTCATTACCAATGCTTACTGTACACTCAGGGCCAGATTCACAGAGCCCTTACTCCGGTCTATCTCGCGTTAGACCGGAGTACTTTCAAATTACGCGCGTTGTTTCATTAGTCTGAATCCTCAAACCATGAAACGACGGCTTCGGGCTTCAATCCGACTGGCTTACGTGTTCGTACGCCTTCGGATCTATTCTGCAATAAATTTGCGGCCGCTGGGTGGAGTTCCAGTCATTTTCCGCGTCGGGGTATGCAAATGAGCTTTTTCCGACGATCCACGAAGTTACGAGCGTCATTCGCAATCTCTTACGGAATCTGTAGTCATCTTTTTGCCGCGTAAAGTTATTCCAGCTTTTATCTGGTCTAGTATTAGACAGCCCATGTTAAGTATGGCTGTCGTTCCCGCGTCGAATTTCAAAGTTTTTTTTTATTTTATACGTAAGTCGTCCGGGAATAGGAATGTACGTAAACGACGCTACTCAAACAAAAAATTACGTAACGACGTTATTTCGCGCAATGCACGGCGGGACATTTCTGAACGGAGCATGCGCAGTTCGATCACCGCGGGGACGCGCCTAATTTAAAAGCTTCACGCCACCTAATCGCGTATTTCGATTCCGCCGCGAGAAATACACTACGCCGCCGTACCTTACGGGCCAAAATCTACATGAATTCGTCGTAGAGCCAGGTAAAATACGGCGGCGTAGTGTATCTCTGATACTCTGCGCCAATGTAATTGTACCTGAATCTGGCCCTCAGTTTTTTGTAGTGAGATCTGTGTATTTTATTTACATTTCTACGTTCATCAGACTGTCAGAGTAACATGACCAATTCTCATCATTGCTGAGGTCAGTATTGAAACCAAGCCCACATCCTGCGCCAGCAATACCACGCATTCACAGAATTGGTGCAGACTGTCTCTAGAGCAGAGGTGCTCAACGTTTTGAAGAGCAAGGGTCACTTAAAGTGGTTGTAAACCCTCAGAAAAAAAAAACAAAAAATCTGCAAGACAAAGGCATAATGAGCTACCTGCTCTGGGATGGAATAGAATAGAATACTGTTATTAAAGTTCAGTTTATTACTAAATTCACATTGTATATACGGGCATATCTGTTCTGCAGTGGTTACTGGGCTGCTTTCAAACGAATCCGCAGATGTAGAGCAGTGCACCTGTGGGTTACCTGCACTGAGCCATACACTTCTGTTATTAGCTGCAAGTTTGAGCTTTCTGAAAGTGCACCAAACCTCCAGAATATAATAGAAGTCTATTGCAAAGTGCAGAAAAGACAAAGGTACACTGTGTTGCACCCACTGTGTGAGTAAACTGCAGCGCATCAGTGTGAATGCAGCTCGACCCAATTGGACCCTCTATTCACCTCTAAGGAGTGGCAGATGTAAACCAACTTGTGTCCTACCTCCAATCTGATCCGGCTATGTTCATGTCTGCTCTGCATATGCATGATGTAACATAGCAGATGTTGATCACTGGGTGCTGGCCAATGGATTACCACCAGCACCCCTCGATCATCATTAACTGGTTAAGGACCGCCGCATGTACATTTACGTTGGCAGAATGGCACCGACAGGCACATCAACGTATATATACGTTGGTGCTTTGAGGGGGTTCGGGGGTCCGATCGAAACCCCCCCCCGTACATACGGCCGAGCGATCCGGGATGAGGGGGCGGCTATTCGTTTTTGTCCGCCCCCTCCGGATCGCTCCCAGCCAATCCGCGCGCTCCTCCGCCTGCACTTCCTCCTCCTGTGTAAACACAGGAAGGAGGAAGCGATGTGATCTCTCCCCTCAGCGTTTATTTCAACCACCGCTGAGGAGAGATCACATCTCACAGTAAGTCTGCACTAACACTACACTGACACACACTACACATAGTCACATTAACCCCTTGCGATCAAACCCCCTCCCCCCTGTCACAGTGTCACTGAATGCAGTAATCATACATATATGATTACTGTATTTAGTGTCAGTGTGACAGGCAGTGTGACAGTCAGTTAGTGTTAGGTTCAGGGTAGCCCCCGTACCCCCCCTGATAAAGTTTTAACCCCTTGATCACCACCCTAGTTAACCCTTTCACTCCCTATTGCCAGCGTCACTAAGCGATCATTTTTCTAATCGCTGTATTAGTGTCGCTGTTCCCGCTAGGTAGCTAATTTTTTTGTATTGCGATTTTTTTACTTAAGACATATAGCTAAATAAATTTTGGCCTAAATGATTGACTAAAATTTAGTTTATTTGATTTTACTTATAACAAAAAGTAAAAAATATTGTTTTTTTTTCAAAAATGTCGCTCTATTTTTGTATATAGCGCAAAAAATAAAACTCGCAGAGGCGATCAAATACCACCAAAAGAAAGCTCTATTTGTGGGAAGAAAAGGACGCGAATGTTGTTTGGGAGCCACGTCGCACGACCGCGCAATTGTCAGTTAAAGCGACGCAGTGCCGAATCGCAAAAAGGGGCAAGGTCATTTACCTGCATTTTGGTCCGGGTCTTAAGTGGTTAATATACACAGGACAGGGCTCTTCCTGTCCTGTCAGCGGGGAAGTAGTAGATTTTCTTTCCCCATAAAGCAGGGAATAAAATTACAATTACTGTACTTCCCCTAGTAAAAGCACCTCCCACAGTACAACAAAAAACTGACTAGACACACGTTTAACTCTGTGATTGCTCTAGATGTTTAACCCTTTCCCAACCAGTGTCATTAGTACAGTGACATATTTTTAGCACTGGTTCCCAAAAAGTTTAAGTTAATGTCCGCCGCAATATCGCAGTCGCTGATTGCTGCCATTTCTGGTAAGAAAAAATAAATAAAATTCCAGTATACGTTATATCCCATAGTTTGACTTTTGTGCAAACCAATCAATATACATTTATTGTGATTTTCTTTTATTTACCAAAAACATGTAGAAGAATACATATTATTATATTAGACTGACCTTTTCCTCTTCCAGCTTCTGCTGGCATTGCTCTCCAGGCTGCTAGAAAGGTCCCAGGCAAAGTGCACTTGGTATCACTCTGCTTGGGACAGAAGCCGATGCTACAGAGAAAGCATCGGCTTATACAGCTCCTTGCTCACTCTGCAGCCTCCTGCTTCCTCTGCTAGACACGTGCAATTAGTTTCATACCAAATTCGTTTTTAACTAATTTCGACAGATTCGTAAACTCGTAAATATCCGAATTAACGAAAACCTGTTTCAAATTCTCAGAAAATTCTAATTTTCGAAGATTCAGAATTTACAAACTTTCACATTTCTGGATTTTGAATTTACGAAATTCGAAAAACCTGAAAATAAACGGAAATCCAAAAGAAGAATGAAAATCTGAAAATTCAAAAATCTGAAATAATAACTAACTAACAATTACTTAACTATTACTAACTATTAAATCATAGGTATTAGAATTCCCTTTCAAATTTTGCTGTTATTGAACGTAACAAATACACATTTTTCCAAAGATACAAATTTTCCAAAATAACGAATGCCCTATCTAAACTAATGGAACATAATGAATTATTAATAAATAATAATCTTTTTATTATTATTCATTTTTTATTTGTTATGTTCCATTCTTTTAGATGCAACATTCGTTATTTTGAATAAATTTGAATTTGTTAAGTTCACTAACAGCCAAATTTGAAAGGAAATTCCAATACCTATAATAGTTAGTTATTATTAGTTAGTTATTTCGAATTTACGAACTTCGGATTTTCAAATTTACGAATTTCGATCATTACGAATGACCCAAAAAAACTCTCCCAAAATACGAATGAAATGAAAACTAACACATTTTTCGGCAGTGCACATGTCTATCCCCTGCTGCTGGTGATGCTAATGCTCTGGGATGGAGGGTCAGCAGCACGTCGATTACAATCTGGGCTTGCCTATCTATCCCAGAGCATTGGCATGCACTTTCCTTGTTTGAGGTGGCAGGCCTCATCAGAGGGCTCCACAAGCCACGGGTTGAGCACCAGGGGTCAAGTCCTGGGAAAAAAGATCCACTCCCCCACCAAAAAAAAAAAAAAAATGATACGCTCATATGCATAATTACTAAACCGCATGTTTTTTTTCCGATACACTGTACCTTAGTAATCCTTTATGTTACTGCCCGTTTCCTGTATATGGATTCATCAGGTAGTGTGCAGGTATTCCGTCACTTCCTCGAAGCCGCAATGTCTCCTGGGAGCTTTTTTTATTGTTTCAAGGAGACATTGCAGAGGTCTGCGACGAGTTATCGTGGGATTTAGAAAGAACTTCTTTTACTAAGGTTTGCCTGCCCCTGACAGTGACTCGAGCTGGGCATCGCCGCTTAGTGAAGGATTGGCTCTGCTGCTCTAGTCCTGCAAAGGGAACTGAGTTCCTGCTGTGAAAAAAGTGCAGGAACTCCGTTCCCACGCATTCCCGCAGGACTTGAGCCCTGTTGAGCATCCCTGCTCTAAAGTGACTACTCTTATTCTACTAGGAGAGTTGCTATTGCATCCAAGATGGTAGTGCCAATTGTGACTACATGCATGAGACCGTAGGCCACACACCCACCCACACTTAAATACACCCATTAACTTAATAAATAAACACAAACACCTTATTTTTGGCAAATATATTGGCCACGGTACCTTTATTGGTTTCAATCAAATTAAACAACATATACTCAATACACTTATCACTTTATCAAAATTTAACCAAATTACTGCCTAGTTATCAGAACTCGGGCAGCCAGTAGACAACCATTTTAATTGAACCAAACAGTCCCCCCCCCCCCCAGAATCCGGGGTGACCCAACCACTTTAAAGGTACACGTGACTAGGGGAGGGAGTACTTCGTCCTGCTGATCCAGTCTGAGGGGGGGACGTGAATAAGCCCCACTGCAGCCGCTTTTTTAGTCTGACCCGGACTTCCAGCTTCTTCCCTGTGATTCCATTGGACCTGCAACATTAATTTAGAAAGACAGACACCTTATACACGCCTTATTACAGGTGTGTTGGCCATAGTCTTACGCAGATGGGCCCCAATTAGTGCCCCCCTTTGTCATTCTGGCTGTCTAAGGCTGCGTACACACGAGGAGACATGTCCGATGAAACACGTCCGACGGACCGTTTTTATCGGACATGTCTGAAGGGATCTTTTGGTCTGATGTGTGTACACACCATCGGACCAAAATCCCCTCGAACAAGAACGCGGTGACGTAGAACACACCGACGTGCTGGAAACAGGACGTTCAATGCTTCCACGCATGCGTTGAATCAATTCGACGCATGCGCAGGATTTCGGTCCGATGGTTGGGCGTACTAACCATCGGACATGTCCGACGGACAGGTTTCCAGCAGACAAGTTTCTAAGCATGTTTAGAAACTTTTGTCCGCTGGAAACCTGTCCGCTAGGCCGTACACACGATCGAACATGTCCGCTGAAACTGGTCTGTGGACCAGTTACAGCGGACATGTCTCCTCGTGTGTACGTGGCCTAAGAATAGGGAGACCTTTGGGTGAGAGTAAACACCTTATGTAAGGTAAGTGGACATGACCTGCAATGAGTGTTTTTTGATGGAATTATGTAGGAGCAGGTTCGCTAAAGTGGGTTTTTTTTTTTTGTTTTTAAGGGAAGTTAGTATTTGGCTTTTGCAGCACATGTTCCTTCTTTTATCATTTAGAGCCTCTTCCAACTGTCCACCCTTCCTGAATCTCCTAAAAGCCAGATTCTTCCCAATCATAACAGAGTAAGACCAACAACTACTTTGTCCACCTGCTTCCCACAAAAGTAATTTGTAAATATACCAGATGGAAAAGACCTATTTACAATTAAGAATTTAGGGCTTATAATTTATGGAGCAGATGGTGGGTTGAGGTTTTTTCTGCTTCCTTTTATTTCCTCTCGTTATCTGGACCAGTGTTATTACTGCCCATATAAATCTATTCACCACTTTTGAGCTGCCTACCACACAATCTGTGCCAGGTCACGTGTTACTCTTTCAATGTTTCTGGCCGATTTTTTGATCAAGCTAAATGTGATTCCAAGAATGTTAACTGTGCAGAGAGCAGAGCATGTTCCTGGACAATTCTTAACAGGTCAGAAAGTTACAAGATTTGTTATGGCCAGAATATATGTAGCATTGAACAATATAAGCCCATTATTCTCTGCAAACAGCTGAAAGATTAAAGTAACACAAAAAAACTTGACCATCGGAAGATTTTACCCCCTTCATGACCTGGCCATTTTTTGCTATTTAGCACTGTGCTAACTGGTAATTGCGCGGTCATGCAACACCGTACAAAAACAACATTTATATATTTTTTTCACACAAATAGAGCTTCCTTTTGGTGGTATTTGATTAGAAATATAGAAACGTGATGGCAGAAAGAAGACAGCCCTTTTTTTGTTTTGTTTTTTAAGTTTGTATATATATTTTTTTTTTTGTCAAAATATAGATCTATTTTTGAGCCAAGCATTTTTTAAGCCATTTACTTTTGACTGGCTCACTACCTCTGCTGAAAGTTTATTCCAAGCATCAACTACCCTTTCGGTAAAATAATTACAACTGTTTTATATTTATATATAAATAAAAAAAAAAGACAAAAAAAAAAATTGGGGAAAATCCCAATATTTATTACTACTTCTCTAAAACAAATGCAAAAAAATATATATAATTTCTTCAGAAATGTTGGCCAAAATCTTTTCTGCTACATGTCTTTGATAAAAAAAAATCCCAATAAGTGTATATTGAGTGATTGGTTTGCGTGAAAGATATAGCGCCTACAAACTATACGACAGATAAAATAAGTATTGAACTTCATTTTCTACGTAAATATATTTCTAAAGGTACAATTGACATGAAAGTAACAACCCATGCAATTCATACAAATAAACCAAAAAACGTAGTTCAGAAATTACTGTACTAAGCCGAGTTTTTCAGCACATTTTTTTGTGCTGAAAACGCCCCCCTCGGCTTATACTCGAGTCACCTTTTTGCGACTGATCTCCCGGACTTTGGGGACCCGTTACTGGCCGGCCGATGGGCCCCTGGCACACATATAGCCCCACTTTCCCTCTATGTTAGATTTTGAATTTATTACTATTTTATGTGATAAACGTTTCTGAATCATTTGGGTTAAACATGGTAGCTTTGAGGACAGAAGAAGGTCAGTTGGTGTGTAGACTACATGTATTTTTGGAGTTCACGTCAAGATAATGGGAGGAGAAGAATTGCTTAATATACACAAGGGGGTGTTACGTTTGAGGCAGAAACTTGTCACCTTTCTTGGAGCTATTCCAAAAAGAAATTGTGCTGAGTATGGCTTTTAAACAGTATAAGAACACATGTGATGTGAGTAGCTAGAGAGGGAAGCTCTGGGGCCTTAGGGTCACCGGCCAGAGAGATGAGGGACCTCAGGGTCACCCGACCCGACGGGGGAAGGGCCTCTATCCAGCAGAGAAGATGTACCATCTAATTCCTGTTTCTGAAGTACCATCCTGCCATGTTTTACCAACTGCTAAGATGTAAGCATTTGACTGTTTGCTTGTCCTGTCTTTGGAAGAATTAAAACATCGTAATAATGAAGGAATCCTAAGTCTGTATATTGGGAACCAAAGCGCCTGCGGGAGAAGGAGAGTTTTTGACATATCGCATGACACGTGTTAGAGGAATATGTCTGTCCTCTCTGTTATCAAAATATCTCTTCCCCAACCACCACATTTAACATTGTCGCGCCAGCCAGATTGATCAACTTTGTTCCTAAAGCCTTGAACAGGGGGAAATGGAAATGAAGACACAGAGATGTTTGTTCAAGTCTTGAAGAAAAAACGATCAAGCAACCTAGAAAAAGAGGTGTTTGTGTTCCATCAGACGATTGAAGGCTCAAAAACACGAGGGTGAGTTTTTATGCTGTTTGTTTTCTCACCTAGCTTACAAGCTGAAGAACAAAAAAACTAAGACTTACATGACAAGGCTGATGTGTCAGCTGTGTCTGGACAGAATGTTTCAAGATATCGTTAAAAATCCAGCGAGGACTTTCTGGTTATGGAGGAAAATCGTAAACGTTTACGTACGTGAAGATTCTGCCAAGAAGTTCCTAAAAAAGGTGAGAATTCTCACAGAAGAAGTGTTGAAATAGGATCTAAAGCTTCACGTTATTTTTGAAGGCCACCACTGATACACAGGCAGATGTATACTTTGGGTGAGCTATAATGAAGGTCGGATTTTTGATATTGGACAAGTCCAAGAATACACTATACATTATACATTCCTTTCGCAAACACAAAAAGGAGAAAGACATTATTTATACGCACGCATCTTTACATTTGTTTACTTGAGGCCATTAATAGCATAACTAAACATTTACACTTACAAGAGCCATAGGAAAAAGGCGAGCCAGAGAACTAGACAAGAACAACCAGAAAACTATTCTTCAAAGAAAAAGATAAGGACATTATTCTTCCAAGAAAAAGCAACGAACGAAGATAAAGCAACAAGAAGAAGCAACAAAGAAACGAACAAAAGAAACTAACAACAGACAAACTTTAAAGGACATTGTTTATCTCTTATTTTTTTAAGTGTACACAGGAAAATCATTCTAAACAAGGGGTAAATATGTTTTTTATATGAGTGGGTAACATGGGATGGTTAAACATCTTAAAGTTCAGAAGTATATCCTTGTATTATCAGGAATAAATACATGCCTGTATTACATATACAGGCATATAGCAATAGTAGGGTAATTAATTAATTAATGCCAGAGTGTAAAGAAGTTCTTTAAAGGAAACTAAGTTTAATGCTGCTTGTATATGTTTAGGAAAATTTTAGGCCTAAACAACAGAAATGTGTTATTACATGTCATTCAAAGCACAAACAAGAACAGAAGTTTAAAGGAAAAACTATTGATTAATGTAAAGAACTGTATACAATTCAGTTAATGGAAAACAGCAAGGTATTTAGTATTTAACAAAAATCCTACAGTTTTGGTTGCAGGATATAATACGTTAAGGATTGAGCAATTTTACAAAAGATTCCAAACTTGGTTTTGGTTATTAAATTAAAAGTAGTAGATTGTTCTAATTTACTTACGTTTACCCAGGAAAAATATTAAAATATGAAAGTTTAGTTCAATCTAAAAGCAAATATTGTAGAGAAAACTATTGTTAAAAGTTTTTAATTGAGTAATAAGGGTAAGGACGATTGGTTGGTTGGAGTCATTTTCTCAGGGAAGCGCAGGTCGGTTCATGCGCAGGGACCAATCTGGGTTTTATGAGATTGTTCCGCTAAACAATTTGTGTCATAACTATAATCAAGAAACTTCATATTATAACGTTATGACATATGTACAAACCAAATATGTTTAAAAAATGGTTAAAAAAAAAAAAGGTTAAAACGTTCGGAAAACGATAATATGAGATTGTTAACAGATTGTATAGTGAATGGTAGCATGGTAGCTAAGACTGACTGTGACAGATCATTCTCTGGGAGTGTGACATGTAAAAGAATGTACCATTAACAGAGAAGCAGATGGTCAGTCATGCCATGACAGTTTTTTACTTCTATGGATCAGAACACATGTTAGTGTTTAATTTTTTTTCAGAAATCTGAAATAAAGGTTCATAGGTTTTGAAAAATATGTTTAAAAAAGTATTACTAAAGTAATTGTTTTGAAATAAACACATGGGTTTTGCACCATTTGTTTAGAAAAACTAAAAGGTGTTGTTTTAAGGAGAACATGAGGGTGTCAAAACAAGGCTTTGATGAAGCTTTGCCTAGTGACAGCTGGATGTTAAAAAGAAAGGTAGTTAAAGTATAAATACATTAAGGCTAAAATGATGCAGTGTCATAAAGCCACAGTTATGTAAGTAAATAATGCAAAATTTACTTTATACATTTTTTAGTGGATATTTATTGAGAGGGAATTTTGTGCTTTTAAAATGGATCCAGGAGGCACAGATGAAACTTTGAGTATCTGTCTACACTGAAAAATGATCTCAAGACATGTTTGTTTAGCAGTCAGAAGTGACAGAGCACATGTGGTTCAATCAATCATTGTATGATTGGTTCAGAAAAAGTACTTAAACATGATTAAGTTTCTTTTAGAAATAAGATATTTAGGAAAGCCCAACCTAAATGTTATTTTGCAAAATTAAAGCAATTATAAGTAAAGTAAAAGTATAGTAAAGAAAAATACAATAATATGGTAAAAATATTACTTTTACAAAATTTAAATTAGTCACAGAATAAAGAGGGGGACGATGAAAATTTTGTCTCAGTACAGACTGGTAATGGAGATAAAATTCATTGTAAAAATAATTGATTCCAGCAATAATGAATAGAGTTATTTTTAAATGAAAATATTAATTTTTGTATACCCAGGTACCTGACAGATTGACTGACAAATTGATTAATTGATTTTTTGTTTAAACTAATGAAAGAAATTTTGAACTACTTATTATTAGAGCATGTTGTCATCAAACTTCTGAATATTGTTTTATTATGTTTATAGAGCAATTCAAAAGGGAAATAGTAACCTGATACTATTACAAAGTATTGAGAGATTTTGCAATCTATGTAGATTGATTATATTAGATTTTTCACCCGCTAGAGGAGGATACAAGTATGTTTTTTCCTTTAGTTAATTTTTTGATAAAATTAATTAAGGTAATTCCAGGAAAATTAATATATTTTTAATGAAAGCTAAGTTGTGAACTTTGTCATATTCCATTGAGTTGTTTTCAAATCATGGAATCAGATAATGATTTTTTCATTTGTATAGGACAGGTGATGAAGGACATGTATGCAATTTTAGTATTTGATAACGTTTTTGTTTCTTATCATCTTTAGTACCCAGATATTATAGGACGCTACAATAGTTTTTTAAGTCTAAATAGGGTAAGATGATTCAAGAAAAGGTAAATATTAGGTGACTTATTTACCTGTTATATTTTTTAGTTTAAAAACTTTTTTAGACTAAGGGTTTGTTCATTTTTTGAGTTAATGACAGGATGAAGAATGTCTGTTCTTCTGTGTCTTTTGAGATTGGCATACATAATTATTTCCAATCTGTTTCATAGGACAAAGTACAGGTGTAGGAATTTCAGAAGTTTGTTTACAAAACATGGCTAGGCCTACTGAATAGAAATTATTTTTTGAATAAGATTTCTACTTCTTATGAGTATGTTTCATAATTTATTCCAGTAGTTAAAGTTATGGTTATGAATTATAGATCTGAAGGTAACAGGGATACCTGCCAACTGAAATATCATTTGGAATTTCAACTTGGGAAGATTATTTTATTTTTTGGATTCTTCCATGACCATGAAACAAGCACAACTAAAATTCTATTTTGTTATTATTTCTAGTTTTTCAAAATTATTTTTTGATTATGTGATCAAGGATCATCATTTTTGGATGAACTTCAATATTTATTCATATGGACTTAAATCAAAAGTGACATATTGATCGGTCGATCATTATGTAAGGGGGAGTGGGAATGTAATTCTAATATAGGAATTTTTTTGAAATATGGAAAAATAGTAGTTCTATTTTGGTTTTAAAATCTTGTATAAGAATACATATTGATATACATAGAATTATTATTTCACATAGAATAATTAATTTTTTATTAATTTTTATAGAACACATAAGTGTAATGGATAGTTTGTTATTACAAGGATGTATAACAAAGTATACATTTGAAGTATTAATATTTTTAGAGTACATACAGTTGTGTATGGAAGATTTAAAGTGTCTAAACAAAATTATTGTTGAATTAAAAAAAATATATGGAACGTTGAAAAAATAAATAAAATAAAGAGTTGCTTGCTGTTCATGGATAGATAAATAAATTAAATGGATAGATAAATAAATAGGAAAATAAATTAAAAGAAAGATAGAATATATAAAAATATGACAATCAAATAATGGGAAAGTTATGTTTTTATGTATCCACAGACAAGTAGATCACGTATTATGTTTATAATTGTTCAGTGTCAAGGATAATGTATAAAAAACGTATACTGTAGAAATTATTTGGTTATTTAAATTTCAAAAGAAATGCAAAAAAATTGTATTCATTAATAATATATATTATAGAGTAATATAATTTGATACATCAAATATATTTATTTTTTCTTTATGATAAAATTCTTATATGATATGGTTAAAGTTATAAAAAATAAAATTTATGGAGGTAAAGGAAGAAACTTTGAATATTACATAATTTAGATGGAGAATAAATTAAAATTAATTAATATTATAATAATTTATAGTTTCTTAATGGAATGAAATGGTTAAATATTTCACAGGAATATCTCAGAATTTTGGAAAAAGTTTATGTACAATATCTGAAATGTTAAATTGTATTGTTTGTATTGGAAACAAGAGAATCAGAAACATTTATTATTTAAGATGAATGCACTTATTTTGTTTGTTAATTACAGTGCATTAAGGGGGAATTGTTAGATTTTGAATTTATTACTATTTTATGTGATAAACGTTTCTGAATCATTTGGGTTAAACATGGTAGCTTTGAGGACAGAAGAAGGTCAGTTGGTGTGTAGACTACATGTATTTTTGGAGTTCACGTCAAGATAATGGGAGGAGAAGAATTGCTTAATATACACAAGGGGGTGTTACGTTTGAGGCAGAAACTTGTCACCTTTCTTGGAGCTATTCCAAAAAGAAATTGTGCTGAGTATGGCTTTTAAACAGTATAAGAACACATGTGATGTGAGTAGCTAGAGAGGGAAGCTCTGGGGCCTTAGGGTCACCGGCCAGAGAGATGAGGGACCTCAGGGTCACCCGACCCGACGGGGGAAGGGCCTCTATCCAGCAGAGAAGATGTACCATCTAATTCCTGTTTCTGAAGTACCATCCTGCCATGTTTTACCAACTGCTAAGATGTAAGCATTTGACTGTTTGCTTGTCCTGTCTTTGGAAGAATTAAAACATCGTAATAATGAAGGAATCCTAAGTCTGTATATTGGGAACCAAAGCGCCTGCGGGAGAAGGAGAGTTTTTGACATATCGCATGACACGTGTTAGAGGAATATGTCTGTCCTCTCTGTTATCAAAATATCTCTCCCCCAACAACTTTTAACACTCTACAGGTGTGCAAAGTTTGTTGTTTGGGGGACCTACGGCCGGGGAGCACCGATTTTTCGGGCACCCCTTCCATAGACTCCCATGTTAAACAGTAATTTCTCCAGTAAATTTAGGGACCCGGTACCGGCCAGCCGTAGGTCCCCTGGACCCGAAACTTGGCACACATGTAGCCCCAGTTCGCCACGCAAAGTTTGCTGTCTGGGCAAACCAATGTGCGCAAACAATGTGCGCATGCTTATTCCAAAAAACAGAAGTAAGGAAGAAACTTGGAGTTCAGGAACTCCAGGAGGGGACATGAGGCAGTAAGAAATAACTTAAAGGGTAAGTTCACCTTTCATAAAATGTTACATGTTACAAGTTACAACCATATTCAAGGTGTAACATGTTATGAATGCACTTCCCCTCCCCAACCCCTGCTGTGATAGCAGACCGGGGATCTTCAGGGACCGACTGCGTCACTCATTCACAGTCCTCTTAAAATGGAAAACTACAAGGATCGGCAGCCTTTGCGGCTGTTGGCTTGAAGTTTTCAATGAACTATCATGGCACTGAGCATTGTGGTAGTTCATTGAGTCTTCCTGTCAGAGTTTATTGGCATGCTCATACGAAGTGTGAGCAAGCCGATCCAATGACAGATCTGCAGGAAAAATGCACGGTATCAGTGATCTGCTGATCGGTGGTGCAATGCTTTACAGGCTCCTGCAACAAAAAAATAATTAATAATGCTGTAGATTACAGGGCTATTAAAGTGTTTTTTTTTTTTAAATAACAAAGCAGTGGATTTGCACAGAGCAGCCTGGATCCTCCTCTTCTCTGGTCCCCCTTTGCTGCTCCTGGCCCCTCCCTCCTGTCCAGTGACCTCACAGCAAGCAGCATGCTATGGGAGCCAAGCTGCAGTTGCATGTGTCCGCTCTCTCCTGATTGGCTAACTGACTTTGATTGACAGTAGTGGGAGCCAATGGCACTGCTGCTGTGTCTCAGTCAATCAGTTGGCTGGCCGAGGGACTTGTGGACATCACTGGATTGAAAGGGGGCTCAGGTAAGTATTAGCAGGTGCTGGGACAGCTGCTACACACAGAAGGCTTTTTATCTTAAGTCATAGTGATAGAATGCATTAAGATGAAAAACCTGCCTTTACAACTCCTTTAAATAAGGTTACCTTTACAGAAAAATCTATAAGGTGAACTTACACTCGACCCTCTCCTCATTCCCCCCCCCCCCCCCCGATCCCGCTGACCTGGAGTCCGGCAATCACCCGCACCGACACATCGGGTCCCCGCTTCACTGGTCCAGGGCTTAGAAATCCCCCGCGTCTCAATATCCTAAACGTACCTCATCAGGAGGTACGTATTGGAGCATTTCTTGATCGTACATCACGGGACACAGAGCGCATAGTCATTACATATGGGTTATATGGGTACCTTCAGGTGTGGACACTGGTGTAATCAACTTCACAGGAAGTTCCTCCCTATATAACCCCCTCCCACTGAGAGTGCTTCAGTTTTTTCGCCAGTGTCTTAGGTGTTGGTCACGTCTAGCTGTCCCTCGGAGGTCTCGGGACCCAGGATAGCTAGCCGGATCCGTCCGAAGTGCTTCAGAGCCAAGATGTACGGTACCCGGGCCCTGCTGGAGTGGGGTTTTGCCTATAATGCCTCTCCTTGGAGGGCTGGATTCTGGGCTCCAGTGCCTTAGTCTCTTCCAAGAACTAAACGCTACTGATGCCAGGATGCTATATAGGTCCAGGGGTGTGGGTTCCTTAACACAGGACCCCGGTCCCTGAAGGTCCAAGACAATACCCACGGAGATGGGGGAAGGTTGGGCCTCTTGCATTTTGCAATACCCTGCGGCGTGGAGCAGGTAAGAGGGAACCTGCGGGACTTGGTTCGACAGTAGGTATCCCCCTGGGGGTTCTGGGTTGGCTAACAGTATGCTGGTGCATCAGCCACTATCTCCACTATGTCTGTTGAGGCAGGATGGGATTCTAATGTTTACCCAGATAATATGTAGATATATGTATACTTGTGTAAGTTATATATTTGCTACTCACCCCAGGTCTGCCTGTTAACACTGATACTGCAACCCCACATGTTTTAAAGAGGAAATTGCTGGTAAAAAACTCCTGTTTCTTAGGAAGCCCAAGGGGACAGCTTCCTCGCTGTGTGTGCACTACAATAAGATTAGTGCTTACCTGGTGTCTGTTGGTGCTGCATAACGCTGGTCCATGTTGTTCCTCTGCTCTGCTTCCTCCATGTGGTTTCAGCGTGGTGCGCGCGATCGTGCGCGCGATTGTGCGCGCGTGTGTGCGCGCGCGTGCACGCCGCCTTTTATAGCGTCGGCGTGCGTCGGGGGGGCGGGCCAGCAGCGTCAGGGTCTGTATAAAGGGAAAACTTCTCTCGGGCTGGTCTTTCCTCCTGGAGGCAGAGGAAGAAAGGATACAGAGCGTGCAGCTGGGTCTTTTGGCCACACAGGGACACCTAGTGGCGGTTTTGTGGATCTTCAGGTCTAGGACTTAGGTCCACTATTGACCAGAAAAAAAAAAAAAAAAAAGTTTTTTTGCTTAAAGGGACTCAGCCTTAGATCCAGCAGTATCTGAGTCTACCTTGGACTCCGGCTAACGGGCATTGGTGTGTCAATACTCACAGGTTTCCTCAGTATTGCCACCTCCCAGGCGGGTAAAAAAAAAAAAAAAAAAAAAAAAAAAAGAATTTTTTTTTTGAAAAAAAAAAGAAAAAGAGAGAAATTAGTTCTTTTTCATTTTTCCTCATACCTGCCCTCATATTGGTTACTCCTAGCTGCAACAGTCAGGTGTTGGCTATAGGGGTGACCCAAGGTTGTACAATGGCTCCAAAGGGATCTGGACCAGCCAAGGCTGCTAAAGGTGCCAAAAAGCAAAAGGGGTCTCCATCGGGGTCAGAGGATTTGGGCCAGGCTTCTACGGCCCCACCCTCGCCAGTCAGAGAAAATTCCACTATAGATGAATATTTTTCGGCCTCTCAAGCGGAGGGCCTGTGGATCCAGTCTTTGACAGATATGGTTCGCACTGCCTTTAAACTTCCAGTGCCAGAACTAGTAGCCCCGGAGGTATCCTCATTGGGTTCTTTAAAGGCTCCATTAACTTGTGCATCTTTTCCAATGCACCCCCTTCTGCGGAACGTGATTTACCAGGATTGGGCTCGACCTGATAGAATCTTTGTCCCTCCTAAAAGATTCTCTATTCTCTACCCTATGGAAGAGGAATATGTGAAGAAATGGGCTCTCCCTACAGTGGACGCAGCCATTTCCTGCGTGAATAAATCCCTGACTTGTCCGGTTGAAAATGTCCATATTTTCAAGGATCCGGTCGACAAGAAATTCGAGACCCTACTGAAGGCAGCTTTCACCTCAGTAGGTGCCATGGTTCAGCCAGCAGTAGCAGCCATTGGTGTTTGTCAGGCCTTGAAGGATCAGGCAAAACATATATTAAAGGACATGCCGGCTCAGCATACTCATGAATTAGCAGAATTCCCTAGGGCTCTCTGCTTTGCAATAGATGCTATTAAGGACTCCATCCAACAGGCATCTCGTTCATCTCTACTGATGGTTCACATGCGTCGTCTTTTGTGCCTAAAGAACTGGTCAGCAGAGGCACCCTGCAAAAAGCTTTTAGCAGGGTTTCCCTTTCATGGGGGAAGACTATTCGGGGAAGACCTAGATAAATATATCCACACCATATCAAGTGGAAAAAGTACTTCCTTACCGGTCAAGAAAAGACCGCGTTGGCCCACGTTTAAACGACAGGCCATTGTAGGCTCGGCCCCTTCGACTTCTCGTCAGTATCGACGGCCTCCCGGGCGTTCAGCAGTTAAGTCGCCCACAGGGACAAGCCGCGGCAAACAAGAGGCCCTGGTCTCGCAAGCCGGCTAAACCAGTCATCAAGTCAGATTCATGAAGGGGCGCCCCCACACTCTTGGGTGGGGAGGAGGCTTCAGTTTTTCTCCGAAGTCTGGAAGGCCAGAATTCCCGACGCTTGGGTTCGGTCCGTAGTAGCCTCAGGCTACAAACTAGAGTTTCGAGAAATCCCCCCTCCTCATTTTCAGGGGTCAAGTCTTCTAAGCGACCCGTTAAAGAGGGCCTCTCTCGTAAAGGCGTTGGATCGCCTCTTGCTCCAAGGAGTAATTGTAGAAGTACCAACCCAAGAAAAGGGTCTGGGATTCTACTCCAACCTTTTTGTTATACCAAAACCCAATGGCGACGTCAGGCCTATATTAGACCTCAAACGCCTAAATCGCTTTCTAAGGATTCAGACCTTTCGTATGGACTCCATACGTTCAGTGACAGCCAGCCTGCATCAGGGCGACTTCCTAGCATCTATAGACATAAAGGATGCATATCTGCATGTGCCGATTTACCCAGCACATCACAAGTTTCTTCGTTTTACGATAAACCAAAGTCATTACCAGTTCGTAGCCCTCCCTTTCGGGTTGGCAACAGCTCCACGGGTATTCACAAAGGTGTTAGCCCCGGTGCTAGCCGTCCTAAGGACAGAAGGCATCTTGGTCCTAGCATACCTGGACGATCTCCTGGTTATCGACAGTTCAGCTTCCAACCTCAATCATGCAGTAGTCCGCACAGTGCGGCATCTAGAAGAGTTCGGGTGGATTGTGAACCAAGAAAAATTAAGGTTACAACCCACAAGACAGTTGGAATATCTAGGCTTTCGGTTAGATACAGAATGCCAGAGGGTATTTTTACCTCAAAAGAAGATCAGGTCGTTGATTCAAACGATTCAAATAGTCTTAGGCAAAAAGAAGCCGACTATTCGCCTATGCATGCGACTGCTGGGAAAGATGGTGGCCGCCTTCGAAGCAGCGCCCTATGCCCAGATCCATACCAGAATTCTGCAAGCAGCTATTCTCTCTGCTTGGAACAAGTCCATACAGGCATTAGACCGTCCATTAGTTCTTTCTCCAGGAGTCAGGCACAGCCTGTACTGGTGGCTGATCCCTCAAAAATTATCAAAAGGGAAAACCTTTTGCCCCATCTCGTGGAAAATAGTAACCACAGATGCCAGCCTAACAGGTTGGGGGGCAATCTTAGGAAAACGGACCCAGTAGGGACAGTGGTCAGAGGCAGAAAGTCTGCTTCCCATCAATGTCCTAGAGATCAGAGCTGCTCGGTTGGCCCTGGTCGCCTGGACTCTTCCCCTGCAGGGTCTGCCAGTAAGGATACAGTCCGACAATGCCACGGCGGTGGCATACATAAACCACCAGGGGGGCACAAGGGAAGGGAAGGGAAGTAAACCTGATTTTCTCATGGGCCGAAGCCCATGTACCCTGCATCTCAGCAGTGTTCATCCCAGGGATAGACAATTCTCAAGCAGATTTTTTGAGTCGTCAACAGTTACTCCCGGGAGAGTGGTCTCTTCACCCCCAGGTATTCCAAGAGATTTGCCAAAGATTCGGAGTTCCCGATGTGGACATCATGGCAACAAGATTCAACAAGAAATTGGACAAATTCGTATCCCGAGCCAGGGACCCCTCGGCCTACGGGACCGATGCGTTGGTTTGCCCCTGGCACCAGTTTTCTCTCCTGTATGCGTTCCCTCCACTACAGATGATTCCCCGCCTTCTACGAAGGATCAGGGTGGAGCGCAGGCCGGTGATCCTGGTGGCCCCAGCCTGGCCCAGAAGGGCTTGGTACGCACTCATCGTGAGGATGTCAGTAAGGGCACCGTGGCCACTCCCCCTGCGCCCAGATCTGCTGTCTCAGGGCCCGATCTACCACCCTGCTTCACAGCAGCTAAATTTGATGGCTTGGCGGCTGAATCTCTAATTCTTAAGGGCAGAGGCCTCTCTGCCCAAGTCATATCTATGTTAATTCAAGCTAGAAAGCCAGTCTCTAGAAATATCTATTACAGAGTCTGAAGAACCTATGTGGAGTGGTGCGAGTCTCAAGGAGGGCATCCTCGCAAGTTTTTTATTGACAGGATCTTGCGATTCCTCCAGGTTGGCGTTGACAAGGGGTTAGCTCTTAGTACTCTAAAGGGGCAGGTGTCTGCCTTATTGATATGGTTTCAAAGGCCTTTGGCCACACATTCGCTTGTGAAAACCTTTTTGCAGGGGGTCTTGCATGTAAATCCCCCTATTAGAGCTCCCCTCTGCCCCTGGAATTTAAATCTGGTCTTGTCAGCTTTACAAAAGCAGCCGTTTGAACCTCTGACAGAAATCCCTCTTGTGCTGCTAACCCGAAAGTTGGTTTTCTTGGTGGCTATGGCTTCGGCCAGAAGGGTCTCCGAGCTGGCAGCCTTGTCTTGCAGGGAACCGTACCTGATTCTGCATAAGGACAGAGTGGTTCTGCGGCCTCAGCCTTCTTTCCTTCCTAAGGTCATATCCAGTTTTCACTTGAATCAGGACCTAGTCCTACCATCCTTCTTTCCTACTCCCCAGTCCAGAGAGGAAAGACTGCTTCATACTTTGGACGTGGTCCGAGCCATGAGGGTCTATCTCAAGGCTACAGAAAAGATTCGGAAAACAGATGTGCTTTTCGTTCTCCCGGATGGCCCCAAGAAGGGTCAGCCGGCTGCCAAGTCTTCCTTGGCTAGGTGGATTAAGCAGCTGATTTTTCAGGCCTATGGTCTGAAGCGCGTTCCACCGCCCTTATCAGTTAAGGCCCATTCTACGAGGGCTATGAGTGCCTCTTGGGCGGCACACCATCAGATCTCTATGGCACAGGTTTGCAAGGAGGCAACCTGGTCTTCCGTACATAAGTTTACTAAATTTTATAAGTTGGACGTCACAAAGGCTGCGGACGCAGCATTTGGGCAGGCGGTCCTACGGGCAGCAGTATAGAATCCTCTGGCCCGGTTCACGCCCCTTTTTTTCTGTTGGTGGAGCTATTTTACCTCCTGATATATTTTCTGTTTGGCTATTTTTGGCCTTACGGTCTCCCTCCCTTCATGGAGCATTGCTTTGGGACATCCCATATGTAATGACTATGCGCTCTGTGTCCCGTGATGTACGATCAAGAAAAAGGGATTTTTAATAACAGCTTACCTGTAAAATCCTTTTCTTGGAGTACATCACGGGACACAGAGCTCCCACCCCTCTTTTTGGGGAACATTGTGTAACCTCAGAGAAATTGCTTGCTACAAAACTAGAGCACTCTCAGTGGGAGGGGGTTATATAGGGAGGAACTTCCTGTGAAGTTGATTACACCAGTGTCCACACCTGAAGGTACCCATATAACCCATATGTAATGACTATGCGCTCTGTGTCCCGTGATGTACTCCAAGAAAAGGATTTTACAGGTAAGCTGTTATTAAAAATCCCTTTTTTATTTGGTCAACCAATCGGAACCCACATACCCCATCTTGTCACAGCAGGCAAAGAGGAGAGATGTCAAATCCCCGGACGATCTGTCAGAATGGGAGATCGGCGGACTCCAGGTTAGCGGTTTCAGATGTGATGGGGAAGGAGCTCCAGTGGAAGTTCCTTTTTACAGATTTTCTGTAAAGGTGAACTTACACTTTAAGTAGTGGATGTCTATGGATTATTTGTGGGGAATAAGGACACCATTTATGTCACTTTAGGGCTGACATAATTTATTTCTTTGCAGCAATCTTTTAGCGATATATAACTCTGTTGCTCAGTGATTAAATTTTGGCAGACAGGACAGGATCACCAGCAGCAGGCGCTATAAATTCGCCTCTGTAGGCTTAACTACAAATAACGGAAGGAGAATGTTTTTTTAGGAGAGCACAGCAACCAATGCAGCAGCACTAGTTTAGCTTGTAGCAGAAACAATTTGCTTCTTAGTGGCAAATTGCCAGCAATTCCACTGATTACATAGCTAGCCACAAATCTCCGACATTCGTGATTATTCGTTTTTTTACCAGCCATTTATTTAGTCTATAAAATTGACTGTCTGACATCAGCCTAGTGCCAGGGGCACATGGGTGATTGTTATGTTAGTAAATGACCAGCACTTGACTGTCAGTGCTAACAATTGATCTCGCAGATTTGAGGCAATGTGTAAAGATTAGCAATGAATTGCTGCAATATCCTACACTTCATTGTATCCCATGTATAACAAATGATAGCTAATGGCTTGTGATTAGTCAGGGACAATTGCAGGTGATTTTAGTAGCCTAGTGCTGGGTACAAATTCAGGCAGTTCTACATGGATCGTCTGAAATTCTAGCCCTGGTTCACATTGACGCTACTATTAAATTGCGCTACTTCAAAGTAACAAGGTCAGCGCGATTTCAGCTGCTACTTGATAGACATATGTGTCGCTTCATGCATAGATGTCTTTGGAAGTGGCACCTGAGATCAGCAAAAGTAATGCAGGAACTAAATTTGCAAATTGGTGCGGCGCCGCAAATTCGGTGTCGCACCGCTTGGAACAGTGCCATTGCTTACAATAGGCTGCGACTTGTCATGTGATTTGATCTCTCAAATCGCATGACAAATCGCTCTAATGTGAACCTAGGCCGAATCTGTGCGTGGCTCTCCCTGTTCAACAGAAGTCAATCAGTAAGTCAATTTCCATCAAACGGGACTGCTGGAAAGCTTTAATTTAATCAATTGGCTGTAGGACCGATCAGTGTATTCTGATAGACGAGGAGTCCCCACTGTCAGAATACAATTGCACGGTGGAGGGTTTTTTTCTTTACATCTCGCTTGTGTGGATAGGGGAAGCCATGCTTTTTTCAGGGTTGCACTAATATAGTTTTTTTTTTTTTTTAAGTGCACAAAGTTCATGTCATGGCACAGCAGCACAGTGCCCTGCTGTGTAGTGACATACAGTGCCTTCCTGTGCACTGACATAAAATGTAGCCAGTCTGCAGGCGGCATTGCAACGAGAACAGGCCATACAGTTCATCTGGAAAGTATTTACAGCGCTTCACTTTTTTCACGTTTTATGTAAGTTTTATTCCAAAATTGATTAGATTCCCTTTTTTCCCTGAAAATTCTACAAACAATACCCCATAATGACAACATGAACAAAGTATATTTGAAATATTTGCAAATTTATTAAATATAAAAACTAAAAAAAAAATTCCTATGTACATAAGTATTCACAGCCTTTGCTCAATACTTTGTTAAAGCTCCTTTGGTACCAATTACAGCCTCAAGTCTTTAAGAGTATTATGATACAGGCTTGGCACACCTATTTTTTGGTTTCTCCCATTCTTCTTCGCAGAACCTCTCAAGCTCCACCAGGTTGGATGGGGAGTGTTGGTGCACAGCCATTTCAGATGTTCGTACGGGTTCAAGTCTGGGCCACTCAAGGACATTCACATGTCCCATAGCCACTTCTTTGTTATATTGGATGTGTGCTTAGGGTCTTTGTCCTGTTGGAAGATGAAACCCAGTCTGAGGTCCAGAGTGCTCTGGAACAGGTTTTCATCAAGGATGCCTCTGTACATTGCTGCATTCATGTGGCCAGATGGAAGCCACTTCTCAGTAAAAGGCACATGACAGCCCATCTGGAGTTTGCCAAAAGGCACCTGAAGGACTCTCAGACCATGAGAAACAAAATTATCTGGTCTGATGAAACACAGATTTTGGCCTGAATGGCAAGCGTTGTGTCTGAAGGAAACCAGGCACTGCTCATTACCTGATCAATACCATTCCTACAGTGAAGCATGGTGGTGGCATAGATAGATTTGTGCATTGCATGAATCTATCTATAGTCGCTGCTGACACCCTCTATTCAGGTGCCTGCCCCCTTTTTGGGCACCTGGATCACACCTGCGGGGTGTTTTTTGGAAGCATCTGATTAGAGCCGTTGGTGAACAGCGGGCGCCATGCTGTGCGTTCACTGTTTACCCAGAGTTGTGTTGGCAATTCACTTTGCTAACACTGAACCACCTCTCAGCCAACCAGGTGCTCGGGTCTGTTACCTGTCACCTGATTGGCTGAAATGTCAGGCGCTGCTAATGGACGCCCGATCGTGAAGATGAAAAAATACATTGAGGACGTGCAGGACAACCGCCGCTGACCCGCTGCGAGACAGGTAAGTGCCGGGCGATGCACACTGGCAGCATTTGATGGGACACAGTAGCGGCAATTGATCGTCACACTGGCAGCATTTGATGGGGCACAGTAGTGGCAATTGATGGGCACACTGGCAACATTTGATGGGGCACACTAGTGGCAATTGATGGGCACACTGGCAGCAATTGATGGGCACAGTAGCGGCAATTGATGGGCACACTGGCAGCAATTGATGGTGGGCACACTGGCAGCTCGGTAGTTGCGTTTGATGGCACAGTTGCAGCAATTTATGGGCGCAGTGGCTGCGTTTGATGGGCGCAGTGGCTGCGTTTGATGGGCGCAGTGGCTGCGTTTGATGGGCACAGTGGCTGTATTTGATGGGCACAGTGGCTGCGTTTGATTGTGTTAGAATAAACTTCAGCAGAATTTTCGAGATACTGTATGAGACAGAAGAATAACATAAGAATATCAATACAATGGAGTAGCACAGTTCTTCAGAAACACTGTGGCCCAGATTCATAAAGCAATTACGCCTGTCTAACTGGTGTTAGACAAGAGTAATTTCAAATTTTGCGCGCCGTATCACTAGTTTGAATCCTCAAACCATGATACGGCGGCTTCGGGCTTCGATCCGAGAAGCTTACGTCTTCGTAAGCCTTCGGATCTACGCTGCGATATTTTTGCGGCCGCTGGGAGGAGTTTGCGTCGTTTTCATGCGTCGGGATATGCAAATGTGTTTTTACGGCGATCCACGAAGATACGAGCGGTCTTCGCAATCGCTTACGTCTGTTTTTTTTTTACGTACTGTTAGACCAGCTTTTTGCTGTTCTAACGGTGCGTAGCCCATGTTAAGTATGGCCGTCGTTCCCGCGTCGAATTAAATATTTTTTTTTTTTTTTTTTTGCGTAACTCGTTCGGGAATAGAAATGTCCGTAAACGACGCTACTCAAACAACGAATGACGTAACAACGTGATTTTGCGCAATGCACGGCGGGAAATTTGCGAACGGAGCATGCGCAGTTCGATCGCCGCGGGAACGCGCCTATTTTAAATCCTTCACGCCCCCTACTCGTGTAGATGGATTGCGACGGGAGAAATACACTACGCCGCCGTCGTTTACTGGACAAAATCTACCTGGATTCCACGTAGAGCCAGGTAAAAAACGGCGGCATAGTGTATTTCTGATACGCTACGATAATCCAATTCTCTCTGAATCTGGGCCTGTATCTTTAGTGCATCTTTGAATATCAGGATCACCTTCCTTACTATTCCATCATTTTATTACATAGTTCATTTTCAGCTGCAACAAAATAAAAAGGAAAATATTCTGTATACAAAAGATCATTAATGGAATATTTTAGTGGATGGATATCGCACAGTAGATAAAGCTCACTTATGAATTGGAAGTGGTGGAAAGATGATTGAGAGAGAGAGAGAGAGAACAATAAGCTAAATGTATTTGCATTGCTTGCCATTCTTTTGTTTGCTGGTGACATTTTGTCATTGAAATCCTGTCCTTTCCAGTTGCCTTGCGCTTTTACCTGCATATTCTCTAGACAGAATGTTTTAACTCTGTACTATGCAGTCTTTAGTCTTGAAAAGGGGAAATGCATGAATAGACTGATGCAAATTCTATCTGGCACACTGACCTTTTTTGTTGTGGAAAGATTTGCTGATCTAAAACCTGCAATGCCGTATATCTGGCAGATGAGTGTGTGCCCACAGGAATCTTTTGAATTATCTTTAATAATATACTACAGATAGCTATATACAGCAGCTCAAGAGAAATGTTAGACATGCAAGCACAGTCTCATCACATTATGATGGTTTCTGGGCTAGCTTCAACCATAAACAGGAAAGCTTGAGCCACATGAGTGTTTTTTTCTAGGCCATGTAGGTGAGGAAGAAAAGATAGGCCCCGTATACATGGGACAAATGTTGGCAGACATGGCCCGGTTTAAAAAACTGGCTGACATTTGGCCCGTGTGCATGCCACCCTGTCCGACAGACGCTGGCTTCTGTCAGACGAGCATGCTGAAAAACCAGCAGCCGATGACTCCCGATCAGCGCTCTCCACCAATGATGGAGAGTGCTGTTCGGAGTAATTTGTCGGGGGGGCGTCCCTCTGTCAGAACACAACAGCTCAGCAGGGGAGTTCACTACATTACCTTTGCATACAGCGGCTCTGACCGGAGTGTGTACCTGGCTTTAGAGCTTGAAAAAGGACTGAAAGATTTTCTCTTCATCGTACACCTTTCTCTTCATCGTACTTGTCTACACTCCCTGGGGTACCCTGGTCTTCTCTCGTTGCTTTACGCCTCTCTTAATGGTAGGTCATGTTTTTTTTTTACTTTTTTCATATGTGACACAATGAGAGTAGGATTTTGGATCTAGTATCGAGGGGAGGACTGGAGTAAGGCTTGGACAACAATAGCGAAATACTCATTCAACACTACCACCGTCGAGGCCACTTATAAAGTGGTACTGGGTCCTGGCTAGGCTTGCTCATTCTTATCCTGGCAGCAGTAAGGAATGTTTTCGGAAGTGTGGTCAGCATAGGGAGGTCCTACATTTATTGTGGTCTTGCACAAGTTCTATAGGCTTCTGGTCCAGAATCTTTAAATAATTGCAGATTTTATTTCATGTGACAGTCTGAAAGGATGGCCGCCTGTCTCTCTTGCATTGCCCTATTCCGGCCCTCTTTGCACCCAGCAAAAATTGGCCTTGTAGCTTTTTATTTCTACCAAACAAACCATTGCCAATGTCTGGAAGACTCCATCTTTTGCTTTTCAGGGAGTGAAAACCAGAATGAGTGCTCTGATGGTTAATGAGTAGATGTCCAGTATATTGAAGGATTTGCATGCAAAATTTGGGAAAATTAGGGAACCGTGGATAAGTTACTTCTTCCCGTCCCTGCCCCTGACTAGCTATGGTTGGCTTGTGCAGGTCCCGCGTTCGTGGTCATCGCCCTGTCTTGTGGCCCCCCCTTCCTCTTCTTTATTGCTCTTTTTTTCCCTGTTTCCTCCCTCTTTTCTTCATTCCTGGTATGAAGGCTGTCAATGTAGACTGTCCTCCAGGGAACAGAGTAATGTAGCCCGTGATATCTGCCAAATTTTTAACCTGGTTCTGTATGGTTCTTGTAATAGTTTACTTTTCTATTACTAATTACACGTTCACACACTGTTTCTTTACATGTCTGTTTGATGTCACCCTTGCGTTGGCAAACCATGGCATGTTATGATTCTTGAAACTTCAAAATAAAATATTGAAACAGAAAAACGACTGAAAGGCATACCATTACTGTGTTGCTTTTGCATTTTTTTTCCAGTAAAAAAATTGAGCACCCACTGCATTGTGGAGTTTACAGTCATTAGTGTGAGACATTTTTATTTGTATATGGGGAATGGAAAAATGTAGATAACATAAGTGTCATGATCAGGCGTCGGGCTTGAAGGCCAAATTTCAATGGCAGGACAGGTATACAGGCACTTGTGGCAGATGACACAGGCTCCCCTGAGGTGCGGAGTCTAAGTACTAGCTGGTGTTCACCAGAGCTCCTGATGGTGGAGATGGATTTAGCTGCGAGCTAGTACCAGGTTGCGGTCCTCAGGTTTGCCTCACCAGGGTGTGAGCAAGCCGGGGTACAGTAGCGAATAAGCAGACAAGAATGAAACAGCAGCGTGGTGAGTAAACAAGCCAAGGGATCAATCACGAGTGGCTGCAGGTTGGGATCAGGCAGTAGAGTAGTCCAGGAACAGGCCGAGGGTCAAACACGGGTGGTTGCAGGTACAAATGGCAGCAGAGCAGACAAATAGCAAGGCACTGGCTGGGAAGGCACAATAACCTGGCAAAGAGGAAGTGCTGAGATAAGGCTTATATAGGAAGTTCATGGGAGGAGCAAGGGGTTCAAGGCAATCAAGACAACAAGCAGAGTAGTCTAAAGGATCATATAGGTTTATCCAGCAGATCAGGCAGGGAACTGTCCAGCATCCCAAATAGCTCAGTGGGAAAAGCCAATACCAGACACAGAGGTCCCAGGTTCAAGCCCAGGTCCTGACAATAAGTATCTGGGTGCAGAGTCTCTGGCGTGGCTGCACTCAGTACACAGACACTGCCACTGTCTTCTCCTGCTTGTTTACATCTCTCTATTCCACTCACCTTGCTGTCTCACCTGTGCACGCTAGGTGGAGCTGGAGAGATACAAAGGACTAGAATGAATATGATACAGCTGCATGGAACCCTGGGAAATGTCATTTTGCAAGGTGCACTGTAGAGGTGAATGCAGCTGTGAACTACAAGAGCCACAGGAACCCCTGTGAGAGGAGGAGAGAGTACAGATTTTCCAGGGTTTTGCAACAATACTACAGTGTGGGGAGTGGGGACCAGAGTGGTACAGATTGCTGGTACCTGTCTGATTACACCCGAGAGAGTGGTTCTTGGGCTGTTTCGGAGAGTAAGGCCGTGTACACACGATCGAATCTATCTGCTGGAAAAGGTCCAACGTATCTTTTCAGCAGACAAATTTGATCGTGTGTACAGGCGGACAGACAGGTTTTTCCAGCAGACAAATTTTAAAGCATGCTTTAAAATCTGTCTGCTGGGAACCCGTCCGTCCGACATGTCTGCTGGTTAGTACACTAATTCGACGCATGCGTGGAAGTTTTTTACTTCCTGGTGCAGTGACGTGGCGGCGTTAACGTCACCGCCACGTCACCGCGATGTCTGCCGGTGGGGATTTTGGTTTGATCGTGTGTACACGATCAAACCAAAACAGCCCAGCAGACAAATCCGATCAAATCGGTCTGTCAGACCGATTGGATCTGATTTATTTAGCTGTGTGTGTTGGCCTAAGATTTGTCTTGCTGTGCAGGAATCGGAGCTGGAGAGACCTGTGCTGGGGTGCAGAGACCAGAGACAAGCCAATGAGGGCCAGATTTGCTGAGCACTGAGCCACCAAGGATCAGGTTCCTGAGGACTTCAGACTCACAAGCATCTAGGACAAGGTTTACTGTTTGCCAGGACTAGTGAGAAGATTCATTTGTGCTTACTTCATTGCTGTTATCAATTCAGTACAACAACCCCAAAACAAATCACTGCATGCAGAGGGTAGTAAGTGGACCACCGTACAGATTGTGCCCCATTGTTAGCTGGCTGAAGTGTGAGGCCCCGTACACACGACCGAGCTTCTCGTCAGAATCCAGCGAGAAGCTCGCTGGGATCCATATTCTGCCGAGAAGCTCGATCATGTGTACGTTTTCGCCGAGCAAACTGCCGAGCAAGGTGTCGAGCCAAAATAGAGAGCAGGTTCTCTATTTCCTTGATGGGCCATCGGGACTAATGGCTCGACGCCTTTTTCGACAGCCTGGTCGACGAACTGGACGGCCGGCCGAGAACCTCGTCGGGCGGAACGATGCGTTTAGCCCGACGAGGTTCTCGTACGTGTGTACGCGGCATAAAAGTCAAGCACCAGGGTACATCGTTTAAGAAAAATGTACAAATACATATACTTGGGGAAATATGTACGGAGTGCATTCTGGGACACTGTCTGATCATTTGTTGCAGATAGATGTCAAGAGACTGTTCATTTGTTTATACCGTTTACTGTTTACACTGCCTTTAACAGTGCTACCTATATTGAATAGATTTAGTTTAGTACCACTGTGATCTGGATTGCCTGCCATTTAGCCTGCTATCCATGCAAGTTCATTACATTCAAACAAATGAATTTACCTGTTTATTGCTTTTATGCATTGCCCTTTATTTTGTATTGCAATATTATACTTGCTCCATTTACAAGCAAGCAGCCTGATGTATGTCTGTATGCTAATACAGTGGTATCAGTATACTAATACTTAAAAGAGAAGTATGGGTTTGGAAAAAAACATTTACACTCATCTAGGTGGATGCAGCATTGATCCGATGCTGCATCTGTCCCCCGCTGGTTCTGTAGTAAGAACTGAGGGATCAAACTCTGCTGATCGCTCAGTTCTCACCCTTCCGCTCTGAGCACTGGAGCACTGGCCTGTGGAGGGGGCAATAGGGGCTTGTTTAGGTGCTGATCCAGGCTTCTGGCTCTGTGACGTCAGTCGACAGCAGGCTTCAATAGTGGCACTGAGAACCGCACATGATCACCTTCCCTTCACCACCACTGGTAGAAAAATACTAGGTACCTCCGAGTATGTTATTCACTTCCTTTCCTCCCATATGATGGGACCTTTAAATTAATTGGTAATTGGCTACTCAAACCCCCACCACTGTCACATGGTACCAGAGAAAGAGCCACTTTGGAGCTTACATATAACTCTTTTCGCTCCAAGCAGCTGAAGGGAGCTCTGAGAATGTTAAAGCAAGAGAGGGAGGCAACCAGTGAAAAGGCTACTTTTGACATTCATAGGCAAAAGCAAAAGTTTACATTGCAATTAAGTTGCAAAAAGCATACATTTCTCACAAAAAAAACATAAGAGAACCTAAAGGCTGCATTCACACCTGAGCGGCAAGTAACGCCGCATACGCGGCTTTACTTGCCGCGCTTCGATTTATTTATTTTTTTTTTTTTTTTTTTTACAAATCTTCCCATTCATGTCTATGGGCGAACGCCAATGTCGCTTGAAAAAAAGGGTCCGGGACTTTTTTTCAGGCGACAGGCGTTCGGCGTCTCAGAGATGTGAACCATCTCTATAGACATGAATGGGAAATTTCCCCTCCAGCGGCACGAGCGTCGCGCGACAGGCGTTTTGCCGCTCAGGTGTGAATGCAGCCAAAGACAACAAATTATCCTAGTTGGCAGATCTTCTAGTTGGCATGTTAGGCAGGCCATAGATGATATGATATTCATTCTTGCCACTACAGTCAGTGTTGATAGGGGAATCCCTCCCATAGAGCTACTGTGTACTCCCTGCGGGGGTAGGTGTTATGGGGAGCTGTCCCTGCCTGGAGAGCACAATGATTATTGCCAGTGGCTATAGCCACTAGCAATAATTGCATACTGAAAATACTACATGCTGGTTGTACCCCATCATAAACACAATCAGTCTGCCCATAAAAGGTTGGAATCTCAGCTGGGCCCTGCTGAACTGGTCGAAATTTGAACCGTGAATGGCCGACTTTCGTAGCCAGCTTAAGGGCCCTTTCACACTAGCGGACGAACGGTCCGCTCATTACAAGTCAGTTTACGGACTTGTAATGGGTCCCTATGGGAGCGGATCCGTTAGCGGATGATGCATTCGCTAACGTCCGCTCGATCCGCATCCGTTTTTGCGGACGGAAGAATGTCCTATTTTTCTTCCGTCCGGCCAAACGGATCGGATGCAAACGGACAGACGGTCCGTTTCCATCCGACTCCCCATAGGGGAGAGCGGAGGATAGACGGGGCGGTCCCTGCACAGTGTGCGGGGACCGCCCCGTCCGCCCGACAGCTCAGCGGAGACCCCCCGCTGAGCTGACGGACACACGGAGCGGACCGAAAAACGGACCGCTCCGTGTGTAAGGAGCCTAAGAAATAGAGACAAAAAGATTGATACTTTCAATGCAACGCTCGAAGTCTACAGAGAAAACTGGGAAAATGCTAACTGATAAGAGTACATTAAGGCAGAAAGCACAGGAAGGTATCGGCTCACTGGATGTCTGGTAGGATCAACGGGTATTGTATTTCACTTTTCAAACAGATCGAACAAAACCCAACAAACGCCATCCTCTCCAAGGCAAGCAATAAGGAAGTGGGAGCAAGTTATTTGCTACCAAAAAAAACAACAACTTTACAAATGTGTCTAAAGGGGGTGGAGGGGGAGGGAATGTGGCGGGCAGGAATATGCAATCTTCAAAAGGAGAGCGAAGGTCTCCTTACTGAAAAACTTGAGGACAGGTTCTTTTTAAAGTGGTTGTAAAGTCACAGAAGAATTACTGTTGTTCCCTCTGTTTTAGCAAACTATACTACATAGAGTAAATGTTTGTATAAAATGATGTCTCTGAATACCTTATTTCAGATTGTTTCTGTTCAGTCACAGGACCTCTGGCCTGTCTCCTCCCTTGATCTAAGGGCTACAGTGGGAGAGGCTGCGATCCCCCTCTGATGTCAGCTGGAAGGTCATGTGACCGAACAGAAACAATCTAAAATTAGGTATTTTTTATGGCATCATTTTATACAAACATTTACACTATGTAGTATAGTTTGGTAGAACAGGGACTGGCAGTAATCCTTCTGTGACTTTACTGCCAGCTACTAATAGCGGCAGGAGGAAATGGGAGGGGCAGGGAAGAGATCGCTCACACACAGGAGCTGACAGGCAGGGAAGGAGGGGGAGAACGGGGAGCAGCGGGATGACGGAGGCACGTAAACTGACCACGGTATCAAGGATCAGCAGTCATGATTACTGTGGTTAGTTTACATAGGGGGACACAGGAACAGGCAAGATCAACCAGGTTTTGTACAGCATAGAAAGGAACAGATTAGACCGCACAAGCACTATGATGTTTAAGGGTTACAACTTCTTTAACCAACAAGCATCTCTTGGGAGTATTTCTCTATTTGCTTAGCTTGAAATTCCAAGCCCTTAACAAAAACAAATAAAATACAGAGACAGTTGCACTCTTTGATTTCCTGGTGGGTACTTTACTGTCTGAAGAGGGTAGATAAATATTCCCCTTTACATGTAGTGTTTGATTTTCATTCTGAAACCGCTCACAAGGTAGAACTTTTGTGAAAGGTTTCATTTACTTTGGAGTGTCTGGCCAACTCGGCATGGATAATGGCCTCCTTAGTGTTTTGCTTTTTCACTGGTCTTGAAATTCAGATTAACATGCTGAAACTTTTTATGGGATTAGTTGGTGCTGTTCTCAAGGACTGTTTAATATGGTAGTTGAAACTACAAATTCATTGATGCTGATTTATAAAGCGAGCAGTACATGGCAAGTTTTTGCTGAGACCCATTTATTAATTTTATCTTTCATTCTGTTACTTGCCTTGGGTGAATAAAAAAAGGAAATATTATTGGCTGTAATAGACAATGGCCCCTTGTTCCATTTGGCAGTTTTTACAAGTGACATCAAGCAATATATAGGACAGTGCAAAGAGACTTTAATTGTTTATTTACACCGTGTGCGGAGAACTGGGTTTTTCTACACCTGATCAACGCAGGTGCAGAACTCGATCTCCACAAAGGCAGATAGAAAACTATTATTTCTCTTATCGTCCATGGACACACAGCTCCTTAAGTCTTGACAAGTGGGTTATGTTCCTGTGAACAGTCCTCTCCTGTAAACAGGAACATAACCCACTTGTCAAGATTTAGGGAGCTGTGTCCGTCCATGGACGACAGAGAAAAGGATTTTACAGTGAGTACAAAATCCTACTTTCTCTTATCGTCCACGGACGGACACAGCTCTTTAAATCTTGACAAGTGGGTTATGTTCCTGTTCACAGGAGAGGACTGTGAACAGGAACATAACCCACTTGTCAAGACTTAAGGAGCTGTGTCCTTCCATGGACGTCCGAGAAAAGGATTTTACGGTGAGTACAAAAAATCCTATTTTTCTTTGTGCCCCAGTCACACTACAACGGATTGGATGCTTCCCTCGCCAGCAGTAAATACTCACCTTTCATTCCCTTTCCCTGTTTAGAATGTATCTAATACTTTCAAGCATTGAGTGGCATGTGACTTAAGTTGGCCATACATGACTCTAAATTGAACCAGCTCAGCAGAGACTGGCTAAACTTTGACCAGTGTGTAAAGGCCCCTGTTTGACAGAAATTGATCGTTAAATTGACTTCTTGTAAACCAACAAGTTGGAAAACTTTTTTCGTTCAGCAAATTTAGCTGCTGATCAGTGTATTCTGACAGTGCTGAGTGCCGCTGTCAGAACACAATGTCCTTGCAGAGGGGATTTCTCCATCCACCTTGTTTGTGTGGATTAGGAATCTGTTCATGTTTTCCATTTAAGAGATTGTAAAGGTTTGTTTTTTATTTTCTAAATAGGTTCCTTTAAGCTAGTGCATTGTTATTCACTTACCATTTCCTTCGATTTCCCTTCTAAATGTTTTTTTTTCTTTGTCTGAATTTCTTACTTCCTGTTCCTCCTCAGTAAGCTTGCCCCCATCATCTGAGCGGTGGTTAGTCAGCCAGAACAGCTTACTGAACAGCTTACTGAGGAGGTGTCGGGTCACCCGAGGCAGGGTGACAAGTGCACCCCGTTGGTGTCAGGGATGTACCACAGGGTAGTGAACCCTTTAGCCGACTGCTGCAATCAGAGGAAGCGTAACCCAGGATTGCCCAGGGCGCGGGGTCTAAGACCCAGCTTTGTTTTCACCAGAGCCCCTAGTGGTGGGGATGGTAATGGCCGCAGCTGGATCCAGGTCGCGACCCCCGAGATCCCCTAGTGTCACATTTCGCAGGGAGAGAGGGGAAGTAGCCAGCAGGACAAACGGTGGTGATGGGCAGGCCGAGGTCAGGGCAACAAGCAGGCAGGGGTAAACGAGGAACAGGCAAATGGTCAGGGGCACAGGCAAATGGGAGAAGTCAGGGACACGCCAGAAACGGTACACAGAAAGATGATCGTAGCACACTGCAGACAGGAAGTTAGCAAACAACACTGTTGAACAGCACGCAGACCTGTAGTGCGATGGTTAATAAAGACTTCCTATGATGGCCTGTGTGGGGCCAAACAGGAAGAGGAAGTGATAAAATAGGAAACCAGAAGAGGGTCAGGCCTCTAATGCAGTGGTCCCCAACCTTTTTGGCACCGGGGACCGGCTGCGTGGAAGAAAATGTTGCCAAGGCCCGGTTGGGGATGGCATGCGGGTGGTAAGCGATTTTTCACCGGGGAATTTGTCAGCACATTATTTCTATTATTACATTGTAGTAATAAATGAAATGGTTAAACCCACTATAATGCAGAATCAGTGGCAGCCTACCCCCCACATTAGATTCCCAACCTCCACTGTAATATCCTTAGCCCCCCTCACATGACAGTTCTTGGTCACCCCAATTTAACTTCTTTAGGCCCCCCCTCCACAGTCCAGTCCTCGGCTCCCCCCACACTCCAGTCCTCGGCTCCCCCCACACTCCAGTCCTCGGCTCCCCCCACACTCCAGTCCTCGGCTCCCCCCACACTCCAGTCCTCGGCTCCCCCCACACTCCAGTCCTCAGCTCCCCCCACACTCCAGGTCTCAGCTCCCCCCACACTAGTCTCGGTCCCCCCCCCCACACACTCCAGTCCTCAGTCCCCCCCCCCACACACAGCTCCTCCTTTGATGTCCTCAGCCCCTCCCCCCACATCACTGCAATCCTGAGGCTCGAAATCCTCCCCCCACATTTAGATGTTAGCGCTTTACTTCCCCCCTCACTGTCCTACCTTATAGAGACAGATCGGAGGGAGGCACAGCATGTCTGGATAGGGACAGGAGAGGAGTTGCAGGGAGGGAGGCGGGACAGTTCTGGATGGAGGGCCGAGGTAACAAACAGGTGATTGGCTGCTAGGATGAAGGACCGTTCTAGCAGCCAATCGCCTGTTTGATAACCTCGGGCAGCTCCGACCTCCATCCAGAATTGTTCCGCCTCTCACTGTCGGCTCTGTGAGGATTACAGAGCGACGGCAGGAGGAAGAAAAGTCTTCCTCCTGCCGTCTTCAAAAGTCTGCTGCAGAAGAGCCGCGGCACGGTAGAGGGCCACGGACCGGGGGTTAATGACCCCTGCTCTAATGGACAGATAGACAAACAGGTAAGCTGCCATGCTATTGCATGTCCATGACAGGAGGAACAGGAAGTGAGAAATTCAGACAAAGAAAACAAAGAAAAAAAACATTTAGAAGGGAAAAAAAGAAAAAAATAAGGGAACCAACAATGCACTAGCTTAAAGAAACCTATTTAGAAAATAAAATAAAATAAAATAAACAAACCTTTACATTCCTCTGATGAAGTCACGTGACGTGACGACACGCGTCAGGACCAGCCCACATGACCGGAAGTGACGCGAGTCCATCCTCCAGTCTGTTTGGATGCTATTTTATCCATGCTGGTTTTAAATTTTATGCATGTAAGCGCATATATCTTTTATTAAATTAGTTTTATCCCTGCATACTTCACCTATGGGCATTTTTTCTTTATTTTGCTCTGGTCTGCTCTCCATCTGATCCGTTTGGTGATCCTCCATTTTACTGAAGCCCACTACAGTTGGAATTTGGAAACTTGTACACAGAAGCCACCACTTGCCTGAGAGGCTGTAATTCAGCCATTTAAATCTGTTATAATCCTGCTTCAAGGTAAGCGCTCTGTGAGCCCATCCACCAAGAAGATCTGCATTTAAAACACTCTTTGCTTTTTGAATCCAAGCTATTATATCATGGACTGATGTATATGATGTGATTTTATTGATCATACAAATATTTGGATTTCATCAGCAGTCAGTGATCTGGATTTATTTGCACTGCTAGTTGTATTGGCCACAGTCACTGTTTTTTAGTTTGCATTCATTTTTTATGGTTTTTATTTATTTCTGTTTATATATTCACAGTGATTATATCTGACAAAATAGGTGTAATTGCGATTGCGCTCATCAACCTTATGGGCCAGATTTAGGTAGATCAGAGCATCTTTGCTCTGGAGTAACGCATCTCATTTACGTTACGCTGCAGAAATTTTAGGAGCAAGTGCTGTTATTCATGAAGCACTTGCTCCTAAAGTTGCGGCAGCGCATCACAAATGAGACAGCGGAATTCAAATTGGGCGGGTACGGGGCGTGTAGTATTCAAACTACGCGCGATCCCGCGGCGAACGTACTGCGCATGCGTCAAGTGTCAATGCATCCCAGTGCGCATGCTCCAAGTTCTGTCAGTGAACGTCAATGACGTCACGTCCCCATTCATGAATGTTTTACGCAAACGACGCGATTTGGTTTTTTTCCGACGCGATGACGACGGCGGCTATACCTAACATAGGATATTCCACTAGGGGGCTGCTTTATCTATACGCCGCGTATCGCTTCCGGAAACGTCGTAAAGTCACTGCGTCGCGCCCGAAAAAGATCGTGAATTGCCGATTTCCGCTCATTAACATATTTTTTGAGCGTAAATCGGCGGGAACGCCCCCGGCGCCATTTTTAAGTTGAAGTAACGATGCGATGGCGAAATTCAATTACGCCGATCGCATCGGAACTCCAACCCGGCGTTTCTTGTTTTCTGGTTATAGAAAACAGAAACGCCAGCTTAAAGTGACAGTTAGGCTGGCGGATCACTGGATCCGCCAGCCTAACTCTTCATGAATCTGGCCCTATATATTTATTTTGTCCGCCATAATGTTGCAGTCACGAAAAAAAATCGCTGATCACCGCCATTAGTAGCAAAAAAAAAAAAATATTAATAAAAATGCCATAAAACTATCCCCTATTTTGTAAACACTATACATTTTGCGCAAACCAATCGATAAACTCTTATTGCGATTTTTTTTTTTTTTTTTTACCAAAAATAGGTAGGAGAATGCGTATCGACCCAAACTGAGGGAAAAAATTAAATTTTATATATTTTTTTGGGGATATTTACTATAGCAAAAAGTAAAAAATATTGCATTTTTTTCAAAATTGTGGCTCTATTTTTGTTTATAGCGCAAAAAAAAATAACTTTTGCAGGCGCCATTTTTTTGTTTTCTGTAATTTTGAAAGTGTAAATGATGGAAATAAACTCTAACTTTTTTGACATATTATAAGAATGTCTAATAAGTAATTTGATGCCTTTTGGAGATTTTCCCATCTTTCCTTGTCTTCGTTATGCACATTAATACAAAATTTTACCTGGGGTGCCCAAACTTTCGATCCCCACTGTACCCCCCTCGGCTTATACTCGAGTCAGTGTACCTGAATTCTTGACAGTAGTCCATTTTTTTAAAAAGTCGTGGCTTTCTCCTGGCGTTCTGTTCCGTGAAAGGTATTTGGCACTGTGTTCCGCCTATCATGGAGGTCCTCTCATCCTCGGGCAGTTTCCCAGCAGACACTGTGTTCAGTGTTCTGCCAATCACAGACGTCCTCTTGTCCGAGGATGAAAGAATGTCTGTGATTGGCAGAACATTGAACACAGTGTCTGCTGGGAAACCCGGACCATTATGACCTTGCCCCTTATTGCAATGTGACACTGCATTGCTTTAACTGACAATTGCGCGGTCATGCAAAGTTGCCTCTCAAACAAAATTGGTGTGCTTTTTCCTCACAAATAGAGCTTTCTTTTTGAGGTATTTGATCACCTCTGGGGTTTTTACTTTTTGCACTATAAACAAAAATATTTTTTACTTTTTGCTATAATAAATATCCCCCAAAAATATGTAAAAAAAAAAATTTTTTTCCTCAGTTTAGGCCAATACATAGTCTTCTACCTATTTTTGGTAAAAAAAAATCGCAATAAGCGTTTATCGGTTGGTTTGCGCAAAGTTAATAGTGGTTACAAAATAGGGGATAGTTTTATTGCATTTTTATAAAGATTTTTTTTTTTTACTACTAATGGCGGTGATCAGCGATTTTTTTCGTGACTGCGACATTATGGCGGACACTTCGGACAATTTTGACACGTTTTTGGTAATTTTCACAGCAAAAAAATGCATTTAAATTGCATTGTTTATTGTGAAAATTACATTGCAGTTTGGGAGTTAACCACAGGGGGCGCTGAAGGTGTTATGTGTTCCCTAATGTGTGTTCACAACTGTAGGGGGTGTGGCTGTAGGTGTGACGTCATCGATTGTGTATCCCTATAAAAGAGATCACGCGATCGATGACGCCGCCACAGTGAAGAACGGGGAAGCCGTTTTTATACACGGCTCTTCCCGTTCTCCAGCTCCGAGGACCGTTTGCCGGACTCCAGCGGCGATCGGGTCCGCGAGTCCCGCGGTCCCGGAGCTTCGGACCGTGTCGCGGGAGCGCGCCCGCGATCCACGACTGGGTAGTAGTACAGGACGTACCTGTACGTGGATGTGCAGGAGGCGGTCCTTAAGTGGTTAATACAAATCTTTACCTGAGGTGCCCAAACTTTCGATCCCCACTGTATTTTCAGCCCTAAAAAAAGCTCATACTCGAGTATATACGATATGTACTGCTAGGGAATTGGGCATTGACAAACCTGTTGCTTACCTGCCCTACTTGAAGATATCACTGTTCTGTATAAATAAACAATGTTCCTTTAAATAAGTTGAAACAATTTTCCTTGAAATAAATTATTATGGGAATAAAACAAGTGGTTCGCTTTCACTTACTGGTGCCTTCTTACCATTTGCATATGTAAAACTACATTAACAGACACACAGCTAGAATTATTTTCCTGTACTTACTTTGCATAGGAACAGATTAGTAGGGATTAGGCTTAAAGGATAAGTTCTTCTTTTTAGAAAAATAAATGAATGCACCTATATTTTGAAGGAATTTTTTTTTTTTATATATTTTTTTCCTACAGGAGCCTGCAAAGCTTTCCACCTATAATCCGTGGATCATGAGTTCAATGTCAGGCTCCTTCATGCCCTCACTCCAGCTTTGTGGCTGTATCTCTGTAAAGTGAATGGACTACAAGGGTGCTCATCAGCGCCCTTGCAGTCTGTTGAGAACTACATGCTGTCTGCCGTGGTGAAAGATGGGACTTGTAGTTTCTTCATTCAAAGATTCTTGTAAATGATTGATATGAGGCTGTGCAGACGGACATAACTGTGCTGTTTTTAAAATTTGACAGCTGGTGTGGGCAGAGGATCCACCACCAACTGACACAGTGAAAGGAGTGAGGGGGGTGAGTTGGGCATAAAGCTGTAAACTACAGTATCTCACAAAAGTGAGTACACCCCTCACATTTTTGTAAATATTTTACTACATCTTTTCATGTGACAACACTGAGGAAATTACACTTTGCTTCAATGTAACATAGTGAGTGTACAGCTTGTATAACAGTGTAAATTTTCCCCTTAAAATAATTCAACACACAGCCATTCATGTCTAAACTGCTGGCAACAAGTGAAAATTTTAAAATTTGGGCCAAAGTGTCAATATTTTGTGTGGCCACCATTATTTTCCAGCACTGCCTTAACCCTCTTGGGCATGGAGTTCACCAGAGCGTCACAGGTTGCCACTGGAGTTCTCTTCTACTCCTCCATGATGACATCACTGAGCTGGTGGATGTTAGAGACCTTGCGCTTCTCCACCTTCCGTTAGAGAATGCCCTACATATGCTCAATAGGGTTTAGGTCTGGAGAAATGCTTGGCCAGTCCATCACCTTTGCCCTAAGCTTCTTCAACAACGCAGTGGTCCTCTTGGAGATGTGTTTGGGGTAGTTGTCATGTTGGCATACTGCCCTGTGGCACAGTCTCCGAAGAGAGGGGATCATGCTCTGCTTCAGTATGTCACAGTACATGTTGGCATTCATGGTTCCCTCTGCGCGTTTCGCCTTTGGGCTTCCTCAGGACGAGGCAGAAGAGATTTAGCGGTTGAACATTATATATTTCATTATAAAAGTGATCATCAGCCTTCCAATACCCCACAGAGCACTTTAGATCGCAAATGTATCTGCAGTCGCAGTTTATTAAACCGTTATTCCACAAGAAATTTGGGAGTTCCCGAAAAGGAGAAGGAAAGAATTCATCTATATTATATTGATGATCGCATCATATCCTTAAAAGAAATGATTCTAGTGTGTGGCCTGAAAGCCTAGGGGAGCCGGGGCAGGAAGGGAGAAATGCAGCCAAAGTAGAACTACTGTATATCCACGAATAATAGCCAACTGTTTCAAACCAGACCACCAAACATAAAGTAGTGAGCAGAGTCTCGCTATAGAGGATACCTCAAAGAGATGCACGGTTACTCATGCCCCGGGGGATAGCCTGTGCTATAGAATCATTTCTTGTAAGTATATGATGCGATCATCAATATAAATAGATGAATTCTTTCCTTCTACTTTTCAGAACTCCCAAATTTCTTATGGAATAACGGTTTAATAAACTGCGACTGCAGATACATTTGAGATCTAAAGTGCTCTGTGGCGTATTGGAAGGCTGATGATCACTTTGATAATGAAATATATAATTTTCAACCGCTAAATCTCTTCTGCCTCCTGAGGAAGCCCAAAGGCGATACACGTAGACGATGCACAGAGGATATTTTCTACACTGTCACATATCCCCTATGGTTTTTTATCTTTGTATTATTTGTGTAACTTTTTGTAATAAATAATATTTTTGGTAATCTTTATGTTCCCGTCTTGCCTTCAAAAGTCCGCCAAATTACTGCCTTCCTAGGAGTAATTTTTTCTTTTTTGTTCTAAAATTCACAGATGCTGGCCAATGTGAGTACTGTTCTTCCCCTTCCCTTCTTCTTGATGCATGTCTTTGTACTCCTCACCTGGTTGCCGCCACACACGCTTGACACCATCTTAACCACTTAAGCCCCGGAGCATTTTGCTGGTCAAAGACCGGGCCACTTTTTGCGATTCGGCACTGCGTCGCTTTAACTGACAATTGCGCGGTCGTGCAATGTGACGCCCAAACAAAATTGACGTCCTTTTTTTCCCCCACAAATAGAGCTTTCTTTTTGTGGTATTTGATCACCTCTGCGGTTTTTATTTTCTGCGCTATAAACAAAAATATTTTTTACTTTTTGCTATAATAAATATCCCCCAAAAATATATCAATTTTTTTTTACCTCGGTTTAGGCCAATACGTATTCTTCTACATATTTTAGGTAAAAAAAATTGCAATAAGTGTCTATTGATTGGTTTGCGCAAGTTATAGCGTCTACATAATAGGGGGTGGGTAGTTTTATGGCATTTTTATTAATATTTATTTTTTACTAGTTATGGTGGTGATCAGCGTTTTTTATCGTGACTGCGACATTATGGCGGACACATCGGACACTTTTGACACATTTTTGGGACCATTGTGGCTCTAAAATGGTGGGAGGCCATCAATATACAGCCTCCCGCCGCTGCGTCACACAGGTGCAGATGCACGTGCCTAGCGGCCACGATGTCCGCCAGGCACCCACGATCGGCAGTCACAGAGCCAGGGATGTGGATCTCTGTGTGTAAACACAGAGATCCACGTCCTGTCAGGGAGAGGAGACCGATAGTGTGTCCCTTGCATATAGGGACAACCATCGGTCACCTCCCACAGTCAGTCCCCTCCCCCCACAGTAAGAATCACTCCCAGGGTACACATTTAACCCCTTCCTCGCCCCCTAGTGTTAACCCCGTCCCTGCCAGTCACATTTATACAGTAATCTGTGCATATTTATAGCACGGTTTGCTGTATAAATGTAAATGGTCCCAAAAATGTGTCAAAAGTGTCCAATGTGTCTTCCCGTAATATCGCAGTCCTGGCAAAAATCGCAGATCGCCGCAATTACTAGTAAAAAAAAAAATATTAAAAAAAAAATGTCATAATTCTATCCCCTATTTTGTAGGTGCTATAACGTTTGCGCAAACCAATCAATAAACACTTATTGCAATTTTTTTTTACCAAAAATATGTAGAAGAATACGTATCTGCCTAAACTGAGAAAAATGTATTTTTTTTTTAATTGGATATTTATTATAGCAAAAAGTAAAACATATTGGGCCAGATTCAGGTACACGTAAATTTGCGCAGCGTATTCGAAATACTCTACGCTGCCGTATTTTACCAGGCTCTACATCGAATTCTGGTAGATTTTTGCCCGTACGATACGGCGGCGTAGTCTATTTCTCGCCGCCTAATCTAAATACGCGATTAGGGTGCGTGAAGCATTTAAATTAGGCGCGTCCCCACGGCGATCGAACTGCGCATGCTCCGTTCAGAAATTTCCCGCCGCGCATTGCGCGAAATCACGTCGTTACGTCATTTTTTGTTTGAGTAGCGTCGTTTACGAACATTCCTATTCCCGGACGACTTGCGTTAAAAATAAAAACAAACGTTGAAATTCAACGCGGGAACGACGGCCATACTTAACATGGGCTGTCTAATATTAGAGCAGCAAAAAGCTGGTATAGTGTTACGCAAAAAAAAGATGACTAAAGATGCCGTAAGAGATTGCGATTGAACATCGTAATTTCGGGGATCGCCGGCAAAAGCTCATTAGCATACCCCGACGTGGAAAACAACGGAAAGTCCACCCAGTGGCCGCAATTTTATTGCAGCGTAGATCCGAAGGCGTACGAACATGTAATCCAGTCGAATTGAAGCCCGCAGCTGTCTATTCATGGTTTGAGGTTTCAGACTAGCTAAAAAACGCACGTAATTTGAAAGTACTCCAGTCTAACACCAGTTAGACAGGAGTTACGGCTCTCTGAATCTGGCCCATTGTGTTTTTTTTTTTCAAAGTTGTCGCTCTATTTTTGTTTATAGCACAAAAATTAAAAAATGCAGAGGTGATCAAATACCATCAAAAGAAAGCTCTATTTGTGGGGGAAAAAAAGGACGTAAATGTTGTTTGGGAGCCACGTAGCACGACCGCGCAATTGTCATTCAAAGCGTGACAGTGCTGAAAGCTGAAATTTCACCTGGGCAGGAAGGGGATATATGTGCCCAGTAAGCAAGTGGTTAAAGCTTGACCTAAGAAACTTTTGAAAAAACATATATTGTCACTGCTAGGAGGAAAGGTTTGAGTGATGTTAGTCCCATTAATTTGTTTGGGACTACAATGCATGGAAAAGACACCAGAATCCTCACTGGGGTGCCTGCTATATGGAAGGTGCACACTGTTTGCTAGCTGTCGCAAATGCGTGACATTGTTTAACAGTTCTTCAGTAAAGTACATCTTGCATGGAGGGATACGTATTATAGGCAGGAAGCTGTTTATGTATTTGGGATGAATTTTAAGGTGATCATTTACAATTACTTTAAGAAGGAAGAACTGTTTGCTCTACAGCAGAGGCGTCCAAACATTTTTCAAAGAGGGCCAGATTTGATGAAGTGAACATGCGTGAGGGCCGACCATTTTGCTGACATTCTTTGAACCATTAAAACTCGGTTTAAGTGTGTTCATCCGAGCACTAATACACTGCCAACAAGAATTCTGTGTGGTATAGAGATGAGCTCGGGCGTGTTATTTAGATATATAAGGATTAGCTTCGGCGTGTTATTTGTATATAACGTATTTATCGGCGTATAACACGCACCTTCACTTTATGAGGGACGTTTCAGGAAAAAAAAAATTTAAATAAAGAACTGTGAAACAAAATAAGGGTCAGTGCCCATCAATGAAACAATACAGAAAACAACTGTCACTGCCCCTACCTATGACTGGTCTTCACAGCAAGGAGCATTGGAAGGGCGGACGCATGTCAAGAAACACACAGAATAATCAAGCTCAACTCGCCAACCAATCAGCAACCAACAAAATTCACCTGTCTAACACGCATTTGCAAATACATCACCACCGTTTACGGCCTTCCATCCAGCCACGACAAGCTTATCTGACACAGTGCGACAATCCTACATACACGATCCATATCAATTCCCCAGAAAATGAGACTGACAGCTCTATCTTCTGGTTTCCAAATGAATGAACACTTTATTGGTTTCTTAGCTTGCTTATATATATCTAGTATAGCATGTTACAGTTAATCACAGGACAATGCAATCTCCACCCCCCTATTCACACACTATGGCTAATTCTCTAGCAGACATTTCAGCACCGATACTGACGAGATCTATCACATTCCAAAATACGATTACACAATGCCTTGACCTCAATCCACATATCTAGGCAGACGTACTGTCTCTAAAGGGTCTTGACACCTGGGCATCAATAGGCTTTAAACCGTGTTATCAGACAATTGAAAGGTCTAGCAGCAGACCTGAATTAACACCTTTATACACTGGACAATGTAATGTCTAGGAGTAGACGCAATTAACACCTTTCAAAAGCATGTGTGCCCACATTGAATAGCCAACAACTGGTGATATCTCAAGACATCCTGCAAACATGAATTATTTTTAATGTCCCATCTCATGTAATACATGAATTATGATTTTTATTAGCCACCCTACGCCTAAAAGGGCACAGGGTGGACTTAGACCCAGGAGTTATTAGTGCCGCCGGCACAGGAGTATCTCTCATGCTTCCAAAGTCTTTGATTGTCACGGGTCATTCCGTTACACATGCGTAAGCTGCAGGCCCCGTCAAGGCTCCCTGTGTACTGCAGTCCTAAATCTAAAATTTAAAGTCTCCTTAATGAAAGCACATATATGCTGATGGATAGATGAAGGGCAGGTGACTGGAGGGAGCCCAACCCTCCTTAAAGGAGCAGGGGCACACTAAACACCCAGCACATGGAAGCAAAGTGCATTGCCTAACCACAATGACAACAATACAAAAAACAACGGTCACTGCCCCTACCTATGACTGGTCTTCACCGCAAGGAGCTTTGGAAAGGCGGACGCATGTCAACAACCACAGTGCCCATCAGTGCAACCTAATCAGTGCTCATCTGCAGCCTCGCCATTGCCATGAATGCAGCCTCGCCTTTGCCATGAATGCAGCCTCGCCATTGCCATGAATGCAGCCTCGCCATTGCCATGAATGAAGCCTCGCCATTGCCATGAATGCAGCCTCACCATTGCCATGAATGCAGCCTCAACATTGCCGTGAATGCAGCCTTACCATTGCCATCAGTGCAGCCTGATCGATGCCAATCTGCAGCCTCGGAGGGGGGCGAGACGAGCACCCCCCTGATTACATACAGGAGAATCTCTTGTTTTTAATACAAAGTCCTGCCTTCTTTAAAAGACAGAACAGTCGTCCAGAAGACGGGACTTCCTATTACAGATGCCGTCAAATAAACAGGAAATTCTCCTGTATGTAATCAGATGATGCTTGTTCCGCCCCCTCCCTGTCCCCTCTGAGGCAGCCCCCGATGGGGGCCACAAAAGATATATATATCTAAATCACCAGGGGGGCCATATTAAACCGGAACACAGGCCGCAATTGGCCCACGGGCCGGACTTTGCCCTACAGCAAGATTTTTCACATGAAACTTATTGCATGAACTAATGTTTATGTGTGTGAATGCATTTCTTTCTCAGGCATTTTGCTAAATGATAAAAAGACTTTTGAAGGAATCAGAGTTTCCATGACAGAGTTCTGTCACAGTTCAATAACATAAACTGGTTCCTTTTGAAATGGATTTTCCACATGAACTGTGTAAAACCGATTCCTTTTGCCAGAGAAAACCGCACACATGTGAACATGGCCTTAACCCCTGTGTGACAAAGGTTGTGTCAAAACTATTCTGAGTAAATATAACCCTTTTTGTAGCATAGATTTAACTGCTAATAATTTTTTAAAGTGGACCTTGAATTCCAAGCCCCCTAAAACACGACTCTAGGTGAGACGAGACTGAGACTCCAACACAGTACAGGATCCTCTTTTCTTGAGATTTTCAGCTACTCCTTATTCCTTGGCAGTCAGGAGGCTGTAAAACGGTCACTCAACCACATGTTTTTACTGCCTACTATTTAAATACGGCATTACAGATGCCCCTCGGAAGACTACATCATCAGGGCCTTCTGAGTTAGGCCTAAGGCACTAGGGGAAAATGGTGGCATTAGTGGTGTTTAATTGCTGTAGTATGTATATAAACATTATAAGCCCCACTTCAGGCTCGAAGATTATGTAGATTGAGAGCATACCCGAAAATGTTCCCTTTTCCCCCATAAACTCCATTGGAACACACCGAGCTTTTCACTGGTCACAGGCAGCCCAGATAGCTCGCTGCCTACCAGATATATCTTGGGAGATTGATGTCACCAGTTTTGCAATTTTTTTTTGCCTCAGAAGAACTTATCTTTGATAAAACTCCCCTAACTTCTCCCTTTCAACTGTTTTTAGTTTTTTTTATATACGTGTCTTCCCTATTATACCGCGTACACGCGCTTGGAATTTCCGACAACAAATGTTTGATGGGAGCTTGTTGTCGGAAATTCCGACCTTGTGTAGGCTCCATCAGACATTTTCTGTCGGAATTTCCAACAACAAAAATTTGAAAGCTGGTTCTCAAATTTTCCGACAACAAAATCCGTTCTTGTAAATTTCCAAACGTGTGTGGACAATTCCGCCTCACAATAATCCACGCATGCTCTGTATCAAGTACCAGACGGAAGCTCTCGGTCTGGTATTTGCGCAGCGGTCTTACAAGCGCACTTTTTTTGGAAAAAAATCACTTTTTTGATTTAAAAAATAAGACAACAATAAATTTGGCCCAATTTTTTTACATATTGTGAAAGATAATGTTACGCCGAGTAAAATGATACCCAACATGTCACGCTTAAAAATTGTGCCCGCTCGTGGCATGGCGTCAAACTTTTACCCTTAAAAATCTCAATAGGTGACGTTTAAAAAATTCTATAGGTTGCATTTTTTGAGATACAGAGGAGGTCTAGGGCTAAAATTACTGAAATAAAAAAAAAAAATTATCACTTTTATTCCTTTCTTGGCTTTCGGAATTTCCGACAACATTTGTGCGGCTGTGTGTATGCGAGACAAGTTTGAGCCAAACATAAAGCTTGACACTGGTTTATCTTTACTGTAACAGTTACAAAATGGCAATCATAAACATTTCCAGACACTCCATACATGAGATTTCACATCTGTGTTGGCTAAATGTTCACAAATGTTTTCAGTGACTTTATTATCAAGTCACCACATGTATTTGCCAAGAAAGCCAAGAAAAGCGGTCATGTACAACACGTACAATGGAATTTTTTTTTTTACATTTAAAATAACAAACATGTTATACTTACCTTTACTGTGCAGTTGGTTTAGCACAGTGTGGCCCAGATCCAGGTCTTCTGGGGGTCCCTCGGCGGCTGTCTCTGGTCCTCCCCGCAATTACTCACCACAGTCATGTGAGAGCTCGTATGGTGGTCAGTAATTGCGGGCGCGCTCCCGTGATACAGTGAGCGGCCATAGCCGCTCACTGTATGACTCGGCCCCGCCCCTCGGTGCGCCACGTCACTCTGTGATTGACAGCAGCGCCAGCCAATGGCTGCGCTGCTCTCAATCCATCCGCTCTAGCCGCAGCAAAACAATTGCTCTCCCAGCCCCCCCCCCCCCGTAGTCATTTACACAGCACCGGCAGCAATTCACCACAGTTAGGTGAGTTCACGCTGGAACCCATCTCCATTCAGACCACTAAAAATATCATCGGCACTCTGCGCAACAGCACTGCGCCACATGATATTATCCCCACCAAACTGCTGAAGGAATGCGCCGACATCCTGGCACCTCCTGTCATGCAGCTTATCAACCAATCCTTCAGGGAGGGCATAATGCCCTCCCAGTTGAAGGAGGGCTTTATTCAACCCATCTTGAAGAAAGCCACCCTGGATCCTAAGGATCCACTCAACTGGCGCCCCATAACAGGCCTAAATGTTCTCTTCAAGGTAATGGAGAAAGCAGTGGTACAGCAGCTGCAACAGCATCTAGATACCCACAACTTACTCGACCCATTTCAATCAGGATTCCGTCCCGGACACGGGACAGAATCAGCATTGCTTAAGATATGGGACGACGTTCTCGAGGCCGCAGACGAAGCAGAATCTTCTCTTCTGGTTCTGCTGGACCTAAGCGCAGCCTTTGATACAGTTGATCACAAGCTGTTATTGACTCGGCTGGCTAAAATAGCCAAAGTCGCAGAAAGCGATCTATCCTGGTTCTCCTCTTTTTTGGAAAACCGATCGCAAATAGTGAAGCTAGGACCCTTCACTTCTGAACAACGCACATTATCGTGTGGGGTCCCTCAAGGATCTCCCCTGTCGCCGATGTTATTCAACATCTATGTGCGTCCTCTTTTCGAAATCATCAGCAGCCAAAAACTGCTATATCACTCTTATGCAGACGACACGCATCTGTACTTCCGCATTTGCAATAAAAAGGATCACCACCTCAACCTAGAGACATGCCTCTCTTTGATAGAGGACTGGATGACAAAGAGTTATCTCAAACTCAATGGAGCGAAAACAGAACTTCTTCTGTTTCACGCCAAGTGTAGGAATCAATTGACAACAACCTGGATCCCCCCCGCCCATTCTGGGCAAAATCATCACCCCTAGCGTCAAAGTCAAAAGTCTTGGGGTCATCTTTGACTCCGACATGACAATGAACGCACAAATTGGGACAGTAGTCAGCGGATCTCACCATCTGCTGCGCCTACTACGCAGACTCACGCCTTTTATTCCCAAGAAATACATAGCGGTCGTGGTGGGAGCGATTGTAAACTCCAGACTGGACTATGCAAATGCCCTTTACCTCGGACTCCCCAAGTACCAAATCGCTCGTCTTCAAGTCGTTCAAAATACGGCCGCCAGACTTGTGACTGGGAAAAAACCCTGGGAATCAATCTCACCTTCACTGAGATCCCTTCACTGGCTACCAGTTAAAGACAGAATCACCTTTAAAGCTCTCTGTCTAACGCATAGATGTATCCATGGGAATGCTCCCTATTATCTATGCGAAAAATTAAAAGTTCACAATCCCAATCGTATTCTACGATCCACCAATCAAAATCGGCTTCAGATACCGAAAGCCAGATACAAGTCCAAAGGAGACAGGAGATTCGCTGTCCAAGGTCCCAGACTATGGAACGCCTTACCAGCCAGCATTCGGCTGGAGGAGAACTACTTAGTCTTCAGGAGAAAGATTAAGACTCATCTCTTTTGATCTCAAAGGAGACAGGAACAACAAGCGCCCACAGGCGATTTACTTTGCATGTGCTGCGCTATATAAGTTCTTCATTCATTCATTCATTCATTCTAGTCAATCAGCGGCCAGGCTGAGCGGCGAAGAGGATATCGGGACCGCGTGGGACTTTCGAGGGGTCAGGTAAGTATAACAAGGGCTGGGGGGGGGGGGGGGGCGGCAGCATCAAATGTTTTTTCACCTTAATGCATAGATTGCATTAAGGTTAAAAAAAATTCTTTATAACTCCTTTAAGGAATGTGTGGCAAATACATGTGGTGACTTGATAATAAAATCACTGAAAACATTTGTGAACATTTAGCCAACACAGATGTGAAATCTCATGTATGGAGTGTCTGAAAATGTTTATGATTTTGTAACTGTTACAGTAAAGATAAACCAGTGTTCCCTAGAGGGAAATAGAGACTAGTGTTTCTTTGGGAATAGTTCAAAATTTGACCCTTGGGTATGATCATCTAAGCATATTTAGAAGTACGATGTGCTGCCTTTATATGAAAGAACACTTTGTTACATTAAACCATGTGAAATGTAAAATGCTAAGTTTGCTATTTCACATGCTATAAAAGGCACATGTGTCCTGGGTATAAATTATCCGTAAACTATCCCTGCTGACCATCTGGAATTTCAATCTCTACATAAAGAAGCAAAACTTTTTTTTTTTCATAATTGTTTTAAGGGGTCCGTCAGAGTTACGAATGTTGAAGAATTATTAAATTGATTCTCCACACCAAATAGTGGGGTTTGGGATATCTGTGCTGCTGGCTATTGTATTCACACAGCCACAGCACCTGGACAGTAACCTCATATGATCATTTTTTAATGCACCGCTAGTTTTAGAGGTGCTTTATAGTCTTTTTAGCTGCGTTTTTTGGCCGCTGGGGGGGCGCTTTTATCCCCCACTAGCGGCCGAAGAAGGGTTCAGTGGACAGCGGCGGTGGAGGATCGGTGTATACACCGCTCCTCCACTGCCCCAAAGATGCTGCTTGCAAGACTTTTATTCATACTTAATCTCATTCCTCGGGTTATTTCTTGCAAATTGATATGCATTATTTCTCTGTGCAAAGTCATGTTTGCAAATGCATTTCCATGCTCATTGCTGTACTGTTATAATCCCAGTTTACATAGAAAAACTATCATCATATCCCCATATGTCTATACTTTCAGCAGCTGCTAATGCACAGGATATTTTGTGTGGCTTAATGGATGGTAATGGTCCCTTTGTTTTCTGGCAAAAAATAATGAAAATTATCTTTCTTTATGTATGTAGGAGAGTTTCTATCTGCAAAAAGGTTTTGTATTTCTGTTCATCCAGTTCTGAGATTTACATCCCTCTTACAAAGCACAGCCAAGTGTATGACATCACTTAAGCCTAGGCGTTCTAAACGCTTCTTGGCCATTCAAAGAAAGCTTTTTTTTATATAAATGAATATAAAGCTTCTGCTGATTGGCTGAAATGGAAAGACGAGGTAATGAAATCATAAACTCTGCCTCAGCCAATCAGAAGAAGCTTTGTACTTTATTCATAGAATATAAGAATGAGGTTGGGTGTGAGACACTTCTCGATCTCTGCCGCGGCGGATCGGGAAAGTGTCTCTGCCGGTGATTAGCGCTGTGCAGTGCCGACTTCCTGGCGGGCTCTAAACCTGCGGGTTGCGAACACACCTAAGCTTATCCTTAATATAATACAATGTTTCCTCTGAATGCCTTCGCAGCATTCAGCCGGTCTCAATTTTGATCCAGGAGTGGGATGGAAGGTCTTATCCCACAGCCAGAATACATTATGCTGTACGTAGCTAAGGTTAGGGTCCTTTCACACGAAGCGGACCGTTTTTCGGACCGCCCTGTCTCTCCTCCGCTCTTCCCTATGGGGAATCGGATGAAAACGGACCATAGGGTTTTCTTCCGTCCAAAAAACCGGATCCAGACGGACGCGGATCTTTGCGGACGTTAGCGGATGCATCATCCGCTAACGGACGCGACCCGATAGGCGTCCATTACAAGTCCGTAAATGGACTTGTAAAAACGGACAAATGGAGGCGGACATGTGAAAGGGGCCTTACATAAAGTTTATACAGGTGATGCAACTGTTCGTGAAGTAAATAGTTTGTTTTAACAAGCTTGGTCCAAATTAACTTTTTAAAGAATATGTAAACCCAACATTTCATATTCCTGATATGTGCCTGCTGTACCTTGTACTTGTATGAAAAATTATTCTGTTCTCTTTGTATTTGATCACTAAACAAGGATGAAAAATATATTTTATAATGTTTTTAATACATGTATAGACAAATATTTTGTCTTTCATTTTTGTTTGAAACTGAATTGGTTGTTTTAGAATGTGAGGGTTCAGATATACTTTAATGAAACCTGAAGATCCGCTTTAAATTTCCTTTTTTTTTTTTCCCGCAAAAAAATTCCTTAAAGCTTAGGATATTCATTATTTCTAGATACAGCGAGAAAGAGTTAAAATCACTGTTGTGCCTTGTATACACGATCGGTTTTCCCGGCGGTAAAAAGTCCACCTGGAAAACCGAGGGGAAAACCGAGAACCTGCTCGGCAGCTTTTTCCCCCGCCTAAACACGGCTGGTTTTCCTGGCAGGAAAACTGCCATGAGAGCTTTGGCTGGGAATCCCGGCCATGTGTATGCTCCACCGCAGTGTTTCCCATAGGAAAACTGCTGGAAAAAAGCCTGCTGGGAATCCCGGCAGGAAAAAAGAAAAAGCGTTCTTGTTTTTCCCACCGGGATTCCCTGCGTTTTTCCTGTCAGGAAAACTGCCATGGAGCATACACACGGCCAATTTTCCTGGCAAAAATCTGTCATGGCAGTTTTCCTGACGGGCAAACTGTCCGTGTGGACGAGGCATTAGGCTTGAATTACTACCTTTGTCCTCATTTAGGAAGAATTCTCATTGCTTCCTATTTGGGAACTAGCTCCAATAGGAACAAACACTGCAAAAAAATATCAGTAGAGTAGTGAATGAGTTACAAACTCTTTCAAGTTTTTATTGCTATGGTATTTTTTCCTTGGTCTTTCCCTAATATAGCTGGTAAGAAAATCTCTCCACTGGGATCATAGATGGTAATAAGTAGGGTTGTCCCAATACCGATACCAGTACTCCCGCAAATACCCCCGATACCTAAATAGAATACTTCCCCCTCCCCCCGCCGCCACCGCATACCGCAAAGCCGCCGTGTTAATCCCTGTGCATTACAGCACGCATTACAGGCACCTTAAGTTTGAATTAATCTAATGCCCGCCGCACCATGTATAGACACTCCCCTTCTGTCCAATCCCGAGCAAAGGGGAGTGTCTATGCACGGAGCCGTGTATAGACACTCCCCCTTGCTCGGGATTGGACAGGGGAGTGTCTATACATGGCGCGGCGGGCATTAGAAGAATTCAAACGAAAGCTGCCTGTAATGCGTGCTGTGATGCACGGGGATTAACGCGGCAGTAGCATCATCTACTACTACAAGGTATGGGGGACATGGCTGCAATATGGGGGACAGGACATGGCTGCAATATGGGGGACAGGACATGGCTGCATCTATGGGAGACAGGACATGGCTGCAATATGGGGGACAGGACATGGCTGCAATATGGGGGACAGGACATGGCTGCAATATGGGGGACAGGACATGGCTGCAATATGGGGGACAGGACATGGCTGCAATATGGGGGACAGGACATGGCTGCAATATGGGGGACAGGACATGGCTGCAATATGGGGGACAGGACATGGCTGCAATATGTGGGGGACAGGACATGGCTGCAATATGTGGGGGGACATGGCTGCAATATGTGGGGGGACATGGCTGCATTTAGGGACACATTTTAAAAAAGTATCGGTATTCGGTATCGGCGAGTACATGAAAAAAAAGTATCGGTACTTGTACTCGGTCCTAAAAAAGTGGTATCAGGACAACCCTAGTAATAAGGACATGGTAAAGGTTCTGATTCTTTCTCGCTTTATCCAAAACTAAAATATATATATATACAGTACAGACCAAAAGTTTGGACACGTCTTCTCATTCAAAGAGTTTTCTTTATTTTCATGACTATGAAAATTGTGGAGTCACACTGAAGGCATCAAAACTATGAATTAACACATGTGAAATTATATACATGACAAAAAAGTATTAAACAAATGAAAATATATGTCATATTCTAGGTTCTTCAAAGTAGCCACCTTTTGCAGCAGACACGTCTCTAGAACAACTGTTAAGAGGAGACTGTGTGAATCAGGCCTTCATGGTAGAATATCTGCTAGGAAACCACTGCTAAAGAAAGGCAACAAGCAGAAGAGACTTTTTTGGGCTAAAGAACACAAGGAATGGACATTAGACCAGTGGAAGTCCAAATTTGAGATCTTTGGTTCCAACCACCGTGTCTTTGTGCGACGCAGAAAAGGTGAACGGATGGACTCTACATGCCTGGTTCCCACCGTGAAGCATGGAGGAGGAGGTGTGATGGTGTGGGGGTGCTTTGCTGGTGAGAATGTTGGGGATTTATTCAAAATTGAAGGCATACTGAACCAGCATGGCTACCACAGCATCTTGCAGCGGCATGCTATTCCATCCGGTTTGCGTTTAGTTGGACTATCATTTATTTTTCAACAGGACAATGACCCCAAACACACCTCCAGGCTGTGTAAGGGCTATTTGACCAAGAAGGAGAGTGATGGGGTGCTGTGCCAGATGACCTGGCCTCCACAGTCACCAGACCTGAACCCAATCGAGATGGTTTGGGGTGAGCTGGACCGCAGAGTGAAGGCAAAAGGGCCAACAAGTGCTAAGCATCTCTGGGAACTCCTTCAAGACTGTTGGAAGACCATTTTAGGTGACTACCTCTTGGAGCTCCTCAAGAGAATGCCAAGAGTGTGCAAAGCAGTAATCAAAGCAAAAGGTGTCTACTTTGAAGAACCTAGAATATGACATATTTTCAGTTGTTTCACAATTTTGTGTTATGTATATAATTCCACATGTGTTAATTCATAGTTTTGATGCCTTCAGTGTAAATCTACAATTTTCATAGTCATGAAAATAAAGAAAACTCTTTGAATGAGAAGGTGTGTCCAAACCTTTGATCTGTACTGTATATGTATATATATATATATATATATATATATATATATATATATATATATATAATCTCTTGGCTATATTTTAGCTTTCATGTGTTGTGCGGTTTAGAGTCATCGCTTCCAAAATGTGAAATGAATGCAAACACCATGTTTGAACCACATTGTCACATCCAGTGTAGGTCATTGCTCTGATCAATACCCATCTCTAATCCACGTCCCAAGCTTACACACAGAGCAACCTCTCTGTAACTTAGTAACTTAGTGAAGGGTCAAAATACTGAAAGACATGTCAGAAAAACTGCCAAGGCTGTGAATATGTGTAATAATGAGAATAATAATGAGAATTGTACAATAGTCCTGTGCATATCCTCGCCTTGTCTTCTCTAGCTCCTGTCTACTACCCAGCAGGCCTGGAAATAATTGAGATGGTCAGTGTTATCTTCTACATTAAAGCAAACTTTACAATGCAACTGCAATATGAATTGCCCCACAACTCCATGAATGTTGCTCCACAACGTTACCCTAAATTTTATCAGTGGTGTATAAATTCATGATGGACTGCAATATAAGGAAACACATTTCTAACCTCAAGAGTTACTGGGTTACCTTTGCCGTGTTTTACATTTTTACCAGGTTTTCTGAGAGTGGGATTGTGTCACTGAGCAGTTCCAAACCTGTCCAAAGAGACCTCTATCTCCAGCATAATGGGTACAATGGGGGTCTCTGGGAAATACACTTTTGTCAGTGGTCACCAGTACAACACTATCGTCAGTTGACTCAGGTGTCCATCCATGGAGACTATTGTATTTTCAGGTAAAGGGTCCTTTTCCTTCTCACTGCACAGTTCATAGAACAGCAGACAGTCTCTCCCTAGGATTGCACTGTGTAACGATACTGGGGACACAGCCACTTCACGGCAAACAGTTCTGTTAAGACAAGTTGGCTCAAGTTGACAAGTTGAGTATTCACCAAAGTAACTAGGTTTCCAGAGTCTAGTAGGACAAGCGCAGTTTTTCATTTTTATCTTTACCACATTGGAAGGTATATCAGAATCAGTGACCAGACTTGGGCATACAAACAAGGACAGCGGTCGGGTTAGCCACACTCCATACGCTCTTGAATCAGAGGTCATTTGGTGGCAATATGGCCCCACTCATTCCAATATTGGAAATACCCATGGGTTTCCACTGGGCTTTCCAAGTTGGATCTCTCAACAAGAGACCCCTTTGACCCTTCTTGCCATGTGTCTGTCCTCTGTGTCTTTACAGGCTATGAAGCTATTTTTGAACTGGTTGCTAAGAAAGATAGCCTCTTGATTGATAGGGGTCTCAAAGCTGTAGATTTGACCAAAAAATACTTCACCAGTTGATCAGTCAATTTTGGAATGGCTTGGCCTACCCACCTTCACAGCTCTGGAGGAAGAGCCCTAAAGAACTGATCCATGGTAACCCTCTCCATGATTTGTTGCCCTGTAAGAGCCCTTAGGCTACGATCCCCATCATACATTTGGGAGTGGGGAGCCCATCCCACCTGGTTGTTTCAGTGTACCCACTGCACCCTCACCAAGAGTGTCACCCCCTGACATCACAGGATCTTTCCTTTAATTTTTCACAATCCTGGGCATGTCTGTCTGAGGTCATGTTGAAGTATACCTTTTGGAAGATAAAGGCTCGACCAGCACTGCCCACCGTTTTTAGGCCTGCATTTTTTCTGCCCTCTCAAAAGTACATAAGGGGGTCCTCCACATCATTTTGGGGCGCAATCCCTTTATGAGGGGGTGTAATGTGTCTGCACAGGTGTCACAAGGGGAAATGGTATAAACAGCTGACGTCTGGCCTAAAAGCTGCGGCATCACTTTTTATAAGGCCTGTTGGTCTCTCTCTGATGCCTGGGCCAAAGCGGTCACCTGAGCCTCAGTGCTGCATTCAGCCAAGAGTCTGTCAGTCGCTTGCTGCTGTGCCAGGTTCTGTTGATAAGCATGTGGCTGGGCAGTGTGAGCTTGCAGCAATGCTTTTTTTCAAGTCCTCCTTGCCATGGATTCAGAATGTACATAGCAGTGCACTATGCCTTTTAAAGGACTATAACTCTCACAGTATTTGCACCTTCAAGCAACACAGTTGGCTGTCAGCGGGGTCACCGTGGGTACTGAGTTTTTCCTCCAGAATATAGACAGCAGTTGTATTGTTTCAGTAAACTGTACAGTGTTCCTTTAAATTACTGCTGAGACTCACTTTCCACGGTTCCAACTCAATGGCACTTTAGCACAATGTGCACACAGTTCACAACAAGAAATGGTGTATTTTCTCAGAATGATCACAAACGGTTATTCAATCCTTCATAAATACTATTTACATTACTTTAGCTCAGGAAATGCCAGCAATTAGGCTATGTGTATCTCATCCAGAAAATATGGATTTACCATTTGGGGCCTTTATTTATCGCCAATGTAAGTTTTTTTTGTTATGCCCTGTAGACACGATCGGAATTTCCGATGGGATAAAATCTGATGGAATTTTCCGTCGGAATTCCGTTCAAGCTGTCTTGCATACACACTGTCGGACCAAATTTCGACCGTCCAAAACGCGGTGACGTAAAACACTACGACGAGCCGAGAAAAATTAAGTTCAATGCTTCTGAGAATGCGTCGACTTGATTCTGAGCATGCATGTTTTTTTCTCCGTCGGAGTTCAGTCCGTTGGAGTTCCACACAGAGGATCGGAATTTTTGATAGGATTTTTTTCCATTGCCCATACACGCTCGGAATATTTGATGAAAAAATTCTGTCTGACTTTTTTTATTGGGAAAATTCCGATCGTGTGTACAAGGCAAAACAGATTCAAATCAGTTCTTTACTGTTATGTGAAAGATCTGATGCCTTTTAAGAGACATTTTTCCATAAAACCCTCATTGTGACTAATTTAACCATGAGATTCCATTTACAGGACATGTAATGCTTATTACTGGCATTACTGTTTAACATATTTCAGGTTTCAGCTTGTAGGGGAAGTATAAATCATGTAGTCTTAGTACAAATACACAGTTTCTTGTTAAAGCATAAGTAAACACCGCTTGGTGACTTGTCCCTACAGGTAAGCTTATAATAAAGTTTACCTCTAAGTACAAAGAATACAGAGCCTTGAAAAAGTATTCATACCCCTTTAAATTTTCCATTTTGTCATGTTACAACCAAAAACATGAAGGCATTTTATTTGGATTTTATATGATAGTTAGGGATCTCCAAACATTTTAAACAAGGGGCCCAGTTTATTGTCCTTCAGACTTTAGAAGGGCTGAATTATGGCCAGCAGGAGTAGAAATTCTAGCATCAGTGGGAGTATACATCACCACATATGGTATAGAGGGTGGGGGGGATAGTGCTCCACTGTTGGTATGCTAGGGAAGAATAGAGCCTTCATTATTTGTGTCCTGGGAAAAATGTTGCTCCATTTTTGGTGTCAGATGGCAAAAGTGTATTGTATCAGTGGGAGGAATAGTGCCCCATGGGCCGAGTAAATGCAGGCAAAGGGCCACATCTGGCCCTTGGGCCGCAGTTTGGAGACCACTGTGATAGACCAACACAAAGTGGCACATAATTGTGAAGTGGAAGGAAAAGGATAAACGGTTTTCATTTTTTTTTTCAAATAAATATGTGAAAAGTGTGGTGTACATTTGTATTAAGCCCCCTGGAGTCAATACTTTGTAGAACCGCCTTTTACCACAATTACAGCTGCAAGTCTTTTTGGGGATATCTCTACCAGCTTTGCACATCTAGAGAGTGACATTCTTCTTTGCAAAATAGCTCAAGCTCTGTCAGATTGGATGGAAGAGCGTCTGAGAAAAACAATTTTAAAGTCTTGCCACAGATTCTCAATTGGATTTAGGTCTGGACGTTAACTGGACTATTCTAAGGCCGCGTACACACGATCGAATTTGTCCGGTGAAACTGGTCCGACGGACCGTTTCAGCAGACAAATCCGATCGTGTGTATGGGCTAGCGGACATGTCTGACCGGCGGACAAATTTTAAAGCATGCTTTAAAATTTGTCCGCCTGAGACATGTACGTCGGATATGTCCGCTGGTTAGTACACTAACCAGCGGACATATCTGCCCGCACAAGCGTGGTATGGATGCCACGCATGCATGGAAGTTTTTTACTTCCTGGTGCGGTGACGTGGCGGCGTCAACGTCACCGCGCTGTCTGCCGGCGGGGATTTTGATCCGATGGTGTGTACACGCCGTCGGATGAAAATCCGGAGGAGACATGTCTGCTGGAAACGGTCCGTCGGACAGTTTCAGCGGACATGTCCCTTCGTGTGTACGCGGCCTAACACATGAATATGCTTTTATCTAAACCATTCCATTGTAGCTCTGGCTGTATGTTTAGGATTGTTGTTCTGCTGGAAGTCGAACCTCCTCCCCAGTCTCAGGTCATTTGCAGACTTTAACAAGTTTTCTTTTAAGATTGCCCTGTATTTGGCTCCATCCATCTTCCCATCAACTCTGACCAGCTTCCCTGTCCCTGCTGAAGAAAAGCTTCCCCACAACATGATGCTGCACCACCATGTTTCACGGTGGGGTTGGTGTGTTCAGGGTGATGTGCAGCATTCGTTTTCTGCCACACATAGCTTTGAGGCTAAAAAGCTAAATTTTCGTCTCATCTGACTAGAGCACCTTCTTCCTGTTTTCTGTGTCCCCCACATGGCTTCTCGCAAACTGCAAACGGAACTTCTTATGGCTTTCTTTCAACAATGACTTCCTTGTTACCACTCTTCCATAAAGGGCAGATTTGTGACGTGCACCAATAAAAATTGTCCTGTACACAGATTCTCCCACCTGAGCTGTGGATCTCTGCAGCTCCTCCAGAGTTACCATGGGCTTCTTTGCTGCTTCTCTGATTAATGCTCACCTTGCCCGGCCAGTCAGTTTAGATGGACAGCCATGTGATTGTAGGTTTGCAGTTGTGCCATACTTTTTCAATTGGGATGATGAATTGAACAGTGTTTTTTTCCCTTACTGAGCAAAGTAATGAGTACAATGTACAATAGAGACTCTGTACACACAACGGAAAAAAGTTGGATGTTTTTTTTCGACAGAATTCCGCTCAAGCTTGGCTTGCATACACACAATCACACAAAAGTTCTCTGATCTTTTGAGCGTTAAGAACGTGGTGATGTACAACACTACGACAAGGCGAGAAAAAGAAGTTCAATGCTTCCGAGCATGTGTCAAATTGTTTCCAAGCATGCATGTTTTTTTCCCCAATGGAATGCCATACAGACGAACGGATTTCCCGATAGGAATTTTTCCCCGAACCTGCTCTCTATCTAAGTTCGTCGGAAATTCTGACAGAAAAAGTCCAATAGGGCATACACACGGTCGGAATATCCCACGAAAAGCTCCCATCTGACTTTTTCCATTGGAAATTCCGACCGTGTGTATGCGGCATTAGTGTAGGTTCACACTGACGGTGGGAATAAAATTGTGCAAGTTCAGCTGAACTCACACAATTTCATTCCCGCATGTCAGTCCTGACTTCAGGGGCGATTTCAGAGACATATGTGCGGGTTCCTGCACCGATGTCTATGGAAATCGCACCCGGAAGACACCAAAAGTAGTACAGAAATTACTTTTGGGAATCAGTGCCATTGCAGACATTTCCCGCCAATTTGGCATGCGATTTGACATGTCAAATTGCATGCCAAATCGCTGAAACGTGAACCAGAGCTAAAAGCGCAATTCAATATTTAGTTTAAATCTGCTGAATACATTTCAGATGCGTCAAAACAAAAAGAAAGTGACCTGTAAACTTTGCACATCTTTTGTTTAATTGAAACTGAAAGTTTTATTGGATTTAGTTACCTCCCACTCTGTACTTCGTGGTATTGGGAAATATGTGACACTTAAAGCGGAGCTCCAGCCGCGATTTTTTTTTTTTAAAGTCAGCAGCTACTAACAGTGTAGCTGCTGACTTTAAATAAGGACACTTACCTGTCCTACTTGCCCGCGCTGATGGGCCCCCTGATGCCGGTCCCACGATCGCTCCGGGTCCCGCGCCGCCATTCACACTATGGGAAACAGGCAGTGAAGCCGTACGGCTTCACTGCCCATTTCCTACTGCGCCTGCGTGAGTCTCACGCTGGCTTATGAATGGGCGCGCTGCTCTCTGAGAACACACACAGTTCCCAGAAAGCAGCGCGCCCCATTCACAAGGAGAAGGACAAGAAGAAAAGGCACCGGAGTGGAAGAGGCAGATTACGGACTTCCGCATAGCAACAGGTATTTCGGGTGAGTATTTTTTTTTTTTTCAGGTTTTTTTTATTTAATGTTTTTAAACAACATGGGAAATTTTGTTTTCCTGGGTGGAGCTCCGCTTTAATCTGCAGTATTGCTCACTAAGGATGATCTTGGTGACCCACATCTTCTCCATTTGTACCCGTACACAAGAGTCGTCCTACAAGTTTCTTAACAGGTGGTATAAAGCCCCTTTTCGCCAGATGTTTTCAACTGCTGATGCCCAGTGTTGGGGGGGGGGGGGGGATGTGGCCATTAAGGTATGTTCCTCCACATATGGTGGTCTTGCCCTAAAATTAGAGCATTTTGGGATTCCATTACCCCATGAATTTTTTTCCCCCCAAACCTTTCACCATTTTTGTCACCTTTTTGTTGACTCGTTCTATATTATTAATGTCTTTCTCTAAATGAGGACACAGTATTCTAATTAAAGATCTATATAGGGGAATCAGAAGCTCATTCCCCCTGCTGGTGGTCTTTCTAGTGATGCATACTAGAATTCTATTCACTTTTCCTACTGCCTGGTCACACTGTTTGCTCATTTTGCAATTATCTGAAATAAGTACTGCCAAATCTTTTTCCTATGTAGTGATTTCAGTAAATGAAATCTAATACAACCATTAAAGCCAGGTCCTTGACAGTGCCACCCAATGTCATATTCAGTTGTTAAACCTTTACCAGCTGTTCAAAACCAGCTCTATGGGTACGCACCAGTCATTTTCAACCATTGTTCACCTGAAATAAACCTTTGTAATTACTTGCATGAACACCACATAATCATACATATTTGTGACCATTAAGGTCAAATCACCCATCACAACATTGCCAAGGCTCTTACTTTAGTCACCATAATGGACCTACCAATGCTGTGACTAAAATTACATGTCCCACAAGTCCCCCATGCTCTTCTCATACCTAAATTCCCCAAAGTATGAACTTCTAAGCATAGCCATATCCACACTTACTAAGGCCAACTCAATCAATCATCTTGGGTAAAACCAGTCTGCCCAATGGGAGGGATTCCCCTGTCAACACTGTTTGCGTTGATGGGGAATTCTAGAAAATGTATTTCCTGCAACTTTGTACCAGACTTCTTCTGTCTCACCTTCAGGGGAGTCTGTAACTTGGCTGCAAAGGAAGCCCTCTCTTCATTGGCCTCCAGCACCTGGTACGTGATGGTATCCAACAGCCATATGTCCGCCACCAGTAACTGTTGAAGGGGAAATGGAATACGAGGTGGAATCTGTTCTAGATTGCAGAAAGCGAGGTATGCAGATACAATACTTGATCAAGTATCCACCCAAAAAAAAGCTCCTGGGAACCTGAAGCCAATGTACATGTCCCCAGACTCCTTTGAGGGTTTCGGGCCAAATACCCAGAGACAATTTCTCAAATGGGCATCCGGAGCCTGTCCATCAGGCAGAGAGGGGCACTGTCAGGGCAGGAGAAGGACTCTAAGGCCCAGCATTTGTCAGGCAACCAGTGCAGGAGAAGGGCTCTAGGACCCAGAATCTCCGCCAGCACAGTACATGGGCCTTTATAAGGAAGCCAGTCCTTGGCTGAAGTGCCGTTTTGATCTTCAGCTGTTACCAACATTCTGGTGTTTCCTGTTTCCTGTGATTGTTGATTACCGACCCGGCTTGTTCCAGACCTGTCTCCTGCCTCCTGCCTGCCTCCTGATCTTGACCTCGGCTTGTTTAACAGATCTCCTCTGCCTGCTTCTTGTGTTTGACCTTGGCTTCCATCTGACTTTGTCTGCTCTGGTTCCCGACCCCAGCTTGTGTTGACTACCCTATTGTCTCAAGGATTCTACAGACCTGTCACACCTCACGGATTGCTATCTGCCTGCAGACTCTGTTCATCACATCAGCAGTATTCCTGAGTTCTTCTGCAAGCAACTTCACAGGCGACCTGTGCTACTTTGTGCCCTCAGGGGGGTCTGGAGCTTAACTGCAAATGAAGCCCTCTCTCTATTGGCCTCCAGCACCTGATACATGATATACCATAATTTGATTCTAATGCCGCGTACACACTTTTTACTGGTCTAGAAAAAACTATGTTTTTTTCAACCCGATTATTGTTCAACCGGCCTTCCCTACACACAAAAAAATGCTCTAGCAAAGCGCAGTGACGTACAACACGTACGACGGGACTATAAAGGCGAAGTTCCGTTCGGATGGCACCACCCTTGGGGCTGCATTTGCTGATTTTGTGTAGTAAAAGTTTGGTGAGAGACGATTTCTGCTTTTCAGTCTAAGTGCTTTTAAGTCTGTTACAGCGTGACGAATATGCTATCTCCATTACGAACGCTAGTTTTACCAGAACGAGTGCTCCCGTCTCATAACTTGCTTCTGGGCATGCGTGTTTTTTTCACGTCGTTAAATCCCACACCATTTTTTACGACGTTAAAAACGGTGTGAAAAATTAGAGCATGTTCTAAATTTTTAATGCCCATTTTTCACGTTGTGAAAAATGCTCTGGAGTCCACACACGATCGTTTTTAAAGCGGGATTCCACCCGCAATTTTTTTTTTTTTTTAAAGTCAGCAGCTACTAACAGTGTAGCTGCTGACTTTGAATAAGGACACTTACCTGTCCTACTTGCCCGCGCTGATGGCCCCCCCGATGCCGATCCTCGATCCTGGCAGCTCCAGGCGCCGCCATCCACAGTAAGGGAAACAGGCAGTGAAGCCGTGCGGCTTCACTGCCCGTTTCCTACTGCGCAAGTGCGAGCAGCGCGACGCTTTGTGAATGGTCCGGCTACTTTCTGGGATATACACATTTCCCAGAATGCAGCGCGCCCCATTCACAAGAATACACCGAGTGTAGGAGGAGGAAGAGAATCGACCGCGGAAGATAAGGGGTAGATTCGGCAACAGCTATTTAATTTCATTAAATATTTTTTTAGATTTTTGGAAGAAATTTTTTTTCCAGGGTGGAACATTCAAAAAAACGTAATTTTTTTACAACCCGAAAAATATATATTGTTTTGTCATCATTGGTGCATTTAGGCACATGTGACTGAAACAAAATGTCAGGAAAGGTTCCATCCGCTGGTGCTATTTATATTCTGTCTTGCAGTGCTGCGTCCCACCAGCAGGGGTCTCCTGGCAGTTCGGAGCTGTCAGGGGAACTTCCCCCTGCTGGTATATCACCTTTGGGACGCAGTACTGACCTCCACCAGCGGATGGACCCTGGCAGTGTGGAGCACCTGGCCCTTGCTGCGTTCAGGTGTGACCTGAACGTAATCAACACACCCACTATATATACCCGGCAAGTTCAAGCAGAACTCGCCCTGGTATCCATCTATTAACCCGACCCTGAGCCTGATATCCGGACCCTGAGCCTGTTGTCTCCATCCTGGACTCCTGACCTGATCTGATCTGATTCATCCTGACCTGATCCCTCTCCTGGACTTTCCCTTCCTGCTTATTCCCCATCTGCAGCCATTTTCTGATCCCCCGTGTATGACCTCGGCCTGGCCTGTTTATGATTCTGGTATTTCCCTTTGCTGTACATATCGTCTTTAGTGTTGTTTTTGTCACTGTGGGTCATTGATTGTTTTGCACTGAGCTTGTTGAAGGTGGTGGGGTGTCTCCCCCTCTTCTTGAAATAAATCACCCTTTTTTACCTACCGTATTTATCGGCGTATATCGCGCACTTTTTTGCCCTGAAAATCAGGGCAAAATCGTGGGTGCGCGATATACGCCGATACCCGCTTTCCCGCGCCGAATTTTGAATACTGCGCCGACATATACCGAGCGCAGTACACTCGGGTATATTCGGCCAGTCTCGGCTTCTTCCGCGGTCACGTCCTGGACGTACAGGACGTGAGCGCGAAAGTTGCCGAGCCTGCCCGAGTGTACTGCGCTCAGTATATGCTGGCGCAGTATTCAAAACTTGGCGCGGGAAACGAGCGGGGAGGACGCGAGGACGCCGGACCCGCCGAAGAGGACACCGGACCCGCCGCAGAAGGACGCCGAACCCGACGAGGCCGCTGATGGACGCCGCGCAAGACACCAAAACTGTAAGTACAAAATAACTTTTTTTCCACAGGATTGGGGGGCACTTTGGGGGTGCACGGTATACGCGGGAGCGCGTTATACCGCGATAAATACGGTATATCTGTTTGGATTCCTCTTTGCAATCACATAGTGATGGTCTATTTCTAATCGCTGACACAAAACTAATGGAAACAAAATGGCTCTGGCAGCGAAAGGTTTAAAAAAAAAAAATTGAATGTGGGAATTTTCTTGTAAAAGTGCACAATATCCCTTTTTTAAGTGCTTCTTTTATAAAGTAGAAAAGTTCAGACAACAATGTATAAAATATCTGCTCCTGCCTCCCAATACTTATAACTGGTGCCGGTTATAAACATAATTGCGAAGTTGGACTAAGGTTTAGTCATTAAAATGTGACTGCGGCATGCAGAGAATTTAATATTAGACAAAGCTGTCGGGGCCTAGCTAGGATCTACATGGACATATTATGACCATCCAGGATTTTAACAGGGTCTTGCAATAACTGGCCTGTTAATAGGGTACCTCTTCTATCTAATTCAGTTCTGCAGCAGATGTTCCCCCCTTCCCTCTGTTTTCTGTCTTATCTTTCTTGTACTCTTTTCTCTGCTCTCCGTCCCCTTGTGTCTCCCCTTCTTACCCCCCCCCCCTTGTTCCATGCTGCACGTGAACCGGGTACTAGAGATAGGCACCGCCTGCTGCTACCTGAGGGGGGGTGCTTTCTCTCACAGGGGTGTGCCAGGGTGTGGCAGCGGAGGTGTTCCACGATAGAGTGAAGATATATTGTATTTCATATTTTGTTTGCCTCTCCTCCCGTCATGCCATTAAATGCGGGCGCACCCTGGGATTGTATTTTGCCCCAGCTGATCCTAATGTTCCTGTAAAGGATCTGATGTACCATGCGTTGTCTTTGTACCCCTTCTCTTTACGTGCCATGTTGGCTGTCTGTTTGTATGATTCTTTCCCTGAAAATTTGCAAAATAAAGATTATATAAAAAAAAAAAAAAAATAGGGTACCTCTTCTGTCTATAGATCTCCTTGCCAAAAGGCTTTTGGCACACTTGTAGTTTCTGTGGCCTGTTCTCTTTAGATAACAGCTGCTTTTTCAGGCAAATTACCGGTGAATAAAAAATGTATGTAAAACACTGTAAAGAAGAGTTTAACCACTTGAGATCCGCGCTATAGACAAAAGACGTCCACAGCGCGGCTCTCAAGTGCCAAGTGGACGTCTTTGGACGTCATTTAAAGTGCATTACCCGCGCGCGCCACTGGGTGGCACGCAGCGGGTAAACACTGTCCCAGCGCATCGCTGAAGAGCCGATGCGTGTACCTGGCGGCCGCGATGTCCGCCGGGTACACACGATCGGCGGGAACACAGCAGGTGACAGCAGGGACGTGGAGCTCTGTGTGTAAACACAGAGCTCCATGTGCTGTCAGAGGAGAGGAGACCGATGCTGTGTCCCTTACCGATGCTGTGTCGGTTACCTCCCCCAGTCACCCCCCTCCCCCCACACAGTTAGAACACACCCAGGATACACATTTAACCCCTTCCTCACCCCCTAGTGTTAACCCCTTCCCTGCCAGTCACATTTATACAGTACTTAGTGCATTTTTATAGCACTGATCGCTGTATAAATGTGAATGGTCCCAAATTTGTTTCAAAAGTGTCCGATATGTCCGCCGCAATATCGCAGTCTCAATAAAAATCGCAGATCGCCGCCATTACTAGTAAAAAAAATAATAATAATAAAAATCATAATTCTGTTCCCCATTTTGTAGGCGCTATGGGCCAGATTCACAGAGCCCTTACGCCTGTCTAACTGGTGTTAGACTGGAGTAATTTCCAATTACGCGCGTTTTTTAGCTAGTCGAAAACCTCAAACCATGAATAGATAGCTGCGGGCTTCAGTTCGACTGGATTACGTGTTCGTACGCCTTCGGATCTACGCTGCAATAAAATTGCGGCCACTGGGTGGACTTCCCGTCGTTTTCCGCGTCGGGGTATGTAAATGAGCTTTTGCCGGCGATCCCCGAAATTACGATCTTCAATCGCAATCTCTTGCGGCACCTTTAGTCATCTTTTTTTTGCGTAACACTATACCAGCTTTTTGCTGCTCTAATATTAGACAGCCCACGTTTTCCGACGTCTTTTATTATTTTTTACGTAAGTCGTCCGGGAATAGGAATGTTCGTAAACGACGCTACTCAAACAACGAATGACGTTACGACGTGATTTCGCGCAATGCACGGCGGGAAATTTCTGAACGGAGCATGCGCAGTTCAATTGCCGCGGGGACGCGCTTAATTTAAATGCTTCACGCCCCCTAATCGCGTATTTCGATTACGCGGCGAGAAATAGACTACGCCGCCGTAGCGTACGGGCAAAAATCTACCAGGATTCGGTGTAGAGCCTGGTAAAATACGGCAGCGTAGAGCCTGGTAAAATACGGCAGCGTAGAGTATTTCCATTACGCAGCGCAATATTAAGTGTATGTGAATCTGGCCCTATAAGTTTTGCGCAAACCAGTCGCTTATTGTGATTTTTTTTTTTTTTACAAAAATATGTCGAAAAATACGTATTGGCCTTAACTGAGGAAAAAAAAAATTAAAAAAAAAAAAAAATTGGGATATTTTATTATAGCAACAAGTACAAAATATAAATATTTTTTTTTTAAATTGTCGCTCTTTTTTTGTTTATAGCGCAAAAAATAAAACCGCAGAGGTGATCAAATACCACCAAAATAAAGCTCTATTTGTGGGGAAGAAAGGACGTCAATTTTGTTTGGGAGCCATGTCGCACGACTGCACAAATGTCAGTTAAAGCGACGCAGTGTCGGAAGCTGAAATTTCGCCTGGGCACGAAGGTGGTTTATGTGCCCAGTAAGCAAGTGGTTAAAATACATTACCGTTCATGTCTATGCTTTTACCTGAGATATTTTACCTGTTGCTTCACTCTTTATTCAGAAGTGTTAAATAATTTGTCTCATCACTCTAACTGCCACTTATTAGGACAGCTTGATCTATTAAGGCAAGTTGAAAAATAACAGACTTACTGGCTGGATCACCAAGTGAAAATAAAGGAATAAAGATCCTAAAATCATATAAAAAAATTGTTTTGGGTAGCATACCTTTTTGAGCTTGTGGGGGTGTGGGGTAGTAGAACATAGGTATTAGAATCCAAGCATTATCTTTTGAATAACGTTTTAATTCACAGAAAAGGAAACCAAACAGAAGTTCATTCTGAAAACACAGTCTTTAGTTATTTATACCCTGCTTCATAGAGGCTTTTGTGAACCTGTCAAATGCATTTTTTCAGACCTCTCAGTAATCCCTTTTTACAGACTGCCTGCTTCTCCGAAGCTCATTCAAAGGACCAGCACATGACTGCTGCTGATAAAGAGACTCATCAGTCTCCGAGCAAGAACCCGCTGAAGACCAGATGATTGAAAAATGGAACTGTAAACCGAAGTCATATGCTTGTCACTTGATATGGAGTGCACAGCTAGTAATGGACAATAAAGCTTCGTTAGACGATAAGTGCAGGCTTGTTTCTAAATGATCTTCTTAGATCCGCATTTAAAATGAGCCTGGTAGAAAATAATGGCAGATGAAGTTCAGAAATGATCCCAGATCTTGTGTTACACGTATCTATAGAACAATTTTAAAAGGGCCTATTATGTTTTTTTCGGGAAGTTCAGACTGGTTATTGTACATTTTTTATTTTTTTAAGTATTTGTTTGTATTGTTGATCTTTCAGCTTTATAGAGGTCAATGTATCGTATTTATCGAGGTATAGCGCACATCCCCAACCTAGAAGAGAAAATCCTGAAAAAAAAAAGAATATACTTACAGTTTAGATGCCCCTCGTCGGTGTCTTGCCCGGCATCCATTGGCGGCCTTGTCCGGTCCGGCGTCCGTCTGCGGCCTCGGTTGTGTCCTCCTCGCTTCTCTCGCGCTGTCTCCGAGTCATATCCCCGCTTCCCGCGCTTAGTTTAAACGCCGCCGCCGACATATACCGAGCGCAGTACACTCGGGCTCGCTCAGCTTCTCACGCAGAGGCTAGGAGCGTGACCGCGAGTGAAGCCGAGCCTGGCCGAATGTACCCGAGTGTACTGCGCTCGAAATATGTCGGCGGAGGCATTCAAACTAAGTGCGGGTATCGGCGTATATCGCGCACCCACGTTTTTCCTCTTATTTTAAGGGGGAAAAAGTGTGCGGTATACGCCGATAAATACGGTATTTAACCACTTTAGCCCCGGACCATATTGCTGTCCAAAGACCAGAGCACTTTTTGTGATTCGGCACTGCGTCGCTTTAACTGACAATTGCGCGGTCGTGCGACGTGGCTCCCAAACAAAATTTGCGTCTTTTTTTTCCCACAAATAGAGCTTTCTTTTGGTGGTATTTGATCATCTCTGCGGTTTTTATTTTTTGCGCTATAAACAAAAATAGAGCGACTATTTTGAAAAAAATTCTATATTTTTTACATTTTGCTATAATAAAAATCCCAAAAAAGATATAAAAAAAACATTTTTTTTCCTCAGTTTAGGCCGATACGTATTCTTCTACATATTTTTCGCTAAAAAAAATCGCAATTAGCTTTTTTTAATTGGTTTGCGCAAAATTTATAGCGTTTACAAAAAAGGGGGTCGTTTTATGGCATTTTTATTATTATTATTTTTTACTAGTAATGGCGGCGATCAGCTTTTTTTTTCGGTACTGCGATATTATGGCGGACACTTTTGACACATTTTTGGGACCATAGGCATTTTTATAGCGATCAATGCTATAAAAATGCATTGTATTACTATAAAAATGCCATTGGCAGTGAAGGGGTTAACACTAGGGGGCAGGGAAGGGGTTAAGTGTGATCCTGGTGTGTTCTAACTATATGGGGGGGTGGCCTCACTAGGGGAAATCACTGATCTTCTGTCCATACATTGTATGGACAAAAGATCAGTGTTTCCCCTGCTGACAGGAACAAGAGGTATGTGTTTACACACATACCTCCCGTTCCCTGCTCTATAACAAGCAATCGCGGGTGCCCGGCGGCGATCGTACCCGCCGGGCACGCGCGCGGGCCGCCGGCGGCGCGCGCGCCCGACGAGCAGCTAAAGGGAGGACGTAGAGCTACGTGCTCCCGCGTAGCGGTGCCACCGCCCTGCAGTAATATGATGGCGGGCGGTCGGCAATTAGTTAAAACACTCTAAAAATATAGGAAAAGTTTGTTCCTCACAGCCACCATTCAGGGTTTGCCTTTCATTGTGTAAAAAATTATAATAAAAATAACTCATTAATCATTGCTTAGGCCAGGGGTGCTCAACCTTTTGAAGAGTAAAGGCCACTTAAGCAACTTGGTAACCAGTCGCGGGCCACAATGAGCGGAGCAGGCAGATGAAAGGTCACGGCTACTCTATAGGCTCTCTGATCCGCCCTGATGGAAGGGGACGAATTCCCTTCTGTTTTTCAATTTGGAGGTAGGTGGGCATAAACTGACATCTGTCGATTTGTAGAGGTGAATTGAGGGTCCCATTTGGTCAGGCTGGTCGTGTGAAAAGGGCCTAAGACTGCTTTCACACTAATGTGCTGCGGTTTACCCACACTGTGGTGGCAGCATAGTGCACCTGTGTCTATCCTGCTGATTAGCTGAACTTTGCCATAGACTCTGCCTGTGGCAAAAGCCAGCGCTGGTAGAGGAAGCATTGGCTTATGGGGCTCTGCTCCGCAGCCGCTTTCTTCCTCTACCACCAGCTTCATTCACAACACTGATGCTGTGGCATGGTGGCTCGATCTGGGCTTGCCGACCCGCCATTCCAGAGCAGGAGGTTGCAGCCACATCAGAGGGCTCCGCCAGCCAAATGTGACCCCCGGGCCACTGGTTGGCCAACCCTGGCTTAGGCCAATAAATCCCTTATTATTCATTTTTTTTTTAAAGCTAATGTGAAAAGAACCCAATAAGTGTGCATCATTGGTATCTGCGGCCTCGCCTTCCTGCCACATCATTCTTAGCAGCAAGGACAATGCAGAGCATCAGCTAATATAATGTGAACTCTGACATTAAAAAAGGCTATGACTTGCTGATGAGTCTTCACGCATAGGAACACATTTCTGATTTCTCCATTTATGTTTGGCAGATAGTTATGTGGATACAGAAACAGTAGGACCTTTTTGTCCTACTTGTCCAAGCAGAATACCTTATATTTTGTTGCTTTTCTAATGGTAGGGGAGTACCTATAGACCAGCGTTTGAGAGCCCCTGCTAAAAAATTATTAAATCTAGAAGCACACAATGCATTAGTGTGATCAGAAAGTTGTAAGTATAATAATACATAAAACAAAGAATGTGAAATATTGAGAATATTTTACACCCAGATCAGTTAATTGTGTCGCCTCCTTCACCCTGTAAATTAGTGGCATTTGTAGTACTGACTTCAATTTATGGTTAGTAGGAGAACAGATTTTTTTTTAAAGTTTTCATTTGTTACACTGTTTTATTATAAAAAATACCATGTTCTGTTTTTATAATAGGGTGACAAAGCTAAGAATTTTTTTTTTCTATTTTTAATGAATTTAATGTTATTTTTTAATAATGCAATTGTATCTGACAGTTACACTATTAAAAATGTGGCTCAGGAAATGAACACTGCACCCTGATGATTTTAATAGTAAAAAAAAAAAAATGGTCAGGTATGATGGTTTGAGCAACTTTAACAAGGAGCTAATGGCCAACCACTGGGTCAGAGTAGCTCCAAAACTTCAGCTTTTGTGGGATGTTCACAGTTTGTAGTGGTCAAGACCTAACAAAGGGTTATGGGCGGCCAAGGCTCATTGAGACACGCAGTGCTGTCACGGCTTCCCGAAACTTTGATCTTCACCTGGTCTTCCTTCCGGGTTCGCCAATTCCGACTGTATGAATGGACGGGCCGCATTGATATCACTCCTGCTAAAGCTCTGAAGGTACGGCATGGGTATACTGTCCCTTTATAGCGCATGTGCTGGTGATGTCACCTGCTGCATGCTGTAAATATATCTCCTAAACAGTGCAGGTTTATGAGATATTCACTGTACCTACAGGTAAGCCTTATCATAGGCTTACCTGTAGGTACACGTTAAAAAGTGGACTTAAAATAATTGGAAAGTCAGAAGGTTTTTTATCTTAATGCATTTTACCCATTAGGATAAAAAGCCTTCTGTGTGCAGCTCCCCCCAAGCCACGCCTAAGGCTCTGTTCACATCTCCGACAATCACAGTAGAAATGCGCGAATAGATTTGCAGGGCGATAGGCATCCCGCGATTCTGTTTGCACATTTTTACTGCAGACTCATGGGAAAATCGCATAGCATTTGGGATGCTATTAAAATCAATGGGCAAGGCACCGAGAATGCATGCGCATTCTGGGATTTGCCGCTATTGCGAATCTTGGCGATTAAGAACACAGAGATGTGAACGGAGCCTAATACTTACCTGAGCTCCTTCTAGTTCCAGTGATGTTGCACGAGACACTCGACTGACTGAGACTCCCCGTCCTCATTCACCCTGCCGCTGGGCTATTCAAAAAGTGATTCACGCATTCGCAGTAGGAAATTGGCTGTGAAGCCCCTAGGTTTTGCTGCTGGTTTCCGTTAGCCGAGATGGCGGTGGCAGCATCTGAGAGCCGGTGATAACGGGGGGGGGTTAAAGCACCCCGTTAGCGGCCAAAAAGAGCAGCGAAATTGCCGGTAAAGCACCGCTAATTTACCCCTGACGCCGCCCCCACCCCAGTGTGAAAGGGGCCTAATAGCAAAAGTCATAAGCTACAGTATTTGTAGCTGCTGACTTATTTTTTTCTGAAGGTGTTTCACTTTAAATGGTGCCAGTATTTAGTTTATTTTGGTAATAGCCCAGCTTGATTACATTTGAAACTTGCACAGAGCAGAGGACGCTCGTCTCACCTCCACGTGCTGGCGCCTAAGTGGCCAATTAGTAAGCACCAGAGCTGTCATATGGGGGGAACGTGAGTAAGTCACATTAGCCACAGTACCCACAAGTACCAGATAGAGCTCTTTGCTCCTGGCTGTAAATGGTTTGATACACCGATGAAATGAAGGTTCGCTTTTCAATGTGGAATGAAAGAAATGAAATGTTTCTTAGTTCGCATTCCCTTTGCTCTCAGATGTTTTTTCTCTCTCCAAGTGCTTCCTGTTTTATTTAGATCGGCTTGAATTCGATTTGCAATGACTCATTCAGCTACCACAATTTGCCTGTGTGGTCGACAGCAGGGATGAAAAAGCACACAGTGAAATGAGAACAAACGCAGGGTTGAAAGACCTCTACATGAAGACTGACATATTTTACTTGCGTGTCCTGTGCGGAAAGATCTGGAAGCTTTGGCAGCAGAACAAGCTCTGCTGTACAGTTGGACTTGTTATTCTGAGAAACCGTTTTCACATTCACTACACTGACAGCACTGTTTAGGGTTTCTCTGTGTTTTTGCCAGATCACTGGAACTTGAGCAAAGTAAATAAATACAATTTCAGATCCGGTAGCTGGTTGACTTTCCATTATGTATATTTGAAAAAATTGCAGCTGTTTTGTCTAACTTTATAATTCAGAATCCCTGTTCAGCAGGACTGGATTTCAAGGCTGTGGCCTTGGGCGGCAGGGTTACCAGGGGCAGCACACATCAGAGATACAGTACACCGCTGTATTTTACCTGGCTCTAAGACCAATTCTGGTAGATTTCAGGCCGTAAGTTACGGCGGCATAGTGTAATTCTCGCGGCGGAATCGAAATACGCGATTAGGGGGCGTGAAGCATTTAAATTCGGCGCGTCCCCGCGGCGATCGAACTGCGCATGCTCCATTGCGCGAAATTACGTCGTTACGTCAGATTTTTTTGAGTAGCGTCGTTTACGTACATTTCTATTCCCGGACGACTTGCGCAAAAAAATTGAAATTCGACGCGGGAACGACGGCCATACTTAACATGGGCTGTCTAACTATAGACCACATTTTTGCTTCCCTAACTTTACGCAGCAAAAAGATGACTAAAGATGCCGTAAGAGAATGCGACGGACGATCGTAACTACGTGGATCGCCGGAAAAAGCTAATTTGCATACCCCGACGCTGAAAACGACGCGAACGCCACCCAGCAAGCGGAAAAAGATTGCAGCCTAGATCCGACGGCGTACGAAGACGTAAGCCTGTCGGATCGAAGCCCGAAGCCGCCGTATCATGGTTTGAGGATTCAAACTAATGATACGACGCGGGTAATTTGAAATTACTCCGGTCTAACAGGAGATACACCGGAGTAATGGCTCTGTGAATCTGGCCCTATGTCACTGTCAATAACACATTACTAAGAATTTACCCCCTTCCTGACCAAAGCACTTTTTGCGATACAGCACTGCGTCGCTTTAACTCACAATTGCACGGTCATGCGACCCGGTAACAAAATTGACGTCCTTTCTTTTGGTGGTATTTGATCACCTCTGCGGTTTTTATTTTTTGCGCTATAAACAAAAAAGAGCGCACATTTTGAAAAAAAAAACAATATTTCTTACTTTTTGCTATAATAAATATCCCCCAAAAATATATAAAAAATTCCAGTGCTGGTTCCCACATCGCACACTGCCCTCTGCGAACTGCTGCGGGTGTCAATACAAAGTTGATGATATCCCCAAATCGGTTTGCAGGTCGCAGTGTGAACTGTGAATTCAGACAGGAATCGGATCGCATGGGTGTGAACACCTAGTGCAGGGGGAAAAAAGGTTCCTGTACCTTTTTTTAATGTGAATCCAATGCAAGTTCAGCCATACAATTGTATGGCTAAATTCGCATTGCACAGACATTGCATGTGATCGGAACAGAAATGCTATGCAAATCGCATGCAATGTCTGTGTTCGCAATACTGTGCAAGTTTAAGAGATATTAACACTACCTACAGGTAAGCCTTATTATAGACCTACTTGTAGGTACAATTAAAAAAAGAGGAGCAAAAAAATGCTAATGGATTCTAGGAGCTTAACCACTTGGCGCGCAGAGGACGTCATATGACTTCCTGGAATTTGTGGTGGTACATCTGGATGATTCCTGCAGCTTAATCATTCCGCCGATTCATCGTTTGTATGGGCGGCAAAAGGGGGACGCCGCCCTCTGGTGCTTCTCCCGACTCACCTCTGCGATCGGTGATTCGGAGAACAGATCCACTGGCCCCGGATGCTGATCATAGAGATTTCCGGCGGAACACATGTTATGAAAGTGCCCCTGTCCCTGTGCGCTCGCACGCATAAGCAAGTCCCGCCTACATATGAAAACGGTGTACAAACCACACATGTGAGGTGTCGCCGCAAATGTTAGAGCGAGAGCAATAATTCTATCCCTAGACTTCCTCTGTAACTCAATACATGTAACCAGTAAAAAAAAAATTAAAGCGTTTAGAAGTACTGAAGTTTGGTGCAATTCCACGAGTGTGTGCAATTTTGAAGCTTGACATGTTAGGTATAACTCGGCATAACTTCATCTTTCACAATGTGCAAAAAAAATAGGCTAACTTTACTGTTTTTTTTTTTAACAAGAGAAGTTTGAAAAATTGCTGTGCAATGACCGCCATTGTATTCTCTAGGCGCAGAGGTGGCAAACACAAGGCCCACCAGGCCTTGCTATGTGGCCCACACAGCGGGTGCAACAGATTGTCACCGATCCGTGATCCGCACACCAAGCGATCCACTCCGCAGCCTCGCCCATAGGAAAGTCCACTGCTTCGGCCTAGCTCTGGAGCGGCGGCCATCTTGGTACACCCGACGGCGGCTGTCTCGTCAGGAAGTGACGTTTCACCACCGCCATCTTGCTCCACCCCAGTAAAGACAGTTGGCTTGCCTAGTAACTAGTGCACGGCGTGACACTCTGCACCACCTCAGCTCGCTGATTACAGATCCGGGACCACAACCGCAGACATGAGGAGAAAGTATCTGAGATCTGCACCTGCGGGTAGGAGAGACACCATCACCCGGGGAGCATGGCTGTCTGTACTGAGCGGAGGAGGGGGACACCTGTGACACCAGTGTCACTGGGGTCCCCCTTCTCTCCTCTCTGGTGTCACTGGGGTCCCCCTCCTCTCCTCTCTGGGGTCCCCTTCCTCTCCTCTCTGGTGTCACAGGGGTCCCCCTCCTGTCCTCTCTGGTGTCACTGGGGTCCCCCTTTTCTCCTCTCTGGTGTCACTGGGGTCCCCCTCCTCTCTGGTGTCACTGGGGTCCCTCTCCTCTCTGGTGTCACTGGGGTCCCTCTCCTCTCTGGTGTCACTGAGGAGAGGAGGGGGACCCCAATGACACCAGAGAGGAGAGGAGGGTGACACCGGAGAGGAGGGTGACCCCAGAGAGGAGAGGAGGGTGACCCCAGAGAGGAGAGGAGGGGGACCCCAGTGACACCAGAGAGGAGGGGGGCCCCAGTGACACCAGAGAGGAGGGGGGACACCAGAGAGGAGAGGGGGAAACCAGTGACACCAGAGAGGAGGAGGCAGCGCACTCCTGAACCCTGTGCTCCCTACGCAGCGCACTCCTGAACCCTGCGCTCCCTACGCAGCGCACTCCTGAACCCTGTGCTCCCTACGCAGCGCACTCCTGAACCCTGCGCTCCCTACGCAGCGCACTCCTGAACCCTGCGCTCCCTACGCAGCGCACTCCTGAACCCTGCGCTCCCTACGCAGCGCACTCCTGAACCCTGCGCTCCCTACGCAGCGCACTCCTGAACCCTGCGCTACCTACTCAGCGCACTCCTGAACCCTGCACTCCCTACACAGCGCACTCCTGAACCCTGCGCTCCCTATGCAGCGCACTCCTGAACCCTGTGCTCCCTATGCAGCGCAAGAAAACTGGAGTGCAGATACAACCGGATTGAGGGCAACCAAACTGCTGATGCGGCCCCCGATGAATTTGAGTTTGACACCCCTGCTCTAGGGTCTCTGCTAAAAAAAAACATATATAGTGTTTGGGGGTTCTATGTATTTTCTAGCAAAAAAAATATGATTTTTACATGTAGGAGAGAAATGTCAGAATTCCTACAGAATTGCCTGTATGTAATTCCGATGCGCAAAAAATCACACCTGCTAGGAATCAATTCGGAATCCTTGAACTTAATTTTTCTCGTCTTGTTGTAGTGTTGTACGTCACCACGTTCTTGACGGTCGTAATTTTGTGTGACCGTGTGAGCCAAAATTCCGTCGGAAAAAAAATCCCACGGTCAGGATTTCCGATTGTGTGTAGGCAGCATTAGTCACCAATCCAGAGCATGCATTTTTACAAGATTGAAGTCATTGCACCTCATCTGCACCGCTACAACCTCCTTGTTTCAGGTCAGGGAATCCGAAAAGTTTTGAAGTGTTGCTTATAATAGCTAAGCACGTGGCATTTTCAGGAGAGGCGATGCCTTTCTCTCAGTACCGCTTTGTCCGTTGCTAGCTTTAAGACATTGTATGTCTGTTTAATTCCTGTTTAAAAGTTGTTGTTTTGTTTTTTTACTGCGTTTCCATGACAACACCATTTTTATGTCATAAAACATTAAGAAATGCATTAGCTAAATTGTTCACTTTAATGACAGCGCACACAAAAAAGCCATTAATGAGCTTTTCACTGTCCTGTAATTTCATCTGAAGAAAATTCTTAATATTTAATGTGTGGTATTCACCAGTGTTCAGTCTAATCTCTAAGATTTCTGTCTGGATAACGATTATACGCATAATATAATATAAACAATTAAAGAGTAGTTAAAGTTCACAGAAACTGGCTAACACATGAGAAAATACCTAAGATTAAGCATAATAATGCTGTATAAAAGCGTTTTCCATTTTGTCATTCATCATAAATTCCCCCTGTCCAGAGTATAAACAATTGTTTAAAGCTGAATCCATGCTGCATATTAAAATAACACCATTTAATTTGATGTATTTTATTCATTCATTATTTTATGCACAGTTGATGTAAACCCTATGGCACAGGCCCCATACACACGAGCAGACAGATTTATTCAAATCGGTCGGACAGACCGATTTGAACAAATCTGTCTGCTGGGGACGTATTGTTTTGATCGTGTACACACGATCAAACCAAAATCCCCGCCGGCAGACGGCGCAGTGACGTGGCGGTGACGTTGACGCCGCCACGTCACCGCACCAGGAAGTAAAACACTTCCGCGCATGCGTCGAAACCATTCGACGCGTATGCGAGAAGACATGTCTGCTGGTTAGCGTACTAAAACAGGACCAGTGCGTTCTGAAGCTCCAGCGTTAGAGCTGTAAGCCTTGTCCTGCGTTTCTTTCTCTATTCAAAATCAATGGTTCCCTATGGGAGCCCATTGATTTGTATAGCGGTCGCACCAGAAGTCGGCTCAAGATGATCCGACTTGCGGGGCGACTGGTATGCAGAGAATCTTGAAGGGGAACCCCCTGCAAATTAAAAAAAAAAAATTGCATGGGGTTCCCCCCCAGGATGGAAATACGCCCTATTGGGCTCCCACAGGGAACCATTGATTTTGAATAGAAACAGAAAAATACGGCTGAAAACTAGCGCGGCAAAATGTGCATTGAATACAATGCAAAACACAGGGAAAAACGCCGCTTTTTTCCTGGCGTCTGTACTAGCTTTACAGCCCGTTTTTTTAAACGTCCATGGAAATGAAGCCTTAGTCGTGTACTCCACAAATCTGGCATTTATGGAAGAGCGGCAAGAAAAAAGACATTGTTAACCACTTGACCACTGGGCACTTAAACACCCTTAATAACCAGACCAATTTTCAGCTTTCGGTGCTCTCACAGTTTGAATGACAATAACTCAGTCATACAACACTGTAACCAAATGAAATTTTTGTCCTTTTTTCCCCACAAATAGAGCTTTCTTTTGGTGGTATTTGATCACCTCTGCGGTTTTTATTTTTTTCGCTATAAATGAAAAAAGAACGAAAATGTTGTAAAAAAAAAAGGATTTTCTCTCAAGCGTCTTCCAGGACAGCCCATGAGACCTAGGGCTCCTCCTACCAGGACAGGAAACACGTCACCCCCACCAGATAAAAGGGCGGTCCTCCAGGCCCCATGTCAGTATTAGTGTTTCCTCCGGACGGGGGGTAACATGTTCCTGGAACTGGTTCCCCTAGGTCTCAAGAGCATGGCTCCCTGAGCGATGGGTGAGTTTTTCCTACCTCTTCCTTAGGTCCCAGAGTGACACATCCACCGGGGGAGTTGGTTTGTGGTTGCTGTCCCTGTTTCTCGGTACATGGGGAATGTCAGTACCGTCATGGCGTCCGAAGCTCCCCCCTGCAGAACCGCATGGTTTTCGGCTGCTGTAGCAGCAGTAGCGGCTTGTTTCCCTGCCAGTACAGCCAGGCTAGAACATGCAGGGGAAGGAGGAAGCCGCGCGCAGGAAGGGGCGGAACTTGCGTTCCAAGCTGGCTTACAGGAAGTCCCGGAGGGGTCACTTCCGGGGCGTGTGACGTCATCGACGGGCGCCGGAGACGCTGGTTCCAGTCTCAGAACGGCGCGAACAGGGACCCTGGGAGGATGGTCGTTTGTAAGGTGAAACCCAGCAAAGGCTGCGTATCATTACAGGGAAAGGATGGACTCCTTTTGAGATACCTGCACAGGCAGTGGAATCAAACCCTAACGCCAGCTCCTCACAGGTAAGCCTGAAAGTGTATGTACTTTTCTTGCACAAACCTGTGAGTGTCTTTTTTCCCTTGTAACTAGTAAGGACTAGGTGAAGGGTGCACATGTTTCTTTTTCTCCTGCACGGGGTGTTATGGAGGGTATGCGGCTGTAGATTTACAGGGTCAGTCTTGTTCTCTTGCAGGCAAAGCCCAAGCGCAGCCACCAAAATAAAAATAAATAAATGTGCAGTGTGCGGAAGTAAACTGAGCTCCTCAGGGAGTAAACCAGTTTGCCGCTCTTGTATTAGAAGCCTAATAAAAGATGACCCGGTAGCCTCATGTCAGAAAATACTGACTTCAGTTAGTGATGAGCTTAAATCCACTTTTAGCTCTTTCAAAACTCTAATTGATAAATTGCATGCTCCCACAGAGGGTCAAACAGGAAAACTTCAGTTAGTAGCATTCCGCAACAAAATGTGGAGAGTGAAGACTCTGAGACTGAAGTTAGATCTACCCGTTCTTCTCCTGAAGAATCAGGGTCAGATACAGGGCCCAGGGATAGAGAATCCTCTAAGGGCTCAAGATTTAAGTTGTCTTTGGAAGACGTGGACAACTTATTAAAGGCTATTATACAACTCTGGTAATGGAAGAGGAGGAGGTACAATTGTCTAAGCATGACCTTATGTACAAAGGTGTGCACAAAAGAAATCTTTCCAGTGCACAGTTCCCTCCTTGATATTATCAAGCTGGAGTGGGAAAATCCAGAGAGAAAACCTTTCTTTTCCGGTAACCTAAAAAGGTTTTCATTGGATGAGGATGCAGCGCAGCTGTGGAACAAAAAGCCAAAGTTAGACGCGCCTCTTTCAAAAGTTTTAAAGTTTCGGACCTAGCGTTTGAGTGGCACGCTTAAGGACCCGATGGACAAGAGAGGAGATATTTTTCTTCTTCACAGAGCCTGGGATTCAGCTATGGGAAAGCTCAAGCCGGCTCTTGCCTCCACTTGTGTAGCCAGAAACCTGGAAGAATGGCTTACACAGATACAAACCCATCTGTTGGCAGGTACCTCTAGGGAAGAGATTCTAAAATCCTTTCCTCTCCTTTTTAGTGATGTGGGTTATTTAGCTGATTCTTCCACAGTCGGTAAGAATGACGGCTAGAACTTCGGCCTTAGTGAATTTAGCCAGAAGAAGACTTTGGTTTAAAACCTGGTCAGGCGATGCAGCCTCTAATTTGCGCCTATGTGGGCTTCCCCTAACAGGGGATCATCTTTTTGGTTCTGGGCTGCAGGAGGCACTGGAATGTACGGCCGATAGAAAAAAGGCCTTTCCAGAAAACGATAAATAGCCGAAAATGTTTTCATGGCCAAAACAGAGTCCTAGAGAAAAGGACAATAGGCCCAAGAAGCATTGGACCGGGTACAATGGCAAAGGTAGAGGGGGTGTTTTGTTTAACACGCCTCAACAGCCCGCCAAGCCACAGTGACCAGCATCTTCCAGTGGGAGGAAGAATGAGGGCCTTTCTCCCACAGTGGGCAGCAGTCACTTCAAGTCCCTTCATCTAGTGGCAAATGGATACAGGCGGGAATTCCCTGCCAACCACCAGAGCGACTATTGGTCACCTCCTCCCAAAGATTGGGAGAAAGCGAGGGCTCTGGGTCTCCAGATAGGAGACTTGTTCGACCATAAAGTCCTGATTCCTGTTCCCTGCTCAGAACAGAACAAAGGGTTTTATTCCCATATTTTTTGTTATCAGAAAGCCTTCAGGAAAGTATCGGCTCATTCTGAATCTTCGGTCTCTAGATCGATCAGGTAAAAGCACTTCCGTATGGAGACAGTGTTCTCTATCAAAAACCTGCTTTACCCAAACTGCTTCGTGGCCACTTTGGACTTAAGGGATGCTTACCTGCATGTCCCGATCCACCCAGCATTCCAAAGATTCCTGAGAATAGCGGTCAAAAGGGGAACCGAAATCTGTCACTTTTCAGTTTTAAGCCCTCCCCTTCGGTCTGTCCTCAGCCCCACGCATCTCCACAAAAGTATTGGGGGAGGCACTGGCTCCACTAGGGTTAAAGGCGACAACTAGCATCCCTTACCTGGACGACCTATTAATAATGGCAGAGTCTTTCCAAAAATTACTGACAGATCTCCAGACTGTACAAGACTTCCTTGAATCCCTAGGCTGGCTGATAAACAGGGAGAAGTCTTCCCTAAATCCAGCCCAGAAGGTGAAGTATCTGGGCTACGATTTTTGCTCAGTAGACCAAAAGTTATTCTCCCAGAGAAGAAGGTCTCCAAGATGGTACAAGCAGTTTCAGCTTTACAGACCAATCAGTCGGTCTTGCTGAGGGAAAATTTCACGAATGGTAGGTCTGATGACCTCATGTTTCCCTGCAGTACCATGGGCAAGATTCCATCAAAGAACATTGACAGATGTTTCTCCTGAGAAACGGGGATGGAAACGCAAGGTCTCTGGATTTAAGAGCTCTGTTACCTACCAAGGTAAAAAGAAGCTTGCGGTGGTGAACAAGTCTTCACCTAGCAAGAGGCCTGCCATGGTCCATTCCTGTATCCAAGAGGATCACGACAGACACAAGTTCCTGGGGATGGGGAGCACACCTCAGCGACAAAGTCGTCAGGGAAATTGGTCCGGGAGAGAAGCAAGAGCCTCATCGAATCAGAGAGCTCTTAGCGGGTCAGAGAGCCCTGCAGGTTTTTCAGTCTGAAATCAGGGTTCACAATCTCCAGATCCTATCCGACAATATTGCGACAGTTGCGTACCTCAACAAACAAGGAGGCATGAGGAGTTGGATCCTTCAAGCAATTGCCCAGGAAATTTTGTCATGGGCAGAAGGGAATCTAGCCTCAATTACAGCAGTGCACCTGAAGGGGACGCAAGGTGGAGCGAGACAATTGGTCGCTTCATCCAGAGATTTTTGCAAGGGTTGTCCTGAAGCAGATCTGTTCGCGAATCAGGGCAACCGCAAGACATAGGAGTTCTTTCCTCTAAACCCAGAGGATCAATCACTGGGGATCGATGCCTTGGCGAATCCGTGGCTATTCGACCTCTGCTACGCCTTTCCGCCGATCTGACTTATTCCGGAGGTGCTCCGGAAGTTTCTCAGAGAAGAAACAGACCTTATTCTAATCGCCCTCTTTTGGCCCAGGAGGTCATGGTTTTCTCTCCTACAGACTCTAGTCTCGGAGCCTCCACTGAGGCTTCAGAAGAGGGAGGTCTTGCTATCACAGGGTTCAGTCACACACCCACAGGTGGTTTCCTTAAACTTGATGGCCTGGTATCTAAAGAAAAGATACGGAAGGCTCAGGAATTTTCTGACAAAGTATTCAAGACTCTGGTGAATTGCAGAAAACCAATCACTAGAGCCTTATATTCCAAGGTTTGGAAAAAGTTCAATTCATGGTTGTCTGGAAATCAAAGATCAACGTGTGATGTGTCCTCTTTTTCTGAATCTTTTCAAGAGTGTCGACAAGGGTCTTTCAGTTAGTACCTTGAAGGTACAGACGGCAGCTATCAATCTTTTCCTTCAGTTTTCCCTTTTGGAAAATCCCACGGTATCCAGATTCTTCAAATCCATTTCTAGGGCCAGGCCAGTAGTGGTAAGAAGTTGTCCAACTTGGGACCTGTCCCTGGTACTTCAAACTCAGGTAGAGTTTCCTTTTTGAGCCCTTAAGAGGATATTTTTATTAAGTTACTTATTTTAAAAACTATCTCTTTGGTAGCAATTACCTCAGCTCGTAGAGTAAGCGAGTTACAGGCCTTATCAGTGAGGGAGCCATTCCTCACGATTTTGGAGGATCGAGTAGTTTTAAATACTGATCCAGGTTTTTTGCCTAAGGTAGCCAGTACATTCCACAGATTGCAGGACATTGTACTGCCATCCTTTTTTTTGTAGTTCGCCACAGGGCGACCAAGAAAATAAGTTTATTTTTATTTTATTTTTTTAGATGTGAGAAGAATCCTTCTCTATCTAGAGGTCACCAAGACTTTTAGGAAGACAAATGCTTTATTTGTCCTTTTCAGGTATGCACAAGGGTAAGAGTGCATCTAAAGCAACATTGGCTAGATGGATAAAACTAGCCATCTCGGAAGCTTACAAAATTAATGAAGTTCCTACACCTTTTTGTCACGGCGCATTCAACGAGAGCTTTGTCTGCGTCTTGGGCTGAGAGGGCTGGCGCCTCTTCGGAACAAAATTTGCAAGGCTGCCACATGGTCCAGTTATTCGACCTTCATTAAACATTACCGCCTGGATCTGCTATCTGCTCAAGAACAGGCGTTTGGTTGAAAGGTCCTTCAGGCAGTTGTCCCACCCTAGACTGGTAAGTTCTGGCTCATTGTCTCATGGGCTGTCCTGGAAGACGCTTGAGAGAAAAGCTGAGTTAGGCTTACCGGTAACTCCTTTTCTGAGAGTCTTCCAGGACAGCCGGATTCCCACCCGGTTTTGTATGGAAGTTATGTGTATTATGCATATGTTTTTCAGGGAAGTCCTACGGTTCTCGAGAAGACTGACATGGGGCCTGGAGGACCGCCCGTTTATCTGGTGGGGGTGACGTGTTTCCTGTCCTGGTAGGAGGAGCCCTAGGTCTCATGGGCTGTCCTGGAAGACTCTCAGAAAAGGAGTTACCGGTAAGCCTAACTCAGCTTTTTCTTCATTTCTATTATAAAATTTTGCAAAAAAGTAATTTTTCTTCATAAATTTGGCCTAAAATGTATACTGCAACATATCTTTGGTATTAAAACAACAAAAAATTGGATATTATTTAGTCTGGGTGAAAGTTATAAGGTCTACAAGCTATGGTACCAATTACTGAAAATGTATCAATTTGATCACATCTGATGTACTGACAGCCTCTCTCATTTCTTGAGACCCTAACATGCCAGAAAAGTACAAATACCCCCCAAATCTTTTTGGAAAGAAGACATTCCAAGGTATTTAGAAAGAGGCATTGTGAGTTTTTTGAAGTTGTCATTTTTTCCCACAATTCTTTGCAAAATCAAGATTTTTTTTATTTTTATTTTTTTTCCACAAAATTTTCATATTAGCGGGTTATTTCTCATACACAGCATATGCATACCACAAACTACACCCCAAAACACATTCTGCTATTCCTCCCGAGTATGGCGATACCACATGTGTGAGACTTTTACACAGCGTGGCCACATACAGAGGCCCAACATGCAGGGAGCACCATCAGGCGTTCTGGAGGACCCAGGCCAATTCTGACATTTCTCTCCTACATGTAAAAATCATCATTTATTTGCTAGAAAATTACATAGAACCCCAAAACATTATATATGCTTTTTTTAGCAAAGACCCTAGAGAATACAATGGCAGTCGTTGCAACTTTTTTTCGCGCATGGTATTTGCACAGCAATTTTTCTAACGCGTTTTTTGGAAATAAAACACTTTTGTCCTTTAAAAAAAAAAGAAGTAAAGTTAGCCCAATGTTTTTGCATAATATGAAAGATGAAGTTACGCCGAGTAAATAGATACCCAACATGTCACCCTTCAATATTGCACACGCTTGTGGAATGGCGCCAAACTTTGCTACTTAAAAATCCCCATAGGCGACGCTTTAAATGTTTTTACTGGTTACATCTTTTTAGTTGGAGAGGAGGTCTAGGGCCATAATTATTGCTCTCGCTCTAACGTTCGCAGCGATACCTCACATGTGTAGTTTGAACACCGTTTTTATATGTGGGCGGGACTTGCGTGTGCGGTCGGTCTGTATTCGAGCACACGGGTACAGGGGCGCTGTAATTTTTTTTAATTTTTATTTTTATTGTTCATTTTTCTTTATTTATTTTAGTTTGACACGTTTTTCCCCAAAAATAAATGTTTTGATTACTTTTATTCCTATTACAAGGAATGTAAACATCCCTTGTAATAGGAATATGGCATGACAGGTCCTCTTTACAGTGAGATATGGGGTCAATAAGTATTGCAGAGTATTGTGCGGGGGGTATTGCAGAGTATTGTGCGGGGGGTATTGCAGGGTATTGTGCGGGGGGTATTGCAGGGTATTGTGCGGGGGGTATTGCAGGGTATTGTGCGGGGGGTATTGCAGGGTATTGTGCGGGGGGTATTGCAGGGTATTGTGCGGGGGGTATTGCAGGGTATTGTGCGGGGGGTATTGCAGGGTATTGTGCGGGGGGTATTGCAGGGTATTGTGCGGGGGGTACTGCAGAGTATGGCGCAGGGGGTACTGCAGAGTATGGCGCAGGGGGTACTGCAGAGTATGGCGCAGGGGGTACTGCAGAGTATGGCGCAGGGGGTATTGCAGAGTATGGCGCAGGGAAGGAAGAGTATTGCAGGGGTTAATGCACAATATTGCAGGGGTTAATGCAGGGATAGCTGAGCAGGGATAGATGGATGGATCTGTGACTGCTATAGTCACAGATCCATTCTACAGTGCTGCTGCCATCCGCGCTCCCCCTCTCACACTGTACCGCTCATTTGATGGAGCGATCACGTGGTAAACGGCCGCTATCAGCGGCAATTTACCGCGATCCGTGGACCCGTCGGTCACGGACATTCCCGGGTGCGCGCCCGATTCTGGGATCACGTTATATTTCACGTGATCCCAGAGTTAAGCAACCACCTTGCCGCCGTTATTTGACAGCGGCTGGTGGTTAAGTGGTTAAAAAGAAAAGGCATAAGAAGTCCCATTTGCAGTTTGCGAAAAGCCACGTGAGAGGACACAGCAAACATGTGGAAGAAGGTGCTCTTGTCAGATGAGAACAAAATGTAGCTTTTTGGCCTAAAAGCAAAACGCTATGTGTGGCAGAAAACTAACACTGCATATCACCCTGAAAACACCATCCCCACTGTGAAACATGGCGGTGACATCATGTTGTGGGGATGCTTTTTTTAGCAGGGACAGGGAAGCTGGTCAGAGTTAAATGGGAGGATGGATGGAGCCAAATACAGGGCAATCTTAGAAGAAAACCTGTTAGGCCTCGTACACACGATCAAATCTGTCTGCTGGAAACGATCTGCTAGACCGTTTCAGCAGACAGATTCGATCGTGTGTACGGGCAAACAGACGGATTTGGCCCCCCGACAGATTTCAAAGCATGCTTTGAAATCTGTCGGCTGGGAACCCGTCCGCCCGACATGTCTGCTGGTTAGTACGCTAACCAGCAGACATGTCTTCTCGCACACGCGCCGAATGGTTTCGACGCATGCGGAAGTGTTTTACTTCCTGGTGCGGTGACGTGGCGGCATCAACGTCACCGACACGTCAGCGCGCTGTCTGCTGGCGGGAATTTTGGTTTGCTCGTGTGTACACGCGCGGACAGACCGTTTTGAACAAATCTATTTAGTCGTGTATACGAGGCCTTAGAGTCTGCAAAAGACTTGAGGTGATATAGTAAGCAATAGGCCTGATATTTCCTACCCAGCTATTGATTTAATGCTATAGAAATCAATGAGAGCCGAGTGGAGAGGAGATGACGGCTCAGTGATTTCCAGCCGGCGCTCATCCCCCTCCTTCCCCTCCGAGGTATGTGTGTGAGAGGCAAGTGTAGAGGTAAGTGAACCGACCTCATTAAAGTGGAGTTCCACCCAGGAAAACCACATTTGGCCAAAAGTTTTAAAAAAATAAATAAAAAAAAACGTGAAAAAAAAAAAAAAAAAATACTCACCCGAAATACCTGTTGCTATGCGGAAGTCCGTAATCTGCCTCTTCCACACCGCGGTGTCTTTTCTTCTTGTCCTTCTCCTTGTGAATGGGGCGCGCTGCTTTCTGGGAACTGTGTGTGTTCTCAGAGAGCAGCGCGCCCATTCACAAGCCAGCGTGAGACTCACGCAGGCGCAGTAGGAAATGGGCAGTGAAGCCGTAAGGCTTCACTGCCTGTTTCCCATAGTGTGAATGGCGGCGCGGGACCCGGAGCAATCGTGGGACCGGCATCGGGGGGGGGGGGGGCCGTCAGCGCGGGCGCCTAGGACAGGTAAGTGTCCTTATTCAAAGTCAGCAGCTACACTGTTAGTAGCTGCCGACTTTGAAAAAAAAAAAATGCGGGTGGAGCTCCTCTTTAAAGTTATATTCACCCCCAATTTCTGTTATTCCAGAATAAAAATCGTAATGCTTTCTTTGTTGCTTAGATGTAAACTGAGTATTGAGTTGGAGTCATTTTGTGTAACTTTGAACTCTGACTAGCTATATGCATCCTTTTTTTTAAATTTGCTCCCTAGCTAAGAAACAAGCTGATTATGTCTGCAGTTGAGCTATGAATATAACTATGAAAAATAACCTTTTTTACTATGAAAAATATCTCAAGGTATTCCACAGCATAAGGGACAAATATCCCCTGTGGGCAGCTAAGGTCTATAATGTTATATCTGTCAGGAAAGTCTGAGGGACACCCTAGAGACTGGCTTAGATTGCTTCAAAGTTGTTTGTTAAAAAAAAAATTGTTTTTCTAGATAATTCCCTCTTAAAATTGGGGTGCGTGTTATGCGCCGATAAATACGGTAATTAAAGATAAAAAAAACATTGAATTAAAGGCTGTAATGTAACAAAATAGGTAAAAAGCCAGGGGGGGGGGTGAATACTTTTGAAAGGCACTGTAAAAAGTATATCAGTGCATTTAAACCTGCTAATTGAAAATTCTGCCTTAAAGGATTTCCATTCCGTAGAAAATGAGGACCGGTGATACTGATTAATTCGTGTAACATCTTATGAATGCTCACCCTGGAGCTAGCCTAAACCCAACAAACTCTTTCCAGCCTACATGGCTTATGTTTAGCTTTGATGTCCAAGCCCAGGGGAACAACACCATCCGTGATCTGGCACTAGCTCCCGGGTCTTCAATAAACATCCAACCTGGAGCTGAAAAATCCTGTGATCCGGCACTGGAGGGGAACCAGCATTGCTAATTAGAGAAGTTCAACCCTAGGAGTTTGGTGTCCAAACTTAGCAGTCTGGTTTTATACAGTGTAGTTTTATGTTCCTAATCCTAAATATTTCTAGTCTTTCCCACAGATACAGTTAGGGTTGTCCCGATACCACTTTTTTAGGACCGAGTACAAGTACCGATACTTTTTTTTCATGTACTTGCCGATACCGAATACGGATACTTTTTTTAAATGTCATGTGACAGTTTTCAAACCACAATACAGACTAAGGATATTTTCTTTAGAATTATAAAGAACTCTAACTCAAGACATTATAAAAGAATAAAAATGAGTAAAAATGAATAAAAATGTTTTATTTTCTTGTCACGCAGTAGTAAAAAACTCAAAGAATTTTCACAGAACATGTTGATAAATACAAAAAAAGTATTCTATTTAGGTATCTGGAGCATCTGCGCAAGTACAAGTACTCCCGCAAATACTCGGTATCGGTCCCGATACCGATACTAGTATCGGTATCTGGACAACCCTAGATCTTGGTAACTACAAGTAGTGGTTCCCTCACTGGAAATAGAATAGGCTGCAAGTTATAAAACTAGGAAAGAAAATAAAACAATTCACTTTCTGCAAAATTTAGAATATGGTTATTTTAATAAAAAATCCAAACACATTAACCGCTTCCCGACCGTCGCACAAGTTTTTACGTCAACAGAATGGCACAGCTGCACAAATGGGTTTATAAATATATATATATATATATATATATATATATATAAATATAAATAAAAGGTCCCTTTAATTTGCCGTCACGTGCGCGAACTCCGGCCTAAGATCCCCCCTGTAGTGAACTCTGTGACTCTGCCCGCGGGACCCGCAGACTCTATGTCTGCCGGTGTCCTGCGATCCGGTCACAGAGCTGAAGAAGAGGGAGATCTGTTTACACTTTCTAGTGACATGAAACAGCGATCCACGCCCCCTAACAGTGAGAATCACTCCCTAGGTCACACTTAACCCCTACAGATTAACCCCTTCACTGCCAGTGTAATTTTTACAGTAATCAGTTTGTTTTTATAGCACTGATCACTGTAAAAATTACAATGGTTCCAAAATGGTGTCAGAAGTGTTCGCTGTGTCCGCCATAATGTCGCCGTCACGTTAAAAATCACTGATCACCGCCATTACTAGTAAAAACAATTATTAATAAAAAATGCCATAAAATTATCCCCTATTTGTAGACGCTATGGGCCAGATTCAGGTACAATTACATTGGCGCAGAGTATCAGAGATACACTACGCCGCCATATTTTACCTGGCTCTACGACGAATTCAGGTAGATTACGGCCCGTAAGGTACGGCGGCGTAGTGTATTTCTCGCGGCGGAATCGAAATACGCGATTAGGGGCGTGAAGCATTTAAATTAGGCGCGTCCCCGCGGCGCTCGAACTGCGCATGCTCCGTTCAGAAATTTCCCGCCGTGCATTGCGCGAAATAATGTCGTTACGTAATTTTTTGTTTGAGTAGCGTTGTTTACGTACATTCCTATTCCCGGACGACTTACGTAAAAAATAAAAAAAGACGTTGAAATTCGACGCGGGAACGACGGCCATACTTAACATGGGCTGTCTAATACTAGACCAGATAAAAGCTGGAATAACTTTACGCAGCAAAAAGATGACTACAGATGCCGTAAGAGATTGCGAATGACGCTCGTAACTTCGTGGATCGTCGGAAAATGCTCGTTTGCATACCCCGACGCGGAAAACGACGGGAACTCCAACCCAGCGGCCGCAAAATTATTGCAGCGTAGATCTGAAGGAGTACGAACACGTAAGCCAGTCGGATTGAAGCCCAAAGCCGTCTTTTCATGGTTTGAGGATTCAGACTAATGAAACGACGCGCGTAATTTGAAAGTACTCCGGTCTAACGCGAGATAGACCGGAGTAAGGGCTCTGTGCATCTGGCCCTATAACTTTTGCACAAAGCAATCAATAAACGCTTATTGCATTTTTTTTCACCAAAAATATGTTGAAGAATACGTATCGGCCTAAACTGAGGGAATTTTTATATATATATATTTTTTTTGGGGGGGGGGGGGCTATTTATTATGGCAAAATTAAAAAATATAGATTTTTTTTTTCAAAATTGTCGCTCTATTTTTGTTTATAGCGCAAAAAAATAAAAACCGCAGAGGTGATCAACTACCACCAAAAGAAAGCTCTATTTGTGGGGAAAAAAGGACGTAGATTTTGTTTGGAAGCCACGTGGCACGACCGCGCAATTGACAGTTAAAGCGACGCAGTGCCAAATCACAAAAAGTGGCCTGGTCTTTGACCAGCCAAATGGTCCGGGGCTTAAGTGGTTAATACCAGGTTCACATTTATCGTGTTTGAGTGTGGATTTTGCTGTATGTTTTAGCACTTTTACATGTTTTTTAATTAGGTGTTGCAGCGTTCTTTGATGCACTAATAAGCAGTTTCATGCATTTTTGATTTGGCCGGAGAGGATTGCTTTCTTGCAGTGACTTCATTGTTGTGAACTCTGAAATTATATAATTTCAGGGGCTGGCAACACATCAGAAGTCATTAAAATGCACTATGCGTGCCATAGACTTTTATAGGCGTCACAGTGCATAAAAATGCCAGAAAAAAAGAACATAACTAATTTTTCAAAACCGCGCAATGCATACCATTGATGTGAACAGCTCCACTGGTCTGCATTCTGATGCGTGCACTAAAACACGGAGGTATAAACAGGGATTTATTTTAAAACCTTGTTTACTACAGGTATGTATTTATTAGAATTACAGTGGAACCTTGGATTACGAGCATAATCTGTTCCAGGAGAATGCTCGTAATCCAAAGTACTCACAAATCAAAGCGAGTTTCCCCATAGAAGTCAATGGAAACAAAAATAATATGTTCCGCATTGACTTGGCATGCAATATCGCATGTGGCCAGAGGTGGGGAGGCCCCCGAAGAGCCTCGGAAACACTCGTAAAGGCCCGAGGACAGCTCGGCTGATCTTGGAAAGGCTCAGGAAACAGAGTATTTGTGAGTTTTTCCGAGCGGCTCTGCCACCCCCCTACCTCGGGCCAAACGCAGTACTGCACACCGCTGTGGCTTGAATCCTGCTTGATTTGCGACAAGACACTCGACAGGATTTATTTTAAATGCAGTGTTCGTATTGCAAAACGCTCGTTATCCGCGTTACTCGCAGTCTGAGGTTCCTCTGTAATTGCATGTATTTTACTTGAATTTGTCTTGATAAAAACCTTATGTATTCTGCACTGTAGGATGGGAATAGAAGGGCAAACACAGGGAACTGACCTGGGCTTTGTTGCTTTATTTAATGTTCTCTGCACATGCTTACAGGAGGGAAGAGTACACATGACCACATTATTTATTTGTACCGCAGTCTCCATTGCTTCCTATTAAAGGGCTTTCATCACAGTTGGGAAATAGATGGATTTTCCATAGGCTTGAATGGAAATTGAGACAGGCATGCATATAAACAGGACCTGACCAGGAGATTTTTAGTAAATGGACCTTGTGGATAAGATTCTGGAGAAACAAGGACAGATAAATGTAAGGGATGGGGGGCACTATAAAAGATAACTTTACTGACAGTAAAGTAATGCCTTAACTACAATAGAAAAAGTGGCGTCGGCCTTCTGCTTGGGCTACAGACATGCATGAATCACAAAGGTGGAAAGATCTAAAATATTCTGTCAGGAAAACAAATCATGTTTTTTAATTTAGCTGCATGTTTAGATTTAGCTAGACTTCTGCTTTATTGCAAATGTGCTGCTGTGAAAGTTGGTGGCTCCCCATCCATGCTCAACAGCTTGGATGGAAGACTCTACAACAGCCATTCTAAATCAAGTGTATAGGGAATACTAATGTGCAGACCACAAGGGTGAATAAATAACTATAACTAAAAAAGTAGCTGCCAACATAAAGGTGACCCTTTCAAAAAGTCACGTGAACAGTGACGCAACGCGTCAGGGAGAGAGCCGGGTGACATCACTTCCGGCCGCGATCGGAAGTCTCTAATGCAATACATGCTGTTTGTTTTATACATCAATTAGTGATAATATCTTGAGAGCTTGATTACAACTGAACAACCGGGGAATCGATCTGCCAGAGACCGATTGGCTGGTGAGGATTTGACGTTGATGCTCATTTATCTGATACATGAGGTGAGAGGCTGGGGAAAACGTTGTTACCCACACCGGATAGTGGAGATCAATTGGATGGTGGCACTTTACATCTGATGACCTTTAATACACGTTTTGGATTCATTACCACATTCGGATTGTTGCACTACTTATGTGAATATTCCTTATACATTGAACTTTTTGCACATGCAACTTTGCACATTTCCCTTGTTGAAAGTTTATGATTGCCATTTGCACATTGTTTTGCCATTATTGCACAATTTTTGCTGTTTTTTGCAAAAATTTTTTTGCATTTTGCACAGTTGCTATTGTTGCATATATTATACTTGATTGCATTTATATGTTTATATATTTTTTGCAAAGTTTCACACTTTGAGCCCTATTATGTATTGTATTTAAGTTAGTTTTGTCATATATATGAGTTTAGTAAGCGCCACATTCCCTATAATTATCATTCTAAATCAAGTTTCCATGTAATCTTAGGTCGGCCATAGATGAAGCGAAGTTCCGCAGATGCAGGAATTAAGTTTGCTTGATTCTCCTATCAACACAGACAGTGTTGACAGGGAAATCTCAGTGTTGACTATTACAGCCGTTAGCATTAATCGCATGTGAAGTCCAGCATGCTGGTTGTACCCAAGTTGATCGATCAACTTTGGTACATTCAGCCTGCCCATACATGGCTCCAATCTGCTGAACCGGTCAAGATTCAAACCGTCTTTGGCTGGCCTTAGGATTCCTCCAGCTTCCTCCAAGTGTTTGGGGGTTTTGGGCAGTGGCTGATTGACCCATCTGATGGTGCCCGGATAGTTTCATGGCAGAGCCAATGGCTGGACACCTGTGATCTTTTTAGCTGTTGGTAAAGGTGGCATTGTTTGTGACCAGCACTGTAAGTGGGTTGTCCTTCTCAATGACCACTACAAATGTAAGTTGCATTCTTCCCACTGTCGCCCCGATAAATTGATTTAAACAGGGGCTCCCTGAATCCTAAAAAAAAGGTTTCACTGGGGTAAAAAAGACGATAAACGCTGATCTACCGTGCCAACTATTGTATTCTGTCAGACTATCTGAACATTGCCAGCCTCTGATCATTCAACAAAAGTAAAAATACATTTTTGTTGAGCCAGGTGGTACAGTCAGGACCACGTACAGAACATATTTTTGGCCAATTAAGCAGGAATCAAACAAACTTCAAGCTGTGTATGGGCAGCTTTCAGCACAGGCTCAATTTACACCTTGGCCCAGATTCACAGAGTGTTGGGCGCACATTACGCCGCCGTAACGCAAATGCCGTACGCCACACCGACGCAGCGCGGAGAGGCAAGCACTGTATTCAGCAAGCTATTGCTCCCAATGCTGCGGTCGGCATGGCGTAGATTTCGAAGGTGCAGGCCGGCGTAGGTGAAAGTGGGTGTGACCCCATGCAAATGATGGTTCGAGTGTGGCGCAGTGGTTTACGTCCGGCGTATCACAAACGGCGCATGTGCCGTGACGTGGACGCATGTCCCGCACCCCTCTCCGCATGCCTACGACCGTGTGAATGTGGTATGAATGGACAGCAACATCATTGTGGCCTTGGCGTGGCGTTGCTGCTCCCAAGTCCCATGCGGTGGTCTTGGGCTAAACCAATGTGATGTGGATGTGGTGTGTTTGAGCTAGGGACCACAGTGGTGTGCATGTGTGCATTGTCCGTGTGCCCTGATGAATGTGTGTGTTTAACGTGCAAAGATACGTTCCACGAGGCACCTCCTGACTGCTGTTCCCTCAGCAGATGGGTGAGCCTCGTTCAGGGGGGGACTGTGTGGCTCGGGGGTCAGGTCATCACAGGTCAATCTTCAGGCCCTTTCTCATGGCATAGTTGTGCAGCACGCAACATGCACCGATGATCTGACACACAAAGTTTGGGGAATACAATAGGCCCCCCCCGGAATTATCCAGGCATTGGAAATGGGACTTCAGGATGCCAATGTGCGCTCCACCACTGCACGGGTGCGTATGTGTGCCGCATTGTAGTTTCTCTCTCCTCTGGTTTGGTGATTCCGGTATGGAGTCAGGAGATAGGTCCCAAGTGCATATTCCGAGTCACCTGGAAGGGAAAAGACAGGAGGATGTTTGTCGTGCATGTGCCCCTCATGCCTGACACCCATGTCACTCACCAACCAGCCAGCTGTCCTTGTACACGTTCTGTTCGAATTCCGTTGGGATGTTACTTTGACGGTATATGTAGCTGTCGTGGCTGGACCCGGGGTGTTTGACACGGACGTGCCATATGAGGCATTGGGCATCGGCTATCACCTGTACGTTGATGGAATGCCACTGCTTACAATTGCGGTACATGTGCTCTGTGGCACGGGGGGGCCGTAGTGCCACATGTGTGCAATCAATGGCCCTGACGGTGCGTGGGAATCCAGCAATTCTGTAGAAATCCTGAATTGCCTTCTGCCGCAGATGCTCATGGGAGGGTCTGATGATGTGGTGGGACAATGCGTGTGAGGATTGCAGGGACAACCTGGTGCACACATCTGCTCATGTTGGATTGTGACATCCCAGACACAACTCCACTTGTACGTTGGGAAGATCCACTGGCAAGGAAATGAAGTGTTGCCAGTACCTTGACCAGTGGCTGCACTGCATGTGAGCGTCCCATCTGGCTGGTGATGTCATCATGCAGGGCTGTGGCTAATTCCAGGATGGCATCAGGGCTGAATCTGAAGATGTGATACACCTCCGATTCCCCCATGCCAAAGACGTTCATGCGCGTTTGGTATATCCTCTCCTGTGCCCTGCTCCGTGCCTGTAGACGCAGTAGTGCGATGACCATGGCTGCCCCTGGCACGTTGGCATACAGATGTGTTGTCCTGCAAGTGTGGTTGCTCAGCTTGTCAGTAACGGTGCTGCTGCAGCTGCTCTCCAGCTGACATGAGCACGTCTGTTGCTGAGTTACACCTCCTTTATGGGGAATAATTTTGCGCCGGACTCGCAACTTACCGCAGCATGCGTCGGGCGCACTCACAATCGTGAATCGCTGTATTTCCCTAATTTGCATATTTGAATAGCTAATTAATGGGAGTGCCAGATGCGTCCAGCCCATATTTGCGCCCACGCTACGTCGGCGTAGGGTGGCCAGTTTTTAGGCATATTTTGTTTTGTGACTCTGGCGCACACATACGCTGGCGCACATTTGCACTTATGTCGGCGCAAGTGCTTTGTGAATCTGGGTCCTTGTTTTTAATCCAGGCAAAGTCTCATTCCTAATTATATACACTATATTACCAAAAGTATTGGGACGCCTGCCTTTACACGCACCTGAACTTTACTAGCATCCCAGTCTTAGTCCGTAGAGTTCAATATTGTGTTGGCCCACCCTTTGCAGATATAACAGCTTCAACTCTTCTGGGAAGGCTGTCCACAAGGATTAGGAGTGTGTCTATAGGAATGTTTGACCATTCTTCCAGAAGCAAATTTGTGAGATTCAGGCACTGATGTTGGACATGAAGGCCGGGCTCGCAGTCTCTGCTCTAATTCATCCCAAAGGTGTTCTCTCAGGTTGAGGTCAGGACTCTGTGCAGGGGAGTCAAGTTCCTTCACCCCAAACTCACTCGTTCATGTCATTATGGACATTGCTTTGTGCACTGGTCCAGATCATTTGGTGGAGGGGGGATTATGGTGTGGTGTTTTTTAGGTGTTGAGCTTGGCCCCTTAGTTCCAGTGAAGGGAACTCTTAAGGCATCAGCATACCAAGACATTTTCATGCTCCCAACTTTGTGGGAACAGTTTAGGGACGGCCCCTTCCTGTTCCAACATGACTGTGTACCAGTGCACAAAGCAAGGTCCATAAAGACATGGATGAGCGAGTTTGGGGTGGAGGAACCTCACTGGCTTGCGCAGAGTCCTGACCTCAACCCTATAGAACACCTTTGGGATGAATTAGAGCAGTGACTGTGAGCCAGGCCTTCTCGTCCAACATCAGTGTCTGACCTCACAAATGTGCTTCTGGAAGGATGATTAAACATTCCCATAGACACACTCCTAAACCTAGTGGACAACCTTCCCAGAACAGTTGAAGCTGTTATAGCTGCAAAGGGTGGGCCAACTCATTATTGAACCCTACAGACTTAAGTCTTGTACACACAATCTGATTTTCATCAGACAAAGCATAGGACTTTTGTCCGAAGTGAGTTGGCCAGGAACTTGTATTGCATAGAAACGGCAAAGAATTGTTGGCCAACGAACACAACAATGTGTTTTTTCAGCTCTTTAGTGCCACCCTTTGGGCAACTTCTGCTAATGTTGTGTTATGGTGAGCATTGCTTCCGAGCATGCGTGTTTGTACTTTGGAGTTTTGTCCAAAAGACTTGTGTACACAACTTCGGAAAATCCGACATCACACATTTGTTGGCGGACAATTTTAAAGCATGCTATCCCACGTTTGTCTGCGGAAAATCTGACAACAATTGTCCGATGGAGTATACAAACTGTCGGATTTTCCGACAACAGCCTCTCGTCACACAATTCCCATTGGATAATCTGATTGTGTGTATGAGGCTTTACAGGTGTCACAATACTTTTGGTAATATAGTGTATATCATATCAAGACACTCCCAATTCAGACCTACCCCAATGATACACAGACAGTAATAGTTGACGATTTTTACTAGTTAAGGTGGCGCTTTAGCATACATATTGTTAAAATATTTGTGTTGTGTGTGTGATTATAATAAGAAATATACTGTATACAGGATATATTTCCTTGACTTGTGATCCTGGGACTAACATGTGGTTCTTGGCTCCCTTTGATGTTGCCTGTGGCATGATCTCTGAGCATCTGCTGCTCTATATACACGGGCAAGAAACCAAGCGGGACGTGTATAGTTTAGATAACGTTATTCGTTTTTCTGCTTCTATATTTCAAATTGTATGAAAGTTGTTTTTCTTGGATATGGGGGGGTAAGCTAAAAATTTGGGGATCTTGGCTTGCAGTTAGTTAATCGATCATCGGTCATCGTAGCTTGATGTAGTCTTAAAGGCAGCAATGCTTGCCGGTTTTGGCGTTTCTCCTCCTCTTGGGTATCTGCAGGGGGAAGGGAAAATCATGTAACGTTCAAAGACAATACATTGTAATTTGAGAGCCAGATAAACATACGTAGATGTATTTCATGGTGACTCTAGATTCTGTACTCAAGTGACATGGCGTCACCTTACATCTAATTCTCTTAGCTTCTTACTTATCTACTTAGGGGAGCACCACATCTCCCACCTGACCAGAGCCTATACTTCCCTGAGGGTACTTCATTTACCTCACGCAATATGTAAGATGCTTACTCATAGCCTGTATTTTCAGCTGTGGTTGGTCATTGACTGACCTCTCTTAACCACTTAACCCCCTTCATAATTCGGCAATGTTTTGCGATATGACACTGCGTTACTTTAACCACTTCCATACCAGGCACTTACGCACTTTCCTGCCCAAGCCAATTTTCAGCTTTCAGCACTGTCACAATTTGAATGACAATTGCGCGGTCATGCTACACTGTACCCAAATTACATTTTTATAATTTTGTTCCCACAAATAGAGCTTTTTTCTTGGTGGTATTTGATCACCTCTGCGATTTTTATTTTTTGCGCAACAACTAAAAAAGACCGACATTTTTGAAAAAATGTAAGTTTTTTTATTTTTTTCTGTTAATTTTTTTGTAAATAAGTACGTTTTCTTCTTCAATTATGGGCACTGATATGGCGGCACTGATGGGCAACGATGAGGTGGCACTGATGGGCACTGATAGGCGGCGCTGGTATGCTGCACTGATGGGCACTCAAAGGCGGCACTGATGGGAACTCATGGGCAACACTTATGGGCGGCACTGATGGGAACTCATGGGCAACACTTATGGGTGGCACTGATGGGTACTTATGGGTGGCACAGATGAGCACTGATAGGTGGGCACTGGGCATAGATGGGCACTAAGAGGTGGCACTGATGGACACTGGGTGGCACTGATGGACACTGAAGGGTGGCACTAATGGCATTGCTAGGCATCATTTCAGTCAGTGCCCATGTTGCCAGACAGTGCCCAATTGTGGGCCCTGATTGGCATCGATTGTGTTAAAAAAATGTTTTATTGTTTTTTGTTTTTTTTTACTATTTTTGCTCTATTGACCACCGGGGGGCACTCCCTGGTGGTCCAGTGTTGGCATATTGATAAACAATCAACGCAAACCCCCCCTGTCAGGAGAGCCACCAATCGGCTCTCCTCTACTTGTGTCTGTCAGATGTGCGTGAGGAAGAGCCGATCAACGGCTCTTCCTGTTTACATCGTTATCAGCCGTGATTGGACACGCCAGAGGCTCTTTACCGAGATCGGAGATGCAGGGTGTCAGACTGACACCCCGTATCACCGATCGCCGTGCATGTAATCCTGCAGGATGTCAATAGACGTCCAGTCAGGATTACAGAACCACTTCCCGAACGTCAATTGACTATTGACCGGGCGGGATAGTGGTTTACCAACAATTACGTGGTCATGCAACGCTTTACAAAAAAAAAAATGTATGTCCTTTTTTCCCACAAGTAGAGCTTTCTTTTGGTTGTATATGGTCACCACTGCGTTTTTTATTTCTTTGCGCTATAAACAAAAGAAAAAGCATTTATTTTCTGCTATAAAACATGTCTTCATAAATTTAGGCCAATATGTATTCTGCTACATATTTTTGGTAAAAAAAATCCCAATATTGCATTTATTGATTGGGTTGCACAAAGGTTATAGCATCTACAAACTAAGGGATATATATATGTTTTTTACTAGTAATGTGATCAGCAATTTATAGCGTGACTGTGATATTGTAGCAGACGTTCTGACACTTTTTGGGGACCACTGCCACTAATACATTGATCAGTGATAAAGAATATGCACTGTTACTGTACTAGAGAAGGGGTTCTGTTACTGTACTAGGGAAGCTGAGGCTCTCGTGCACATCCCTGGATCGTGATAGGGCTCAGGTAAGTACTAGGTTGGGCTGGGAAACTGCTGCACACTGCCTAGTAACAGCCTTTCAGCTGTAAAAACAGAGTTTTTCTTTAAATAAAACCTATTACAAACCTGGGCATATTATGGAGCTAAAGGATAAGCAAAGGTTACTTTGGCAGAGAATTCCACCGATCCAGAGCTACAGCATATGCAGCTGACGTTTATATATAAATCTCATGTAAAGATCACAATTGTTTCCACCTTTCAAGCCTCTCTATTGGTCAGCGAGGCTGTCTATATCAGGCTCCATTCACACTTGTACCACTCCAGAGTTGCACAGACTTTTGGAGCGCAACTTTGACGCAACATTGGATGGGTGCAACTTGGATAGACTTTGACCAGTGATAATGCATTGTATAACATTCAGGTAAGACTCTTATGCAACGTCTGAGGGTTACCATTGATGTGTTTTGCCCTCAAGTTGCATGAAAGTCAGACCAAAGTAGTGCATGAACTACTTTGAAGTTGCTGCAACTTTAAGTCATGCATATATGAATGGGTATCATTGGAAAACATGGGGATCGACTTGTCGTGCAACTTTGCTGTCCAAATTTGCATGAAAATCCACACAAGTGTGAATGGAGCCTAAGGCCCCTTTCACACTTGTGCAACTTGGGACTGTACCCCATGATTTCCATTGAATACCATTCATAGCTGTGCGACTTCAAATTAGTCCCTTTAATGCGACTTGAGTGAGTGAGTGAAGAACTTATATAGCGCAGCACATGCAAACTAAATCGCCTCTGAGCGTTTGTTGTTCCTGTCTCCTTTGACATCAAAAGAGATGAGTTTTGATCTTACTTCTGAAGGCCAAGTGATTCTCCTGCAACCGAATGCTGGTTGGTAATGCGTTCCACAGCCTGGGACCCTGGAGCGCAAATCTTTCTCCTTTGGACTTATATTTGGCTTTGGGTATCTGGAGCAGATTTTGGTTGGTGGATCGCAGAACGCGATTGGAATTGTGAGCTTTTAGTTTTTCGCATAGATATTGGGGGGCCTTCCCATGAATGCACTTATCTTTAAGATGGGTTTGATTATGCCCTGTTTCAACTGGGAGGGCACTATGCCCTCCTTGAAGGACTGGTTTATAGGCTGCATGATAGGAGGTGCCAGAATACTGGCACATTCCTTCAGCAGTTTGGTGGGGATAATATCATTAGGCGCTGTGCCATTTCGCAGGGCACTGATGATATTTTGTGTGGCATCGATGAAGATGGGTTTAAGGGTGAACTTTGTTGATTGCGGTGAATTTGTGTGGATATTGGGCGAATGATTGAGGGAGGTACTGTTTTTCTGAATGCTTTCACAGATTCTTTCAATTTTGTTAATGAAATAATCTGATAATTCATTGCAAAATTCTTGGGTATCTGAGTTGGGTGGTTCAAGGCAGACCGGATTCATGGTCTGGGTGACGAGCTTGAAAAGTTTGCGGGGCGGTTTAGGGCATTAGTGATGGCATTGGAAAAGTGATTTTTTTTTGGCTTTGAAGATTTCTTTGTGGTATTTTTTTGTTATTACCATATAGATGGCGTGGTTTTCCTCTGAAGAGCTTCTTTTCCAGGTGGCTTGCGCTCTTCTGCGCTCTTGCTTCAGTAACGACAGCTGGTCATTAAACCAGCTGGAGTTGTTTTTCCGGATGCAGGTTTTACGTTTGGGCACTACTAAGTCGGCTGACTGTAGTAGAGCCATGTTTATGGCATCCAGTTTTTTTGTGGCTGTTTGAAGTGGTTGGATTGTTTTTTTCCCTAAAGTGGTTTTGAAGAGCTCTGAGTAGAGCTTCTTTTGCCATCTAGTCCAGTGTGTTGTCACCGGTTTTGACGTTTTTGTTGAGGGGGCATTTATGGTGATTGTGAGTTTAATTGCATGGTGGTCTGTCCATGGCAATGGTTCATTTTTTATATTATTTAATTCCAGCTCTTGTCTGAAAATCAGATCAAGCGTGTGACCTGGAAGTATGTGTGGGCCCACATACTAGCTGTTGCAGCCCTAATCCTTCCAAGTGCTCAATACAGGCGTCGGCAACGGAATCCTGTAAGGAGTTAGCCCAGAGGTTGAAGTCCCCGAGTAACAAAAGATGTTTGCTGTTTAGGGTGTAAGTGGACATGAACTCAGTCCAAGGTGAGAGAAGCTGCGATTTTGGACCAGGGAGTCTATAGCAGAGTAGAATATGGACAATCTCCTGGGGATTTGTTTGTAGTTGCAGAGTGAGGGTTTCCATGAATGGAAGTGGGTTTTGAAGGACTGGTTTAGTGATCGCCAGGTGCGTCTTATGGATTACTGCCAGGCCTCCTCTTTGCCCCACTCTGTTTTCTTTTATAATGCGATAATTTTCCGGCACTTAATTCTCCTAGAATCGTCTTACAGTCGGCTGTGAGCCAGCTTTCTGTAATAAAGCGGCAGTCTATATCGCATTGTAGGATGAAATCGTGGATTTCTTGACTGTGTTTTACTGCTGATCTAGTGTTGACCTAATGCGCATAAAATGTGCATGTGATTTTTAACTGTCGATCGTTGATTGATTCGTAACAGTTGTTCGTTCCTTAGCGCTATTTTGGTCACGGCTGGTAATACTGAGGCACATGGTTTTAGCCCCCAGATGATTTCCGCAGAGTAACTTAGGCGAGCCATACCTGCAGAAAGTACCCGGGGGAAGGTGTTTTTTTTATGGGGGGAGATATTCAATGAATGATGGATATCTTATCCTCCTTGTTTTGATCCAGAGGAAGGCGAAAAGCCCTTGGCTGTGCTGGGCCAATCTGCAAAGGGAAGGGAACAAAAAATCCTTCCCGATCCCACTTAGGTCGATCGGAGAGGCCCTGGATCAAGACACTGAATAGTGGGGTGGGGGGGGAGTGGGCACGCGTTGCCCTATTTTAGGGTTGGGGAAGGGGGGGTTTGTGCCCCAGCAATCTCACAATTGCTGGGGTGTAGTATGATGGCTAGGTCTGAACCATGGGCTGTGCTGTAAGATTAGATCGGTTGTGGGGTGGATGGGGGCGCTGGGGTGGTCAGGGAGACAGTGGGATTACTCCTGGGGAAAGAGGAGATTTTTGGGGATTTGAAAGGGGGGTTTTCGGTGTCCCCTGGGCGGCTCAGCACTGGGCCGCGTTTAAAGACGTGGCCTTTCCTAGCTGCGCTCGCTGTCGGTTAACACGGGCCCAGGTGGATGGTGGGAGTAGCGATGGTGGCTGGGAGCATAAGGGGGGATGCAGGAGAGCTTTGAGGGCTTTGAGTGGGGGCTTTATGATGCCTTAATAGGGCGCGCAACTAGGCCGCGGTTGAAGCCGCAGGTTTTCCTAGTTGCGGTAGCTGCGAGCGTTGCCGCAGTAGGATAGTGGATGGTGGGACCGGAGACTACACCATAGCGGCTAGGGTTGTGGGGGGTGTAAAACGCGCTGTTTTTATTTTATTTTATTAGGCCGGGCTGGAGCCACAGCTTATCCTTAAAAGGACGGCCGTGGATATGCCCGGGGGAGGTGGGTGGGGAGGAGGATAGGTCTGGGTGACCCCAGTGCTTACCTCGAGATGTTGCTGGAGGAGAGAGGGGGGCTGAAGGGAGGGAAGCTGTAGTCCAGGATCCTTGCTTGTGGAGTACTGAGAGAAAAATCACCTTCCTGCCTGCCTGCCTATCTGTCTGGTGCTCGGGGGGAGCAAGCAGACAAGGATGGAGTCACTGGAGGTCAGGTGAGAGGAGCTCTTAGACACACGTCCGTCTGTTAGACCAATGTGCCTACTGACTGTCTACAGCACTCAGACTCAGACTCACAGAGAGAGGGCGGAAAGAAGAAGGACACCTGAAGCCAGAGGACACAGGGGACATAAACCTCAAGATTACACACGCATTGATTCAAGTCGCATCAAAATTGTGGCAAAAAATCGTGCCAAAATCACAAAGTGAAAGGGGCCTTAAGGACCAATAGAAAGAATCCAGAAGTGGGAGGGTTTTTATTCATGTTTGACATGACTGCAGGAGCGCACTGACAACTCATGGGGCCCCCGGGCAATAGAAGATTATGGGGCCCCCAGGCTTACAGATGGTCACCAAGCCAGGTGGCAGTACAGAGGCGGGGCAGCTAAAATCTTGGGATTTTCACGTCAAAAGCATGTAGGTTTTGGACATATCAGGGACAGATGTAAAAAAAAACACAGATTTTTACATACTGTACCTAGTTTTAATGAGCCTGGCAACCCTGATGGGGCCCCCTAGTGGCATGTGGCCCTAGGGCAGTGCCCGAGTTCATCAATGGTCATTCCGCCGCTGATTGATTTATACACTGCAAATTAACACAGTCAGTGCAGAATTAAAAAAAGTAGAATTTACACACCCCTGCTTCTACCATAATTATCTGTGATTCTGATGATCATGTGCTGGTCTGAGCGGAGGGACAAGTTTCAGGCACATATTTAGTTCCGCTCGCATGGCTCAAGTATACTGGTGTAGTGATCTTTCCGCTCCCCACTCAGTCCTTAAGAGGCTGTGAGGTGGGCAGGGAGCGACAGCTGTGACGGGCAGAGAGAGGCAGCTGGGCTAGCTGACGGTGTCCAGCAGCAGCAACAGAGGGGAAAGATCCAATAGTGGGGTCCCAGCACCTTAGGCTTCACAGGCTTTGTAAATTACATTGCACTAATCCATAACTTACAGGACAGGCACTCTATCGTGGCTCTCACAGTGTGTCACATAACATGCCTGCTGGTTGCTGATTTTGCTTACAATGTATCAGCACCCAAGCTATGTAGTGACACAGTGACAGAGCCAGCCAGACATGATAGAGTGTCTGCTTGTATACCATAATGCTGATGATGTTCTGCTTCGCCTAGCAATCTACTACTACAGGACGGCTGCGCTGCGCAAGATCACGTATATACAAGCCTGGGTATTAAATGATCTCGATGTCCACTGGTACCCCGCTGATCGTTATGTTCAAAACAGAACTGTGGTCTGATGTACACAGATTGCCATTCTGTCAGTATTGAGAAATCCGGTGTCCTGCAAATTGATCCATGCCTTCCCTTAGCACCTCCCCCACATTTAAATTGATTGCCCTAGATGTTATCCCCTCCCAGCCAGTGTCATACAGTGACAGTGCATATGTTTATCCTGATCCTGTGTTAGTGTCACTGGTTCCCACAAAGGCAGAGAACCTCGACGGACGGAACACATCTTTCCGCCCGTCGAGGTTCTCGGCCGGCCGTCAATTCGGCGACCAGCCCGTTCATCAATTCATCCCGCCGCTGCATGAGCTGTAAAATGAGAGAATATATAATTTCAAGTTCTCTAGATTCACTGATTGTACTGCTGTTTTTTGTGACAATACATAACTCATGTCTATACATGTTTTCATTCCAGACGGGATGCTCGCCGAATCCATACACACGGCCGAGGTTCTCAGCAGAATCAGGATGCCAGCGAGGTTCTCGCTGGTTTCTGCCGAGAACCTCGGCCATGTGTACGGGGCTTCAGTGTTACAAGGTCTCAGTTGTGAATGGGGAGCAGGTGTGTTAAATTTGCTGTTATCGCTCTCACTCTCTCATACTGGTCACTGGAAGCTCAACATGGCACATCATGGCTCTCTCTGAGGATCTGAAAAAGAGTTGTTGCTCTACATAAAGATGGTCTAGGCTATAAGAAGATTGCAAAGACCCTGGAACTCAGCTGCAGCATGATATACAGCGGTTTAACAGGACAGGCTCCACTCAGAACAGGCCTCATCATGATCGACCAAAGAAGTTGAGTGAATGTGCTCAGCATCATGTCCAGAGGTTGTCTTTGGGAAATAGGCTGTGCTGCCAGCATTACTGCAGAGGTTGAAGGGGTGGGGGAGGGGGCTCAGCCAGTCAGTGCTTAGACCATATGCTGCACACTGCATTAAATTGGTCTGCATGGCTGTCGTCCCAGAAGGAAGCCTCTAAAGATGATGCACAAGAAAGCAGTTTGCTGAAGACAAACAGACTAAGGACATGGATTACTGGAACCATGTCCTGTGGTCTGATGAGACCAAGATAAATTAATTTGGTTCAGATGGTGTCAAGCGTGTGTGGCAGAAACCAGGTGAGGAGTACAAAGACAAGTGTGTCTTGCCTACAGTCAAGCATGGTGGTGGGAGTGTCATGGTCTGGGGCTGTATGAGTGCTGCTGGCACTGGGGAGCTACAGGTCATTGAGGGAACCATGAATGCCAACATGTACTGTGACATACTGAAGCAGAGCATGATCCACTCCCTTCGGAGACTGGGCCACAGGGCAGTATCCCAACATAACAACCCCAAACACACCTCCAAGACAACCACTGCCTTTCTAAAGAAGCTGAGGGAAAAGGTGATGGACTGGCCAAGCAGGTCTCCAGACCTAAACCCTATTGAGCATCTGTGGGGCATTCTCAAACGGAAGGTGGAAGAGCGCAAGGTCTCTAACATTCACCAGCTCTGTGATGTCATCATGGAGGAGTGGAAGAGGAGTCCAGTGGCAACCTGTGAAGCTCTGGTGAACTCCATGCCCAAGAGGGTTAAGGCAGTGCTGGAAAATAATGGTGGCCACACAAAATATGGACACTTTTTGGGCCCAATTTGGACATTTCCACTTTTGTTGCCAGCGGTTTAGACATAAATGGCTGTGTGTTGAGTTTTTTTTAGGGGACAGCAAATTTACACTGTTATACAAGCTGTAGACTCACTACTTTACATGGTAGCAACGTGTAATTTCTTCCGTGTTGTCACATAAAAAGATATAATAAAAAATTTACAAAAATGTGAGGGGTGTACTCACTTTTGTGAGATACTGTATATACTATCCCAGGAGTGTTTTTGGCGCTTGCTTTATGGCACTGTGCTCATTTCTGCTCCGACTTGCTCTGCACTCATAAAAAGGATGATATCGCTTGAGCTGTGCTAAAAATAATCATTATTTATCCCACCAAAGAGCAGATCATCAGTACTCGCTGTACCTTTATCAAACACCTGTCACAGCACAAACAGAACAGGCGGGTTTCAAGGTTTATCCGGCGAATGATAAAAATATCACAGGCATTGTCAGTGATTTCTGAATATAGTGCCGGCTTTGCTATTTTTAGCATGGTAATCTCTGCAAAAATGCAGTAGAGTAATGAATGCATCATAGTCCATGTCCTATGCCCACTTCCAGTATTTTATGGCTGCGTGCTGAATTGGTCACCAGATATTTTTGGTGTTTGCAATAAAGTACTTTTATATATTAGATTATGGTGTTGTACAAGAATATTATCTATTAAAGGGGTTGTAAAGGTAACATTTTTTTACTTACCTTAGTGCAGTCCTCCTTCACTTACCTCATCCTTCCATTTTGCTTTAAAATGTCCTTATTTGTTCTGAGAAATCCTCACTTCCTGTTCTTCTGTCTGTAACGCCACACAGTACCGCAAGGCTTTCTCCCTGGTGTGGAGTGTCGTGCTCGCCCCCTCCCTTGGACTACAGGAGAGTCAGCGTGCTTTCTATGTTGCAGATAAAGAAAGGAGCTGTGTGTTAGTGGGCATCCTGACTCTCCTGTTGTCCAAGGGAGGGGGCGAGCACGACACTCCACACCAGGGAGAAAGCCTTGCATTACTGTGTGGCGTTACAGACAGAAGAACAGGAAGTGAGGATTTCTCAGAAAAAATAAGGACATTTAAAAGCAAAAAATGGAAGGATGAGGTAAGTAAAGGAGGACTGCACTAAGGTACAGGAAATTATTTAGGAAAAATAATTGTACCTTTACAACCCCTTTAACTCCTTCCATACTGGCCATTGTCACCCCCTTCCTGCCCAGACCAATTTTTAGTTTTCAGCGCTGTTGCACTTTGAATGACAATTGCGCGGTCATGCAACACTGTACCCAAATTAAATCGTTATGTTTTTTTCCCCACACAAATAGAGCTTTCTTTTAGTGGTATTTGATCATCTCTGCGGTTTTTATTTTTTGCGCTATAAACAAAGGAAGAGCGACAATTTTAAAAAAAACACAATATTTTTTACTTTTATTTAATACATATCATAATTTATTTATTTTTTAACTTTTTTTTTCCTCAGTTTAGACCGATACGTATTCTTGGTTAAAAAACACGCAATAATCGTATATTGATTGGTTTGCGCAAAAGTTATAGCGTCTACAAAATAGGTGATAGATGTATGGCATTTTTATTTTATTTTTTTTACTAGAAATGGCGGCGATCTGCGTTTTTTTTTGTAACCGTGACATTGCGGCGGACATATCGGACACTTTTGACACGTTTTTGGAACCATTCACATTTACACAGCGATTAGTGCTATAAAACTGCACTGATTACTGTGTAAATGTGACTGGCAGGGAAGGGATTAACACTAGGGGGCGCTGAAGGGGTTAAAATGTTTCCTAAAGTATGTTCTAACTGTAGGGGGAGGGGGACTCACAGGGGGAGGAGATCGATGTGTGTTCCTCTGTACTGGGAACACACATCAGTCTCCTCACCGCTGACAGGAGGTGGATCTGTGTGTTTACATACACAGATCCACACTCCTGCCGCGATCAGCGGTAATCGCGGGTGCCCGACGGCAATCGCGGCCGTCGGGCACGCGCACGGGATCGCGAGTGGTGCCGCGGGTGCGCGCGTGCTCCCTAGAAAGCTGTGAAGACAGGACGTCCTGTGACGGCCAGTCTCATCGGCGAGGGGTTGTTCAAGGCGTAAATCCCCTATGGCCCGGTATTGAAGGGGTTAATAGATTCACCTACAAGTAAAGTTTATGAACTATATGGTTATTTATGTTCTATCCTGTTGTCAGAATGTGTCGTCGTCAGTAAAGGGTTCAGATATATTTGCTCACAGGGAATTGCGAACACACGCAAAGCACACATAATAATGTACATCTCTTTGTGTGAGTTATTTTCCATAAATGAGTAGCTAAGTCTGGAAAAAACCCCAAGTGTAATTTCTCCTTTCAATTTAGATTGTTACATCCTCATTGCATTTTCGCCTTGTGGCAATTTGATCTTTTTCTCTTCCCAACCCAGACCATTTTTATTTTGTGCTTTTATTCATTTACTGCCCTTGGGCAATTCGTTTTGTTTTAAATGTTTTACAGCATATCCAGTCAGTTAAAGCAGACCCATGCAGATATTAAACAATAACTTTCGCGCCACTGTCCTCTGCCCAGTTCCCTTCGGCTGCAGCATTTCCGCATATGGAGCAACAAATGGCACCGTCCCTGCCCTCCTGTAATAGAGTGCTGGGGGCCTTTGCAGTTAGTTACCAGCTCTTACATGACAACTGGGGGAGGCATACCAAACCGAGTGTAAATTCTGACCATGATGGGTGTCGTCAATATTTGCTAGCGACCTCTTAAGAACAGAATCAGAAAAAGAAGTGGTGGTTGACTGTAATGGTAAGTTTAGGCAGTGGAGGGTACCTGATTCAATGTGACACGAGCCTCATATTGTAAAACCCAGGGCTTGACAAATTTGCTTGGAATCGAGGAGCCAGCTAAAAAAGTTAGGAGCCAGAAACGTGCCCGTCCCGCCGAGCTTGCGCGCAGAAGCGAACGCATGCGTGAGTAGTGCCCGCATATGAAAGCGGTGTTCAAACCACACATGTGAGGTATCAACGCGATTGGTAGAGCGAGAGCAATAATTCTAGCCCTAGACCTCCTCTGTAACTCAAAACATGCAACCTGTAGAATTTTTTAAATGTCTCCTAAGGAGATTTTAAAGGGTAAAAGTTTGTCACCATTCCACGAGCGGACGCAATTTTGAAGCATAACATGTTGGGTATCAATTTACTCGGCGTAACATTATATTTCACAATATAATATATGTGTAATAAAATATAAAATAAAATATATTTGAGCTAACTTTACTGGTGTCTTATTTTTTAATTAAAAAAAGTGTATTTTTTCCCCAAAAAAGTGCGGTTGTAAGACCACTGCGCAAATACAGTGTGACAGAAAGTATTGCAAAGACCACCATTTTATTCTCTAGGTTGTTGGAATAAAAAATATATATAATGTTTGGGGGTTCTAATTGGAGGGAAGTAGATGGCAGTGAAAACAGACAGGGGAAGTTCCATTAGCATTGCTGGTTGTCTCGTCATACCAACGGCCACCACAAGATGGCGCCAGATCACAGAAGGAAGCATAGGCCTGCAGAAGGCCGCAAAGCCGCGGCCTCAATTGCCGGCGTGGCCCAACGAGGTCGCTAATTCTAGTCGCAATTGCGACCTGGCACCCCGGGGTTTGTCGAACGCTGGTAAAACCCATTTCTAAATAAAGAAGGTGAAAAAAAAAGAATACGCTAAAGATGAAATTATTAGTCCTCATGTTCACACCAGGGACATACGGTGAGGTCAGTGGCTGGTGAGGCACTGGCTAGTATCAGAGACAGATACACATACGCCGAAATCGTTAGAGTGAGAGCAATAATTCTAGCACTAGACCTCCTCTGTAACTCTAAACATGTAACCTGTAAAAAAAAGTACTGAAGTTTGGCGCCTTTCCACAAGTGTGCGCATTTTTAAAGCAGGACATGTTCGGTATCTATTTAGTCGGCGGAACATCAGCTTTAACGTTATACAAAAAAATCTGGCTGAGTTTTTTTTGTTTTTTTTAACCCCTTCAATACCGGGCCATTGTCATATGACGTCCACAAAGGGGATCTCCCATCCCGAGTGGACGTCATATGACGTCCTGGACTTTGGGGGCGGATATCTGAATGATGCCAGCAGCGAGAGGCATCATCCAGATATCCATCTCTTCTGCCGGCGATTCTGCAGAACATAAGAACGATCATAGCGGCGGTCCCGCCGTTTGATCGTTCTTATAGGCGGCGGGAGGGGAAGCATAGAGATGACTGGTGACCAGATGGTCACCAGTCATCTCTATGACCATCGGAGGACCCGGGCGCGATGTGATGACGTCACGCCCGGGTCCCGTAAGTAAACAAAGCTGCGATTGCGGCTACTAAGGAACGGTATGGCATTGTACAAATCTTTGTAAATATATATATATTTTTTTCAAATGTAATGTAATGTGACTATGTATATGTGTGAAAGTTTTAAATAAAGCTTTTTTTTTTTAAAAAATTTTTCATGAGATCGGTGAATTTTTTTCACCGATCTCATGGTTTCCAGCCTGGAGGAGAGATGTGGGGTCTTATTGACCCCGCATCTCTCCATAAAGAGGACCTGTTACACACATTCCTATTACAAGGGATGTTTACATTCCTTGTAATAGGAATAAAAGTGATAAAAAAATAAAAATAAAATAAAAAAAGTGTAAAATAAATAAATAAATATGTAAAAAATAATAATAATAATAAAAAAAATTAAAACGCCCCTGTCCCCGGTAGCTCGCGCGCAGAAGCGAACGCACACGCAAGTCCCGCCGACATATGTAAACGCCGTTTAAGTGCGTTAGAGTGCCAGCAACAATTCTAGCACTAGATCTCCTCTGTAAATCTAAACTGGTAACCTGTAAAAAATTTCAAAGCATTGCCTATGGAGATTTTTAACCACTTCAGCCCCGAGTCTGTTTTTCAGATTCGGTGCTTACGAGACTAAAACAGTTTTTTTTGCTAGAAAATTATTTAAAACCCCCAAACATTATATATATTTTTTTTCTAACACCCTAGAGAATAAAATGGCGGTCATTGCAATACTTTTTCTCACACCGTATTTGCGCAGCGGTCTTACAAGCGCACTTTTTTTGGAAAAAATTCACTTTCTTGAATTAAAAAATAAGACAACAATAAATTTGGCCCAATTTTTTTATATATTGTGAAAGATGATGTTACGCCGAGTAAAATGATACCCAACATGTCACGCTTAAAAATTGCGCCCGCTCGTGGCATGGCGTCAAACTTTTACCCTTAAAAATCTCGATAGGCGACGTTTAAAAAATTCTACAGGTTGCATTTTTTGAGATGCAGAGGAGGTCTAGGGCTAGAATTATTTCTCTCGCTCTAACGATCGCGGCGATACCTCACTTGTGTGGTTTGAACACCGTTTTCATATGCGGGCGCTACTCGCGTATGCGTTTGCTTCTGCGCGCAAGCTCGTCGGGACGGGGCACTTTAAAAAAAAAATTTTTTGGTTTTCGTTTTTATTTTTATTTATTTTATAATTTTTAACACTGAAAAAAAAAAAAAAAAAAATTATCACTTTTATTCCTATTACAAGGAATGTAAACATCCCTTGTAATAGAAAAAAGCATGACAGGTCCTCTTATATATGAGATCTGGGGTCAAAAAGACCTCAGATCTCATATTCAGGCTTAAATGCAAAAAAAAAAAAAGTCAAAATGTAAACAAATTAAATGTCTCTTTAAGACGCTGGGCGGAAATGACGTTTTGACGTCACTTCCGCCCAGCAGAGGTATGGGGATGACTGAGGGACATTTTTTCCCTCAGTCGCATCCCCGGACAGCCAGCAAGAGGACCCGATCGCCTCCGCCGCTACCGACGGCTACGGTAAGCGGCGGAGGGCGCGGGAGAGCGGCGGAAGGGGGACACTCTCCCGCCGCCGGTAACGGCGATCTCGCGGCGAATCCGCCGCAATGACCGCCGTTATCGTTAACAGGACCGCCCCACGAAGAGATGGATATCTCGGTTGTGGCAGCAGCTGCTGCCGTTACCGAGATATCCATCTTCAAAAAAATGACGTCTTTGGACGTGGGGCTGGTCAGAAGTGGTTAAGGTATCTATTTACTCAGCGTAACATAATCTTTCATATTTTACAAAAAAATTGGGCTAACTTTAGTGTTTTGTTATTTTTTTAATTCATGAAACAATTTTTTCCCCCAAAAAAGGCGTTTGAAAAATTATTGCGCAAATACCGTGCAAGATAAAACTTTGCAATGACCGTTGTTTTGTTCTCTAGGGTGTCTGCTAAAAAAACATATATATTGTTTGGGGGTACTGCGTAATTTTCTAGCAAAAAAATTATGATTTGTAGGAGAGAAGTGTCAGAATTGACCTGTGTGGCAAGGGGTTAATTACCATAAGTAAGTAATAAACAAATTATTATATATTATTTCTAAGGTAATTTGCTATATTTTCAAGAAGGTAGCTTAACGAACAAATTACTGAAGTTTGAAGTTATATCTTCCAAACAGTAATTTCACAGTAAATAGATAAATAAATATATGATTTAGCTTATACCTTTTCAGCAGCAGCAGATTCTCATTCTTTCTCTTAACTGTGTGAGAAAAACACGGGATTGTGGGTAAATCTTATGCCCATAAACACATGTTTTTTTCTTCTAGTTAGGAGGGGCTGGGTTGGAAGGGGGATTTGTCTTTTAGATACATGCTCCCTTCTATGACACTGCAGTGAGAGGCATGCCTCCACTTCAGCATTTTTATTGGACAGCTTGGGTCAATGGTACTTTACCATTGGTCCAAGTCTCCAAGCTGTCCATTGAGCACGGTGCCTCTGACAAGAAGTGAGGAGAGGCACTGTGAGCTCATCCTCTCAGTCTGCTGCAAACAGATTGTGTCAGCTTGTATTTAAACTGGCTGCTCTGTATGTAACTTCTGACAGGCTGCGCAAGGAGCCCCGTATCTCCGGAACCATAGATGATAGGAGCCTCAAATTTTGACCAGTGATGGGGGTAGGACTTCAGCTACAGGTCACCAAGCTATGACCCTCAAAGTCAATATTTTTTTTTTATGATGTTCATTGCAATTGAGGCTCTGCCTCACCTGCCTCCCCTCACTGCACTTCCCTGGCGCACAGTCATATTAAAATTCTCCTATGTATGCTGGATCTTTCTGGCAGGAACTGGTAGAAAACTCCAGCTTATGTGCTAATTTTGGTGCATAATTACACGGTATGATATTTGAGGTTATTTAGCTTAAACACTTACCGCCTGGCCTATAGCAAAATGATAGCAGGGCGGTGGTACAGTTATCCTGACGGCGTCATATGACGTCCAGCATGATAACAGTCGCCGCGTGCCTGTGTGGGCGTGCATCGTGGCGATCGGTGGTGCCGTGTGTCAGTCTGACACACCGCTACACCGATCTTGGTAAAGAGCCTTCAACGGAGGCTTTTTACCACGTGATCAGCCATGTCCAATCATGGCTGATTATGATGTAAACAGGAAGAGCCGGTGATCGGCTTTTCCTCACTCTCATCTGACAGACGTGAGTAGAGGAGAGCCGATTGGCATCTCTCCTGAGAGGGGGAGTCTGCGCTGATTGTTTATCAGCACAGCCCCCCTGTGGATGCCCACACTGGACCACCAGGGAAGGGGACAATATGTGGATGGCCAGGTATGTACCCCATGGCCACATATAAAAAATATGCTCAAAAAGATGCCAATCAGTGTGCACAAATGGGCACTGACTGGCAACATTATGGTCCAGAACAAATAATTGATGCCCAGCAATGTCACCCATCAGTGCCCAACTGTGCCACCCATTAGTGCCACCCATAAATACCCATCAGTGCCACCCATAAGTACCCATCAGTGCCGCCTATGAGTGCCCATCAGTGCTACCTCATTGGTGCCGCCTTATCAGTGCCCATCATTGAAGAAGAAAATGTAGTTATTTACAAATAAATAACAGAAACAAAGAAAAGTTCAAATACCACCAAAAGAAAGTTCTAGTTGTGGTAACAAAATAATAAAAAATGTGTTATGTACAACGTAGCATGACCACGTAATTGTCATTTAAAGTGCGACAGAGCTGAAAATCGGCTTGGGCAGAAAGTGCTTGGGTTGGGCAGTGCGCAAGTGCCTGGTATTGAAGTGGTTAAAGTGCAAGTCCACCCTAAATCTAAAAGGAAAGGAAAACAAGGCTTTTGTTAGGATTTTTAGTTTAAATTGGCATACCTTTATTGAAATAGGTAATTTACTGGTTATTTTTGTCTTACTTACTTTGTCTTACAACATGGTCCCAATGTGCTTGATTAGACTGTGCTATCAGTTTTTGAAAAGGTGTATCATTGGTGCTTTAAAGGGGTGGTTCCCCTAAAAAGAAACTTTTAACATTGCCTGTCTCTTCTTAATAACATGTAGAATCGGCTGGTAGTTTAAAAAAAAAAACGTCCGTACATACCATTTTCGGCACGTAGTCTCACCGCCGCTTCCGGGTATGACGTTTGGGGACAGGCATCCGATCGACGCATACAGCGCGTCACGAGATGCCGAAAGAAGCCGAACGTTGGTGCGGCTCTATACGGCGCATGCGCACCAACGTTCGGCTTCTTTCGGCATCTCGTGACGCGCTGTATGCGTCGATCGGATGCCTGTCAATCAAGTAGGCACGCCCATCCCCGGCCGCCAGACCCGGAAGCGACGGTGAGACTACATGCCGAAAATGGTATGTACGGACGTTTTTTTTTTTAAACTACCAGCCGATTCTACATGTTATTAAGAAGAGACAGGCAATGTTAAAAGTTTCTTTTTAGGGGAACCACCCCTTTAATGTAAGCTACATTTTGCAATTATATTACCAGCTTGTCCAGGCTTGTTTTTTCTAGTGAGAAATATCCTCCAGAAAAGAACACAACTCCGTCCAATGACCTACATTGTCACGGCTTGCATAATTCACTCACATGCTGCTACACAGAACAGTGCCAACTTTATACGGGAATGGAAATCTAAATGATAATTACTTTCTGTTTTCTTACAGTTATTTAGTATGACTACAGACAGACGTTTTTTTTTATTTACAATTTTATTTAACCATTTAAAGGGTTTGTAAAGGTAAAAAAAAATTCCCCTAAATAGCTTCCTTTACTTCAGTGCAGTCCTCCTTTACTTACCTCATCCTTCCATTTTGCTTTTAAATGTCCTTATTTCTTCTGAGAAATCCTCACTTCCTATTCTTCTGTCTGTAACTCCACACAGTAATGCAAGGCTTTCTCCCTGGTGTAGCGAAAGCCTCTTGAGGGAGGAGGGGGTGAGCAGGAGGCTCAGGACACTCTCTACTTTGCAGATAGAGAAAGGAGCTGTGTGTCAGGGCCCTTTCACACGGGGCGGATCAGTATAGATCCGCTCCGTGTGTCCGCATAGCTCAGCAGGGATCCTCCGTAAAATCCCCGCTGAGCAGTGTTGAGCGGAATACGCCATATTCGATTTCACGAATATATAGAAGAATATTCACGAAATGCGAAATTGATTGCGAAATTCTCGTCTGCGCATGCGCGCGAACAACACATTATTATGCTGGGTATTCTGGTACATGACTGAGCCAGATCACTAAGCAATTTTTCTCTTCCCTCTGTTTTATTTTGCTATTATATAGATTTCTTTTAAAAACGGCAATGCTGCAGCTCAATTGTCTCTGTTGCCTAAAGCTTTCACAGCAAGATTGTTTATTTGACTAGCAAAACCAGGTAACATTTGCCTTTCCTGTACAAACTTCTAAAATGACAATTTAAAGTTGTAAGCCCCTGTTTATAAATTTACTTTCTAATAAATCCTTTCGATTTACTTGTACATTCTATTTTTTTTTTTCCTACGTTCCTGTCATAAGGTCATTTCTACTTTTCATACTATATACTTGTTAGCCCTTCAAGTGAATTAATCTGTTCCTATTGGTTGCTATGGAGGTTGCTAACCTCTGACAACTGTGGTAGGAGAACTCTGATTGGCTCTGATGCAAAAGAAGGGCAGAGAAAGTATTCGCGAATATTCGTAATACGAATATTCGCATTGCGAATATTCGGCAACATAAAAGGATCGCCTCAGCTACTCTAATCATACCAGCAATGCTTTTAGACGTCGATGGAGATCACTAGGATGTGATCTGTTTTAAAAATAAATTTGAAAAAATACAAATATTCGCAATAGCGAATATTCACCGCGATATTCGATTTATTCGCGAATACTCGAATATGCAATATTCGTAACGAATATTCGCAATGCGAATATTCGTGAGCAACACTACCGCTGAGCTGGCAGCTGACAGGGCGGTCTCCGCACACTGTGCAGGGACCGCCCTGTCTTTCCTCTGCTCTCCACTATGGGGGATCGGATGAACACGGACCGTATGTCCATGTTCATCCGTTCCGATCCGGCAGACGGAAGAAAAATAGGATTTCTTCCGTCTGCAAATGCGGATCTTTGCGAAGGCGGACAAATTACGGGTGTCAGCGTATGGTCATCCGTAATCACATAGGGACCCATGTATTTCCCGTTTTCATCCGCAAACGGACGGATGAAAATGCGGACATACGGACCGTACGTGTGAAAGGGCCCTTAGTGGGCATCCTGACACTCCTGCTTGCCCCCTCAAGAGGTTTTCTCCACATGAAGAAAGCCTTGCATTACGGTGTTGAGTCACAGAGAGAAGAATAGGAGGTGAGCATTTCTCAGAAAAAAAAAGGACATTTAAAAACAAAATCGAAGGATGAGGTAAGTGAAGGAGGAGGTAAGTGAAGGAGGACTGCACTAAGGTAAAGAAAGCTATTTAGGGGAAAACATTTTTACCTTTACAACCCCTTTAACATTATTCCTCATGTACTGTGTTTACATGTTTTAAGTCAACCTGACCTGGCCTTAAATGTTAAAGAGCAAGCCCATTAGGCTCCTTTCACAAGAGCTACAAAAACTCTATTGTTATAAACTGATTGTTAGAAATGAACAGATATACTTCATTTACCAGGTGTTAGGTGTATACTTACCAAATATACATCCAGAAGTTATGGGTAACAATATTTAACTATTACCATAGGAACACTTGCCTAATAATCCCTGCTTCTGGTCTGGAATACCAACAGTTCTTCTATGCCATGGGAACATGTGGTCATAGCTCCTTTCTCTCATCCCACTTCCTCCTTATGGGGTTTCCAAGGCAGCCTTCCTAAGACAGGAAGCATGGATACATAATTATATTCAGTTTAACTCTGTAATAGCTAGCTTATTCACAAATTCAAACGGTAGAGGGCAGAGGATCACTACAATGGGAAAAACTACAAGCTGACGGTGGCCTATAAGCAATGTAGCTGAGCTTGATAAATGGTCTTACCATTATGAAGCTGAAGTTAGCTTCTTATTCGGCCAGCTTCTTATTTGCATGCAGAAGTTGGCTCTTTATTCTCCAGCTTCTTATTCAGGTTGGGTCTTTAGGCCTCTTCCACACAGGCGGACTCTGTCGCTACGGAGTCCGCCGGGCGCTGGCTCAGCGGGAGATCCGCTGAGCCGGCAGATGACAAGCCCCTTTCTGCTCACTGAGCGGGGAGAGGCTTGTGCAGCGCCGCTGATTCCTATGGAGAGATCTGATTAAAACGGACAGCATGAAGCTTGTGTCCTGTTGTTTATTTCCCCCCAGTTATTATGCAGCTGAGAACAGAGGGGATGTGATCACTTTAAAAAAAAAACACTAACATTATAAACGCCTTTTTTTATATCTATACACAAATGTCTTGTGTTTTTTTCTATATTAAACTGAATGGGTTGTTTTACAAGGTGAGGGTTTGCAATCACTTTAAGTACATAAAATGAACTGTGTGATGCCTTGTAACAGTGCATTGCCTCGTCCCTCACTGCCCACACACATCAGACACCAGCACACATGGTTTTTAGATGTTTTCTTTCAGGAGCGCCTGGATCACAAGACTGGCTTCATAGAATTGCAAATTAATTGGCAGATAAAACTTCCCAGATATTTCAACTGTGTGATTTGCAGATTTCCTGGAATTTAGTTTGTTCTGTGAGTCTACACACTATAAATCTTATTGCTGCTTATCGCTTTATAAATCACTGTATAACGGCTATTTATTAAAATAACTGCAGTGGCGCAGCTTTGACTAATCGATGCATTTGCCATACCTGACCGATTTACTGTGGAAGTGTAGAATCACTGTAGAGACTATCACTACTACGGTGTTCATCGCTGTCTTTGGGGTCCTGTCCCCGATCATGATTCTAACATTACTCCCCCAGCATTTCACCTCGTCCAATCAAAGAATGCTTAGCATTATTTAATTTTAGATAGTTGGATATACACCATGTAACCATACACGAGTGTATAGAAAAATACGGACTTTCTAGGCGTAGTACAGTTAAAAATGAATTATTTATTACATACAAAAAAGGAAAAACAAAGTATATATTAATTAAAACATGAGCTGTCACAAAAAGTGGCAGTTGATTAGCATATGTCAGAGTGAGACAGACCACAAGAAAGTATTTGTACATATATATACACAAGGTAACCAAAACGTAGATGTTTCACATCTACTATAGTTATGTAGAATTTTGGGAACCGTGGCTGTTTATTCACTCCTCATGTCACTACGGGCAGAGGTCTTACGTGAGGGTACCTCCAGCAAGATTATTCTCCTACAGTGGTGAATTTCCCTGGGAGATTTGGCTGATCCCTGTTTATTTGTGATCCGTTCGGGTGGATCTACCTTGTAAAGCAAACTTTAGGCTGCCTTTAACAGTCACTCTGGACCGCCAATGCGATAATGCAGTATGGACTAAGAAGCTGACTAAAACCATTTTGTCTTGAACTTGCTGTGAAAGAATACGTACATCCTTTCCCTGACCTCTGCCCCTGGGGAGAAAAAAAAATCCTCCTTGGTTATATATTTTTATTTTTATATATATACACTACTACTCACTCAATATCTGTGTTTAAAAGCTCCAGAAGAAGCGTCAAAAACGCGAAACATTGTTGGGCTAACCATCGTGCGACACCCCACCTATAGAAACTGTATCGGTTCCCAAAATTCTACATAACTATAGTAGATGTGAAACATCTACGTTTTGGTTACCTTGTGTATATATATGTACAAATACTTTCTTGTGGTCTGTCTCACTCTGACATATGCTAATCAACTGCCACTTTTTGTGACAGCTCATGTTTTAATTAATATATACTTTGTTTTTCCTTTTTTGTATGTAATAAATAATTCATTTTTAACTGTACTACGCCTAGAAAGTCCGTATTTTTCTATACACTCGTGTATGGTTACATGGTGTATATCCAACTATCTAAAATTAATTTCGGGATGTGGCATACATATACCTCATTTGATCCACAGTTCCACTCTGTGAGGATCAAAATTTAATTATTAGCATTATTTATGAAAAATGCAAGGACTTCTCTGAATGTTGCCCCTGCCAATCGAACGAACCCTTGTGTTCACTATGCAGCAGGGCACCTGTTCTGCATGGAATAAGAAAGGCAGTAAGAATCACAGTAGTAGTTAGGGTGCTACAGTTATTGTTTCAGGGCCCGGACTTGAACCTGGGACCTCTGCTGTGTCCAGGGCCGGATTAACAAAAGTAGTTAGGGTGCTACAGTGATTGTGTCAGGGCCCGGACTTGAACCTGGGACCTCTGCTGTGTCCAGGGCCGGATTAACATAGGGGCTATTGGAGCTGCAGCTCCAGGCCCCTTCCTCAAGATAGGCCCATTTGCCCAAAAAAAAAAAGATGGACTTCGAGGAATGTAGCTCGGCGACGTCACATTTGGGTAGTATGTAGCTGAAGACCCACCTCACCACTGGTCAAAATATGGTGCTGCTATCATTTATGGTTACGGAGATACGGGGCTGCATGCACAGCCTGTCAGAAGCTACATACAGAGCGGCCAGTTTAAATACAAGCTGACACACTCTGCAGCAGCAGACTGAGAGGGTGAGATCAAAGTGCTTATAATAATTTGTATATTACTTATGGTAATTGACCCTTTGCCACCAAGGCCAATTATGACACTTATCTCCTACATGTAAAAATGTTTTTTGCTAGAAAATTAATCAAAACCCTCAAACATTATACAGGTGGTTCTCAAAAAATTAGCATATCGTGATAAAGTTCATTATTTTCTGTAACGTACTGATAAACATTAGACTTTCATATATTTTAGATTCATTACACACAACTGAAGTAGTTCAAGCCTTTTATTGTTTTAATATTGATGATTTTGGCATACAGCTCATGAAAACCCAAAATTCCTATCTCAAAAAATTAGCATATCATGAAAAGGTTCTCTAAACGAGCTCTTAACCTAATCATCTGAATCAACTAATTAACTCTAAACACCTGCAAAAGATTCCTGAGGCTTTTAAAAACTCCCAGCCTGGTTCATTACTCCAAACCGCAATCATGGGTAAGACTGCCGACCTGACTGCTGTCCAGAAGGCCATCATTGACACCCTCAAGCAAGAGGGTAAGACACAGAAAGAAATTTCTGAACGAATAGGCTGTTCCCAGAGTGCTGTATCAAGGCACCTCAGTGGGAAGTCTGTGGGAAGGAAAAAGTGTGGCAGAAAACGCTGCACAACGAGAAGAGGTGACCGGACCCTGAGGAAGATTGTGGAGAAGGACCGTTTCCAGACCTTGGGGGACCCGCGGAAGCAGTGGACTGAGTCTGGAGTAGAAACATCCAGAGCCACCGTGTACAGGCGTGTGCAGGAAATGGACTACAGGTGCCGCATTCCCCAGGTCAAGCCACTTTTGAACCAGAAACAGCGGCAGAAGCGCCTGACCTGGGCTACAGAGAAGCAACACTGGACTGTTGCTCAGTGGTCCAAAGTACTTTTTTCAGATGAAAGCAAATTTTGCATGTCATTCGGTAATCAAGGTGCCAGAGTCTGGAGGAAGACTGGGGAGAGGGAAATGCTAAAATGCCTGAAGTCCAGTGTCAAGTACCCACAGTCAGTGATGGTCTGGGGTGCCATGTCAGCTGCTGGTGTTGGTCCACTGTGTTTTATCAAGGGCAGGGTGAATGCAGCTAGCTATCAGGAGATTTTGGAGCACTTCATGCTTCCATCTGCTGAAAAGCTTTATGGAGATGAAGATTTCATTTTCAGCACGACCTGGCACCTGCTCACAGTGCCAAAACCACTGGTAAATGGTTTACTGACCATGGTATTACTGTGCTCAATTGGCCTGCCAACTCTCCTGACCTGAAACCCATAGAGAATCTGTGGGATATTGGGAAGAGAAAGTTGAGAGACGCAAGACCCAACACTCTGGATGAGCTTAAGGCCGCTACCGAAGAATCCTGGGCCTCCATAACACCTCAGCAGTGCCACAGGCTGATTGCCTCCATGCCACGCTGCATTGAAGCAGTCATTTCTGCAAAAGGATTCCCGACCAAGTATTGAGTGCATAACTGAACATAATTATTTGAAGGTTGACTTTTTTTTTATTAAAAACACTTTTCTTTTATTGGTCGGAAGAAATATGCTAATTTTTTGAGATAGGAATTTGGGGTTTTCATGAGCTGTATGCCAAAATCATCAATATTAAAACAATAAAAGGCTTGAACTACTTCAGTTGTGTGTAATGAATCTAAAATATATGAAAGTCTAATGTTTATCAGTACATTACAGAAAATAATGAACTTTATCACAATATGCAAATGTTTTGAGAACCACCTGTATATATAAAAAAAACACTAAAGTTAGCACGATTTTTTTTTTGTATACTAAGCGATGCTTTTTTTACAGGTTACATGTTTAGAGTTACAGAGGAGGTCTAGTGCTAGAATTATTGCTCTCGCTCTAACGATCATGGCATATGTAACGTGTGTATCTGGCTCTGATACTAGCCAGGGCCTTCCCAGGGACTGACTAGTATCTCCCCCCAGCCTGTCCCCCACACACCCTCTCACCGGCTGACCTGTGGATGGGGGAATCACTCCTGCAGTGTTATTGTGTTCCGCCTGTGAATACAATGATCAGTGTTGTTAACTATAGCTGGCAGCACTGATTGTTTTGGGAAAAACCTGACAGGCTGGATGTACTCAAGTCACATAATAGATTGACTTGTGTAAAACCAGCTAGCCCATACATAGATCGACTATGGCTGGTCTCTGCTTAATTGGGGTAATTTTTAATTTTTTTTTTAGGGTGGTTCCCATCCGGGCCCCTGGGGACCCCCGGGCCCCTTACAGGTTTAATGCCTGTTCCCCCCTGATGGCCGCCCTGCTGCTCAGTATCATACCGTCTACACTCCTCTCCTGTACATACTGCTCACTGTTATACCCGCCACACTCTTCTTCTGTGCAGACAGCCCACTATAATACCCTCCACACTCATCTCCTGTGCATACTGCCCACTATCATACCCTCCACACTTCTCTCCCGTAGATACTGCCCCCATCATACCCTCTACACTCCTCTCCTGTACATGCTGCCCACTATCATACCATCCACACTCCTCTCCTGTACAAACCGCCCACTGTGATACCCTCCACACTAAACCAACCTTACCCTTCACACTCTACATACTGCCAACTATCTTTCTCTCCACATTCCTCTACTGTACATATCACCTCCCATCATACCCTCCACACTCCTCTGCTGTGCATACTGTAAACCAACCTTACCCTTCACACTCTACATACTGCCAACTATCTTTCTCTCCACATTCCTCTACTGTACATACCACCTCCCATCATACCCTCCACACTCCTCTCCTGTACATACCACCCTTTGTCATACCCTCCACACTCCTCTGCTGTGCATACTGCCCACTGTCATACCCTCCACACTCCTCTCCTGTACATACTGCCCACTGTCATACCCTCCACACTCCTCTCCTGTACATAGTGCCCACTGTTAGACCCTCCACGTTCCTCTCCTGCACATACTTCCCAGCTTTATACTGTCCCTACTCCTCTTCTACGCCTCTTACCCACAAAAACAGTTCTTTAAAATTATACTGAATATCCTGAATATTACTAGCTTTAGAATAGGCACACTATTGTTAGTTCAACTAAAGGAAATCTTCTTAGTCCTCACAATTATTCTGCCCATTATTAGTACTTATTTAATTTTGTGATTTATACTGTGATGTATAGAGAACATGGGGTATCTCAACTACTCTAAATATAGCACTTGTAAAAAAAAGTGTCCCTTAAAAATATTTTTGAAATGTTGGCAACTATGCATTTAGGCACTGCCCAAGGGCCACCGGGTCAGTAGGGGGCCTCATGAGAGGCTCCTGGGATGGATCCTGTGGTGCTTCCATCTTCACCCGGTCTTGCTTCTGGGCTCTGTGCCCTCGGTCACTTGCCTTGGCTGGGCTGCGTTGATGTCATTCCCATACATGCTCATGCGCATCCTCTCTCTCTCATCCCCCCTTTCTCTCTCATCCTCCCTCCCTTACACCTCACCCCTCTCTCATCCTCCCTCTCTCTCTCTTTAATTTATTTTGTTATAACAAATTTTTTTTTGTATATTTATTATTATAAAAGGCCCACCAAAATCCTCAGCACCAGGCCCATGATGTTCTTAATCTGGCCCTGGCTGTGTCTGGCAGTGACTCTGCTTGCTGAGCCACATGGAATGCGAGACAGTTCCCTGAACAATTCCTTGAATGATCCTGCCTTGAATCTTTTTTGTCTTGAATATTGAACTCTTTGCTCCTCCCATGAACTTCCTGATTTAAGCCACGTCTCTGCACTTCCTGTTTGCCAGGTTATTATGCTCTCTCTAGCTAATATCTCGCTCTTGTCTCTCCTGCTATTGTCTTTATCTTCGCTACCATTTGTTACCAATCTTTGGCTTGCTCTTCGACTATTCTGCTTAATCCCAACTGGGTTAGGGATTTGGACTATAAACAAAAAGTCAGTGCTGCTACCCATACATCACATAGAAAGCAAGGTTCCCGTATGCTCGACCCACAGTCGCTGGCTGGGTAGAGTAATGAAGAAAAGATGATCCGCACTACGGTCGTTGCTCTTAATTTTTTTTAGGGTTTATTAACAAGCCACAGTGGACAAACGCAAATAGGAATGGTTGACGTGTTTCAGCCTATAAGGCCTTGGGCCGCGTACACACGTACGAGAACCTCGACGGGCCAAACACATCGTTCCGCCCGTCGAGGTTCTCGCCCGGCCGTTGAAATCGACGACCAAGCCGTCTGGAAAGCCATGGTTCTCGATGGGCCATCGAGCAAATAGAGAACCTGCTCTCTATTTTGGCTCGACGGCTTTCTCGACGGGACGCTCGGCCAAAACGTACACACGACCGAGTATCTCGGCAGAATATGGATCCCAGCGAGCTTCTCGCTGGATTCTGCCGAGGTTCTCGGTCGTGTGTACGGGGCCTTTGTCATGGGATTTGGGGTTTGGCTTCAGTTGGTGTGTTTAAATTGGCTAATACATTTAAAGTGTAATTAAACCTACAACAGTAAAATCAGTCTGTATATGCAGTAAAGCATGATGGTTGTACTCACTGTGGAAGGGGTTAATCCTCTTCATTGTGTTAAAAGGCTGTTTGATCCTGGCTTCTCTGATCCTCCCCTTCTTCTACAGTCTCCAATTTATCTGCTGATAGTACAGAGCTTTGGGGACACTCTGCACATGCTCAGTTTGATGTGTATTGCTAGAGATTTTTTTGAGATTTATTTGGAGGGTGCATGTGATCAGCACAGGGCCAATCAGCACTGTCCAGAGCAGTGTTTCTAAACTCCAGTTTAGGCACCCCAACAGGTCGTGTTTTCAGGGTTTCCCTCAGCTGTGGTAATTACTAAGGCAGTAAAACTGATCAAATGACTGTGCAAAATAATGGAAAGCCTGAAAACATGACCTGTTGGGGTGCCTTGAGGACTGAAGTTGAGAAACACTGGTCCAGAGGGCCAGGGGTCATGCAGGCTCATTGGGCATTTAGAGGAGAATGAAAACTCTTCCTACAAGCTTTAATCAGACACTTATACAAGTCTCAAGACTGCTATATACTGCTGATGAGAAAAGGTATTTAGCCGTTTATATTTACTAGAATTATTGCTTTTCCATGTTCTGTGTACTGTGGGAGATTGAATATAGTGAATGCAGGGGCCTGGGTTTAGTAACATTGTAACACTCCCATTCCCACAGACTGTCAATGCTACTTCTGCTGTGCCTCCTGTACACATTACTCCAGAGTTGTGTCTCAGTAATGCAGGAGGTGTATAATATTGGTCAAATAACCATGTGAAAGGAAAGGGAAAAAGCCAAAGAAAAGAAAATGATGCAGACACCACATCTCTAATGATTGGTAAGCTGCAATAGATTACATTTTTGGTTTGGGTTTAATACCGCTTTAAAGCCTTGGCACTGAAATGCGTCGCTCGTTTCCATCTCGGAAGGTCAGCAGGTGGTGTATTTTCAACCTTTTAATCTATGCTTTTCTGTGCCATTTTTAACAGTAAAAAAAAAAAAAATGGGTCACTCTCTGTACAGTAATAATAATAATCCCAGCGTGATGCATGATTGTGCTGCAAATGTTTGAGCCACCAGATTAGACAATCATTAAACTTCAGACTTCCCACGTCACGGGATCTGACAGTCTATCAGGGGATTCGGTCTCATCAGTAAAAGGTTATAATTGGTAGCGTTTAGCTCATACGGTGGCGTGCAAATGTTCCATCAGTAGATTGCATATTTCGAGATGATCTCTGCAAAGCTTCTCTTGTACATTAGCAAATCGCTGCCCATATGTCTGCAGAGTCCTCTCTTTGCCAAACGCAGTAAAAATATCAGAGGAGGTTATCAACAGTATTATCTTATATATTTGCTAAAAGTGAATGCTGTCTAAGCAATGCTTAATTATTCAAATTATTCTAACTGACCATTGTATTTTTGGATGTAAACAATTAAACACATTATAGTTGATTTCACTCCCATCTAAGCAAATCTGAGGTTATTTAACACTGTCAGTATATGCCAGAGCTGTATCCTGGCCTAGGCCAACAAGGCCCAGGCCTAGGGCAGCACTTTGCAGGGGGGCAGCACGGAAAGTGTCCCCGCCGGCATGTGCTACACTTTTAGTGTAGTGCCAGTCTTATGGGCCGGACTTGGCTGAGAGGCAAATTAGATAATAAAGGAGAAGACCTGCACTTAGGACGGTGAAATAGGGGTATGGAAGTATGCAACTGCAGCCCCCCCTAAATATAGCTCCCCTAGGGGAGTATAAAGGAAAATGAACAAGATGTTGGGGGTCGTGGCGCTGTTGTTGGTAAGTTGTATTATTGGGCCGATAGTTACCCTACTAGGTAGAAATGATAGGCTGTATTAGGGCAACTGTCCCTTATTGTGTGATGTAAAGGTGACCACCTTATGCAGGGTAGATCTATGTATGCAAGAGTGTTGGTGATACCCTCTAGAGACCACTATAGGCGGTGGTGCTCCTGGTATTAAGTGTTATATGTTCTAATGGTGATCTATAATATGTCCACTATTCATAACACAGTACACAATGTAGTTAATACAAAATGAAAATAAACCTTGGGCACCAACTTCTATGTACATGCAGACAACATAATGTTAAAGGCAAAGGGGCAGATTCACGTAGATCGGCGCATTATCATTCCGGCGTAGCGCACCACTTTTCCGTTAGACTTGCGCAATCTAGCCGCGTAATCTGGCGATTCACGTAGCTTTTACGCAAGAGCTTGCGCAAACGTAAGGTTTTTTCCGTAGGCGTAAGGAGGAGTAATACAAATTGGGAGGGACGTGGGCGTGTTACATTGAAATGAGCCGTGACCCCATGCAAATGAAGGGCCGGCCGACTCGCGCATGCGCGCGTGAAGGAAACCATGTCAGCTCCGTTGTGCGCATGCTCACAACTCGGGAGCGGCGCAATCATTGAAATTGGAAATGGACTAGGGCAATGTTGTGAACTACGCAGACAGCATAAATAGACACACACAAACGCCCTTCCATTGCAAAAGTACATCCCTTTGTGTCCCTTCCCATTGAATCAAGTGCTTTTGCTCTGTTGTTCGTTAGAGTGTGTTTTGTAGTTGTGAGATTAGTGTTCTGTGTGATCTTGTGCTTGTTGGTAGTTTTGTGAAAGTGTATTTTGATAAGTGTTTGAGACTGTTTGTTTGATTGATAGATTTCTGAGCGTTTGTTTTCTTGCTTTTTTTTTTCATCTGATTTTTTTGTGTGTGTTTCTTGCTGAGTGCTAGTGTGATTTTTGGCTGTTCTTTTTCTCTTTGTGTGTGTTCTTGTCTGATTGGTTGTGCTTGTATTTGTGACAGATTTTGGTGACTGCTAGTGAGTTTGTTTGGAAGTATGACTGAGAGAAAAAGAAAGCTCAATTTTACTGTGGGGGAAAAAAGAATTCTTGCCGGGCCATTACCGACTATGGGCGTTTTTCTCCACGGCCGCAGAGTGCCACCACCACCCCGGCCAGGAGGAGGGAGATCTTGGATATGATCACAGAGCAGGTCAATTCATCGGGGGAGGGGGAGACACGGACCCGCTCTGGGATAGAAAAGAAAATAAATGACCTCCGGCGTGAGGTGAAAAAAAAACTGGCCGCAATAAATGCCCATGCCAGGGGCACAGGAGGGGGGCCCACCATGCCGGGTTAGATTTTCAGAGACGGAGCGTGTGGTGGCCCTGACCTTTCACCGGCATGAAGTGGAGGGCCTGCCAGGCTTTGACACAAGTCCGGTCCCCGCGGTGCCAGGTAAGGTTTTTATTTCTCTCAGGTGTGTAGCATGTGTGGGGGAGGGGGTGAAAGGGAATATGTGGCAAGTGTGTGGATCCTCCAACCTGTGAATGTTTTGTGTCATCCACAGCTGTGCAGGAGGGTGCAGGGCCATCTGGACTGACCGCTCCAACCCCAGGACAGCAGCCTAATGAGGCCCCCCCAACAAGGCCAGAGTCCGCAGAGGAGGAACAAGAGGAGGGGGAGGATCATGCGGAGGACGATCATGAGGAGGAGCAGAATCATGAGGAGGAGGAGTCCATGGAAGGCACTGGCCCTTTGGTTTCTGCGGACTCTTCCCCTCTGGCTGCAAGAAGCCTGCCCTCCCTAAGGGTCAGCCCCCCCCCCTCCTCCCCAACATGGCTCCCCTCACAAGGGCCTCCCCTTCTCCCCGGCCACAACCATCAGCTGGAGCCAGGAGGTCATCCCAAGCACCAGGGGGGCGCCCAATCTCATGCCCGCCTGTCTGAGAAGGAACCTGGCCACCCAGACCCGCCTTCTGAGACAGCTCTGCCAGACTATGGGGCGGGTGGATCAGAGCCTGTCCTCCATTAATGATAGCTGGGTAACCTGGACTCCACTCCCGGGCCTCCACAACCTGCCTTAATGACCTGCAAACTACAGCAGCAGGCGTTGGGCAGGATGTGAGGGCCCTTACCCAGGCTATCCAGGGCAACACGGCAACACTTGGTGCTGCCCTGGACAGAATAGCCGTGGCCTTGGAGGGCAGGCCGCCAGGTGGGCAGATCTCAGGGGCTGCTCCTCCTTCCCCGGCTTTTCCCCTCCCCCATGCGTCTCCCCTGAGGGTCCGGGGCCGTGGCCGGGGGCGCCCCAGGCGTGGCTCAGGCAGAGGGCAATAATTTATTTTTCCACCTTTTGTTTGTTTTGAAAGCTTTTTTTATTTTTGCTCTCTGCTTGTTTTTGTTTTTTATAAGCATTTTTTTTTTACTATGCATTTTTGTTTCTATGCATTTTTGTTTGTTTGACTTTTTTGGCATATTTTGGGTTGTGAATGATGTTTGAATGTGGGGGTGACATTCCTGCTGGAAAGGGGTGTCACCCTCAATTTTGGTGGAGAAGGGTTCCCAGGACCAGGGAGAAGTGATTCCCAGGTCCGTGTGAATGGTGTATGAATGTACAGTGACATAATTGGAGCCTTGACGTGGCGTTACTGCTCACCAGTCTTGCATGGTGGACTGGTGCCAATCCAATTTGATGAGGATGTGGGGTGTGTGTGCTAGGGACCATAGTGGTGTGCATGCATGCATTCTCATTGTGCCATGATTAATGTGTGTGTTTAACGTGCAAAGATGCCCAATATGAGCTGCCTCCTGACTGCTCTTCCCTCAGAAGACGGGGTATCCTCGGTTAGGGGTTGATTTTCTGGTTGGGGGGTCAGATCATCACGTAGCTCAACCTGCAGGCCCTTCCTCACTGCGAGATTGTGTAGCATGCAACATGCAGCGATGATATGGCACACGAAGTTTGGGGAATACAACAGTGTACCCCCAGACTTATCCAGGCATCGGAAACGTGACTTCAGGAGGCCAAAGGTGCGCTCCACCACTGCACGGGTTTTGATGTGTGCTTCATTGTATCGTTCCTCTCCTGGGGTTTGGGGGTTCCGGATAGGAGTCATGAGATGGGGTCCCAGTGCATATGCAGAGTCACCTGTAAAGGAAAAGACAGGAGAATGTTAGTCATGCATGTGCCACTTCTGTTGTGCATCACGGGAGGGGATAGTCATGCCTGACTCCCATGTCACTCACCAACCAGCCAGGTGTTCCCATACACGTTCTGTTCGAATTCTGTTCGGATGTGGCTTTGATTGTAGATGTAGCTGTCATGGCTGGACCCTGGGTGTTTGGCACGGACGTGCCATATGAGGCCTTGGGCATCAACTATCACCTGTACGTTGATGGAGTGCCAATTCTTCCGATTGCGGTACATGTGCTCGGTCTCATGGGGGGGCTGGAGTGCCACATGTGTGCAATCAATGGCCCCGATGGTGCGTGGGAATCTGGCAATTCGGTAGAAATCTGCCATTGCCTTGATTCGAAGCTCCTCAGTGGTGGGTTTGATGATTTGGTTGGCCAAGCGTGTGAGGATTGCAGGGACAACCTGGTGCACACATCTGCTCATGGAGGATTGTGACATCCCAGCCACCACTCCACTTGTACGCTGAAAAGAGCCACTGGCAAGGACATGGAGTGTTGCCAGGACCTTGACCAGTGGCTGCACTGCATGTGAGCGTTGTGTTGGGCTGGTGATGTCCTCCTGCAAGGTTGTGGTTAATTCCAGGGTGGCATGAGGGGGGAATCTGAAGATGCGAAAGACCTCTGAATCATTCATGCCAAACAGGTGTATGCGGGTGCGGTATACCCTCTCCCGTGCCATCCTCCGTGCCCTCCTCCTTCTTTGGTCATCTATATTCACTAGTGCAGCTATGAGCGACGATGCCCCTAGCATGTTGGCAGTCAAATTGTAGTGCAACACGTGTGTGTGGTCTGCTCCTCAATAACGGTGTTGCTTTATCTGACAATTAGACTTTTTTTCAAAAGTTAGATCAGCTTTTATGGGCTCTAACTTTAGACAGGACATTTTGCAGTTGCGCACATCGCGTAGCCTGCGCAGCAACTGCGTTTTTTTGTGGATCCCCGTAACTCCCTCATTAGCATATTTGACTAGCAAATCAATGGTGTGTCTAGCGCAGTTTTGCGCGAAGGGAAGCGAATGTCTAACTCAATTACGCCGGACCAAAAAACGTAGATTTCTGGCGTATATTGTTTTGTGAATCGCGTCCAACTATACGCACGCGCACATTTAGACTTACGCACGCGCAACAGCAGTTGCGCACGCGTAATCGCTCTGTGAATCTGGGCCAAAAGGTCCAATACATATAAATAAAATAATTAACATGCAGGAGTCCATATGGCAAAAATACAAAAATGCAGGCTGCTAAGTACAAGTGATATGAGGGTCAAGGTGCACCTAGCTAGGTAGGTGATCTTATATTATGCAACAAGCGTTGCCCGCTGTAGTTAAAATAATTAACATGCAAAGTCCATAGGTAAGAATACAGGCTGGTGGGTGGAAGTGATGTGAGGATCGAGGTGCACCTATCTAGGTAGGTGGTCTTTATACTGTACAACAGGTGTTGCTCGCTGTGGTCCCGGTGCTCCCCCTTATGGGTCCCCACTCACCAGAGACAATCACCCCTGCTGGGGTAGATTGCGTGTCAGACAGACAGCTGCTCCTCCGTGCCGTGCCCTTGTCTCCTGGTGTGTTTCCTGGTGTGGATGGTTCCTGGTGAGAGGCAAATTAGTCCAGCACCCCCATAAAGCGGCCTCACTGGTTCCGGTATGTGGGCGGCCGGCATTCCGCAACTGTGTGTGGGGAGGGGGGGGGGGTGCTGCTTCTAATTTTGACTGTCCTATCATCCTGGACCACAAACCTTCCTCACTGTGCTATGTTTTCTGCTGCACCATTGGCATGGTTATATCTTCTTCTCCATAAAACTATAAGACATTTTTGCTATACTACTATAGGCAACACTTTTGTTTTTTCATTTTGGATAGAGTAAGGCAGGCCATACACGATTCGAATTTCGATCGAAAATCGCATACGAGCGTAAAATCGGCCGATTTTCGTATCATTAGTGTGCTTGTTCGACACACGATTTTCGTACGACAGGCGAAATTTCAAAAACCAACATGTTGGTTTTTTTTCCGAAAAACGTCCAAAAATCGTATCGTTAATGGTAGAGTTGGACGATTTTTCCCAAGAAACATAACTGCGCATGATCCGAGTTGGCGCGACCCGAATTTTGACAGTAGGGGGTGTGTTTAAAAGGTCACAGAAGATTACATCACTTCCTCTATGGTATGAAAACGTGTTTTCTCGCTCGATTTTCGTACGTAATTGATGGTACACTCGCATGCTTTTGTGAGCGCCGCGTTCGTTTATCGCTCGACGGCTCGTTCGAAATTCGAATCGTGTATGGCCTGCCTAAGGGAGGGTTATAGCCCCTGTGAGTTTATTTTTTACCATCCCTGTCCCATTGCAGAGATTTCCCTTCACTTCCTGCCCCATAGCCAAACAGTAAGTGAGAGGAAATCTATGCAAATCCATACCCCCCCCCCCCCCCAGGCCCTCAGAACTAGTGTCCCCACTCGAAAAGTGGGGCGGGTCTAAAGTTTAGGGTCTTAAACAGAAAGGGACGTGGCCTTGACAGGAAGGGGGGTGCCAGAGTTTAGTACATACCACTAAAGCTGGCCACATTTCCTTCCTAGATTTACCTTCAACTGTGTAGTACAAGGGCCTGCCTGATTATACGCAATTTGAAAGTGCTTAGATTTGACCTCCTATTTTATGGTTCTATTAACCACTTTCCTACCCGCCCATAGTCAAATGACGTCCACAGATAGGATCTCCCATCCTGGGTGGACGTCATATGACCTCCTGGGCTTCGCATATATATATATTCATTTTATGTATACACCTATTGCAAACTTCCCATTTCTTTTCTTTAGCACTTACCCCTTTTATATTTTCAATCTGTAATCTTTATTTTTTATTATTTTATATACTCCAATTCTGCTTTTTTGCCAATCTGAAAATATTTCACAGTGTTGATATGCAGGATTGTTTTTTTTCCTTTTATCCTTGAGTCTATAGAAAGAACATCTGTCGCCATAAAATCATTAATGACTTGCAGGTGTCTGTATTCGGAATGACTGGTTGACACTGAGCTCTGACAACATGCAGAATGCTGAATCTGCAATGTTTTTTTTTTTTTGTGAGTCCTTCTGTTTGACATCTGGACACAGTCAGGACATCGGAGACACGCTTGTTGCATGAAAACGTTGTATTCAGTGTCTAAAAACTAGCATGTCTCTAGCCCCAGCCATAATTGAAAACTACAGACATCATTTAACCACTTGCTTACTGGGCACATATACCCCCCTCCTGCCCAGGTGAAATTTCAGCTTCCGGCACTGCGTCGCTTTAACTGACAATTGCACGGTCGTGCGACGTGGCTCCCAAACAAAATTGATGTCCTTTTTTCCCCAGAAGTAGAGCTTTCTTTTGGTGGTATTTGATTGCCTGTGCGGTTTTTATTTTTTGCGCTATAAACTAAAATGAGCGACAATTTTGAAAAAAAAATACGTATTCTTCTACGTATTTTTGGTAAAAAAAAAAAATCGCAATAAGCGACTGGTTTGCGCCAAAGTTATAGCACCTACAAAATAGGGGACAGAATTATTATTATTTTTTTTTATATTTTTTTACTAGAAATGGCGGCGATCTGCGATTTTTATTGGGACTGAGACGTTATGGCGGACACATCGGACACTTTTGATACATTTTTGGTGCCATTCACATTTATACCTATCCTAGGTGTGTTCTAACTGTGGGGGGAGGGGGGGTGACTGGGGAGGTGACCGATCTGTGTCCCTATGTACAAGGAACACAGATCGGTCTCCTCCTCTCCAGAGACAGGACACTGTCTCTGTGTAAAACAGCAATGAGAGATGATCTCATATGTTTACATATGAGATCATCTCTTAATGCCGCGCAGATCGCATAGCAAACGGCCGCTCTGATTGGCCGTTCGCCGCGATCTGTGATTGGCTGTGTCCAAGGGACACGGCCAACACAGAGCTTCCCCGCTGCGCGCTCTGGAGCGCGCGCGGGGAACGCCCAAAGGGGCGGCCGTCAAAAGACGGCGGCTTGGCTTTTCAGGTCCGCGCTGTAGCCGTCATTCGGCTATAGCGCGGGCCGCAAGTGGTTAAAAGACATCTGAATTTTTTTTTTTAAATAGTGGAAACTATGCATAGTAATCAATGTCAATGTGGTGAGCTGAAAAGAACTAAAATCCGCGCCAATATTACATAAAGAAAACTACACCTCAATTGGTGTATATTAGGTGATAAGCTGCTCCTCGGTGGTATAGTGGGTGACTACAAAACGTGAAAATAAAGAACAATAGAGGGCGCTAGTGAGTATCTCAATGTTGCACCTGACTACATCAAGTATAACATGGATGAGATGAATGAACATAAACAATAAACTCCATTAACAAACAATACCTGGTATAAGACTTCTAAATGACAAGTGTACTAAAACAAAACAATTAGTCCTTCTGGATGCAATAGTCCAAAATTAGCTAATACTTGACCCACACCAGTGGTCTTAACTGATTGGACAATGAGTGTTTATATCTTGATTGTGCAAGATGTGCAAAAAGTCTTGTGAAGACCGTAGCCCAATCTGTGCCTGGATTGGAAGATTCGTTCCTGAATGTGGAAGATTCCGTCACCAATAACATAAGTGCTCCACCCAAAGTGCTGAAGAAATACTAAATTCTTACCAGATAACAAGACCTCTTTGTTACAAGTAGGTCAGATGGGCAGTACAGGATGAGTGCCTGTTACACTTGAGGCATACTGGATCTCGATGAAACCACAAAAGCGATTGGTTGGCTCATAGATTGACAGAAAAAATGGCAGAAAAAATGGAAAAAATCATGGTGCAATACCGTTTATTAAAATATTAAAATTAAGCACACAAACAGCCAAATGGCCTCTTACTCTGGCTGGTGCCCGCCTGGCACTGGGATTGTGGCGTGTCAGTGCTCTCCACTAGGGTGTCTCACCGATAACTCCAAGTGTGGCAGAATGCCAGAGTTTGAAAGGCTTTGGTTAAGTTTTTGTGGCGTGCAGGGAGCCAGATAGAGCCGCCGACATATGTTTCGTACGTATGTACGTCTTCAGGGGGGGACCACGTTTTGTTTTTAACACTTTAATGTAACAACTAGGGTTGTCCCGATTCTGCCCTCTGTAGTTGAGGCAACACAAGTCAAGGGCTTAATTTCTGCAACATATGGCAGCTTGGGAGAGAGGGCACTATGCAGAGAAGGGCCGCGGAAGAGTAAAGTGGCCTGGGAGTGCGACCTGGGCACAATTTCCCCAGACCAGTGGGATAGGATCCTCCGGCAAGGAGCCTGGGCGTCCATCGCCCCGGCCCAAAGACTGTCTCACCTATTCTTACTATATAGGGTCTACTATACCCCCCATAAATTGTTTAAAATGGGTTGGAGACCCAATGATGCGTGCCCAAGATGCAACAATAAAGGAGATCTTTTTCATATGGTCTGGAAGTGCCCCAAATTATACAGCTTTTGGGCGGGCATTATAACACGGATAAATGAGAAATTTAGGTCTGCCCTTGAACCAACCGCTAGGATTTGCCTCTTGGGATGTATGGACGATAGGAAACATAGAACCTATCTTGAGATGCCTATTCCAAGCTCGCAAAATAATTGCTCAAAAATGGCAAGCTCAGGCGCCCCCAACTATAGAGAACTGGTTAGCAGTTATGAAACAAACAATTTCAAATGAAAAGGTACATTACACCACCCAAGGGAAGTATGATAAGTTTGCAAAATATGGAGACTATGGCAGAGAAAAGATGGTGATATAGAGTAGCATCTTGTGACGTCGGAACTTGGGCACGTGGGGCATGAACTGGCCTTACAGGTCTGCACTTAGCTATGACAAATTTTAAACACCAGGCAAGGCGGCAGCCATATATAATCTAAACTAACCCACTTACCAAGCTTGTATGCTCACAAGGGTGGAGAAGGGGAGGGTGTGGGGGGCAAGGAATGGGAGGTTGGGACTTGGGGGGGGGGGGGGGGGATGGGGGGGGGGGGATCAAAACACAACAAACACAACATGTTCAACAAGGCACCCTGGGGTTTATAGGCTCCTAGATATTGTAACATTGACTCTTATAATTTGTTAACAAATCGCCTGTATTGTTTATTGACGACTATATGTACGTGTAAAGCATGGATTAAAAAAAAAAAAAAAAAAAAAGGGTTGTCCCGATACCACTTTTTTTAAGACCAAGTACAAATACAGATAATTTTTTACTCGCCATTACCGATACTTTTTTTAATGTCATGTGACAGTTTTCAAACCACAATACAGACTAATGATATCTTCTTTATAATTATGAAGAACTCTAACTCAAGACATTATAAAAAAAATAAAACTGGCACTTATGAGGCAGCACTGATGAGGAAGCCCTAATATGCAGCACGGTTGGGCACCGATGGGATAAGGTGGCACTGATAGGTGGCATTGATTGAAGCATTACTGATAGGTGGCACTGACCAATAGGTGGCACGCACTGATGGATGGGCACTGATGGGTGGCACTGACAAGCTGGCACTGATAGGGTGAGTGATGAGGACTGATAGATAGGTGGCACACACTGTCTGGGCACTGATAGGTGGCACGCACTGATTAGTACTGATAAGTGGCATGCACTGATGGGCACCAATAGGTGGCACTCACTGATAAGGTGCAGGGTGTACCAAGATGGGCGTCACAGATTTTCAAGCACTGACGGTGTACTAGCAACACGGAGTGTCACTTCCTTTACTGAATGTGACGACTCCGGTCTCCGGCTGCACCCTGCAAGCTTAACCACCTGAGGACTCCACTCTGCTCTCCGCCCGCTGACTTCCATCCCAGGTATCGGCAAAGTACTCGCGCAAATGCTCAGTATCGGTCCCGATAGCGATACTAGTACCGCTATCGGGACAACCCTAGTAACAATCCCATCTAAAAAATAAAAAAACTATGAACTCTGGTTTTTGTTTTAATAATTCATTTTAAAGTGTTATTCAAGGCAATACATTTTTAATTAAAAATAACAAACATGCTATACTTACCTGCTCTGTGCTGAGTGCCCCCATAGCAAGCAGCTTGCTATGGTGGCACTGGCACTGAGCAGCTGATCTGTGTGTCCGTTTATACAGAGTGGCTTGGCTCCGCCCCCGCTCTGTCCTCATTGGCTTACCGGCTGTAATTGACAGTGCGGGAGCCAATGGCTCCTGCTGCTGTCTCAGCCAATGAGGAGAAAGAGCCCTGGGAGAACCGCTGATCTCGTGAACATCGCTGGATCGAGGTGGCACTCAGGTAAGTATTAGGGGGAATGCTGCACATGTTGCCCCTGCACTGCAAGGATTAAATGATTGTTTGCTGGAGGACTGGGGGAAAACTGTTATTTACTTGATCCATCGGTCCTCTAGGCTGCAGTGGTGGCATGACCCTTGGCATCCTATGGGCCCTGCATCAGTCTTGATGACTATCAGGGGCATCTGACCACCAAAGTATTGAGAAGAAGAGGCTGTCTTACAACACGGAGGGGCTTGAAGGAGCTGAGGATCAAGCAAATAAAACCTTTTTTTCCCAGTTCCATAGATGCTTCCAACTCTTGCAGTATATGGGCGTTTCCATTGGAAGGGAGGATTTTTACCTTCCCTGGAGCTGTATTTATTTTTTATTATTCTTCCTTCATCCGACCTCTGCAAATACTGCTTTACAGAAAAAAATGTATTTTGTCTTTGGCATGTTTGAATTATGAGTAAACTTGAGCCAACTTTGATTTGTACATTTCTCCATAACCAAGTACTTCTAATTAGCTGAACAAAGGCCTCATTGTTCTATCTACGAAAATAGTTTTAACATCATATGATGGCTTTATCCAAAGCATTCATTCTTTTCTTTGATTTTCCTTCATTAACCCAACTGTGTAACGTTTGTGTCATTAGTGTGTGTTACTGTTCATATGAGGAATGTACATTATTCCTCCAAGCAGGATAGGAGTTAGGAGAAACATATTCTACTGCCGTCTTAAAGGGAAACTGTATGGGCCAGATTCAGGATGGCGAGCGGTTCTTTATTCCCGGCGTAACGTTTCTCATTTACGTTACGCCGCCAAAACTTTTTGCATAAGTACTGTATTCACAAAGCACTTGCTCCTAAATTTGCGATGGCGTAGCGTAAATGGGCCGGCGGAATTCTAATTGAGTGTGTAGGGAGCGTGTAGTATTTAAAATAGGCGCGATCCCGTGGCGAACGTACAGCGCATGCGCCGGCCGTCAATGTATCCCAGTGCGCATGCTCCAAATTATGACGGTGTTTTCGACGTGAACGTCAATGACGTCAATCCCCATTCACGGACGAGTTACGCAAACGACGTAAAACTTTTCCAATTCGACGCGGTCACGACGTCCATACTTAACATAGGATGCGCCTGCTTTTTGTTGCTTTATCTTTACGCCGGGAAAACCCTTACTTAAATGTCGTAAAGTGACTGCGTCGGGCCCGCGTACGTTCGTGAATTGCCGTATCTCGCTGATTTACATATTCTCGGCGTAAATCGGCGAGAACGCCCCCGGCGGCCATTTTAAAACTGCAGCTAAGATCCGACGGTGTAATACAATTACGCCTGTCGGATCTTTGCAGCAAACCGGCGTATCTTGTTTTCTGCATACAGAAAACAGATAAGCCGGCGCAAAGTGTGAGTTATGCCATCGTATCACTGATACACCGGCATAACTCTACCTGAATCTGGCCCTATGCATCTTTGTTTAGGTTTTGGACAGTGTGTGGAAGGGTTAGGCTTATGTACAAAAATAAAGACGGGGTAAACCCACAAGTGCTTTTTTACCACTATTATTCCTTTTTATATTGAAATTTACAAATGCAACAGCTTAGAAATCGATGAAAGATTTAGCACCGTGAGAAAAAGTGCATATTGTATACAACTATATAGATGAGACCAAAATGAGGGACAAATGAGGAGGAAAGAGGGACAGAGGGACTTTGTTCCAAAGTCCCTCGAAATCAGGGACAGCTGGGAGCTATGCACATGGTAAATGACAGCCCACTCCCTCCCTCCTCCTCCATGCTCACTAACCAGCTAAACACAATAGGGGTGGGATATTACATATAGATTAACCACTTCAGCCCCGGAGGATTTGGCTGCCAAATGACCGGGCCACTTTTTGTGATTTGGCACTGCATCGCTTTAACTGAAAATTGCGCAGTCATGCGACGTGGCTCCCAAACGAAATTGATGTCCTTTTTTTCCCCACAAATAGAGCTTTCATTTGGCTCTATTTGAGCACCTCTTCAGTTTTTATGTTTAGCGCTAAAAATAGAGCAACAATTTTGAAAAAAAAAACAATACTTTTTGCTATATTAAATATCCCCCCCACCCCCAAAATAAATATATATATATATATATATATATATATATATATATATACAGGTGGTTCTCAAAAAATTTGCATATTGTGATAAAGTTCATTATTTTCTGTAATGTACTGATAAACATTAGACTTTCATATATTTTAGATTCATTACACACAACTGAAGTAGTTCAAGCCTTTTCTTGTTTTAATATTGATGATTTTGGCATACAGCTCATGAAAACCCCAAATTCCTATCTCAAAAAATTTGCACAATTGTCACCAACTTTTTTATACTATTTTGTCAACCACATTTTATTAGTACCGAGATAGTCCCCTCAAACCAATTTGAGTGGGAAGTTTTGGGTTTAGCTTCAGCTACTATTCCCTTACCCCCACTCTTCCCTTTTTCTACTATAACTGGGATGATGGTACATTTTTATTACTCATTATTTATTGCTATATGAGGCTACACTCTTCCTTTTGCTCATAATTCCATGTGTTAATTCATAGTTTTGATGCCTTCAGTGTGAATCTACAATTTTCATAGTCATGAAAATAAAAAAAACTCTTGGAATGAGAAGGTGTGTCCAAATTTTTGATCTGTACTGTATATATATACCGTATTTATATAGGCATCTCCCCCATTCTGCAGCTCCGAGACGCGATCATGGGACAACGGCAGACAGAGTCTGCGAGTCCCACAGGCATGGTCACCGAGCTCGCTGCAGGGGCGCTTGCGCAGCCATGCCATTCTGCAGACGTAAAAGTACAGGCGGCAGTTGGCAAGTGGTTAATTGTGGCTTCACCTCCCTCTTATTCCAAGACACAGGCTGGAGGGGCGTGACAGAGCCTGTGACTGCCCGCCCATGTTATTTCTACAAAATAATAAAGATTTGACAATGTAAATTGAAGAGTGTGTGTTTACTATCACTTTAACGCTCCTTGCTCTGATCCAACAACCTCTGCAAGGCCCGTCTTCTTCTACTGCTCTGAACAGCTCAGTATCCCAGCAGTCAGTTGCTTCAGGGATGGGGACCATGAAAACACTACAGTCACCCCGCTTATCTGTAGTGGTGGAGCAATACATGGATCTCTCCCATTTGCTAAATGTAAAACAATTATTTCTCATGTTTAAACAATGCTAATAGTCTAGTCCTTCTCTATTCCACAGCTCAGCATCATGTAGCTGTTGTCTCAGAGCTGAGGATGCTCAGTAACACTGTAGGCAAGGTGTGCAAAAGGTAATTAAACATAAAGTATCAAGGAGAACACAGCAAAGCTTGTGCTATCAGATTGCCAACTGTGTTATCTCTGTGCTCAACTTCCTCAGCTCTGAGGTGATTAATAGGTACAGGAGTCTGAGCTGTGGAGCGGAGAAGGTGCCGACTAAGGCCCCTACCACACTGGGGCGTTTTTAGAGCGTTTTTCGAACAAAGCCTCATCTGCAATCCTAATGTGAAAGCCCAAGTGCTTTCAGAGCACTTTCACACTGCCAGTGCCCGAAAAACGCTGGTAAAGCACCGGTAAGACCCTAACGTTTTAGGGCGTTTTTGCAGTGCCTCAGTGTGAAAGGGCAAGGTGTTTTTACAGCCCTTTTCAATTCATTTCAATGTAGAGGGGCGTTTTTGGAGGGTTTTTTTCAGCGCCCAAAACCTGCCCCAAAGATGCTGCTTGCAGGACTGTGAAAAGGTCCATTGAGATGCATGGAGAGCATATTATAAGCGTTTTAATTAGGGTTGTCCCGACACCGATACCAGTATCGGTATCGGGACCGCTTCCGAGTATTTGCGGGAGTACTTGTACTCCCGCAAATACCCCCGATACTGAAATAGAATACTTCCCCCCGCTCGCCGCCCGCCGCTTATCCCCGTGCAACACAGTGGGCATTTACAAGTTTTCGATGGTAAACTTGTAATACCCGCGGCGCCATGTATAGACACGCGATTGGACGGATCCGTCCAATCGCGAGCAAGGGGGGAGTGTCTATACACGGATACGTGCATAGACACTCACCCCTTGCTCATGATTGGACGGATCCGTCCAATCGCGTGTCTATACATGGCGCCGCGGGTATTACAAGTTTACCAACGAAAACTTGTAATGCTCGCTGTGTTGCACAGGGATTAACCCGGTAGCAGCGACAGCGGCGGGAAAAATCAGATGAGCTATAGGTATGGGGGACGTGACATGGCTGCAATATGGGGCACAGGACATGGCTGCAATATGTAGGGGACATGACATGGCTGCAATATGTGGGGAACATGACATGGCTGCAATATGTGGGGAACATGACATGACTGCAATATGTGGGGAACATGACATGGCTGCAATATGGGGCACAGGACATGGCTGCAATATGTGGGGGGACATGACATGGCTGCAATATGTGGGGGACAAGACATGGCTGCAATATGTGGGGGACATGACATGGCTGCAATATGTGGGGGACATGACATGGCTGCAATATGTGGGGGACATGACATGGCTGCAATATGTAGGGGACATGACATGGCTGCAATATGTGGGGGACATGACATGGCTGCAATATGTGGGGGACATGAGACGCCTGCAATATGTGGGGGACATGGCTGCATTTAGGGACACGTTTAAAAAAAGTATCGGTATTCGGTATCTGCGACTACTTGAAAAAAAGTATCGGTACTTGTACTCGGTCCTAAAAAAGTGGTATCGGGACAACCCTAGTTTTAATAGCGATATTTTTAACGCTAAAACGCTGTAAAAACGCTTCAGTGTGAAAGGGGTCTAACAGAGCAGTGTTAACACAGGAGAAAGTGTTGTTCTATATTCAGGTAATGGGAGACATAAAGCGCTGTCTGCACACTACAGTATTACAGTATACAGCAGTGTACAGCATGAGTATGAGCTGGATGTAGCTGCAAGAACCATGTATTGTACCACCACTAGCAATGAGCAGGGTCTCTCTGCTCTCTCCTTCTCAGCATCCTTAGCCCTAAAGCAACTGACAACTGCAGGTACAGAGCAGTGGAGAAATCTGCCTTTTCTTTTCTGCGCTAATACCCCGGCCTCCAGTTGGTCACTGTTTACAAAGACTGGCAGAGGTTAGGCTTTTAGGTTTCTTTTGAACCTGCCGATTTGGCCCGTGTGTACGGCCCTTAACTTTACAATTACAGATCACTCTTCCTAAGCTATGTTACATTGTTGATGCAGTTTAAATCATAGCGTCTTTCTTTTTTTGTAATGCTAGTTTTTCTGCCCCAGTGATGTCATGATATCTCCTAAAAAGCTGTGCTCCTTCCTGGTGCCAGGGGGAGGACCTTCTCTCCTGCTGCAGTCACATCCATGCGGAAAAAGAACTACATTGCCCAGGAGACATGGGGAAATGCAGGAAATATGAATTTAGAAACACTTTCTCGCTCAGTCTACTCCTTAGTAGGATTTAACCTTTGCGTGTCACCGATTCTTAATTTTTAGATTACCAAGAGCTGCACAATTCTGGAAAAAATGTGATTCATGATTTTTTTGCTTAGAATAAAGATCACGATTCTGAAGAACTTTTTTTATTTTAAAGATTTACAACCCCTGCACATCAGGTTTTCAAACAAGATGGCAATTAAATGAGACCAAATACTCTTTGCTTTAATCAAATGCATGCAATGTGTGGGAAAATAATAATTAAACGGAGGAGAATAAGGAGTTAATAAGGCTGATTAGAGTAAATTAATGGTTAATTAAAGAGAGCCACCCGAGGCCAATCCAATCTCCGGATCGTGTGCTGATGCCGCCATCCTCACTAAGGGAAACAGGCAGTGAAGCCTTTGCGACTTCACTGCCCATTTCCTACTGCACATGCGCGAGTCGCGCGCCACTTCCCAAAATACAGTGCTCCCTATTTCCCAGGAGGCAACGCGAGGAGGAAAAGAGGGAAGATCACCGCTGACGAGGAAGTGGCAGATTAGGACGATCTGCCTAGCAACAGCCATTTCTGCCAAGTACTTTTTTTTTTCAACATTTTTGGAGCCTTTTTGGCTATATTTTTTTTTTAAGGGTGGACCTCCACTAATTTGCAGACCAAAGTTCATCCCCTTTGATCTGTAAATGATTAAATGTTTCTTTTATCTTTCTCTTTTAGTGCTGAGCAGTGTTGTTGATAAACATTGCCGGTTGGCCTTTTTTTTTTTTTGGCATGGCTCTGCATTTTCTATGGTGGAAATGCTGGATTAAGATCATGTGGGGGGGGGGGGGCAAATCGAGATCACGATCTTTTGACGATTAATCATGCAGCTCTAACTCTTCTAGACACACTTTATTGATTGTGTTGTTCAGATGAACATTTCATCAAATTGTATTGTGAGGGGTTAGCTCGGTAGCGGGTGTGTGTGACCCCTTGGGTGGGTTCACTACACACTTAACTATACAGAGAGGCAGCCGTGGATGGTTGAAAACAGCATAAACAAAACATAAAATAAACCCTGGCCACTTGGGGCGTCTACCTTCACAACACAGGTACCTGCCTATGGAGTCTGGCACAGCCTACTGCTGGGCAGACACTGCTGGTCATACAGCAGAAAAACAATAGTCTTTTTGATTTTTATCACACAGAAAAATCAACACCACCTCACCTTCAGAAATCTTTTTCAGCTCACTGCTCTCCTAAACTCAAAAAAGCCTCAGGATGCAGCGATCAGTAGTAATCCTCTGGATAACTTATAGAGGCCTTAATTGCCTCATACTGAACAGCTGAAGCTATCCAACGTCCTTAAACCTTTCTGGCTACCTCTCGCAGCTGACACCAGTAATTGGTGTATTGTCTAAACAAGGCAGAAATGTATCTCCCGTCTGTGACAACACCCACGGATTTACCTGACTTCCTGTCACAGTGTGTATTGGAGGCTAACCCTATTTTATCTCTGCCATCCCTTTATTCTGTCCATATCCATAAAGCCATCTAGCTTAAGTTCTGGTTGGTTGTGAAACAGTATAAAAAGGCCTTGCTGCGACTATTCTTTATAGAAGGGGCCTGTTTAGATCCCTGATATCTCACCAAAGCCCCCCAATATAATAATATTAGAAACAAATGTAATAAGTATTTAAAAGGTAAAGTAGCAGCCATCCAGTCCCCCTCCCCCAATATATAAAAATTTTCAACATGTCGGATTCCTCAAATTTGTTTGCTGCACGAAAATCGGCTGTTCCTGCAACCCACTAACGGTGCGAAATTCATACAATTTTCCAGAGAAAATTCTTTCGAAATTCGAACCGTGTATGGCCGCCTTTAGTTTTCCTTTTACCCCAGGTTTGGTAAACGGCCCCACTTCTTTTGTCTGTAACCACCTGAGAAAGACTTAAAAAAAAAAACTCTTCTATCCATTTACCAGCTTGCTGTTGGATTTCAGATAACTTTATATATAAAGTAAGAAACCTGCATCGTCCAATTATATAAGAACACTTGTCTGGCACTGACCTACGCTTGAGTCAGCAGTTCCTTTTAAATCATTTATTCAATTAATTAAGCAGAAAAAGAGCAGACTACACTATAGACAGCCCATTGATTGATACATTTAGTGTCCTGATTTCTCCTGGCCATTTACCAGTCTTCAAGATCTGGACTCATTCAACTGCATTTTAACCCGTCATAAGAGCGGTTTCATTTCCTTGCCCGGTGCAGTGCGTTTTACTCCATAAATAGAGTTTGCTGGATATAAAAGGTTCTGCCGCTGTAATAAAGTGTACGCACCAGACACAGTGATAGATCGCACATGTCAATTCTAATTGGTTTTCCACAAGACATGTGATGTCACTTGGGTGAACTTGCTTTATGTCTAAACCAGGGCATAACGTATCATTTTATGTAGTGGTGTTTATGGCATTATGTTGGTTACAAGCTACTGATCATTTAGACTCGTTTATGGAGATAAATCTTTCATGTACATTCAGCTTAATGCATTATTTCTGTTTTGCTGAATCACAAGATTTATTCTAATTTAAAACCAAATGCATTCTACAAGACAGAGAGTAGACATACAGAGGCCATAAAACAAGTTAATCATTGTCTGTGATGAGCAGGAAAATATATAGGTTGAAAAAGTGCTGATTAGGGGTGCAACAGATCAAAAAACTCACGGATCGGATCGATCCTCGGATCAGGAGTCACGGATCGGATCATTTTCGGATCAGCAAAAAAAAAAGATTTATGAAAAAAAGTCGGATTCAAGTCTGGGCTCTAGCTGGGCCAATGGCTCTATATGGTAATGTCCACCATTGCCCCCCACTCGTCACTGTAATGTCCACCATTGTCCCCCACTCGTCCTCATCACCATCACTGTTCCAGTCCAACATTGCCCCCGGCCCCCAACACTAGTAAACACTTTAACATTGCCCCCACTAGTATTTACTGTAATATAATAGCCAGTCCAACATCCAACTCACTGTACTTGCACTGTAATGTCCACCATTGTCTCCCCACTCGGCATCACTATCACTGTTCCAGTCCAACATTGCCCCTACACTAGTAAACACTGTAATAGCCATTTTTCCCACTAATAATAGCCAACATGAATCAACTCACTGTATTCAGTCTCGCTGTACTCGGTTGCATGCAGACAGTACGCGCTCTTGCAGAATAGAAGATCCACGAGCAGAGGAAGGGGTGATGACGTCAGCGTGCACCGCCGGCAGGTGTACCAAGATGGCCGACCGCTCCGGAGCTAGGCTGAAGCCGCTGCCTTTCCTAAGGTGGCGGTGCGCTCCGCGGATCGCATTCTGTACCAATCAGAACAGGTCGACGCGTTCGAGTCGCGGATCGGGCACGATCAGTTGCACCCCTAGTGCTGATAAGAGACAGACATGATCAAACACAGCCAGAAACGTATATGTAACGTTAACACATATATGTATAGCCAATACTTTTTTTAAATAGAGTAAGAAAGGGTTAAAACATTTGCAATTTATTTTTTGCTGTGTATAAAAGGAGAGACACAATAGGAAGTTAGACGAAATAAGTGAGAAGAGTTCCCCTCTTTGTTGTCCGCAGAACAGGTGATCCCTCGCCTATTTTTCTGGGGATAACTCAAGAATTTTGGATCTCCACTCATTAATTTCTCTGTAAAAATGATCATCAGGACAAATAGAAAAGTGGATCTCCCCAATGGGAGAATAATGGTAACAGTCATATATGTGAGCCAGCACTTATGTTATGTATCCAAAGAAAGCCACCTTATTTGAAATATGCTCATGCAAGCTCTTAATCATAAACACACTCTGGGGTGGCTATGATTTCAGAGTCTCCTTATGGCGGGGGATTTCCCCCTTGACAGCAGAATGTAAACAGGAGTCAGCAAGTGTGCATGTTGATGAAGTCAAGTGTTTTTTCTCCACAACCTGGCCCAGGGGGTGTGACTTATCAGAATCTGGAAGTTTCCTTTAACAAGGGGGCCACTAGTCATTTACAAAAAAAATACATATGAACCCTTCACTTTCCAGCGTCAAATGACATCATAAGGGGGCAGGGGGTCACCCAGGGACATCACGGGTTGACTCTGCCCCTTTGCTTACTTTAGTGGCAGGGGAAGCAGAGCTGTCATGCAGCCCCACTGCTGAAGTAAAGCGGTAGGACACCCAGTGGCATATCCATATATGGTCAGTGAAGTCATAAGTGGGTGGGTTTACCCGGTGACATCACAGCAGGGTGGAAGAACAGCTTTCCTTCACCTCATCAGTAAAGTAAAAAAAAGGCATCATGACGTCATTGCCCATAGATGGGGTTACCCAGTAATGTCACCGGATGACCCCACCCCTTTGTTTACTTTAGCGACAGGGAGATCCGACAATGTCAATCAGCACTGGCAAGCAACAGGAGCAGTTAGGTTTGACAGGTGGCAGACTTTTTTCATCACTGGCAAGCAACACTAGCAGTTGGCTTTGACGGGTAGGGGTGCTGTGCAGTACTGGTCTATCCTATGGATAAGGGCCCTATTAGTAGACTGACAGAGAGGTGCTGAGGGCTCCGTCTCTGAAGACCTGGGCTGCCGACAGGGTGAATTCAGTAGAAAACACTACGGCTCGGTGGAGCTGGGTCTATCGCTGTCCCATTTGATATTGGTACTGTTGAGTACCCAGCGCTGCTTCCCACTCCTGTGAATCAGAAATCAGCTGTGTTGGTGTGAGACAGGATCCAGATTAGCTGTGAGAACTGCCTTGGGATATATCGTCTGGATCTATTTTATGCTGTTATTGGGCTCATCTCTGGTAAGCCTCAGTCCATGTGGTGGTGGCTCACGAATCTTCTACATTTCACTTGGGTGCTGTTGATGTCACATTCACAATTTTTTGGACTTACAATACGTTTTTTATGGACTTTATTGTTTCTTTTTTAGTTGGCGCAATTTTCTTTTTTATTTCTATATGCTTGTGTTAGATCACGTGATTGCTGCCTTCTGTGATTTCACTTATCACGATATTATTTTATTATTGGTTTAGCGCAAAATTTTCTCTTTTATACTTCCAGGCTGCATGCTCGGATAAGGGTCTGGTATGGACTGAGAAAACTTCACAATATTTTTTTAAATGTTGTGAAAAAAATGGTGTGCTTGTTCTGAAAAAACATTAAACATTTATAACATATAACATTATATATTGTGCCTACAACATAAATAATGAAAATAAAGAATATATGATCAAGTCCAATTCAGGTGTGTCAATAACCCAGAAATGTGCTCAAAAACCCAAACGTGAGTCCAATTTGCAAATGCAAGTGCTCAATCCACCACTATTGCTGAAAAAAAAAAATATATATATATATAAAGTTCATATGGTGATATGGTAAACTGCAACAGCCACCTTCAGGTGAAATGGCCGTCCACCTTAGGGACTGACCAAAAGGTCAAGATGTGCTTAAAATGGACAATGTGGTCTTCATATGCTGATCACTTCCATCAAGAAAGCTCTACCTCCTTGGTTTAGTGACCCTCCTCCTATAGGGACACCTGGGATAGATTGGGTCAATGATCCTCCCACGAGAAAGTGCCAAGCCACATTGCCGGAACTTGGCCTTGGGAAAAGATTGTTTTATCTCCCTTAACTATCCTGCACCAAGCACTTATTCTATCTCCTTATAGTCTTCATCCCTTTCATGCTGGTTTTCTTTTGAAGTTAGATTATACTGTTTATTTTTCACTATTTGTAGATTACGATCTCTTCAATCTGAAACATACCTCCTAAAATGTACATTGTACCACTGAACAGCCCTATAAGCTGTCACATACATATAATTCTTCATTTGAAAAGCATTGTTAACTGAGCTTGTAACCATCTCTTTATTACAAATGTTATTGAATTTTAACTTTTACTGTACTTTGAAACAACTAATAAACTGTTTGAACGATAAAGCTCTACCTCTCTAGAGCCACACTTCACTCCACCGATCTCTCTGCAGTGTTTACACTAGATCCTTGTCTCCCATCTCAGATATCGCTCAGAATATAAATAGACATTCATAGTTCAATATTGGCAAGTATAAACCAATTTTAGTAAAATATTCCAAATATGCTCACATTAAAGGGGAGTTCCACCCACAATTTCACTTTTTAAATATAAATACCCCTGTAATACACAAGCTTAATGTATTCTAGTAAAGTTTGTCTGTAAACTAAGGTCCGTTTTGTTAGGTTGTTACAGCATTTAGATTATAGTTTATAATCTAGAAATAGACCGTGGCCATCTTAAGTGTGGGCATCATGAAGCCAGACTGTATGACTTCCTGGATTTCAGCTTTGCATATCTCGCACATGCTCAGTGCTGCACAAGCAATGTAATAGGTTTCAGTCAGGTTTGCAAGAACTACTGGGAAACATGATGCCTATCCCAGAAACCCTTCCAAATAGCCTTGTGACTTAATAGCCTAGGCTAATAAGGAGGAGGAAGTAATGAAGGACTACAAAATAAAGGTATTTACAAGCAACAAAATAAATAAAAATTGTCCATTCTGAACACTATGAGATTAGGGCATGCAGCACAGACAAACATAAAAAAATGGGTGGAACTCCACTTTAAGAACAATCTTGCATAGTATCAGTGTAAAACAAGTAGCAGTATCGCCTCTTTACCGCACTTCCGTATACTGGAGTCACCGCAAATTACGTCATCGGCTCCATCCCCCCATTTTTTTTAAATGTTACATTTTTGGAGTTCACCAGCCCCCAAAATCTATAGCAGACCTGAAGAGCCCAGTAAGGATTGGGGAAGTTGGGAAGATGACTGAACAGATGGTGCCCACGTGAAAGGGGCCTAACCGGTCACTTTTATGTTATCAGTGAACAAAAACTCTGCTCCAGTGACCACTGAGACCCAGTTATTCCCCCATTTGCAGCTGCCATTTTGTCTTGCATAGAATATGTGAAGCTGAGCTGTCAGTAACAGTTGATATGTCAAATTCTCCTGTACCATCATCCAGGAGGAGAGGTTAGAAATGAAGATAATGAGAGATCTGTTGACTAAATATACATATATAAACTGAAAAATTAATATTTGTAGCAATGATTTATTTTGTTTGGACTAGCCATTTTCAACTATAGGGTGCCTGCAGAGGTTGCTAGGGGTTATTTGAGCTGTGGCTGGTTGATCTCCCATTTGATAGTGCCTGCATAGTTCTGGGGCCAACACCACTTGGCAGAGCCAGTGGCATGGCACCAGTGATCTATGTAGCAGTTTGTAAGGGTGACATTATGTCCAACAATGTAAGGGCTGCATTCTTCCCACTTACCACCTATGTAAGAGGCAATTTTCCCATGATCCTCAAATAAATTGTTTTTGGCAGGGGTTCCTCTGAATCAGAATTTTTTTTCAAGGGTTCCTCTGTGGGGTAATAATGGTAAGAAAGGCTGGTCTAGACTGTGCAGTTGGGGAGAAAGAACAAATGTGTAGAAATAGCTGATGGAGAATATTATGAATTTGCCACTATGTTAATATGCTTTGGAAACAGAAACAGAAAGGTTTACTTTAAAAAAACAAAAGATAAAAGATCAAAACACCAAGGCACACAACATTCACTACCGTATATACTCGAGTATAAGCCAACACAAATATAAGCAGAGGCACCTAATTTTACCACAAAAAAGGGAAAACGTATTGACTCAAGTATAAGCCTAGGGTGTCCGTCGGCATGCCTTACTGTGCCACACTTTGCCTCACTTTGTCCATGTGCATGCCTCACTGTGTCCATGACTAGAGTGACGTTTAACATGGGAGTCTTTGAGGCTACATGTGTGCCAAGTTCCTGGTCCAGGGGACCTACGACCGTCCCATACCGGGTCCCCAAAGTCTCCGTAGAAATGACTGTTTAACATGGGAGTCTATGGGGCTACATGTGTGCCAAGTTCCCGGTCCAGGGGACCTACGACCACCGATACCGGGTCCCCAAAGTCTCCGGAGAAATTACCGTTTAACATGGGAGTCTATGGAAGGGGTGCCCGGCTTTGAAAAAACGGTGCTCCCCGGGCCTTAGGTCCCCCGGACAACAAACATTGCACACTTGTGGAGGAAGAGTGGGGCTACATGTGTGCCACGTTTGGGGACCTACGGCCGCCTGGTACTGGGTCCCCAAAGTCCAGGAGATCAGGCACAAAAAGGTGACTCGAGTATAAGCTGAGGGGGGCATTTTCAGCACAAAAAAATGTGCTGAAAAACTTGCCTTATACTCGAGTATATACGGTACTTCCCATCCACGATATAGCCAGAACACGGGTACAATGCGTGCTTACTTTCCCGGGAGGTCGTCATATGACATCCTCCCATGATCATGTTGCCTGCATGCCCCCTTGCGACACACAGGTGGCGCGCTCTGTGATCGCTGAGTAGTTCCGACCCAGCTTATCACAGATCGGGGTAAAGGGCCAATCACAGCGGTCCTTTACCAGCTGTGTCCAGTGACAGCTGATCACGATGTAAACACAAGATGGTTATCGGCTTTGCTTTCCTTGCGCTGCCAGTGCGAAGAGGAGAAAAGAGCCAACAACCGGCTTGTGTTAAAGGGACATCTTGACTGATAATCAGGGCACTGATTATCAGTGTCCTGAGCATCAGCGCAGTCCCAACAGTGCTGCCAGTCAGGACATCCTCATCAGTGCAGCCTCATAAGCGCACATCAGTGAAGGAGAAAAATTGCCTGTTTGCAAAATGTTATACCTTTGAAAATATATATATATGTATATATTGGTCATTGGGTAATTACTGGGCATATGTAATGTGTTTTCTTTTTTTTTTTTTTTAACCATCGGTACCATGCCTCTGTAGGAAATTAATTCATAGAGGTGCATTTATAAAAAAAAATTGCTTAGCAATTTGCTCAACAAAAGTGCATGTACATGTGCATGTCTTGTACAAATAGGGCAAACAAATAAATGTTTTTTAGGCTAGTTCTTGTGCTGGTGGAATGCTTTTCACTGATTTTAAACTGAGAATACAGCAATTTGCATGATATTTAGTGGCTACAATTTTCCATTTTAAATCAATGGAAAACATTCGACCAGCACAGGAAATAGACTAACAACATTCAGGTTTTTGTGGTCTGTTCGTACAGAACAAATATACCTGAACTTTCTGTGAAGTAATTGCAATTCACATTTTTCAAGAAATACACTGCTTGTATTTAGAATATATGTGATTTATTTACTCGTCTTTTTCTTTTCTTTTATTTTCCAGCAACCTGAATTTTTGTGCCTTGAATTCAATGAAGTCAAACTGAATGAAATGCTGAAGAAATTGTCAGAGGTGGAGGAGAGCCTGGCCGCATTAACACAGATCAGTTAATCAATCAAAGAAAATGTGTACTTGTTATAATAAAGTATTCTGAAAAAAATTGTGTGTTGGGATCTATAATAGTCTGAGCAGATATTTTCACTCCTTACAGATTTACCTTCTTGTTGTCTTCACTTTGCAGTCAATATTGGTGTAGATCAGGGGTGTCAAACCCAATATCATCGTGGGCCGCATCAGCATTATGGTTGACCTCAAAGGGCCTGGTTTTATCTGTAATACTATATAAATGTATTTACACTTTGTCATATTAAATAATCACCCTTACATTCGATTATTACTGGTTTTAGTAATAACTTAAGACTTAAAGTAGATTTAAACCCTCACATATACATTGTGAAGTGAACAGCCTCAGATGCTACACAGATGAAACAAATCCTCCTACGTACGTTTTTCCATGTATATCTGCTGTCTTCAGCTTTATATATTCTTTAGAGAGTGCACATCGTGTTAGAGATTTTCTCTTCCCGTTCAGCACTGGGAATGGACTCTTGGCATACAGCCAAGACAGCTGATTGGAGAAAAGGCACACCCCCCCACTCCACATTGGGATAGACTTGCAGAGCTGTGCTGTGACAAGTCAAGCTCTCTGCTAATCTATTTAGAGCAAGCTCCCTCAACACAAATTTCAGGCTGGTTTTGTCTTGGTTGACAGAGAATTTGACAGAGAATTTGTCAGAAGTTATCATGCTGATAACAGAGCAACAACATGCAGAAACACATGGGACTTAGGGCTTTGAAGAGAGATCAGAAAACACAGCAGATATGTATTTAGGTCAAATTTCATGAATCAGGTTTACATCCACTTTAAGCTGTGGAAGGCGAGTGCAGACTGACATGGAGCTTGCTTACCTTCCTGTAGCAGATAATGCATGTCTGAAAAGGAGGGTTGCGCAACGCTGGTATCAGCAGTCTCCAGTCTGTAGCAGTTATTATTGAAATAATTTGAACCCTGTATGGTCAGCCTAATTTTTTTTTTTTTTTAATGCAGCAACATCCACACACATAGGACACCCAACATTAGAGGTGATTTATTCTTCCAAAGAATACATACCTTTGCACAATGGCACTCACTAGTATTTCAGTGTTTCCTTTTGCCCTCATTTTCTTTCCTTTACTTAAGTAATGTGACCCCAGTGCTGGCGAAGGTGGGCAGGGAGGAGTAAACAAGAATGCTGTGCAGGCTCCCAACATCCTCCTTCTCAACCGATTAAGTTGTTAATTGTTGGGATGGTGGTAGCTGGAAGGTTGTGATGGTGCACAATGAAGAGATGTGGCTTTGTGCAACAAAAAGGCAGGCTTGATCCACCTGCTGGCTTTTATCCAATTTTTGGGCATTTTTGCCAAGGCACCACTGATGAAACCTGAAGGCATCCCAGGGGGCTCCCTGGTTGGAAAAGGTTGTATTAGTGTATAGCTAAAGACTAAAGCATTTTTTTTTTTTTTTGGATTAAAGCGGAGTTCCAGCCTTTTTATGTATATTAAAAGTCAGCAGCTACAAAAAGTGTATATATTTAATTTAAGATAAGGTCACGACTGTACCATTCGGTGAATAAAAAATGAACACCTCGATTCCTTTAAATAAACACGTAGACAGTTAGCAGGAAGTAACTGAGCTCATGTTGAGTTTAATAATAGAATTCAAAAGAAATCTAATGTTATAAAAAAAGCCAGTGTAGACATGTACTGTAGCCAAGACAATATTGTTTTCTCTTATTCCTAGTATAAATAATAATTACCGGCAAGTGTATTTGTGCATGAAAATGAAGGCCAACTTGAGCCTTTATAAACATTTCAACGTTCCTTCACATGCTCATTTTTATGGTAACTTCTCTAATATGTGTACCATTCACCACCCTGATATGAATTCTGACTGGACTAAGCCATTCTAATTGGTTGTTGTAGATTAGTGCAGTATTCCAAAGGCTTTTCCCTCAAAACCAAAATGCTGCTTGGGCTGAATTGCATTCTTAGGCTGCGTACACACGATTGGTCAAAACCGATAAAAAAGAACTGAAGTTCAGTTTCATCATTCCAAACCGATCGTGTGTAGGCCCCATCGGTCAGTTATCCTTCGGTCCAAAAACAGAGAACTTGCTTTAAAATTGAACCGATGGACGCCTAACCGATGGGTCAAAACCGATCGTTAGAAGAAAAGTGCACTACCGCACCTTCTTAACGCAGCTAAACGCATAGTCCCTATCTACTGGAAACGCTCGCAGGTCCCGACAAGAGAGGAGTGGGTGGCCAAAGTAAATGAAATCAGAGAGGCTGAGCACTGGATAGCGACCTGTATGGGTACCCTGGATAGCTTTAATACGGTGTGGGCATCCTGGGTAGCATATGTTACTGACTCTGGGGAGATGTCCTCAAGCCTAGATCTGGCACTACTAGAACTAGCTAAACCGGCTCTTAGAACCCGGGTGGGGGTGGTGCCCTGAGCGAGGGTGGCCTGATCCTGAACATGGCCCGCTCGATGCAGACTCGAAGACTTCTACTTGAATAGCAGGTATGCTCTGACCTATCTCCCCCCCCCCCCCCTCGTCTTATTACTGTTTTCTCTCTACTTTCTCCCCTATCTTCTTCAAATTTTTACACTCTTCCCGTCTATGTGTAGCCTTGTGGTGAACTGACCTAGGAAACTGTTTTCCCTTTTTTTTTTTTCTGTTTGATCTCCAAGGACCTATGGTTCCACCACGTAGCAAGTGTGATGAGGGCCCACGATGTAATGTGGCTGCTCTCACTCCCTCTCAGCAGGAGCATGCATCTTGAGGTGGTAGGTGCTGGGAGGAACGCCGGTGGAGGTCTGACGGAGGTGTACTTGGCCCCCCCTCCACTGGTATCAATGCCGGCGAACTATACCTTAGAGGGACTATTGGACTGTTGTTTTAAGTCTGAGGTCATGATACTATGCTCACCATGCAACACTGCAAGGCTGCAGATTATACTGTAATATTATCACTGTTTTCTTTGTTTTGTATTTGTCTTTAAACAAATAAAGACAGATTTTGCAACAAAAAAAAAAACGATCGTTAGTATGCAAAGGCATCGGTCAAAAGGCCTCGCATGCTCAGAACCAATTCGACGCATGCTTGGAAGCTTTGAACTTCGTTTTTCTCAGCACGTCGTGTGTTTTACGTCGCCGCGTTCTGACACGATCAGTTTTTTAACCGATGGTGTGTAGGCACATCAGACCGTCAGTCGGCTTTGTCGGTCAACCGATCCTTCGGACTGTTCTCGTCGGATGGACTGATCGTGTGTACGTGGCCTGACAGTACATGTTGAAGTGACGCCAACGGGACGATCTCTGCATCCAAGTTCTCAGGGGCTGCCCAGAGCCGTAATGTCTCTTCATATTTGACCTGTAATCACTTAACATTATAAAAAATGCAGCAGCAATAGTAGTGAGACTCCATAGCCGAGGTTAGAACACCTAGAAAACAGCTGGCAAAAAAAAAATGTAGGGACACTTTTTTTTTTTTTTACAGAAAGCCGTTGTAGTAGTGGAGTCGTACGCTGGGGCAGGGCATTCATTTTGTGGGCATAGCTGGTGAAAAAATGGCAGCATGCAACGTGTGCCAGGGCAGAAATGGGTGTGGGTTAAAGTATGCTAAATCTTGGCCATGGCTTAAATGGGGTGTGGTTAGAGTCTATTTACATCCCCCTGTCCATAGGGATGCATGGACCTTCCCATCAGGTCCACCTAAAAACTGACAGACAGACCATATCAGACGCGCCACATAAAATGGATCTTAGTGATGGTATCAGCAAGTTGTGGCTGTGAGAAACTGGGTTTGAAATGTCTCCATGAGTCGTAATGAGGCTCCGGCTGCGGCTAACACACGGCGCTCGTGGATCCCTCAATAAATATTTCCCGGCGGTACTCCTGGGCTCCTATGACACTGCAGGTGGAAGCTCCCACCCGCTCTAGCACTCTGCAAGTGTTCCAACATTTTTCATGCAAGTTTTTAGTGTTGTTTTATACTTGTATACTGAATAAATTCCTAAGTTTAAAGGACTGGCTTGGCGCTTCTCTCTCCTCCTTTTGGGTTTAAAACTACAATGCCCAAATTCTCACAGTCAGGACAGTGCTACATAAAAAAGGAGATACCATCTTTGTCAGCTAGTACAATCCTGGATCTGAAAATTGGAAGGTTGTTTTATATAAGGAGGTGAAATAAGGGGGTTCCACAAGTGTCTGAAGTATATTTCCACTTTTACAGTCAATCTGGGATAACACCTACTTTATATTTGTTACATGTTCCCACTCATTTAACGTTACATAAAAATTGCTACTTACCTTTTCACCAGCTCTTTCCTGAGAACTCCAAGAGTGACAAATTCAGTGATTTTTCCCTTTGTACAATATGTAATGTTTATGAGGCGACTGTGGAATTAAACATAATGGGGTAGATTCATGTAGATCAGCGGATCTTTTGATCCGCGTGATCTATCTTTTTTACGATCCGCCTGCGCCAGTTTTTGAGGCAAGTGCTGTATTCAGAAAGCACTTGCCTCGTAATTAGCCTTGGCGGATCGTAAATCCCCCGGCGGAATGCAAATTCCGCGGCTAGGGGGAGTTTACTATTTAAATCACGCGCGTCCCCGCGCCGATCGTACTGCGCATGCGCCGCCGGCAAAATTTCCCAGCGTGCATTGCTTTACAAGGACGTCATTGTTTTCGATGTTAACGCAATTAACGTATGGCCGTATTCCCGGACGACTTACGTAAACGACGTAAAAAATTCAAAACTCGACGCGGGAACGACGGCCATACTTAACATAGGATCCGCCGCACTTACCCCGCATATAGCAGGGGTAACGATCCGCCGGAAAAAGCCGAACGCAAACGACGTAAAAAAAAAAGCGACGGCCGGGCGTTCGGTTCTGAATCGGCGGTTCTCCTCATTTGCATATTCGTCGCGTAGAAAAAAAGAAGCGCCACCTAGCGGACGGCGGGAGAATGCAGCCTAAGAACCGACAGTGTAACTCACTTACACCAGTCGGCTCTAAGGGAGATCTATGCGGAACCTGATTCGAGGAATCAGCCGCATAGATCCGAGCGTCGGATCTCACAGATCCGACGGTGTATCAGTAGATACACCGTCGGATCTCTACATGAATCTACCCCAATGTGCCCGGTCTGTATTGCGCTTGAAGATCTCACTATCTGCTTTAAACTTTGAACACTGATAACAGGGGGATACAGATCTAGAAGCTTGTCTCCTGGGCTTGTAAGTTAATACAGTAAAGGCAAATAAGCTCCTGTACCTGTGGACAGAATCACTTTGAAATGTGGCTTTCAGTTTGCTCATAGTTCTCCTCCCAAGAAACAGAGGATTATACTCTGCAAGATAGGTTAGGGGAAGCTTCCTGTTTGTGCTTGTAGGGAATAGTAATATAGGAGTCTGTCCTGTTTCTAAAATCTAATTACACCAGCACTGCATCTGTTCCTGTAAGATACACTGCAAGATACTTTAGGGCAGGGGTCTCCAAACTTTTTAAACAAAGGGCCAGTTTACTGTCCTTCAGATTTTAGAAGGGCCGGACTGTGGTCAGTGGGAATAAAAAATAAATTAAAGTTATAGTGCCGGTGGTTAGTAGGTGGAATAGTGCCCCATAAAAGGTATTATTTATAGGAATAGTGCCCCATTGTTGGTGTCATAGGGAGGAAAAATACACCATCATTGGGAGGAATAGTGTCCCATCATTTGTGTCAGTGGGAGGAATAGTGTCCCATCATTGGTATCAGTGGGAGGAATAGTGTCACATCATTTGTGTCAGTAGGAGAAATAGTGTCCCATCATTGGTATCAGTGGGAGGAATAATGTCCCATCATTGGTGTCAGTGGGAGGAATAGTACACCATCATTGTTATCAGTGGGAGGAATAGTGTCCCATCATTGGTATCAGTGGGAGGAATAGTGTCCCATCATTTGTGTCAGTGGGAGGAATAGTGTCCCAACATTGGTAGCAGTGGCGGCTGGTGCTCAAATTTTTTTGGGGGGGGGGCGCAAACGAAAAAAAAAAATATTGCAGCCTCACTGTGCCCATCACATGCAGCCACTGTGCCATCAATTGTCATCACTGTGCCATGCCATCAAACACAGCAACTGTGCCATCAATTGTCACCACTGTGCCATGCCATCAAATGCAGCCACTGTGCCATCAATTGTCACCACTGTGCCATGCCATCAAACACAGCAACTGTGCCATCAATTGTCACCACTGTGCCATGCCACCAAATGCAGCCACTGTGCTATCAATTGTCACCACTGTGCCATGCCATCATATGCAGTCACTGTGCCATCAATTGTCACCACTGTGCCATGCCATCAAACGCCACCACTGTGCCATCAATTGTCACCACTGTGCCATGCCATCATATGCAGTCACTGTGTCATCAATTGTCACCACTGTGTCATGCCATTAAACGCCACCACTGTGCCATCAATTGTCACCACTGTGCCATGCCATCAAACGCAGCTACTGTTTCCATCAATTGTCACCACTGTGCCATGCCATCAAATGCAGCCACTGTGCCATGCAACACAGCAACTGTGCCATCAATTGTCACCACTGTGCCATGCCATCATATGCAGTCACTGTGCTATCAATTGTCACCACTGTGCCATGCCATCAAACTCCACCACTGTGCCATCAATTGTCACCACTGTGTCATGCCATCAAACGCAGCTACTGTGCCCATCAATTGTCACCTCTGTGCCATGCCATCAAACGCAGCTACTGTGCCCATCAATTGTCACCTCTGTGCCATGCCATCAAACGCAGCCGCTGTGCCATCAATTGTCACCACTGTGCCATGCCATCAAATGCAGTCACTGTGCCATCAATTGTCACCACTGTGCCATGCCATCATATGCAGTCACTGTGCCCTTTAATTGTCATCACTGTGCCCCATGCCACTGTGCTCATTGTCGCCTCTGTGCCCTTTGTCACCACTGTGCCCCATGATGCCCCTTTCCCTGTAAAAAAAAACACTTACCTGACGCTTCCATGTCCTCCCTCGATGTCTTCTGCCGCCGTGGAGAAGCTTCAGCCAATCAGGTTCCTGATAACCAGAATCTGGGAACCTGATTGGCTGAAACGGCCGTCAGTCTTATGCAAGGAACGCAGGTTGCCTGCGCTCCGAGTATAGACTTCCGGTACTGGAAAAGCCTGTCAGAGCCGCTGGCTTTGATAGGCAGTTCCCCTCAGCCAACCAGCTGCCGCTATTCAGGTAACCGGCGACCCATGTCCGGTTATATGAATAGACCAGGCAGCTGGCAACAATAACTCACGTTCAAGACGGCCGCCAGAACTTCGGCTAAAATGTCAAAATTACATTTTAGCCGAATAAAAGTTCTTAAAGGGCCCGTTTTTTTTTTTGTGACTGCGGGAGGGGGGGGGGGCGGCGCCCGTGCGTCCCTATGGGCGGGCCGCCACTGGGTATCAGTGGGAGGAATAGTACACCATCATTTGTGTCAGTGGGAGGAATAGTGTCCCATCATTGGTATCAGTGGGAGGAATAGTGCCCCATCATTGGTATCAGTGTGTTAGTGGGAGAAATTGTGCCCCATTATTGGTACCAGTTGGAGGAATAGTGTCCCATCATTGGTATCAGTGGGAGGAATAGTGTCCCATCATTGGTGTCAGTGGGAGGAATAGTACACCATCATTGGTGTCAGTGGGAGGAATAGTGTCCCATCATTGGTATCAGTGGGAGGAATAGTGTCCCATCATTTGTGTCAGTGGGAGGAATAGTGTCCCATCATTGGTATCAGTGGGAGGAATAGTGTCCCAACATTGGTATCAGTGGGAGGAATAGTACACCATCATTTGTGTCAGTGGGAGAAATAGTGCCCCATCATTGGTTTCAGTGGGAGGAATAGTGTCCCATCATTGGTATCAGTGGGAGGAATAGTGTCCCATCATTGGTGTCAGTGGGAGGAATAGTACACCATCATTGGTATCAGTGGGAGGAATAGTGTCCCATCATTTGTGTCAGTGGGAGGAATAGTGTCCCATCATTTGTGTCAGTGGGAGGAATAGTGTCCCATCATTTGTGTCAGTGGGAGAAATAGTGTCCCATCATTTGTGTCATTGGGAGAAATAGTGTCCCATCATTGGTATCAGTGGGAGGAATAGTACACCATCATTGGTATCAGTGGGAGGAATAGTGTCCCATCATTGGTATCAGTGGGAGGAATAGTGTCCCATCATTGGTATCAGTGGGAGGAATAGTGTCCCATCATTTGTGTCAGTGGGAGGAATAGTGTCCCATCATTGTTGTCAGTGGGAGAAATAGTGTCCCATCATTGTTGTCAGTGGGAGAAATAGTGTCCCATCATTGGTGTCAGTGGGAAAAATAGTGTCCTATTATTGGTATCAGTGGGAGGAAAAGTGCCTCATCGCCCGTATCAGTGGGAGGAATAGCGCTTCATATCTGTAGGAGGAATTCCCAAGGGCCGGATAAAGGCATGCAAAGGTCCGCATCCGGCCCTGGGGGTCGCAGTTTGGAGACCACTGTTTTAGGGGAGCAGTGGTCAACATTTTTTATGTTATTTTAAGTTATTTCCCTATCCACATTGCTCTTACTGAAATGTTGCTGCCAATTGCAGCCCTCTAGCCCTTTCCCTTAGTCTTTTAGAGACATTTTAGTAGTCAAAAGTCCGGGTCCCCATTGACTTCATTGTTCCGCCGAACCCCGAACATCCAGGTGTCTGCTCAACTCTATTATTAATCAAACAATTCAGTTTAAACAAAAATGGTAATGCAACGCTTTAGTGCCTGAGATATTGACACAAGGAGCTCGAGAGCTGCAATCCCCCTTTATTTGGACACAATGGTCTCTTAGCAGGTGCTCAACAAACAGAACAGAGTGAGGATTTTTTACAGGTGTAGTATACTACTTCCAAACACATCCATTGTGTCAGCTGATAGAGGTAACCACATGTTTCTGTACATAGCAAATATCCAATTACAATGGCCATCTGTAAACCCATTGGGAGCCTCACAAGCGGTTTACAATAGCTTCTCATTGTACACATTTTTTTTTCCAAATGGTTTGGTTTATTTATGTCATTTCACATACAACACCATAAGCAAAGCAATAAAGAGATGCAGTAAAAGGTGCGAGACTCGGAGTATAAGCACACAGTTTAAACGCAAGTAAAGCATTCAAAGAAACTAACAGACAACAATGCACTCTCACACCTAAACACTTCCATAATCTAAAGTTGCACATGCTTGAAGAAAAAGTAGACAACAATATGGATGACTTGGATCAGGGATCTCCAAACTTTTCAGTACCAGGTCCACCTCATATATTTTTACAAATAATCGAGGGCTGAAGAAAATCACAAAGACCCCCCTACATCAGGGTCCCCATTGAGCCATGTACACACAAAAATATTCCCGCTCAACCCGCTGGGTTGAAAAAAATTACAGCTCAGGTCGGAGCCACTGTACTAACAACCCGATGTTCTGACGGGGGGACGCCCTCCCTCCTGAACAATCCGATCAGCACTCTTAGCACTGACCGGGTGCCAATCGGCAAACTTTTTTCAGTCTTGCTCCTTCAACAGAAGCCGGTTCAACTCCAGTAAACATGGGTCGAATGTTCAAAAGAAACCGGTGTCACCCGACATTCAGCCTGTGTGTACTAGGCTTTAGAGTCCCTCTTACATTACAGTTCTCATCTGAGTCCCCCCTCACATCAAGTTCCCAGTTACATAAGAGGGGGTTGAAGTGGAGACCACAAACACGTTTTTGAAAGCATGAACACACATTAATTGGATTATTTGGAGGAAGAAAAATAAAATATGTTTTAGAAAACTTTATTTGTTTACTGTTCAGTAATAAAAAAAAATGCCTTTGGTCTGGTAAATAGGAAATGTTGTTTATGAATCTTACATCATCTTCTTTTCATTGTACAGAACAGGCCAGGGGTGTCCAAAGTTTTTTTAAAAGAGGGCCAGATTTGAAGTGAACATGTGTGAGGGCTGACCATTTTGCCCAACATTCTTTGAACCAATAAAATGTGGTCCAAGTGTGTTTACCCGAGCAACTAATACACGGCCCAACAAGAATTATCTTGCTTTTGTAGCTGTGTGGTGAAGAGATGAGCTTGGGCGTGTTATTTATCGATGTCTAACACGCACCTTCACTTTTAGAAGGGAAGTTTCAGGAAAAAAAATATGTAGATAAAAGAACTGTGAAGCAAAATAAGGGTCATTGCTCATCAATACAGCCTAATCAATGCGCATCTGCAGCCTCTCCATTACCATGAATGCAGCCTCACCATTGCCATGAATGCAGCCTTGCCATTGCCATGAATGCAGCCGCATCATTGCCATGAATGCAGCCTGATCGATGCCCATCTGCAGCCTCTGAGGGGATGGGGAGGGGGCGTGACGAGCGCCAACAGATTACATACAGGAGAATCTTCTGTTTACACAGCAGCCTTTTTAATACAATGTCCTGCCTCCTATGATAGACAGAGGAGCCGTCCAACGGCAGCCCAGGAGACAGGACTTCCTATTACAGATGCCGCAGAGTAAACAGGAGATACTTCTGTATGTAATTTGACAGCACTAGTTCCCCCCCTCCCTGTTCCCACCGAGGCAGTGCCGATAAATACAGTATATATCCAAATTACCAAGGGGGGCACATTAAACTGGAACGGGGGCCGCAATTGGCCCCCGGGCTGTACTTTGGACAGGGCTTTAGGCCCTTTTTCACATTTTTTCTCCCAACTCCCTCTCCCTATTTTATTTTTATCCAAGGTAAGTCATGTGAGCTGCAAGGTAGGCAACTAATGATGTGCTGTCCATATAGATAAGCCTTTGAGCTCTGGAAATCCTTTGTCACGTAATAAATGCTTATTTCTAAAACAAAGGGTGTATACTAACGGCAAAAAAACTGATGTGAAGCATCAGATTAAAATCACATTAACTTTAAAAAAAAGATTATAATAAAACTGACTAATCAAACCATTATAGTTTTCCTACAGTCTTGGTCAATGAATGTAGTTGAATCCACTATGCCTGGTTTTCCCATAGCAGAAAAGCGTTTCAGACTTGACTATTCTCATTTTGCAAGAATAGGAAATTCAGAATCACGTGAAATCAGCTGTGACATGAACTCCCAAAATAAAAGTGTAATGTTGAATTCGTCTAGACTGTTGACATTTTACCAAGACCTTGAAAGGAGGCTGTTAGAAAGTTCCACCATGTTGCAACAGTTCTAATCCACTTCTATAAACACAGCGCAGTCCCACCAGCTCACTATGAATGCAGAAAAACAACGCTCCTGGTTAGTCCACCTTTCCTCAGCTTTCAATCCGAGGAAGGGTGGGGGTCCAGCTTGTGACTGCATACACGTGAAGAATAATGAAGACAGATAACCACACACCATTGTCATATAAAACCTACACTCAAATGTGTCAAAAATATCTCAGAGACAGCATCACCAATGCTCAGAGAAGCCGGTTGACGCCTTTCGTGCCTAAAAGCACTTACTCATAACACATTGCAATCACATCAAATTTAGGATAACATGAAATTAATACATCAACCCCCCCAAAATGACAAAAAAAAACAACCAAAATAATGATATAATATAAATATAAATCTACTGTTGCTGCACACAATGTGCCACAAATTCACAGCTAGACACAGGACATCGGCACAGTCGCCTGCAACTGTAACCAATTCACCAATGTACCTACGTCTACACACGAAAAGTAACATATCATATTCCATAAATAAAATAATAAATAAATTAATTATTAGCTGCACAGATAAATAGAAAATATATGATTAAACACAGAAAGTCAAATTACTTAACAATAATTTAGAAAAAAAAAACATATATAAACACAGCACAATCATCAAATACTAAGAAACCACTACTCATAAAAGTGTCTAACATCCCACTCAAAATTTAAACTCTGTGGTATTTTTGTCTGGCGCCCAACGAGTTATTGGGGAACACATGGAGGAGATGTCACCTGGCCATTATAAGAGGTGCACTCTACCCTTACAAGCTTTTCCCTACTTTCTCCCTTTTCCTCTACTTCAGTATTCCTCCTCTCAAATGTCATACTTACAGATGATCAGATTTCATTTATTTACCGTATATATTCGAGTATAAGCCGACCATGTTGACTCGAGTATAAGCCTAGGGTGTCCATCTGCATGCCTCACTGTGCTTAACTGCAATGATGGGCATGGTGAGGCTGCAATTATAGGCACGGTGAGGCTGAAATTATGGGCACGGCGAGGCTGCAATGATGATGCGCAGTCAGGCTGCAATGATGGATATGGTGAGGCTGCAATGATGGGCACAGTAAGGCTGCAATGATGAGCACAGTGAGGCTGCATTGATGGGAACTCGTGAGGCTGCATTGATCTCCTGTATCATGTCTGCAACCTCTGACCATCTCCTGTACTATGCCCCCAGCCTCTAACCATTAGTGTTGCTCACGAATATTCGCATTGCGAATATTCGTGACGAATATTGCATATTCGAGTATTCGCGAATAAATCGAATATCGCTGTTAATATTCGATATTGCGAATATTCGTATTTTTTCAAATTTATTTTTAAAACAGATCACATCCTAGTGATCTCCATCGACGTCTAAAAGCATTGTTGGTATGATTAGAGACCCTGGGGCGAGTAGCTGAGGCGATCCTTTTATGTTGCCGAATATTCGCAATGCGAATATTCGTATCACGAATATTCGCAAATACTTTCTCTGCCCTTCTGTGTTTTGTGTATAAAAAAAAAAAAAAACCCAAAAAATTAGCTTTAGTTTAGTCATATAAGTTTGTGTAAGTAGAGTTAGTGTTTAGTGCATATTAGTTTAGTAATTCAGGAAATGATCTCCGTTTTCGCGTGTTGACGAGAATTTCGCAATCAATTTCGCATTAGCGAAATTTCGCATTCGCATTAGCGAAATTTTGCAAAAATGTTTTTTTGATAAAATATCACGAATATTCAATATTAACGAATATTTCACGAATATTCTTCTACATATTCGTGAAATATCGCGAAATCGAATATGGCGTATTCCGCTCATCACTACTAACCATCTCTTGTATCATGTCTGCAACCTCTGACCATCTTGTATTAGTATTATATCATGTCTGCAGTCTCTGAGGGAGTCTGGAGAGGAGTCAAGAATGGGAGCACCGCTGGGGTGGGGGTCATGGTAGAAGTCAGACTTGTGTGAACTGTGGAGAAGAGACTATAGGAAAAACAGAGCCACCAAGCTGGAGCCGACTGATTGAGCCCTGCAAGGTGCACCTGAGAGGAGGTCAGTGACAGCACCGCCAGGCCAGTCTGAGGGGGGTCACTGATGTAAGGGGGGGAGTGAATACAATAATGTAAAGGGGCACTGATATAAAGGTTTCCGCATTATATCAGTAACCCCCACAATTAGTTACCTGAGCCAATAGTGCTTTCTATTCTTTCGAAAGGTAATATATCACGTGGATCAAGTGTCGTCATCTGGTCATCAGAGCTCCACCCCCCACGTCCAATCAGAGTCTCAGGTGTCCCCCTTGATCAATTTCTAAAAAAATATCCGAAACTTTTAATTATTGAACTATATAAATTTGCGAAATGTTATATACATATTTTATAGCCCTATGTGCTTTTATATCTGTCTTATCTATATATAATATGCTCTTCAAATCAGTTTTTATTCCCAGTACGGCCCTGACTGTAGGCCACTAGGTAGGAAGGTGCTCCAAGTAGGACCAATGTAGCCATACAAAAAAAGCCATACCTAAACATTAGCTTTATTTCTCCCCCCACTTGGTCTCACGGGTTTGTGGCTGCCCCATAATCTCTAGCATTTAGCTGTTTTTCCATTCATATCAAGTAGTACATAATGGTTTTTGTGTCCATATCCCCTAGCACCTAGTGAGCTGTGGACATGTCTCTACCTAGCATTTAATGATGTTTATTTCAGTAAGGTTTGAGTCACTGACCTCCATATCAAATAGTGCCATTTGTCTCTTGTGCCCACATCCCCTGGCAACCAGTGATCTTTTTGCCTGTATCTACCTAGAAATATTTAAGAATGAAATAATCACATTAGAAAACAACCAAATGGTCCATTGAGTTTAGATCTATGTTTGTCCCAAGCAAGGTTAAATCCACTAAGCACTTGTTCACACCATGTCTACTGAGCTGCGTTTTTCTGTGCGACACTGCACTTGTATGGTGTGAACATGACACCTGGAAAACAATTGTATTCTATGTGCCCTGTTCTCACCATACTTATGCAGTGGTGTTTAAAAAACACAGCTCCATGGATGTGGTGTGAACAAACCTGACCACGAGAGAAAGAAGATTTAGGCTGGGTTCACACTATTGCGAATTGTATGTGTGTATAACCACATCCAATTCGCATGTCAGGAGATTATGGAGCCTGTTCACACATCTCCAGAGCGGCTCCTTCGTTATAGCGCTGCTCTGGGATTTTGTGACCTGCCAGAGCGCTGTTCCCTGCAATTAGATTACCGAAACACTCACATTGTACATAATATACTACTGTAATAGAGTTAAAAATATCTTAAAAAAAAAAAAAAAAGAGTGGATTATAGGATTTTACAAGCATTTTAAACTAAGGCTTATTTTGGGGGTTGGGGTTATATTGCAGTCCTTCTGAAAAATAACGCTAGGTCTTATTTTCGGGGTAGGTCTTATTTTTGGGGAAACGCAGTAGGAACGAGGAACACCTATTAGTAAAAGTATTTACAATTGCAACAATTAGTAAATGGATGAAAAGTTTAGCACTGTGAAACACTTTTTAAAACATAAAGGGCCAGATTTAGGTAGATGAGAGTATCTTTCCTCTGGAGTAACGCTTCTCATTTACGTTACTCTGAAGACCCTTTCGGCGCAAGTACTGTTATTCACATAGCAGTTGCGCGTAAACTTGCGCCAGAGTAACGATAATGCGCTGGCGTAACCCGACGCAAGGGGAAGTGGGTGTGAAGTGGGGCGGAGCCCAGCGCAGATGGGCTTACGTTCAGCGCATCAACCACGGAGCATGCGCAGTGAGTGACAGTCTCGCCCCTTGCGCAAAATCAGGGACAGTTGGGAGCTATGTGTATGTTTATGAAGGACAATCTAACCAAAAGCATGAACTTTAAAAAACAGAAAAGCTGAAAATGGCCAGAAGTTCCTCTCTATGGAGTGAACAATATTGGACAGAAAGAGGATTGCTCAGGCTCTTATTTACCTTGTTATGCAGGTCTTTGTAGAAATAACTTTGCGCCGGATGGACGAGATGCGGCGCATGTAGCGTACACGTATGTGGTCGTGTGTTTTCAATGCGATGAAAAAGCGAAACTTGGCGTCGGAAGCGCTGACGTTTTGGGCGCATCTGTGAACGTTCCGCCGGTCAAAAAACGATTGGGCGCATTAGTTTGAATTGAAATGTGCGTCACTATTAGATCAGACCAAAATCAAATATGGAAGAAAGACAGAATCTAAATTTGCATACACAGTTGGGACCATCGTATTTTTTCTAACCAAATATGGAAGAAAAAGCGAGGTTACGTTCACCACTCTTTTCCATGAAGCTCGCTTCATAACTAGCTTCTGGGCATGCGCTGTCGTTTTGAAAGCCGTTTTTGCTACACAGTGACTTTTTGTGAAACGACGAAAAACGACACTCAAGCATGTTGACTATTTTATACACAGACACTAAACACGTTTTCACGATCAATTTAAATGAGGACGTCGTTTTTCATACAGCGCTAAAAATAGCGCTGCATTATTCTCTACCTCCTCATGGCTCAGTGTCTAGCCTGCTAAGTGCATCCTTGTGAAAGCGAACAAACTCATTGACTATTTTTACACAGACACTAAGACACCTTTCACACTGAGGAGTTTTTCAGGCGGTACAGCGCTAAAAATAGCGCTGCTATACCGCCTGAAAAACTCCTGCCAGCAGCATCTTTGGAGCAAAGTGAAAGTGAGAAGCCTGAGTGGCGTGTATACCGCTCCTTCACCGCTCCTTCCCATTTAAAACAATGGGAAACAGCGACAATACCGCCCGCAATGCACCTCTGCAGAGGCGCATTGCGGGTGGTATTAACCCTTTATCAGCCGCTAGCGGGGGGTTAATACCGCACCGCTAGCGGCCGAATCCGGGGTAAATCTGACGGTATATCGCCGCTATTTTTAGCGGCGCTATACCGCCACCACGGCTCCCGCCCCAATGTGAAAGGGGCCTTATTGTGGTTTAGAAAGCCAGAAATGTGGAAAATAAACCTTTAATTGCCATTTTAACCTGTGTCATTTCTGTTATAATTATGAATTAAGAGGGATCCAAAAACTATGTGATAATAACTGGCTTCATGTGATTGCTATTTTTAAATAAAAGACAGTTATTTGGCACGGACGGTCATATTTTTAATATTAATGCAAAAATTTTAAAATTTCTGACAGGGTATGCAAACTTTAGGAGTGTGTCTATGGACCTTGCTTTGTGCACTGGTGCACAGCTCTGTTGGTAAAGGAAGGGGCCATCCCCAGACTTTTCCCACAAAGTTCGGAGCATGGAATTGTATCCAAAATGTCTTGGTATGCTAATGCCTTAAAGGAGTTGTAAAGGAAAAAAAATGTTTTGCCTAAAATTAATGTCTGCAAGGTAGACAGACAGAATAGTGTAATGATTCTGTTAACAAACGAGTAAATACCTAATAAATTCCCTTATCTATATCACCTCCGGCGTTCTAGTTTTTGTTCTCTCATTCACTTCCTGGTTTGTGGCACTCGTTCATGTAAGAACTACATTTCCCAGTATGAATTGTGGCACGCCCAGTAATTCACACCTCCTTGAAGTCTCTAAGGCCTCGTACACACGAGGGGATATGTCCGCTGAAAACGGTCCGATGGACCGTTTCAGCAGACATCTCCGCTCGTGTGTATGGGCTAGCGGACAGATTTCTCCACCCGACAGATTTCAAAGCATGCTTTGAAATCTATCCTGGGGTGGGGATCTGTCCGCCCGACATGTCTGCTGGTTAGTACACTTACCAGCAGACATGTCGGCCCCCACCGCCGCCGCGCCGCTGCCGAATGGATTCGGCGCATGCGCGGAAGTGTTTTACTTCCTGGTGCGGTGACGTTGCGGTGACGCGGCGGCGTCAACGTCACCGCCGCGTCACCGCCACGTCACCGCGCCTTCCGGCGGCGGGGAATTTGATCCGATGGTGTGTACACGCCATCGGATCAAACTCCCGATCGGACATATCCGATGGAAATGGTCCGCGGACCGTTTTCATCGGATATATCCGATCGTGTGTACGCCGCCTAACATGTAGAGAGCGTCCTGCCGCACAGATGTTGTTCCCAGGAGGGGGCGAGCACGTCACTGACCACCGCAGTAAAGCCTCTATTTACGGTGGTGAGTCACAATCAGACAAGCAGGAAGTGAACAGAACAGAGAAGAAATAGAGCAACTTCTGAGCAAAAACGAACAATGAGGAAGTGAAAAGAGGAATGTCTACAAGTAAAGGATACTTATTATGGAAAAAAAATAATTCCTTTACAACCCCTTTAAGAGCTCCCTTCACTGAAACTGAGGGGTTAAGCCCAACCACTGAAAATCAACCCCACACCATAATCCCCCCTCCACCAAATGATTTGTACCAGTGTACAAAGCAAGGTCCATAAAGACATGGATGAGTGCGTTTGGAGTGGAGGAACTTGACCGGCCTACACAGAGTCCTGACCTCAACCCGAAAGAAAACCTTTGGGATGCATTAGAGCAGAGACTGTGAGCCAGGCCTTTTCGTTCACATCAGTGCTTCTGGATGAATGGTCAAACATTCCCATAGACACACTCCTAATCCTTGTGGACAGCCTTCCCAGAAGAGTTAAAGCTGGTATAGCTGCAAAAGGTGGGCCAACTCAATATTGAACTCTACAGACTAATGCTGGCCATACACTATACCAGGGCTCAAAATTTCAAGTCTTGAGAAACTAGCCAGGCCTCAAGGGTTACTTGAAGCCTTGTGCCCACCATGCAGCCTTGTGTCCACCATGTAGCCTGTGTCCACTATGCAGCCTATCTATGCTGGGGAGGAACAGGAGAGACGCCCAGGTGATCAGAGTGCAGCGCAGGGAACACAGCGACAACAGCTTTAATTTCAATTGCCCCCTGGCCGTCACCGGGATTGTATATCTATATATACAGTATAACATGGAGGCACCAAAATTGCCACCCAGATCTCCTGCTTCTATCCATTCTATCCACAATATAGACAAGATGGACAAGTCTCCGGCAACCCGGTATAGAGGACAATCCAGTCCTGTGCCGGATTTTCTTAGTGCACAGAACAATGAAGGGATCATGCGATTGGCCTGTGTGATTTCTGGGACAACTGATCCATAAGGCAGGCTGCGGCAGAGGGCACCAGAGCTAACTCTTTCCAACACCCTGCTACAGACATACCACCTAAGACTTTGTATGGACAGTATGGCAAACAGTTTTAATTCAACAGGAAGACTCCAATAGGATATTTTTTCCAGCTTGACAAATACTTAGGATGCATATTTAGCTTTTCTTGTGTGTTAAAAAAAAAAAAGACATTCCTATTCTAAAACTTCCTTACATGGATGAAACAAAAACGAATTTTAGAGCATGGGCAGAAAGCATTGGTCTTGGTATAACAAAACAGAACACTGAAAAAATAATAAAATAAACCAGCAGCACACATGCATGGTCGTCGTTGTCAATGTGCCTACAGAAAGAAGAGAATGTTTGCCCAATTCAGCTGTTTATGGTTACCTCAGGAAATGTTTGTATCTCTGCAAGGCAAGCCTTATGTGATGCATGCTGCCTAAGTTGCCTAGGTAAACCATTGACTAGGATAGATTTTTCTGGATGATATGCTGTTGTTTTCCTCTAAGTCAGAGCTCCCCCTCCCTACTCCACAAACATCAGGTGAAGTTTCTTGTTTGTCTAGCAAAGGTTTGTAATGAGAGCGATCATACATCTGGTTGGTAGGCACCTCATTCTGTTGCAGATAACGCCACCTGCAATAGAAGTCAGTATCAGGCTTCACCTGCGTTGAATGTGAACAGTGCCTTCTGTAATACATATTATAAAGGAATATTTGTGTGGGTGTGTGTACATCTATCTATGGTATCTATCCTATATATATATATATATATATATATATATATATATATATATATATATATATATATACAGGTGGTTCTCAAAAAATTTGCATATTGTGATAAAGTTCATTATTTTCTGTAATGTACTGATAATTAGACTTTCATATATTTTAGATTCATTACACACAACTGAAGTAGTTCAAGCCTTTTCTTGTTTTAATATTGATGATTTTGGCATACAGCTCATGAAAACCCAAAATTCCTATCTCAAAAAATTAGCATATCATGAAAAGGTTCTCTAAACAAGCTCTTAACCTAATCATCTGAATCAACTAATTAACTCTAAACACCTGCAAAAGATTCCTGAGGCTTTTAAAAACTCCCAGCCTGGTTCATTACTCCAAACCGCAATCATGGGTAAGACTGCCGACCTGACTGCTGTCCAGAAGGCCATCATTGACACCCTCAAGCAAGAGGGTAAGACACAGAAAGGCTGTTCCCAGAGTGCTGTATCAAGGCACCTCAGTGAGAAGTCTGTGGGAAGGAAAAAGTGTGGCAGAAAACGCTGCACAACGAGAAGAGGTGACCGGACCCTAAGGAAGATTGTGGAGAAGGACCGATTCCAGACCTTGGGGGACCTGCGGAAGCAGTGGACTGAGTCTGGAGTAGAAACATCCAGAGCCACCGTGTACAGGCGTGTGCAGGAAATGGGCTACAGGTGCCACATTCCCCAGGTCAAGCCACTTTTGAACCAGAAACAGCGACAGAAGCGCCTGACCTGTTGCTCAGTGGTCCAAAGTACTTTTTTTGGATGAAAGCAAATTTTGCATGTCATTCGGTAATCAGGGTGCTAGAGTCTGGAGGAAGACTGGGAGAGGGAAATGCCAAAATGCCTGAAGTCCAGTGTCAAGTACCCACAGTCAGTGATGGTCTGGGGTGCCATGTCAGCTGCTGGTGTTGGTCCACTGTGTTTTATCAAGGGCAGGATGAATGCAGCTAGCTATCAGGAGATTTTGGAGCACTTCATGCTTCCATCTGCTGAAAAGCTTTATGGAGATGAAGATTTCATTTTTCAGCACGACCTGGCACCTGCTCACAGTGCCAAAACCACTGGTAAATGGTTTACTGACCATGGTATTACTGTGCTCAATTGGCCTGCCAACTCTCCTGACCTGAACCCCATAGAGAATCTGTGGAATATTGGGAAGAGAAAGTTGAGAGACGCAAGACCCAACACTCTGGATGAGCTTAAGGCCGCTACCGAAGCATCCTGGGCCTCCATAACACCTCAGCAGTGCCACAGGCTGATTGCCTCCATGCCACGCCGCATTGAAGCAGTCATTTCTGCAAAAGGATTCCCGACCAAGTATTGAGTGCATAACTGAACAGAATTATTTGAAGGTTGACTTTTTTTTATTAAAAACACTTTTCTTTTATTGGTCGGAAGAAATATGCTAATTTTTTTAGATAGGAATTTGGGGTTTCATTAGCTGTATGCCAAAATCATCAATATTAAAACAATAAAAGGCTTGAACTACTTCAGTTGTGTGTAATGAATCTAAAATATATGAAAGTCTAATGTTTATCAGTACATTACAGAAAATAATGAACTTTATCACAATATGCTAATTTTTTTGAGAACCACCTGTATATATATATATATATATATATATATATATATATGTAGCGCTCACCCCCTGGTTGTTGTTTGGGATCGGCGTATTAAGTTACCTTGCGATGAGTCTAGGGGTAGTAGCAGTGAGTAGTAGCAGTGAGCGAATGTCCACTCATCAGATGGGTTTTTAAATGCTTTATTCCAAGGCCCAACAACGGCCAACATCAACAGGAGATAGGAAAGGTTGATGAAGCAATAGAGAACAGTGCGGTATCAGGCCTGGATAAGAAGTAGAGCAGTCCTGCTCTCAGTAGTAGTAGATACAGTTCGTTGCCACTCTCGCCAGAGTGGGTGAAGTGCCTCCGGACAGACCCTTGTTATAAACCTGGCAGCCGGAATGTCACTTTTAGGTTGCTGGGACAAACAGGTCTCTATTACAGGCCTGGCTCGGGGCCTCTGCCACAGGCCTAGTACTTCAGTACTCAAGAGAACAATTCAAATTGAGCGAATCCTCCAAGTAAATGCAATGAAAAGGGTCACCGGTTGACAGCTGACATGTACCTATCAATTCCGGTGACCAGATCCCCGATGGTTCGTTCAAGCCCTTTTGGATAACCTGCCTCCGGGTTCTCCTCAAGCCGATCCCCCACCGAACGGCATACAGCCTGGGATCTTCTCAGCAAGGTTTGGGACCCAGTATGTCACTGTGGCCCCTATCAACATCTGGATGGGTCTCCATGGAGCAGGCAGCTTTGGCCAGGTGGGGGGGTCCGTGGAATGCGCGCACCCTGAAGATGGATGCCGCACCTGGAACGTGGACCCCGCTCAGAGAAGAAGAACCGCCAACCTAGAACACGCGGCACCTGCCACAGATATACTCCTCCCCAGCATGCCCAGCGAGGGAAGAACTCCTCTAATTGGCTGCTGGGGAAAAGTGGCTCTGTCAGAACCCCTCTAGCGCCAACTGCTGCCCAGGGGTGTAATCACACCCCTGGGTCGCAGACCGACCTACAGGACAGTTCTGAAATAGCAGCAGCCTGCAATTTGACAAATTATGAATGAGAGCAAAATAACTCTCCCATTCGCCCGCTAACTTTAGCGTAGTTCCCATACTGCTACATATATATATATATACACACACACAAACAGTGCCTTGAAAAAGTATTCATACCCCTTGAAATTTTCCCTATTTTTGCCTGTTACAACCAAAAACCTAAATGTATTTTATTGGGATTTTATATGATAGACCAACACAAGTGGCACATAATTGTGAAGTAGAAGAAAATGATAAATGGTTTTCATTTTTTTTTTACAAATAAATATCTGTAAAGCTACTTTCACACTGGGGCGGGGGGTGCATTTTGGCGACGCTTTTCGTCCGCTGACAGCGGAAAAAAGGGTTAACGGCACCCATGTTGCGGTGCTTAGACAGCGCTGCCCATTCATTTCAATGGCAGGGCATTTTGGGAGTATACCCCTCTCCCAAACCGCCCCAAAGATGCTGCTTGTGGGACTTTTTTTACTGTCCCAAAAGTACACTGTCCGAGTACGAAAGCACTCAGGCTTTCACACAGGGGAGGCATGAGAGGCATTTTGCAGGCACTTTAAAGGCGCTATTTTTAGCGCTAAAATGCTTGAAAAGCAGTGTGTGAAAGGGGTCTATAGTGTGGTGTGCATTTGTATTCAGTCCCCTTTACTCTGATACCCCTAACTAAAATCTAGTGGAACCAATTGCCTTTAGAAGACACCTAATGAGTAGATAGAGTCCACCTGTGTGTAATATAATCTCAGCATAAGGAACACACCAGGCAGGTCAGGGATAAAGTTGTGGAGAAGTTTAAAGCACAACAGCAAACCTATCAAGACATGGCCGTCCACCTAAACTGGACAACTATTAAGGCCTGTACACACGATCGGTTTGTTTTCCATCTGTGAAAAAAAATAGAACATGTTTTAAATTTTTCCTATGGATAAAAAACTGATAGAAAAAAACAATCGTCTGTGTGGAAATCCATCGGAGAAAAATCCATGCATGCTCAGAATCAAGTTGACGCATGCTCGGAAGCATTGAACTTAATTTTTCTCAGCACGTCAGAGTGTTTTACGTCACCGCGTTGAACACGGTCGGAATTTTGACTGATGGTGTGTAGGCAAGACTGATGAAAGTCAGCTTCATCGGATATCCAACGAAAAAATCCATCGGATTAGATTCCATCAGATATCCGATCGTGTGTACAGGGCATTAGTCGTGCACTCCACAAACCTGGTCTTTATGGGAGAGTGGCAAGAAGGAGGTCCCATTTGTAGTTTGAAAAAAGCCATGTGGGGGACACAGCAAACATGTGAAAGAGCTGCTCTGTTCAGATGAGACCAACATTTTACTTTTTGGCCTAAAAGCAAAACGCTACATGTGGCAGTAAACTTACATTGCACATCACCCTAAACACACCAACCCCACCGTGAAACATGTTGGTGGCAGCATCATGTTGTGGGGATGCTTTTCTTCAGCAGGGACAGGGAAGCTGGCCAGAGTTGATGGAAAGATGGATGGAGCCAAATATAGGGCCAATCTTAGAAGAAAACCTGTTAGAGTCAAAAGACTTCCAGCAGGACAACGACCCTTAACATACAGCCAGAGCTACAATGGAATGGTTTCGATTAAAGCATATTCATGTGTTAGAATGGCCAGGTCAAGGTCCAGACCTAAATCCAAGAGAGAATCTGTGGCAAGACATGAGAAATTGCTTTTCACAGATGCTCTAATCTGACAGAGCTTTAACTATTTTGCAAAGAAGAATGGGCAAAAATGTCACTCTCTAGATGTGCAATGCTGGTAGAGACATCTCCAAAAAGACTTGTAGCAACTAATTGCAGCGAAAGGTGGTTCTACAAAGTATTGACTGGGGGGGGGGGGGGTCAATACTATTTTTAATTTTCCTTCCACTTCACAATTATGTGCCACTTTGTGTTGGTCTATAACATAAAATCCCCCCTCACACTTTTGTAAATATCCCAGTCTTACTCTGTAGGGTACAATATTGAGTTGGTCCACCGAATTACATATATCTGAGAATATGTGTAATTCTGAAGACCCAGCAAATAAACAAAAAAACAAAGACCAGGATCCTGTCTTGTCAGGTGGTGGGTGAGGCTTAATGCTCAGCCGGCTATCCTGGCTTATGCTGGCCATACACTATACAAAATATCTGCAGAAATTCCGTCATTTAGACAATTTGTTTGTTTTTTCGGCCAGTTAATGAGCACAAAATCGATAATCGTTGGGATGTTTTAAAGCCCAAAAAAAAAAAACGAAGGACGAATTTGAAAATTTTCTGCCGAACGAACGATGAATTGAAAGGTTAATGTGCTTCCCGTCCAAACTGTCTGCATTAGGTATGTAAAAAAACAAACAGAAAATGCATTCATTTATGTCTACTGAACGATTTATCGATCATTACACAATGGCACTATTGTTTGCTCTCACGGCCGAATGTTCCTTTTTTTTCGAAAATGGGTTCAGCTGATTTTTTGTATAGTGTATGACCAGCACAAGCCTGCCCTCATTGCCCCGTTGCTAAGATCACATTTTTTTTTGGCTAAGTGTCCTCAGTCAAGCCTCCCTGTCTGTCCCTGAGCTGTACATAACCAGGGGCAGAGGAGAAAATAATAAAAAAAACATCTGCATAGGATTTTGTGCTGTTAGTTTTAAGGATCCAAGTTGGCGCGATCCATATATATATTTATGTTAAAAATAAAAACTGCGTTGTTTCACCAAATAAGGCAAGCTGCAACTCAAAAGTGAAATACACACCAACAGAAATAAGGACATAAAAAACTGCGCTAACAGTTAATCATCAAATGAGCTTGCATGTAATTAATAAAACAGGTTTGATAATAATAATGAATTGTGCAATAAGTAAAAATACATCCACCAAATAACAAAAAGTCTCTTTCATGAATATTCAAATGGAAATTAATAATGGAACACCCTGTGACAGATCTTCAAATGGACGAGGGACACTGTGAATCCACCACCACACGGAATGAAGGCTTACCAGCTATACCAGCTGTCAAAGCTTGTCACTCATACCCAGCCTGGGTCTTAAGATCCTCCTAGCGCATCAAACGGTTAACGAGCCGTGCGTTCCTGGAGCTCCAGCCTGGGTCCTATGGTCCTCCCAACATCTCACAAGCCGGATGTTACTGGAGACTGAAATGGTATGTATCCTACCAATAAAAGATTAACGGCTCAAATGTCTAGAGAACTGCACCATTATTTTCCAGCACTGCCTTTAGGCCGCGTACACACGGAGGGACATGTCCGCTGAAACATGTCTCCTCCGGATTTTCGTCCGACGGTGTGTACACACCATCGGATGAAAATCCCCTCGGCCAGGGAACGCGGTGACGTGGCGGTGACGTCGACGCCGCCACGTCACCAAACCCGGAAATAAAATGCTTCCGCGAATGCGTCGAATCCATTCAATGCATACGCGGACAGTTCTGTCCGCTGGTTAGTGTACTAACCAGCGGACAGATCCGACGGACAGGTTTGTAGCAGACAAACCTGTCTGCTCGCCTGTACACACGATCGGATTTGTCTGCTGAAACGGTCCGTTGGACGGGTTTCAGCAGATAAATTTGATCGTGTGTACGTAGCCTAACCCTCTTGGGCTGCGCCATGGAGTTTACCAGAGCTTCACAGGTTGCCACTGGAGTTCTCTTCCACTCCTCCATGATGACATCACAGAGCTGGCGGATGTTAATAACCTTGCTCCTTCACCTTCCATTTGAGGATGCCCCACAGATGCTGGTTTAGATTTGGGCCTGCCGTTACCTTACTGTTCACCATTCTTGTCCTAGTGGTCCTTCTTAAAGAGTTACAAATGTCCACACTAACACTTTGTTTCTTTTTCTTCAAGAGTTTTATTAAACAAATTCCAAAAAGGGAGTAAGGGGGTAGGGATGATTCAGGTACCTTGCTTTGCGGTTCACAGGTATGATCTCAGATCCAGAGGACAAAAATAATGTTTCCACACTGGATTCAGCAACCACCGGATCGGCCTCTCTCACTGACCTAATGAGTGCCGTTGCCAAAGCTCGTTCAAAAGTCTCTGCCACAGACCTAATGAGTGCCGATGAGTCATTACATGGTCCTTTGCCACAGGACCAGGTATCCACACACACACTTTGCAAAGTTCAAAGAAATTACACAGCTCACGGTGCCAGGATCTTTCAGCCAAGCCGGCAGCACGATGAGGCAAGTTGGTCAGGATCCCCAATCATTCGGCTTCTTCCCGCAGGAAAGACAGTAGGCCCCCAGAGACTCCTGGGCCTTCTCACAGTAACGGAGCCTCGGGCCTGCAGACCCAAGCCTAAAAGGTTGCTAACACATCCCTGAGGCCAGGAGGGCCCTCAGGTCAGGATCGGAAAACCCTGCCAGAATGGTGGCTGTCCTTTAATTACCCCTCTCCAGAATGCACAGCAGCAGGGACCATGGCAATAAGCTGCTTCAAGAGGCACCCAATACACCCAGCCCATTGCAGTTCCACCCTTGTGACAGCGACACCCACAGTTGGGTGGAAGATGTGCAACACAGCCAAGCTGGAACAGAGACCAATAATTTGGCATTAAATTCTGAGCCAAGCCACAACTCAAATAACTAAATTTACAAATAGCGCAGGAGCAGGGCGCTACATGTCTATTATCTTCTCTCAGACCATAAACCTTGACCAAAACACTCAGCAAAAGTGATTGTCTGGGGTTGTAGAAATATTCATAACTCATACATTGTTGCCTCTCACACTATCTACTGGAGTCAACCTAACGGCAGAAGGCAGAAATAATCCATGTCTGAGTTTAGGAGAAACCTATCGAGCACAGAAGATGTAAACAAAGCTTCAGCTGACTACAGTAGGACACTGCTTGGAGAGGGTGCTTACGTTATCAGTACATATAAAGTATAGGTTATAAATATGATGTAGATTTAGTATAAGAAATACATACTTGTGTAGATTTTACTCAGTGTAAATACACACATAGGGGTAGATTCACATACACTTAATATTCCGCTGCGTAATCGAAATACTCTACGCTGCCGTATTTTACCAGGCTCTACACCGAATTCTGGTAGATTTTTGCCCGTACGCTACGGCGGCGTAGTCTATTTCTCGCCGCGTAATCGAAACACGCGATTAGGGGGCGTGAAGCATTTAAATTAAGGGCGTCCCCGCGGCGATCGAACTGCGCATGCTCCGTTCAGAAATTTCCCGCCGTGCATTGCGCGAAATCACGTCGTTACGTCATTCGTTGTTTGAGTAGCGGCGTTTACGAACATTCCTATTCCCGGACGACTTACGTTAAAAAAAATAAAAGATGTCGGAAAACGTTGAAATTCGACGCGGGAACGACGGCCATACTTAACATGGGCTGTCTAATATTAGAGCAGCAAAAAGCTGGTATAGTGTTACGCAAATAAAAGATGACTAAAGGTACCGTAAGAGATTGCGATTGAAGATCGTAATTTCGGGGATCGCCGGCAAAAGCTCATTTGCATACCCCGACGCCGAAAACAACGGGAAGTCCACCCAGTGGCCGCAATTTGATTGCAGCATAGATCCGAAGGCGTATGAACACGTAATCCAGTCGAATTGAAGCCCGCAGCCGTCTATTCGTGGTTTGAGGTTTTCAACTAGCTAGAAAAAGCGCGTAATTTGAAATTACTCCAGTCTAACACCAGTTAGACAGGCGTAATGGCTCTCTGAATCTGGGCCATAGAGTATGCATACCCATCTCCTCTCTGCTTAATTTACTCTGCATGTTCTTTACAAGAAGGCAAGTTACTGTTTATTTATACATAACCATAGTGAATATAGCACAGCCTGAGAGCGGGGCTAAAATTAGATCTGCATGTACTTTGTCAAAGCAAGAGTACGGGGATATTGCAGACAGAGTTTTTACTTCTCTAGACTGCATTTGGAATGTGTTTTCAGGACAGAATGTGTTTGTCCTTAAAACACGGGGCACATAGGAACTAAGACTAGCACAATGCTCAATGCTTTCACAGTTCATAGAATGCATTGGTTTTAGATTTGTATAAATGTGAACATTAATTAACATACTAAAAGGGCCAGTCTATCCAATGCTAATATTTAAAGTGGTTCTAAAGGCTCAAGGTTTTTTACCTTGGTGCATTCCCCAATACTTTACCTAAGCCCCATTGCGATCCAGCGATGTGCACGAGAGACTCAGTTCTCCGGGGGCTCTCCCTCCTCATTGGCTGAAACAGTCTTTGGCTTCTGTTGCTGTCAATCACAGCCAGTGCGCCAACGAGAAGAGAGGGAGCCATGACTCTGTGTGTGAATGGACACACAGAGCAACGGCTTGAAAGCAAGCCTGCTTGGGTGCCCCTATAGCAAGCTGCTTCCTGTGGGGGGGCACTTGGCAGGAGGGAGGGGCCAGGAGCACCGGCAGGGGACTGCTCTGTGAAAAACCATTGTACAGAGCAGGTAAGTATATTTAAAAAAAAAGAACTACAAACTACAATTAAACAAGCCTTTAATCCACTTTGACAGAGTATATACCATGTTTCCTTGAAAATAAGGCCAGGTCTTATATTAATGTTGGCAACAAAAGACACAGTAGGGATTATTTTTGGGGTAGGTCTTACCATGTAATGTGCTGTCTTCTCTGCCCCTCTCTATCCCTGCCTGACAGGAATCACCAATGTGAACTGAGTTGAAATGCTTGTAAAATCCTATAATATACTCTATTACAGTAATACATAATGTACAGTGTGTGTGTTTCTGTAATTGTGCCAAATACTTTTGTTATAGCGCAGCTCTGCGCTTCTTTGACCCGCCAGAGCTCTCTTCCCCACAATTATATTACAGAAACACATACATTGTACATAATATACTACTGTAATAAAGTGAATTATTGGATTTTACAATCATTTTAAACTAGGGCCTATATTCGGGGGAGGGCTTATATTGCAGCCCTCCTGGGAAATAAAGCTAGGTCTTATTTTTAGGGTAGGTCTTATTTTCTGGGAAACACAATATTTACTGTATATTGTGATAAAGTATACAAGATTTGTATTTCCTTTGTAACTTTATTATCGTTTATCCCACAGGGTAATTTTAAACGCTGCATCAGCCTCTCCTCATCTTAGTGTGTAGTCTTACTTCTTCAGTTTTAAATTTTGTAATGAGATGCAAAATGAATGAAAACCCCAACTGGAGGAACAAAACTACCAAACTGCATGGTCCCCAGAAATATACAGTAAGGAGTGGTGAGTTTTTCAACCTGCTGGTAGTAATTTAAAATATTTTTTACGAGTGTGGGAACACATTATAGTGCTGGCATGCTGCTTATAGAGAGGTATAGTTCAGTTGGAGGTGAGAATGAGGTGAGAGAATATAGAGAAATTACTGAAAAATTTGTTTTGGGGATAAATAAACCTTCAAGAAGGGAGGCCTGAGCTCTTTTCCAGACACAAAAAAAAAACAATTTGTGAGCTGCTAATACCTTATCTAGTTGTGCCAAGAAAATAAGCTATACAGAAGCATATACAACAATCCTATAAATGAGGCACCGTGAGTGTAATAAACCCACAACAGTAAAACCAGTCTGTATATGCAGACAAGCATGCTTTTATACTCACTGTAGAACCTAAGGGGTTACTCATCTGTATTGTGTAAAAGGCTGTTTGATCCTGCATTCTCTGATCCTCCCCTTCTTCCACAGTCCCTTAACTATCTCCTGATAGAACAGAGCCTTGGGGGCAAGCTGCATGTGCTCAGGTTGGTGTGTATTGCTAGAGAGTTTTTATTTTCTTGAGAGAGTGCATGTGATCAGCACAGGGCCAATCAGCCCTGTCCAGACAAAGGGCCAGGGGTCATGCAGCCTCATAGGACAATCAGGAGAGAACGAAAACTTCTTCTACAAGCTTTTACCAGTGCTCTGCTGGACACTGATGGAAGTCACATGACTGCTATATACTGCTAATGAGAAAAGGTGTTAAGCATTTTATACTTACTAAAATAATTGCATTTTCATGTTCTGCGTACTGTGGGAGACCAGATATAGTGAATGTAGGGTCCTGGGTTTAGTAACATTTTAACAAATAAGTGACACCCAGTGCTCCAAAGTGTAAAAAAATAAATAAAATAAATGTGCCAGTCCATTATGAAATCCATCCATTATGAAATGGTGATAAATAAAATCTTCATGAAAACAGCAGCAAATCATTCATTTCCACTGGCGTTTTTACAGCCACGTTTTTTACAGCTTAAAAACGCCTGTCCATGTTTATTTTAGAAAAAAAAAAAAAAAAAAAATATATTTTTTTTTTTGGAGCTGGAGCTTTAAAAACGCCGCGGCCGCGTTTTTGAGCGTTTTTGCGCGTTTATGCGCGTTTTTTTTTAATGCCTGGCGTTTTTACAGCTCTATTGCTGGAGCTTCAGAACGCACTGGTCCCGCGTTTTTTTTGCAGCTTAGCCATCTACAGCTCAAAAACGTCATGGTGGGCATGAGGCCATAGACTAACATGGACAGGCGTTTTTAAGCTGCAAAAAACGCTCATATCTCTAGTAGGGCTCCCCATATGGCACATAAAAGAGACAGAGGCTCCAATAGTGTAAATCTGTATAAACAGCACCCTTTATTTAAAAGTGACCCATCAATATCACATAACTGTCATTAGATAACATCCAGCCCACCACTTCTGGTACGTTACTTACGTATGTGAGAGAGCTGACATGACATCCGGTTGCCTGCTCGGCCACCTCCCAATGCGTTTCGTCTATGCAACCGTATCAAGGGGATCATACCTTTTTTTTTTTTTTTACATGCACACATGCATATGAATTTAGGCACCTTATTTGCTGCCAGAAATTGGCAAAAAGGCTACAGTTTTGCATTTATATTTATGTATATGCATTTATGCATGTTTACAGGCATATGGTATTTAGAAGTGTTTGAGCATAAACTGAGTGCATTGGTTATAATATATAGTTATGCATTCTAGCATCTAGAATAAATGTATGCACATAAGCAAACGTTTATGTGTGTTTATAAGCATTTAGGCTCATTTATGCACGTTCAGGACTGAATTACGCTCATAAAGCTCCTCTCCAAATGCAGCTTAGGGGTATTTTTTATGCCTATAAAAGCTGCTCTTAAAATATGTATCTAAGCACCAAATATGCATGGCCACGTAGGCTAACAACTGAACTGATTTTAAAGGCATAAAAAAAATATGCTGGATATCTGTAAACGCTGTGGGCCAGATTCTCAGCTGAGATACGACGGTGTATCTCAGATACACCGTCGTATCTCAGTTTTTTTCAATGGGTATCTATGCGTGTGATTCCTAGAATCACTTACGCATAGATACACAAAAGATCCGACAGATGAAAAACAATCACACCGTCGGATCGTAGATGTAATGACAACGCTGGCCGCTAGGTGGCCTTTACGTTGTTTTCTCATTTGCCTATGCAAATGAGCCTAATACGCCGATTCCCAAATGTTTTTACGCAGCCCCGTCATCGTTTACGTCATTTCCGTAAGATTTTTCCAGCGTAAAGATAAAGCAGGCCAAAGATAACGCATCCTATGTTAAGTATGGACGCTGTGACCACGGCAAATTTGAAAGTTTTTACGTTGTTTGCGTAACTCGTCCGTGAATGGGGATTTACGTCGATTACGTTCACGTCGAAAACACCGTCATATATTGGAGCATGCGCACTGCGATTTTACTATGGCTGGCGCATGCGCAGTACGTTCGGCGCGGGGGTGCGCTTAATTTAAATACAAGCCGCCCCCCTTCGATTTACGCGGGGATACGCTGGGCCATTTACACTACGCCGCCGCAAACTACGGAGCAAGTGCTTTGAGAATACAGCACTTGCTCTAGTAAGCTGTGGTGGCGTAGTGTAAATGGCTTACACTACGCCGGCGCGGGATCTACGAGAATCTGGCCCTGTTTTTTTACTCCCGTGTGCCCAATGTCGCGTACACACGACCATTTTTCGAGTTCTAAAAAGTTACGTTTTTTTTATGTCATTAAAAACGATCATGTGTGGGCTCCATAGCATTTTTCACAATCTAAAAAATGTCCATTAAAATTTTTAAACATGCTCTATTTTTTCACAACGTTTTTAAAATGGTCGTGTGTGGGCTTTAGCAACGTGAAAAATACATGCATGCTCAGAAGCAAGTTATTAGACGGGAGCGTTCGTTCTGGTAAATCTACCGTTCGTAATGGAGTAAGCACATTCATCACACTGTAACAGACTGAAAAGCTCGAATCGTCTTTTACTAACACAAAATCAGCTAAAGCAGCCCAAAGGGAGACGTCATCTGAATGGAACTTCTCCTTTATAGTGCTGTCACCGCGCTTTGCTAGAGCATTTTTTTTTTTTCATGATCGTGTGTAGGCAAGGCCTTTTTAATGATCGGGTCGAAAAAACTTTGTTTTTTCTAGACCTTTAAAAACTTAGGCCCAGATTCAGAGAGAATTGGATTCTCGTAGCGTATCAGAAATACACTACGCCGCCGTTTTTTACCTGGCTCTACGTGGAATCCAGGTAGATTTTGTCCAGTAAACGACGGCGGCGTAGTGTATTTCTCCCGTCGCAATCCATCTAGACGAGTAGGGGGCGTGAAGGATTTAAAATAGGCGCGTTCCCGCGGCGATCGAACTGCGCATGCTCCGTTCGCAAATTTCCCGCCGTGCATTGCGCGAAATCACGTCGTTACGTCATTCGTTGTTTGAGTAGCGTCATTTACGGACATTTCTATTCCCGAACGAGTTACGCAAAAAAAAAAAATTTAAATTCGACGCGGGAACTACGGCCATACTTAACATGGGCTACGCACCGTTAGACCAGCAAAAAGCTGGTCTTAGGCCTCGTACACACGAGGGGATATGTCGGCTGATATGTCTCCGCTCGTGTGTATGGGCTAGCGGACAGATTTCTCCACCCGACAGATTTCAAAGCATGCTTTGAAATCCATCCGGTGGAATCTGTCCGCCCGACATGTCTGCTGGTTAGTACACTTACCAGCAGACATGTCGTCCCCCACCGCCGCCGCCGAATGGTTAACTTCTGCTATTGTTGGTTGATTTTAACATTGGTTCTGAGCATCACCGCGCGTCCGGCGGCGGGGAATTTGATCCGATGGTGTGTACACGCCATCGGATCAAACTCCCGATCGGACATATCCGATGGAAATGGTCCGCGGACCGTTTTCATCGGATATGTCCGATCGTGTGTATGGGGCCTGACAGTACGTAAAAAAAAACAGAGCGATTGCGAAGACCGCTCGTATCTTCGTGGATCGCCGTAAAAACACATTTGCATATCCCGACGCATGAAAACAACGCGAACTCCTCCCAGCGGCCGCAAAAATATCGCAGCGTAGATCCGAAGGCTTACGAAGACGTAAGCCTCTCGGATCGAAGCCCGAAGCCGCCGTATCATGGTTTGAGGATTGAAACTAGTGATACGGCGCGCAAAATTTGAAATTACTCCTGTCTAACACCAGTTAGACAGGCGTAATTGCTTTATGAATCTGGGCCTTAATTTTTTAAACCCCGAAAAACGGTCGTGTGTACGCGGCATTAGAGACACAGCAAGTGGTTTTGTAATGATAATAGCTCCATGGCATCACAAGCACATGATCTCTGGTCATCAAATTACCACCAAAAGGAGCTGGAGTGGACTGGTGTACTATGACCTGGATGTAAAACATCTCTAAGAGGGGAACATAAGCTTTCTTAAAAAAAATATATTATTTGTTATTATTTTTAGTGATCAATTTTCAGGGATGTTAGAAAATAGAAAGTAAGCAACAATTATCTTTTAAAGATAAAAAAAACAAAACAAAGCTTCTTTTGCATTCACACATTGGTGAAGTTTAGAAGTGGGATCGGTCGCTTTTGGTGAGATGCCCATCTACTACCGTCATATATTCTGGATGCTATGGTTTACTTTCATTTACTTCTTCTGTTGATTAAATGCTAATATCTGTAAAGCCGTAAGTGGTTTCACCAGCACAATGGTAATTACTGATCACAATTGCACGATTGCAGAGTCATCATATGCTAGTATTAAACGCAAGTAATGACTCTTTTGCACAGATGATGTACCAAGGGAAAGTTATCCATTAGAGACTGATTAGCACAGGTATTCCCAGCTGGCTGCACACAAATGAGATCTGTACAGACAGATAGATCCACTGACTTGGGTCTCCGGAGTGCTATCAGCCAATGGCTCTGCTAAAAATGAGAACATCCAAGCCTGTTGCTAGGTAGTGTGTAATAATGACTGGAAAAAATAAACATGTGTCAGCTGGATAGATGGACTTGCTCTGTAAAGAAGGAAAGAAAACACAAGCTAAAACCAACAGAAAATGGTTATTCAGATCCTTGTCATAGGTAACAGCGAGCTCCTACATTTTGTATCTTTAAATAATTAAAGTGGAATTAAAGGCAATTCTTCATTTTTTTTTATTTTAGATAGAGTGAGGGAGGGTTATAACCCCTGTCAGTTTTTTTTTTTTTTTTTTTACCATTTGTCTCTCTAGGGAAGATTTCTCTTCACTTTCTGTCATCTGTCCCTGGGGAATCCCAGGTTGTCACCAGAACTAGTGTCCCCATTGAAAGATCTCCATGCTATTAATGTTCAGGGCCAAGCCAAAATTTGGATTTTCTTTCATTTTTTCACTGTGTGAAAAAAGAGACTAGGTGCAGGTACTCCCCCCTTCTGAGTCACCCCTTGTCTCTGTCCCCTACATACATCCGAGCATCGTATCTTGGTTCCACCCCCTAGACTCCTATTACTGCCCCTTTTAGAGAATACAGAACAGGTATAATTTTGTGGTGCTAAGTACCACATTTATCGGCGTATAACATGCACGTTATTCCCCTTAAGATTAGGGGAAAATCGTGGGTGCGTGTTATACGCCGAACGGCTGCTTCGGAGGGGAAGGAGGGAATGAGCGCGCCGAAATAGACAGAGCTGAGTGTACTGTGTACTCAGCTCCGCTCGCAGTCATGCCCAGTCCCGCCTCCTAGCATTTACGTCCCGCCATTGGACCAGAGTTATGTCCATCATAGGAGCCAGGCCAAGGGGCGGGACTGGCTGGGACTGCGAGACGAGCCGAGAGGAGCCGAGTACACAGAACATCCGGTTCTGTCTATCTCGGCGGCGCTCGTTCCCTCCTTTGATCATGCTGCAATTTTGGCCAAGGCTGCAGACGGACACTGTTGGGCATAGCTGCAGATGGACACTGATCATTCTGCAATGATGGGCAAGGCTGCAGATGGACACCGATAAGGCTGCATTGATGGGCATTTAAAATGTACGTTTTTTTCCTTAAACTTCCCTTCTAAAAGTTTTTCTTTCCTTAAACTTCCCTCCTAAACTTGGGGTGTTATACACCTGTTGCATGTTATACACTGATAAATACGTTAATTTGTATGGATTTTGTCAATGATAGCAAGGAAAGCAGTAAAAAATATCAACCAAGAACAATGTCCCCCCCTTAGCAACAATAGATCCTCCCAGCAACAATGGACCCCCTAGCAACAATAGATGCACCCAGCATCAATAGATCTCCTAGCAGCCAGCATCAATTGTAGTTCTCTCCCAGCAACAACTGACTACCCTCCAGCAACATAAGATCCCCTTCCAGCAACATTAGACCCATTTCCAGCAACAATAGACCCTCCTGCAACAATAGGCCCTCCCCCAGCAACAATAGATTCAGCACTCATTTGCATTACTAATGCTGGAGGTGCCATAACTACTTGTACCTGCTTACTTCTGAAAATAAACCCTTGTGGTAACAATCACCAAACAAAAAGAGAGAGTGAATTTCCCTAGCAGGGGAATCGACAGAAATAAAAACCTGACAGGTGTTCCAATCCCTCTTCATTCTATTCAAAACTTAAAAATCATTTTTTTCCTTTAGTTATACTTTGAATCATACTGAATTTAAACACAAAAGCAAAGCAAATTATATATTGCAACTGCAGGTTCTCGGCAGAAACCAGCGAGAACCTCGCTGGGAGCCGCATTCTGCCGAGAACCTCGGCCGTGTGTACGCTCTCAGCGAGCCCCGCCCGTCGGGAAACCCGTCGAGCAAATAGAGAACAGGTTCTCTATTTGCTCGACAGCCTGTCGGGATGAATGGCTGGTTGCCTTTCCCGACGGGCGGGTCGCCGATTCTGATGGCCGGCAGAGAACCTCGACGGGCGGAACGATGTGTTCCGCCCATCGAGGTTCTCTGCCGTGTGTACGGGGCTTTAGATGTAGTGGTTCTTCTGTTGATTCACCTGGTGATTTGGCCAGTAACACTTGTTGTCCTAGGGTTTCAACACTCACTGTACTGTATTAATGTAACAGCAGCACTCTCACCCTAGAATGGTACTACAAAACACCCAAACAATTCCCCCATTATTCATCTCCATAACATGGGGGGTTCTGCAGTGCTCAGAAATAGCTAAAAGATAAGAGTGCAGCATAGGTAGCGACCACAGGAAGTTACCAGATCCCAGGATTTCTGACAGGATCAGCTAGTATTTTCTGTACAAATATGCTGCACTGTGCAAAGATTTAGGTAGGCGTGAATAAGTGCTGTAAAATAGGAATGCCTTTAAAAATATATATTTTAATAACATTTTCTATCAATTTACAAAATGCAAAGAGAGCTTACAGAAGAAAAATCTAAATTAAATTAATATTTGGTGTGACCTTTGACTTCAAACTTGCATCAATTCTTACACTTGTGCACATTGTACACAAAGTCAGGAATTTTGTTGGATTATGGTCAGGTGTATAATTAACCAATTATACCAAGTAGGTGCTAATGATCATTCATTTCATATGTAGGTTGCATCACTGTCAGGGCTGGGCTCTCAGCCCTTCCTTCTCTGCGCCCAGGTTTCTCAGCTGTTGGTTAATTGCCTGTACTTATCCTTCCACAGTGGCTCACCTGTTGATCATCTCCTGCTCATCAGTAAAGCCCACAGCCAGCCCCTTCTGACTATTTAAACTGCCTGGTTAAATTCTTCAATGCCTTTGCCTTGGTCAACATACTGTATCTAAAGACTCTGCTGTGTTCCTGTTTTGACTTGCCTGGCTAATGTCCCTTCGGGTTCCTGATACTGTCTGCTGCCTCTGACTACGCTGATCTCTGGCTTCCTGATTTCCTGGCTTGTTGTGACTACCTGATTTGGCTACCGAACCCTGTTTTGACTACGTTTACCAGTTGTACCGTTTTTACCATTTTATTAAAAGGTGTGATTTTTACTGCATTTTTGTCTCCGTCTGTTTTATGGTTCCTGACAATCAAAATCATTAACCAAAACTGTGTAGGAGGCTTAAGACTAGATGAGGAACAGCCAAACTCTGCTACTAAGGTGAGGTTGTTGAACAGTTTCATGTCACAGGTTATACACCATGGCAAGACTGAGCACAGAAACAAGACACAAGAGTTATACTGCATCAACAAGGTCTCTCCAAGGCAAATAAAATCAAAGCAGACTGTTCAAGCTCTTTTGAAAAAGCACAAAGAAACAAGGGCAAGCTTGAGGACCATAGACACAGTGGACAACCAAGGAAACTTAATGCAGCAGATAAAAGACACATCATGCTTATTTATCTTTGACATTGGCAGATGTCCAGCAGTGCCCTCAGCACAGAACTGGAAGAAACCAGTGGGACCCAGATACACCTTTCTACTGTCTGTAGAAGTTTGTCCAGAAGTGGTCTTCTTGAAAGAATTGCAGCCAAATAGCCTTACATCTCATTTAGAAAAAGGCTAAGTGACTCAACTATGCACAAAAACATTGGAGCTGGGGTGCAGAAAAATGGCAACATGTGCTCTGAACTGAGTAAAAATTTTAAATATTTGGCCATAACAGGAGACAGATTGTTCACAGAAGGGCTGGAAAGCAGATCAAAAATTAGGGTCTGCAGGCAACAGTGAAGCATGGTGGAGGTTCCTTGCAAGTTTAGGGCTACGTTTTTGCAAATGGACGATGACAACAAACATGCAGCCAATGTCATTAAAAACTATCTTCAGTATAAAGAAGAACAAGGTGTCCTGGAAGTGATAGTTTGGCCCCCACAAAGCCCCGATCTCAAAATCTAAGGCCGCGTACACACGATCGAATTTATCTGCTGAAATCGGTCCGACAAACCATTTCAGCAGACAAATCCGATCGTGTGTAGGGGCGAGCAGACAGGTTTTTCCAGCAGACAAGTTTTAAAGCATGCTTTAAAACTTGTCTGCTGGAAACCCGTCCGTCCGACATGTCCGCTGGTTAGTATGCCTAACCAGCGGACAAAAATCTCCCACATGCGTCGAATCCATTCAGTGGTAGTATTTTACTTCCTGGAGTGGTGACGTGGCGGCGTCAACGTCACCGCTATGTGACCACGCTGTCTGTCCACGGGGATTTTGGTTTGATCGTGTGTACACAGATCAAACCAAAATAGCCCAGCAGACATATCCGATGAAAATGGTCTGTCCGACCGGTTTCATCGGATTTGTTTAGTCGTGTGTACGTGGCCTTAGAGTTTGTCTGGGATTACATGAAGAGACAGAAGGATTTGAGGCAGCCTACATCCACAGAAGATCTGTGGTTAGTTCTCCAAGATGCTTGGAACAGCCTACCTGCCAAACTCCTTTAATCACTTCCTGCCCGCCATATAGTAAAATGACGGCCGGAACATGGTTCTGTTATCTTGAGTGGTTCTGTTATATAAGGCGGCGCACAGTGCAGCGATCGAAGGTGTATCAGTCTGGCACACTGCATCTCTGATTGAGGTAAAGAGCCTATGATGTAGGCTCTTTACCACGTGATTAGCTGTGTCCAATCACAGCTGGTCACAGTGTAAACAGAAAAAGCTGTGTATCAGCTTTTCCTCTACTCGTGCTGACAGATGCGAGTGGAGGAGAGACGATCAGCTGCTTTCCTGACGGGGGGTCTCTGCACTGATTGATTATCAGGGCAGTCCCCCAGGATGCCCACCCATGGCTACCAGGCATGCTCATCCATGACCACCAGGTAAGCCCACTAGAGCCCACCAGGGATGCCAATTAATGCCCATTAGGGAGGGCACGCTAGGCCCATAAGTGATGCTTACATGTGCCTCCTGATCAGTGCCGCCTATGAGTGCTGCCCACCAGTATCACCTTTTTATTTAACCAAACAAAGGTGTCCAAATAATAGAAGTTCATTGTTTGAGTTGACATACCCTTTAAAGAAAATTTGGATTGAGAAATTACACATTGTAGACCTTGTCTTTTGAAAATACTAGATGTTTAGCTGTCATGCTGTTTTTATAGGCTTCAATACTTTGTGAGTTATAGATCAGGAGGTCTTGTTACTTCATTAGCTGCCTGCTTATTCCAGGTCAGCTTTCAGAAGGCACTGTGGTCAGGCACCTTGCATTTTCAGAAGAAGGTAAGCAATAGGAGCCTTCGAGCGTCTATCAGTACAGTGTTCCTTTAAATGAATTCTGTTATTTTTCAAGGTGGATATTTTGCACAGATTGTTTTTTGTTGTCTGTGGGGAGATAGGAAGGGTGCCAAGGACTGTATTACCTGCCTGATTATAGAATAATCTTTTAATTGGCATTAAACAGATAAAAAAAAACATTGCTAATGACCTTTATGGTTTACTTTGAACACATATTTAATGATATGAATAACGCAAAGACTTGCAATCTTTTGTTGTGTATGAGTAAAGATACAATGTGACCCAACAAGCACAGCTGTTTCTAGCTTTCATGTACACCAGACATTTTTACAACCTCTCCTGAACGATTTAACTTGACAGATAGTAACCGCATTTGCCACGTTTGCGTTTAGAAGAATTTTCAAAAACGAAAAAACGTAGACGAAATGCGGCTAAACAGGCTTAGAAGCATTTGGTGCTTGAAATGCCGCTAAACTCAGCTTCCAAACCCATTTTTTTTGCGTTCCACAAAAAGCCTCTAAACTCAACTGCCTAAAAACGACTGTAAACGACCCTGTGTACATGTACTGATAAGATAACATAGAGGAAAGTTCAGGAGCAGTTGAAAAAAATGCCCAACTGCTCCCAGCAGCAGTGTACATGAGGCAAAGGGGAAAATAAGTGATGGGAGAGTTGCCTTTTATTTACCGGTTGGTCTTTTTTTGTTTAATATAACTACAATAGATTTGTGAATAGGTGACAGGTCCAAAGAACCTCTTTGCCATATCAGGTAGAAGATAAATGACCCTCCATATTTAAGAGGTATACCAATCCTTACCCCCAGGATCTGCTCCTTGGCACTGAAGGTCAAAGACCTCGAATCACCTTTAGCATGAGTTGGTCTTTTTGGGAGGGCAGTCCATGCATGTTTTTGGCCCCTAACAGCCCAATGCTGATGGTCACAAACCTGGTAATAAAATATGCACACTTGTAGCCCTCAAGTTATAGCAATGTCATCTCCAGGGTTTTGCAGCTGGTCACCATTGCAGTAACATTCTGTTGCTAACTAATTTTGCAGTGGATTTATGTCTGTCCAACAATGTCTTTAAGGCCGCGTACACACGATCAGACATGTCGGATGAAACATGTCCGACGGACCGTTTTCATCGGACCACGCTGAAGTGGTCTGTTGGTCGGACCAAAATCCCCTTTGGACCAGAACGCGGTGACGTAGAACACAACGGCGTGATGAAAAAACGAAGTTCAATGCTTCCAAGCATGAGTCGACTTGATTCTGAGCATGCGCTGGATTTTGGTCCGATGATTTTGTGTACCAACCATCGAACCTGACAGTCCAACGGACAGGTTTCCAGCGGACAGGTTTCAAAGCATGTTTTGAAACTTTTGTCAGCTGGAAAACGGTCCGATAGGCCGTACACACGATCGAACATGTCCGCTGAAACTGCTCTGCGGACCAGTTTCAGCAGACATGTTCGATCGTGTGTACGCGGCCTTAGAGTTCAGGTTCCCAAAATCACTAGTGAGGGGCAGTAATACAATGCTGTCAAGTTATTCTGCTCTATCAGGTAATTAACATGGGATGGGAAATTATTACCGGTGACCTGTAAATTTATTTTTTGGCATTAAACGCCAATAAAAAATTTGAATATTTTTTTCCCGCAAAAAGACAAGCACAGGTTTTGCATTAAAAATGCTAGTATCCTGACCATAATACAGACCCTTTTGCTTCAATACCTTTAGCCCTGGTTCACACCGGGCTGCGGGAATGAAGCCGTGCAAGTTCAGCTGAACTCGCACGATTTCTCTCCCGCTGGCAGTCCTGATTTCAGCCGCGATTTAAGAGACATCTGTGCAGGTTTCTGCACAGATGTCAATGTAAATCATGTTCTGAAATCGCAAAAAGTAGTACAGGAACTACTTTTTGAAATTGGTGCAGGGCCGCAGACGCGGCGTCGCACCGATTAGGACAGTGTCATTGCCGACAATTGCCGCCGATTTGAGATGCGATTTCACATGTGAAATCGCATCTCAAATCGAACTAAATCGTAACCAGTGTGAACCTGGGCTGGGTCACACAAATATGCAAATCAGGAAAGTTAGAAGTTTTCATTCTAGTAACTCTTAAGTATTGAAAAAGACAAATCGGTATGACAAGAACTATTGTAATTTACGTTCATTTAGATATGCACTTTTCCTTAACCCTTCACTTCAATACCAGGCACTTTCACCCCCTTCCTGCCCAGGCCAAATTTCAGCTTTCAGCGCTATCACTCTTTCAATGACAATTGTGCAGTCTCATGCAACACTGCACCCATATGACATTTTTATAATTTATCATTTATCAGATAGAGCTTTCTTTTTGTGGTATTTAGTCACCACTGTTTTTTTTTGTTTTTGCTTAATAAAGAAAAAAATGTTTTTCTTTAGTTTCTGTTATAAAATTGTGCAAATTAGTAATTTTTTGTGCAGTGAGAAAACACAGCTGATCGCTGGGAAAAACCGGATGGCTCTGCTGACTGACCTTCCAGAGGGCACACAGTGCCCTATAAAAAGATTAATTTATTTTATGCTACTGGTGGCTAAAATCACCATAGCTGGAGTGTGGAAGATTCCTACTCTTTCTATTTGCCACATGAAGCATAAGATGTCTTGGATCATGTTGCACGAAAAGGTGGCTAGTGTGATAAATGATAGACAGATGCTCTTCGAGCAAACCTGGTAGCCATGGGCACACTATGTTCAGGTTCCTCTTTCTCCCACACTAGCTAGCTTGTCCAATCTGTGATCACTGTGAAACCTAGGTCCATGGGTGTCCGCTCCATAGTGCAAGAGGGGTCGTTTGCCCCCCCTGGAATCGCCAGGGAGAGTCAGGAGCAGGGTCGAACTGGCCCTGGGGCCGATTTAAGCGGTGACTGCAGTGCTCCCCTCCCCTCTAGTTGTCCCTTATTTAGAGTGCCTGTCCCTCTTCTGGAATGAAATTAATTTGTCCCTCATTCCAAAGGTTCCTCTTTTAGACCTGAAATAAATATACTGTGAATATAGTGTAGTGTTTCAGTCAAGGGAAAGGGGTGCTGTGTAATGTAAAGGGGTCCAGTGGTGCAGGGGACTGTGTAATGTAAAGTGGTCCAGTGGTGCAGGGTGCTGTGTAATGTAAAGGGGTCCAGTAATGCAGGGTGCTATGTAATGTAAAGGGGGCTAGTGATGCAGGTTTCTGTGTTATGTAAAGGGATCCAGAGCTGTGGGATGCTGTGTAATGTAAAGGGGGCCAGAGCTGTGGAATGCTGTGTAATGTAGAGGGGTGCTTTTAACCCCCGCTAGCGGTCGAAGAAAGGGTAAAATGCGACTGTGTATCGCCGCTGCCGAAGCGCCCCCCTCTGAAAAAATTTCAGCGGATGCCCATGCCTGGGTCTCCTTTTCTTCTTCTTCTTCTTTTCCTCCTTCCTTCTTCGATCTCTCCCTATTGCTTTGCCTCTGGATTTTTCTTCCTTTGATCCTGTCTTTTCCTGTCGACACTTCTGAGGAACCTTGCAGAAAAACGATGTGCAATTTTATGTCACAATAAACTCTTTTTGGTACTGAAATACTGCTTCGCAACTATGAGACAAGCAGGTGGCTCACAGTTTGAAAAGTTGGACTGGCAGTTCTGTCTGTCAAACCCTGCTGAGTTAACTTTGTCACAGCATATGTACTACACTGTCCACCTGTAATGTTGAGATGTAATTAATTAAAACTTGTTTTTACAGTCTCTTTGCCACCTGTAAAAAAAGGCTCATAGTGAGCACATATGGCTCCCCCAATTCTCCAATTATTTACATTAAAGCAATGAATATGCATCTTTCCTAAACAAATATTAAAGTTGGATTCACCATGTTGGGGATGCATTAATGCATGCTCACTAACATGCTATTTTGCACATTAACATGCATTTTAATATAGCATTCCATTTTATTTTTATGGGCTGCCAAAGCAGTCGCAATATTGGTGCACCACAACTCACAGATAGTTCACATCTGTGCACTGCACCCTATTTCATATCTAATCATGCAACCTGGTAAAGTACGTACAGTGGGCCAGATTCACAGAGCCATTACGCTGGCGTTACAGGAGATGCGCGGCATAAGTCTAAATTTGCGCATGCGTTTCGATGCGCCGCATCCCCTAAACGAGATACGGAAGAAATCTACTTTTTTGGGACCGGCGTAATTTCGATAGACCGGCGTATCCATCCGCGCAAAACTGCGCTAGACACACAATTGATTTGCTATTCAAATATGCAAATGCGGGAGTTACGGGGATCCACAAAAGAACGTTGGTGCAGCGCAGGCTACGCGCTGTGCGCAACAGCTGCACGTCCTGTCTAAAATTAGACCATATAAAAGGTGGAACAAAATTAGACAATCCGTCTACATGTCAGCTAGAGCAACACTGTTAGTGAGGAGCTAAGCAGTCACACTTGCTGGACAACAAACTGTATGCCAACAGGCCAGGGGCATCCATGCTCATAGCTATACTACTGACTTTAGATGAACAAAGAAGGAGGAGGGCACGGAGGAGGGCACGGGAGAGGATTTATTTTTTTCCAAAAACGTTTTATTTGCTTTTATAAACATTTTTACAAAAAATATACATACATTTATACATCAATACATAACATACATACAAATTACAAACACGGTCTCACTATCTTTCAATAGCCCTTTAAAACCTTGATGGATATAATAATCTAATCTGATACAAGCCCCTCACTCTTCACTTGATATATCACACACGCATAGACATCTTTGGCATGAGTGATTCTGAGGTGTCTCGCATCTTCAGATTCACCCCTCATGCCATCATGGAATTAACCACAACCCTGCAGGAGGACATCACCAGCCCAACACATGACACTACGCATGACACCCATGACAGCTACATATACAATCAGAGCCCCATCCCCACAGATTTCGAACAGAACATGTATGGGGACAGCTGGCTGGTTGGTGAGTGACATGGGTGGCAGGCATGACTGTCCCCCCCCCCCCCATGATGCTGAAATCACAAGGGGCACATGCACTACTAACATCCTCCTATCTTTTCCCTTCAAGGTGACTCTGCATATGCACTGGGACCCCATCTCATGACTCCTATACGGAACCCCCCTAACCAAGGCTACCCCGTCTTCTGAGGGAAGAGCAGCCAGGAGACAGCTCACATTAGGCATCTTTGCACGTTAAACACACACATTAATCGTGGCACAATGAGAATGCATGCATGCACACCACTGTGGTCCCTAGCACATACACCCCACATCCTCATCACATTGGATTGGCACAAGCCCACAATGCAGGACTTGTGAGCAGCAACGCCATGCCACGGCTCCAATTATGTCACTGTACATTCATAAACCATTCACACGGACCTGGGGATCACTTCTCCACCACAAATGAGGGTGACACCCCTTTTCCGGCAGGAATGTCACCCCCACATTCCCAAATCATACACAAACAGAACCAAAAAAAATAAAAATTTGACCAGCAAAAATAAAAAAATGCCCAGCAAAAATATAATTTAAACAAAATAACAACAAAGAAAACACATAAAAGACAAAAATCACTCTCAAAGACACGTCAGAAACAAACAAACAAACGCTAATAAACAACAGAACAAAAGCACCTTGCTGTATAGGGAGGGATACAAAGGGATGTACTTTTGCAAAGGAAGTGCGTTTGTCTCTGTCTATTTATGCTGTTTGCGTAGTTTACTAATTTGCCCGGGTCCACTTCCAATTTCACTGATTGCGCCGTTGCCGAGTTGTGAGCATGCGCACAGAGGTGCTGACCATGAGTCATAGCCAGGCAGGCCCTCCACTTCTTGCCTATGAAAGGTCTGGGCCACTGCACGCTCCTCTGCTGTCAGCCTAACAGGGCATGGTGGGCCCCCTCCTGTGGCCCTGGCATGGGCTAGCATTTTGGCCAGCTTCTTTTTGACCAGACGCCGGAGGTCATTGATCTTCTTTTCAATCCCCGACCGTGTCCGGGTCTCCCCCCCCCCAATGCATTCACCTCGTCAGTAATCATGTCCAAAATCTGGAGGTAACGCCCATATTGGGAAATGGCCCGGGCAAGAATTCGTTTCTCCCCAAAAGTAAAATTTAACTACATACAAAAACTCTCTCCCAAACAGTCAGCAAAAATCACTCACAAAAACAATCAGCAAAAATCACTCACAAAAACAAGCAGGAAAAATCAAGCAAGAAAACAACCGAACAAAAAACTATCAACCAAAAACTCTCACAAGCAGTCACCAAAAATCACTTACAAATATCTTCTAACAAACACTAGATCACACAGTCCACAAATATTACAAAGACAAACCACAACGCAACTAACAGAACAAAAGCACCTTGCTGTATAGGGAGGGATACAAAGGGATGTACTTTTGCAAAGGAAGTGCGTTTCTGTCTGTTTATTAATGCTGTCTGCGTAGTTCATGATTTTGCACTAGTCCACTTCCAATTTCACTGATTGTGCTCTTCCCGAGTTGGGAGCATGCGCACAGAGGTGCTGACATGGTATGCTTCAAGCGGGCATGCGCCAGCCGGCCGGCCCTTCATTTGCATGGGGTCACGGCTCATTTCAATGTAACATGCCCACGTCCTTCCCGATTTGTATTACTCCGCCTTACGCCTCTGAAATAACGTTACGCATGCGCAATTTTCTGCGTAAAAGCGACGAGAATAGGGTGATTCCGCGGCTACATTGCGCAAGTCTAACGTAAAGGCGGTGCGCTACGCCGGTCCAATAATGCGCAGATGTACCTGAATCTGGCCCAGTATCTTTAAAATTAAAAAATAATTTTAATTATTTTAACTGCACTCTTGATATTGTTGCGTGATTTTATTTTCCCTACAAGTGCTAGAATTGGAACTCTTTTACCAAAACTTCTGAATTATTGTTCAAATTCAATCATTTGTCAGAAGGTTTTTTTTTATTATTAAATTTTTATTTTACTGAGACTCAGCATAACAATCAAATAAAGACCAAAACATATGTCCATATATAACATTTGCATAATATCAAATATTCTACATAAACATCTCAAAGTGATCTATTCAAAAATAAAAAGAAGAAAAAATAAAGAGAGAAAGAGGGAAAAAAATGGGGGGGGGGAACCACTTCCCTTCTTAACACACAATATATTATAAAAGGTTGTGTCTACCCCGACACATCCTTGGTTAAGGAACCAGACCTCCCTAACTTTTCAGGTTCCTAGTATCCCTCAGTTCAACAGTCAGTCATTACACCCCTATTTCAGTGGAGAAGGAGAGATTTTTTTAATATTAACTAACAAGGGAGTCCGAACCAACTCCTGAGTGACAGTACACCCAGTGAATGGTTTGGTCATTCTTGACTTTTAGATCACCAAACCCAACATGAAATTCTAAAAAAAAATAAAAAAATAAACAGAAAAAAAAAAAAATGTTCCTAAACATTAATTCCAAACTTTAAAATAAACATTATATAAAATCTGTGGTAATTGTTTATCCCTTATAGTGTGTGTGGGAGAAAAAAAAATTCTCTAAAATGTATGTGCACTTAATAGTGTAAAAATAAGTGTAAAAGGCCTCTGAGGGCCACACTGCCACCAAGCGACTATTTGAAACTATCATTACCAAAAAAAAAAAACAATTATACATTTAGGTAGGACCTCTAAAGCCGTGTACACATGACTGGTTCAAACTGATGAAAACGGACTGAAGTTAGTTTTCATCGGTCCAAGTCGATCGTGTGTAGGCCCCATCGGTCCGTTATCCTTCGGTCCAAAAACAGATGGCTTGCTTTACAATCAAACCGATGGATGGCTAACCGATAGGTCAAAACCAATTGTTAGTACGCACGAGCATCGGTTAAAAATCCACGCATGCTCAGAATCAAGTCGGCGCATGCTTGGAAGCATTCAACTTTGTTTTTTTCATCACGTCGTTGTGTTTTACGCCACCGCATTCTGACACGATCGGTTCATAAACCGATGGTGTGTAGGCACATCAGTCCATCAGTCAGCTACATCGGTGAACTGATGAAAACGGTCCGTCAGACCAGTCTCATCGTGTGGACTGATCGTGTGCTTAAGAGGCCCCATACCCCCAAACTCCTTTAAAAAAAATAAAAACATTTAACAAGAGAAAAAAAATATATACATATATATTTATTTAAATTCTATTCTCTATTTCCCTCCCCCTACCGGATCACACAAAGTGCATTTAATAAGAAAAATAAATCAGCGCAATAAACACAAAATGACAAGCAGCTGAACACTAGGAGTCAAAGTCAAAAAAATTCCTCTGATAAATATACAAGAGATAGTGCAGCGCTATTTAACAACTCCATATAAAGGTCATCCACATGATCTTAACAGGTGACTGTATGTAGAAACCATGCGAGTGATGAGCGTGGAAATTAGAATGACACCTCCACCAATAGCTGAAATGGCTGCTCTCCTTACGGAGTGGACCCTCTATTAGATAAGGTCAATCATGGGGGTGTAATCCTAGGCAATGCTCCAACAGGAATCAGGCAGTCAGATTAGCAGGTAAAATTATGTATTGCAATCGTGGATCAAATCATGTAAAAAGAGGGGAAACCATAGTGCTCTCCGCAGATAATAGTACAAAATGTATTAATGTAAATTATAAAAAACTCACTGAACCAGTGCCAGGCAAAGCAGCGAGATGTGCAAACAGTGGACGGCTGCGGGTGACGTCACGTCCTTCCCCACCGAACGTTGCGTCCCTTACATACAAAGTGCATTATCTAACTAAAGTGAGTAAGACACGGAGAGGCTCCATGCCACCAGCGCTTAAATAAAGTGACTATAGTTACTACTATTGCCCCGACCCATATGTGCCCACACTCTTTTACACATATAAGATATATGCTATACCACATCTTTTACTTCAGACCACTCACCCAAACATTCATGTAATTCCTTTTTTTGGGATAATATCGAAGACAACAATATAACACATATTTAATGGAAGATCCCTCAAGGTTTTTTTTTAGCAGCGAGATAAGTATTTGAAAAGCAAAAGATGTTATGTAAAAATTGGTATTTATTTATTAGTTAAATAATATCAAAAATATTATCCATAATTACACAGAAGTCATAAAAAAACAGTTCTGACCCTAACACTGACAACATACTCATTAAAAAAATGGAAAACTACACATAACTCATGTTATGTAAACTCTTTGTAATTTTGTAGAGCTTCACCTAATCTCTATGAGTTTCGACATTTCTTGGTCTTCTTCAGGGGATTAATTACTATGTGAGAAAAAAAAAGGTTTACAAATTATTATGTTTATAGATACATCATTTATATAATTTAGTATATACTAATATAACAGAATGGTATATATATCTACCACTTTTCAATGAGGAAGCCATGTCCTGTGGCCAGACGAATCGTTGTTTCTTTAAAAGCACACCAAGCCTCAATGGTCCCGGATTGTCCACACGCTGCATACCTGCCCACCATTGATGAGCCCCCGCCTTCACATCACTTACAAGAAGTCACCCCTTAGTTAGACTGGAGAATGAACCAAGGGAGATGGAAGATCACCCACAGTTTCAAGACATATTCCCCCTAAGCTCATGTACATACGCACATACACAATATATGTACACATATACACACACACACGCACAAACATACATATTTACAAGGAAGGGAAGGAAAAAACAGGAGAAAAATAAATCATAAATATATACATAAATAAATAAAATAAGAAAATAATATAAAACATTCAAAATCATCAACCTCTGTAACAAATTCCAGGAGCATTTATGCAGAGAACATGGAGAACATGCGGCGGCACTTTATGCACACTTGAACCATAAGCAGTGTTCACTCTATATCAATCCTGAAGATTATTGCCGCATACACTCGATCGGTTTGTCTGATGAAAACGGTCTGATGGACCGTTTTCATCAGACTAAACCAATCGTGTGTGAGCGCCATCGGTTATTTATCCATCGGTTAAAAAATTAGGAACTTGTTTTAAAATGATCTGATGGATAAAAAACCCATAGAAAAAAACGATCGTCTGTAGGCATGTCCGTCGGTTAAAAATCCACGCATGCTCAGAATCAAGTCGACGCATGCTCGGAAGCATTGAACTTTTTTTTCAGCACGCCGTTGTGTTTTACATCACCGCGTTCTGACACGATCGTTATTTTAACTGATGGTGTGTAGGCACGACTGATGATCAGTCAGCTTCATCGGATAACTGATGGAAAAATCCAGACGTTTTTATCGGATGGACCGATCGTGTATACTCCCAGGCTACCCATATATTTTTAAACTTATCCTGTCAGTCTTTGGCAGCAAACACCCATCGTTTAGCTTCCATTATTGAACTAACCTCTTTTTTCCAGTCCAACAAAGTAGGGCATAAAGCCTGTTTCCAGAACCTAGGTATTAATAGTTTGGCTGCATTCAATAAATGCAAAGTGATACTTTTTGTCAGAAGTTTATTTCATTGAATTTTCTGTAATAATTTGCTTGCTTTGTTGCATGCATCAGTGACGAAAAAGCTACTTCTATATTTTCTAGCAATGCACATAGTATTGACTTTCTCCCACATACAATACATCGAAACTGATCTTGTTAAATCTATTGTTTGCTGATAAATTTAATTAAATAAACACAAAACAATTCCTTGCATTGAAAAGCAATGGGTGGTAAGGCTCATTAACTGTGTCATTGATAAATTCATACTTCCAGAATCAACATTCAGTATTGACTTTGATATTTGTAAGAATAGTTTGTGATTACTTCCTGAGTTTTGACTTTGTATTTATGTTTACGTTATAATAATCTTTTGTGATCAACAATGCAGGTAAATTTGTACCTGGCAGCTGAATACAAGCCAACCAGCACACTCTACCAGTTAAAGCTTCATACGTACATAGATCTTTGCTAGTTATTACGGGTTATGATTGGAAATGATAATGCCCTGTGTACAGTAGACTGACATGAATAAATACACACCTTTGTTTACCTCACGTGTGTTTTCACTGAACCGACTGCACAATTAGGACTAGAAATCAGCCATTCCTGTTGCCAGCTCTGTTTGTTCCTGACTTTCCTTACCTTCTGCCCACCATGAGCACTAATTAAAAACAGACTAATCTAGCATTACCCCCATGGGAGCCGCTCAATAGAATGTGTCACTTGCTCTTTTACCTTGACCTCGTTGGGAATCTCAGCTCCTCTGACACACTATACATAAACTCACTAAAAGTAGTATTTGGCAATCAGCTGTAACAATTTGTCAAAGAAACATGCATTAAGCAAGTCAGTAAAGCGACTTAATATATTGTCCCTAGGCAAATTTGATAACAAAGCAAACATAGAATTGAAGCAACACTGATGATAACACTATTAGCATTCAAAATATTAGGTAATAAAGACTAAGTAATATAGCAACATTTGATTTTCAGGTCTGTATAAACAGTAGCAGTACCACTGTAAGTGCAGAAGTGGGCAGGGATTATGTGTATTATTATTTTTATTATTATTATTATAATACAAGATTTATATATCGACAACTGTTTGCGCAGCGCTTTATGTGTAGAAGTATGTAATATACTGCCAGAGTGCACTAAAGGTGATTATGCTAGGCCTAGACTGACCAGTAGCAGTAGAAGGAGAGAAGAGGGATAGGGTGATTTAACTTTAGAGCCAGTCCTTTAAGGGGTTCTTCTGCCGGCTATCGTCGGGGGCCCCATTTTAAAAAGCTTTGGCGCACTTATTAGTAGTCCCAAATAGGCCAGCATGCAGTATACTGTAGTATGTTAAAGAAGCAACAAGTAAGGTAAAGTTGCAGTGTCCAAAAAGGGGAGAGGAGGTATAAATGTTAAGTAGATAGGGTACAGGTGGGATGTGGTATGCTTAAAGAAGAAGTCCAGCCAAAGCTCCTTTGGCTGGGCTTCTCCGATGGATCACAGGAGTGCAATTTGCTTTGCACTCCTGTGACCCATTTTCAGCAGAGAGCGGACTAAATTCCGCTCTCTGCAGACGTCACAGAAATCAGACCAGTCACCGGGTCATTGCGACAATAAAGTCTGGATCTGTTAGGTGCCTAAACTTATACCTGAGAGCTGAGAGCCTGAGATGGCTGCTCCACCCCCTCAATAGCTCAGTGAGGAAGGAGGGAGATCAGCAGAGAGTTGTGAGTGACAGTCTACAGCTCTCTGTTTATGGAGCTCTGGGAACCGATGGATCGGTGGTGTTTGATCGCTCGATTTTCAGTGTGGAGGTGCCGTGGGACAGATGAAGCATCATAAAGATGCTTCATCCACCTAGGTAAGTATAACTATGGAAAAAAATAAAATAAAACCCATACTTCTCTTTTAATGTCCTGCCTTATCTGTCTCAGGTCCTGCTAACAGGTCATATAGTGGACAGTGAGTCATCTCACTGATCCCTCTGAGGTTCAGCTGGATGCTTATAGTAGAGATTGTACTCTCTTTCTAATATTCAATAGTCACAAACACAATAGCCTCCTGTGCTTGAGAAAGTGTCTGCGCCAAAAAAATGAGCTATATCTCCATCCTGGTCTTATTTGGATAGACCACATCTTGCTGCCCGCATAGACTGGGGAAGTCTAGAACACTGAAACCACACAAGAGACACAAAAGGGTGCATTATGCTAATGTCACTAATATTACGTCTACTTAAATGCAGGTGGTCAGACTATAGCTGGCTACTGTGTGCTTCATCTATAGCAGCCCTCTTTCCCTTAAGACAAGCAGGCCTACCGGTACTTGGTTGCCCCTAGGACTTAAACACAATGCTATAGCGTCTGGTCAGCACACCCAGGCAGACGCAAACAGAGCAAACAACAGTTTACTTTCAGTTTAACAGATAGCGTGGTTCTAAGAAGGTCCAGGTAATAAGGCAGGTGGCATTCTGAGATGGTCCGATATCCGATCCGGGTCATACACATGGAAATCTAACAGCAAAGTAGTGCAGGTAAGCGGAAGCTTGATCAGAATAATGCAGGTCTCTGTCTCTATCACAAGCAAGGGATAGAGTGTTCAGTTTGCTTATAAGGCCGCCTATACACGATCGGTCAAAACCGATGAAAATGGACTGAAGGTCCGTTTTCATCGGTCCAAACCGATCGTGTGTGGGCCCCATCGGTCAGTTATCCTTCGGTCAAAAAAAAGAGAACTTGCTTTAACCGATGGACGCCTAACCGATTGGTCAAAACCGGTCGTTAGTATGCAAAAGCATCGGTTAAAGAGCCGCGCATGCTCAGAATCAAGTCGACGCATGCTTGGAAGCATTGAACTTTGTTTTTTTCAGCACGTCATTGTGGTTTACGTCACCGCGTTCTGACACGATCGTTTTTTTAACTGATGGTGTGTAGGCACGTCAGACCATCAGTCAGCTTCATCGATTAACCAATGAAAACGGTCCGTTCTCAGCGGATGGACTGATCGTGTGTACGCAGCCTAACAGGTGAACACAGACAGGGAGGAAAAGTAACATCCCACAGCTGGGTGCTAGAATGAGGAACAGGGGAACTAAGTGATCATGACAGCTAACACCAATATTAATTGAAAAAAAAAGTGGTAAGTATCATACTCACAAAGTGTCTAAAACATCAAAGCTCATGGCATAAAATACATCCATTAATGTGACAGAAGGTAAAGGTCGAATAGGCTGACACGTTTTGAGAATTACCTTCTTCTTCATGGTGGGCAATGAGCCATCTCAGCGGTCTGTAAATCTGTATTTTGATTATTCTTATTATTATTTTTATACAAGATTTATATAGCGCCAACAGAGGGATAGGCTTCTTTAAAGAGAAGGGTTTTCAGAGATCATCTAAAAATGGATAGATTACGGGACAGTCAATCATACATTATGAAAAAGTAATCAGTAGTGTTGGAAAATATGGGAATGGGAATAAAGATACATTTATAGGGCCAGATTCAGAAAGTATTTACGTTGGCGTATCCAGAAATACGCCGCGTAATTACTAAGAATAGCCGGTATATCTTTTTTCTGTATTCAGAAAAGAAGATACGCCGGAATTCTGCTAATATACGAGCGGCGTAAGTCTGTTACACCGTCGTATATTAGTTGCATTTTTACGCTGGCCGCTAGGTGGCACTTCCGTCAGTTTATGTGTGGAATATGTAAATATGCCCGAACGTACTTGCGGCCGGGCGTCGTAGTTTACGTTGTTTGCGTAAGCGTTATTCCGCTGTAAAGTTACCCCTGCTATATGAGGCGCAGCCAATGTTAAGTATGGACATCGGGACAGCGTTGAATTGTACGTCGTTTACGTAGTTTGCGTAAATCTTTCGGGAATGGGGCTGGACTTAATTTACGTACACGTCGTTTACATTGACTAGTTGCGACGTGATTTTACGCATGCGCACTGGGATACGTCAACGGACGGCGTTCAGAAAATACGTAAATAGCGTGGGGTCATGATTAATTTACATGAATCACGCCCCCACATTACTAATTTGAATTAGGCGCCCTTACGCCGGACACTTTTCGCTACGCCGGCGCAACTTATGGAGTAAGTGCTTTCTGAATAAGGCACTTACCCATAAAAGTTGCGGAGGCGTAGTGTAAACAGCATACGCTACACCCACACACAATTACGCCCCCCTTTTCTGAATCTGGTCCAACAACTCCACGTGTGCACCCATAGCACATACAGTACATGCAGCTGTATGCAGTCCTATCTCCCACAGCCAAATCCCAGGCTGTTCTGATTGGGGAGAGATCTAACACGTCCTTTTGGTATCTGAGCTTTCTAATTTTTTTCTTCCTCTCACACATTCCTAGGCTGGCGGTGCTGGAGAACCTGTGAAAAGAGGGGGGTTGGTGGTACCTAATTTTTTCAAATATTTTTTTGGCTGGTGCGTTGGTTTTTGCTCACCAGTGGTTAAAAACACCCTTAGACAATGCTGCAGTGTCTCTTGGGGCAGCTACGGTGGTCTCTTATGAGGCTCTGTCCCATCTTGTGTATCGGGGGTGCAAATCTCCGTCTTCACTCACAAACTCTATGTGCTCTGCTATACAAGCCTGGGAAGTGGCACAGAGGTCAATGGTCCTTCCTTGTCCGTGGTGCTCCTCGGTCTTGTCCTCCTCACATTGTCTTCTGGGGAATGGGGCGCACTGACTTCTGGGAACTGTGTGTCTCCCAGAAGTCAGCCGCCCATTCACAAAGCGTTGCGCGCCTCGCCCATGCGCAGTAGGAAACGGGCAGTGAAGCCGCAAAGCTCCACTGCCTGTTTCCCTTAGTGAGGATAGCGGCAACGGAAACCTGCCACAATCGACAGATCGGCCTTGGGCGGCCGACATCGCAAGAAACCTGGACACTTAAGTGTGCTTATTTAAAGTCAGCAGCTACAGTGTTTGAAGCTGCTGACTTTTATTTTATTCTTTCAAAGCCTCCACTTTAAAGCCCCGTGGGCAATGACATTTTGGTTGTGCCTGGTCAATAAGGCTCTACAATTTTATAAAGCTCCCTACGCACATAGGGCCTACAAAATTTGATAAGGTTGGGGGGGGGCTGAGCTAATTCTATATCCATTGTGTCAGACTGATTGCCTTATGACATTTACTTGTTTGCTTTGTATATTCTTCCTCCTGTGAGCAACTCCGGCGACCCACCTATTCGTTTTATTATATCATCAGTATGTATGTATTACCTTTACGGAGCACCAGCAATAGGATTTTTACTGTGGTTGTAAACAGGGTTTGTGCTATATGGTGCCTTATGTAACCCTTTCCATAAATCTTGTTACTGTATGCTACTATTTCTCATTGCTTATGTAATTAACTACTAATTTTGTTATTATAGCCAATAGTGCTGTACCACCTTTGTTGTACTGTATTTTTGTCTTGTTCTGTCTACTATTTAACATTTGTAATTGTATTACCCATTGCAAGAGCAATACAAATAATAATTAAAAAAAATAGTTGCATTAAAATAGATGTAATGTTTTAATAATGAATAACTGCATTCATTTTTATACTTTTTATCTGCATTGAGTTCAGCTTTAGGGTATTTAAACATTATAATTTAAAAGATTAATTTTAAAGAAAAGGCCAAATTGAGTAGGATACCTCTTTAAAAAGTCACAGCGGGTCTACCCCCAATTTCAAAAACTTGTAAAGAACTTGGTTGACTCACACAATATTCTTAACTGTAATATGTATTAAAGAGGAGCTCCAGTCTCCCATGTACAAATTAAAAATCAACAGCAACAAAAACTGTACTTGCTGACTTTTAATAAAGAGTCACTCATCTGTCCCACAATCCGGCACTGTGCTTACATCAGCCGTTTTCACCTCCTGTCTTCTATCCCTGGCACCTGCATCTTAAGACCCCTTTCACACTGAGCGTCGGCGGTAAAACACTTTTTTTTTAATGCCACTTTGCTGTAGTTTTTGCGACGCTTTTTGGTCGCTATTGGGGTGATTTTTACCTCCGCTAGTGGACGAAAAAAGGGTTAAAAGCGCCCGCAAAGTTAGGTGGCACTGTCCATTGATTTCAATAGGCAAGGGCGCTTTAGGAGCGGTGAGTTCATTGCTCCTAATGCGCTCCAAAAAAGCTGCTGGCAGGACTTTTTCTGACGCCCTGCCAGTGCACCGCTCCAGTGTGAAAGCCCTCTGGCTTTTACAATGGAGTGAATGGAGCCGCTGTTTCAGGGCGCTTTGCAGGCGCTATTTTTAGCACTATAGCGCCTGCAAAGCGCACCAGTGTGAAAGGGATCTTACTGTGGGCACCCAGCTGTGGCAGCTTGCAGCTTTACAACCGGGTGCTCATTGCATATGCGCAAGTTGCACTGCACATTATAAATGGTCCTGCAGTCTTCTGGGACTTTTGATGTATCGAAGAAGACTGCAGGAATGGGGGAAGGAAAAAAGAACTTCAGTTCCAATGTCAAAATCAGGCACCCGCTCTCTCCCTTTGCCCAAAAGTGCCATTTCTTAAACAGAAGCGGGGGAGAAGCCCTTAAAGAAGAACTTCCTCTTGTGGGTGGAGCTCCGCATTAAGGTATATTTTATCAGTGATAAAAGTGGCAGCCATTTTTAACCACTTAACGCCCGCCGCACGACTATGTACGTCCACAGAATGGCACGTACAGGCAGATGGGCGTATATATACGTCCCTGCCTTCTAGCGGGTCGGGGGTCCGATCGGGACCCCCTCTGCTGTGTGCGGTGGGCGGCTTACCTTGGGAATGCGATCCGACTTGAGGGGCCGGCTGTTTGTTTCTGTCCGCCCCCTCGTGATCGCTCCCAGCCAATTGCGTGAGCCCCGCCGTGTCACTGCCTGTATAATGTAAACGCAGGCAGAGGAAGTGATGCAGCCCTCCTCTCCGCGGAATTTTCAAACCGCCGAGAGGAGAGAACACTTACAGTAAGTCGCACAAACAGCACACTGACACCAGTACACATAGGCACACTTAACCCCTTGCGATCACCCCCCCCCCCGCCACACTGTCACTGAATGCAGTGATCATATATGTACTGATCACTGCATTTAGTGTCAGTGTGACAGTTAGTGTGACAAGCAGTTAGTGTTAGGTCCAGGGTAGCCCCGTACCCCCCCAATAAAGTTTTAACCCCTTGATCACCGCCTTAGTTAACCCTTTCACCCCCTATTACCAGCGTCACTAAGCAATCATTTTTCTGATCGCTGTATTAGTGTTGCTGTTGCCGCTAGGTGGCAAATTTTTTTTTATTGCGATTTTTTTTTACTAAAGACAGGTGGCTGAATAAATTTTGGCCTAAATGTTTGACTAAAATTTCGTTTATTCGATTTGTCTTATAACAAAAAGTAAAAAATATATATATATATTTTTTAAATGTCGCTCTATTTTTGTTTATAGCGCAAAAAATAAAAAACGGCAGAGGTGATCAAATATTACCAAAAGAAAGCTCTATTTGTGGGAAGAAAAGGACGCAAATTTTATTTGGGAGCCACGTCGCACGACCGCGCAATTGTCTGTTAAAGAGACGCAGTGCCGAATTGTAAAACCCCTCTGGGCCTTTAGCAGCATATTGGTCCGGGGCTTAAGTGCTTAAAGAATTCAACTTCAAAAGTATGCAAGGAAGTTCTGTAGCTTTACAAGCTACAGAATCGTCTGGGAGATTTTTAAAGTGGGCGAGGACAGGGAAAGTATTAAGCGTGCTACACGTTGCACAAAAACACAGTTTTACATTCCTGTACTATGCGTTTCAGCTCAACTACTTTATCTTTTCTGCTCAACTTCTGCTTTTGTGCAAAAACTGTACAGTGCATTTGAATTTGAAATAAACTTTAACTGTATCCATTTGGGAAATGTACCTGGATGCATTTTCAATGTATTCAAAAATGTAGGTTGTATGAACGCAAAACATGTTTTATGTGGAAACAAGTTATGTCATACATTTTATAATGTATAAATATCCTTAAACATTCTTTGTATAGCTCTGAATAGCATGTTAAAATGTAATTCTACACAAGTGTTTGCATTTGGGTGATGTAATGCAGGTCTGATATTTTTCAGGGTCTTTAATGCTGTACATGACCCTAATAAAAAGAACTTCCCACCCAGGGTTTGGTGTGAGCGAAACATCTGGCCTCCATTCTCAAATGCATATGATGAGATAAATGGAACAAGGTAGTTCAGCACACAGTAAGGCCCTCACTCTCACTGCTCAACTCACTGTCAGAAAAATCCTGCTTGGCAATCAATTCTTGAACTGTACCTGGTACTGTATGCACATACCACTGTACTCTAAAGCTTCCATGAACTCCAGTTATTGACTTAGGCAATCTCTTGGAAACCTTTCAAGTTGAGAAGTATTACACAAGCCTTCTGGGAGCGCTTACCTCTTAAGGTAAAGTGTAGTAAAACCAAAAATATTTAGCAACAATACAAGAAAATGTTGCATAATTTATTGTCTTATACTGTGCTAACGTGCGCATGGTTAGCAGCAAGGATAGGCAACCTGTTTATTGGGATCTACCAGTAGATTGTTGCCAGGTGCCTAGGTGGCATCACCAGAGATTTAAAACCCAGAAAAAGATGTAGATAATGGCTGGAAGCCAGTAAAAACATGCAACATAAGTCATGATCCTGCTACTTCAACTAATGCCGCGTACACGCGCTCGTTTTTTGTGATGAAATAAAACAACGTTTTAAAAAACGTAATTTAAAATGACCGTGTGTGGGCAAAACGTAGTTTTATGTCTTCTGAAAAACGAAAAAAAAAATTCAAACATGCTTACATTTTTTATGTCGTTTTTCAGAATGTCGTTTTTTGTGTCATAAAAAATGATCGTGTGTGGGCAAAACGACGTTTAAAATTACATTTTTAAACCCACGCATACTCAGAAGCAAGTTATGACGCGAGCTTGAATGGAACAGAGTTCCGTCGTACGTGTTGTACGTAACCGCGCTTTGCAAGAGCATTTTTAGAAAACGATGGTGTGTAGGCAACGTTGTTTTTTAAAATGAAGTTTGAAAAACTTTGTTTTTTTTCATGAAAAAAAACGTCGTTTTTTTTACAAGACAAAAAACGACTGTGTGTACGCGGCATTACTGTTGTGGAGGACCATTATTGATCAGAAAGCAAGCACACAAGTACGGGAATCATTGTTTTCTGCTATATCTGACAACAGTACATCCTTGTTTTTTCTTTTGCGTAGATGATGTGGGGAAGATGCAGGGGTGTCAGGATAGATTTAAATTTGAATATTTAACTTTTTCTTGATGTCTACATAACTTTTTCACTGAATTGTTCCCACCGCTTGACCTGCTTTTACCAGCCTTTGCGTAGCCACTTGAAATCCAGACGATTTAGCCCCCTTCATGACCAGGCCATTTTTTGCTTTACGGCACTGCATTACTTCAACTGACAATTGCACGGTCATGCAACACTGTACATAAATTACATTTATGTCATTTTTTCCCCATATATAGACCTTTCTTTTGGTGGTATTTGACCACCACTGGGTTTCTTATTTTTTGTGCTATAAAGAAAAAAAAAGACTGACAATTAAAAAAAAAAGACAATGGGCCAGATTCACAGAGCCCTTACTCCTGTCTAACTCGCGTTAGACTTGAGTACTTTCAAATTACCCACGTTTTTTCATTACTCTGAAACCTTAAACCATGAAAATATGGCTGCGGGCTTCAATCCGACTGGCTTACGTGTTCGTACGCCTTTGGATCTACGCTGCAATAAATTTGCGGCCGCTGGGTGGAGTTCCTGTCGTTTTCCGCGTCGGGGTATGCAAAGGAGCTTTTGCCGACGATCCACGAAGTTACGAACGTCAATCGCAATCTCTTACGGCATCTTTAGTCATCTTTTTGCTGCGTAAAATTATACCAGCTTTTTGCTGGTCTAATATTAGACAGCCCATGTTATGTATGGCCATCGTTCCCGCGTCGAATGTCAACGTCTCTTTTTATTTTTTACGTAAGTCGTCCGGGAATAGGAATGTACGTAAACGACGCTACTCAAACAACGAATGACGTATCGACGTTATTTCGCGCAATGCACGGCGGAAAATTTCTGAACGGAGCATGCGCAGTTCGATCGCCGCGGGGACGCGCCTAATTTAAATGCTTCACGCCCCCTAATCGCGTATTTCGATTACGCGCGAGAAATACACTACGCCGCCGTACCGCAAGGGACAAAATCTACCAGAATTCGGCGTATAGCCTGGTAAAAATACAGCGGCGTAGTGTATCTCTGATACTCTGCGCCAATGTAATTGTATCTGAATCTGGCCCAATATTTTTTATTATCTGCTATAAAATATCTCCAATAAAAAAAAATGTAAATTTTTTTTTGTAATGAATTTAGGCCAATATGTACTCTGCTAAGCGTACATTGATTGGTTTGCGCAAATGTTATAGTGTCTACAAACTATGGTATACACAGTGTACTGGAATTTGTATTTATTTATTATTTTATATGGTGGTAATCAGCCACTTATAGCGGGACTGCAATATTGCGGACAATCTAACACTAACTGAAACTTGACACTTTGTGGGATCCAGAGACACTAATACAGTAATCAGCACAGAAAGACCATCCTGTAGCAGTAAATCTGCTATAGGGCAGTCGACAAGCAGTTAATTAAAGAACGTATTTAGTATATCTCTGCAATACATGCACTTTTTTCACCTTTGCTAAGGTAATTTGTTTTTCAGCATTAAATCCAGTTGACCATGCCCACTTTTAAACCACTCCTACAAAGCCACACCCTTATTTGAAGGCACACACAAATCACAGATCCATTTTAAAAACGCCTTTTAACAATTGTTTACAAACGTTTGGAACAAGAGGCAGCCATTCAAAGTATTAAGACAAAATTTCTTGAGCACCATGAGAAGAGGAATGGTGGAGCACGAGTTGTGTGCTGCTGCAAATTGTGGGTGTGGTCAAATGGCAGTAACAGTAGGCAGGGCTTAAAGGGGTATCGTGTATAAAAGACAATTAGCGCCACCTACCTAAAGTGTTATGTGCTATAAATCAGAGCTTTTTTTCTCAGAAAATAGGTACAGGAACTCAACCACGACCCGTTCAGATTTCACAAACAGTAGAAGGGTCTTAAAGGGGCATTAAATACCAGAATTGCATTACATACAGAGTGCAGAGTTCAGGGGGTTACAAAGCTGTCACTTGTAAACACAGAAACCAGACTTCTGTGTTTACAAGTGATTGTGGTGAGCAGGCACCAAAGGGTCTGAGCCAAAGGTGGTGGAACTGAGTTCCCCCAAGTTCCCCCAGAAAAAAAGCCCTGCTATAAATAAACTATAAAGTATACTAATTTGTACTCCACAGCTGCTGTATACTTCCAGTGAATTCACCTCACCATACAACATATAAAATTAAATTAAAAAGATGAGAAAGCCCAATCAGAGGGCAAGACGCGTGTAGATGGTGAGCAGGATTATACTGAGCTGATTTTAACTGAATATCTTGTAAGTGTTTTTTAATTGGGGCATTGGAATAAATGTTGCAAATGGAGAGCACTATGTATCCTCTCTTTATTGTTGCATAATCTTTTAGCTTATTTTTCTATATGGATTTTGTCTTTGAGCTTGCATATCCATTCTGTTCATTTATCTATAATACAAAACATAATGTGTACTTTAGCTTGAGGTCTTCTTATCTCCAGCTTTGTAGGCCAGTTTGCTTGGCTTAATGGATTTCTGTTTTGAGTCTTGTGAGTCGTAACTAAGCAATACAACTTTTTTCCAGTGTAACACACTAAATGACATCCTATGGCCTTTAGGGAACTTTAATTTCAGATGTAAGATACTTAATAAATACCAGGAGGAATATACACTGTCTGGAACTATATTTTAGGGCAGGAATTTTCCATTCGCCTGGCTGAAAGTCACCGATTTGAGCAAATGGTAGGCAGCACTGTTTAAATCCTTTCCCATCATTATTGGTATTGTATTTTGTGGAATCATGACGAAAGTGATTAGCACAGACTAAATGAGAAATTATTAATTCACAAACCAAACTTTCCTCTACTAAGAATGCCAATTTGTCCCGTCCTTTCTTTTTTATTTCAAACAATTGTAGCCAGGTTCTGGCAAACTTTGCTGTGACATCGGGGGGACATTCTGTAACACCAGCTTCGGTGAGCCTGTTCCCCTCTAGTGTTCAGCCTTGCCACTGTTTCAGCATCTCTTTAATTTAGAGAAAACAGAGACCCCAGCTGAGAGCAGGGGATTGGGGGATATGTGGTCTGAGGAACCAGGATTTTCATTAGAGCCAGACTACTGTAGAGTTCCAGCCTGCTGGGAGAGAGAGAATGCTGGGTAAGGACATAAATCGCCTGGTCCAAGGAGGAGTCGCCCGCTTGGGACCACAGCCTTCAGCTGGAGCAGGGACTTGGCTGCTCTGAGAATGTGAGCAGGCGCCGTGGAGAGTCTCTGGAGAGTGTGCAAACAGATCCACCATTGCCAGCTCCCTGTCAGTCGAGTGACTGTCGGGGGTCACTCTTATTGTTGCCTGTACAGTTACAGAAGAATCCCAGCATTGCTGGGTGCATGGCCATGCATCCTTGACTGGTTGCAGATTCTTCAAGAGCCTTTTCCAGGACATCCTATTCCCTTGAGCCTTGGTATCCTCAGGATTGGTGAGCAGGCAGAAGCCCACTCTGTGCATACCCTACAAAGACACTTCATGCTGGCACCTTTGTCCCATCTCTTTACATTAAAGCCTCAAAAAGGAAACACTTTGCACTGAGCTAGCTAAAGACACTGAACATCTACATCACATAGACTCCTCCCCTCTCCTCCCCCCTACCACTTAAAGGACTCTGTGCACAATATCTGCACACATTAGGGGAACTCTACTCAGAAATTAATCATTGCATTTCTTGTATATGTAGCGCCCCCTTACTTTCAGTATGGGCACTACGCTAAAGTTAGTGAGTGAATGGGAGAGTTATTTTGCTCCCATTCATAATTTGTTAAAATTGCAGGCTGCTGCTATTTCAGAACTGTCCTATAGGTCAGTCTGCGATCCAGGGGTGCGATCCCACCCCTGGACGACAGTTGGCACTAGAGGGGTTCTGACGGAGCTGCTTTTCCCCAGCAGCCAATTAGAGGAGTTTTCCCTCGCTGGGTATGCTGGGGAGGGGTATATCTGTGGCAGACGCCACGTGTTCTGGGTCGTGTTCTTCTTCTCTCTCTCTGCGCGGGTGCCACGTTCCAGGTGCGGCACCCACCTTCAGGGTGCGCGCATCCACAGCCCTCGTCGGCATGACCCACCTGGCCGGAGCTGCCTGCTCCATGAAGATCCATCCAGATATTGATAGGGGCCCCAGTGACTTAATGGGTCCCCAACCTTACTGAGAAGATCCCAGGCTGTATGCCGCTCGGTGGGGGATTGGCTTGAGGAGAACCCGGAGGCAGGTTATCCAAAAGGGCTTGAACGAACCATCGGGGATCTGGTCACCGGGATTTGACAGGTACATGACAGCTGTCAACCAGTGACCCTTTTCATTGCATTTACTGGGAGGATTTGCTCAATCTGAATTCTTCTCTTGAGTACTGAAGTACTAGGCCTGTGGCAGAGGCCCCGAGCCAGGCCTGTAACAGAGGCCTGTCCCTCCCAGCAATTTAAAAGTGACACTTCGGCTGCCAGACTTATAACAAGGGTCAGTCCGGAGGCACACCACCCACTCTGGCTAGAGTGGCGACGAACTGTATCTACTACTATTGAGAACAGGACTGCTCTACTTCTTATCCAGGCCTGATACCGCACTGTTCTCTATTGCTTCATCAACCTTTCCTATCTCCTGTTGATGTTGGCCGTGTTGGGCCTTGGAATAAAGCATTTAAAAACCCATTTGGTGACTGGACATTCGCTCACTGCTACTACTCACTGCTACTACCCCTAGACACACTACAAGGTAACTTAATACGCCGATCCCAAAAAAACAACCAGCGACTCCTTAGGGGGTGAGCGCTTCATAATGTTTTATAATTGTGCCACACACTTGTTGGGCCATTGGCATCAGGATTTGAAAGGAGCAGTTTGAATTAAAGGGTAATTTTCTTTCATTTTATACCTGGGGTCATAGGTTCTTTCAGGACCTACTGGATACTATTGTTTGACGTGTTGTGATTTTGTTTGCATTCCATACCCTTTGCATATTTACCAAGGGGGAGAGTTTAACACAGAAATATATATGCCTAAAGCCTAGTACACGCCACTAGTTTAAAAAAAAAACACTGTCCAATGTTAGTACAGCGACCTCCCCTGCTGTTCTATTGTGTTCTGACAGGGGGCGGCCCCACCAGAACACTTCGGTCAGCGCTCTCAGCACTGATTGGAAGCTGGTCGGGAGACTTTTTAGGTCATGAGCGTTCGACGGAAGCTGTCCAAATGGCTTGTTTCTGTCGGACTGGCTTCCATACACATGGGCCGATTGTCGATGGCAGCCGGCATTTTGCCCATGTGTACTAGCCTTAAGCCATTCTTGTTCTTGTCTGCTTCAATAATCTTTTTTTTTTTTTTTTGTAATGATTTTTATTAATAATAATTCAAACAAAAACAATTTAAATAATACAGTGAAAAAGACATGGAAACACGGACGCAGCCGTGTTATGTAACAGAAGAATGCAGTGTCAGAAAGACACGATAACAGTAAAGTAACATCTTAATACATGGCTTGGATAAAGTAAGCATATCAAACATTGAGAACCAAACAATTTAGAGCATATATTAGAGAAATCAACGAAAAGCATACAGTCTAGATTCATGATTTTTCCATGAATCCAGGCCGCAGGTTAAACCAGAATATTGAAACAAACAAAGTAAAAAACAACATTCTGAATATAACTAAGGGAAAGTAAATGGGGAAGGAATGAAGAGAAGGGGTCTGCCGTTATATAAATGGATCAAGAGAATTAAATAAAGTGGAGGTTAATCCCCCAAGGTGACGGATTTGTATTCATCAGATGAAATAAAACTCAGCCAATCAGACCAAATATCCAAGAACCTTTTTTGAGTATCTCTCGCCTGATGTATCAACTCCTCCATCTCCATGTTTCTCATGGTGCGGTTAAACCAGTCAATTATTGAAGGGGGTTTGGTTGATTTCCAATTAGTTGGAATACACATCCTGGCAGCATTGATCAGATGCATTGCCAAGGATCGGTAGTAGCCATTTGGTAATGAGGGAGAATAATGTAATAAAAATTGAGTAGGGGTGAAATCCAGATTGAGAGAAGTTATATGGGATATATATTCGTGGACCTTTTTCCAATATGGTTGGATGTCTTTGCAGGACCACCAAATGTGCAAAAAGGAACCCGTCTCGCTATTGCATCTCCAGCACATTTTAGATACAGATTTATTAATCCTATGTAATTTAAGGGGGGTCATATACCACCTGGATAGAATCTTATAAGCATTTTCTTGTGCTTGGACATGAATAGATCCCTTGTGAATAAATTTGTAAATATTTCTCCATTCTGTGTCTGACAAATCAAGCGAGAGATCTCTTTCCCAAAGTTGATTAGCCCAATTAATTTTAGGTGTCTGATCGGAAAATAGTAGAGAATATGTAGCTGAGACTAAGTGCCTGAGAGGTCCATCGTTCTCGCACCATTTTTCAAAGTCACTTTTTTCTCTCGACCAATTCGGTCTGGGGTTAGGTTTCAGGAAGAAATTCCTTAATTGAACATAGGTCCAAAAAGGAAATGACTCCACTTTCAATTTATCGGCCAACTTGGATTGGGATATAAACTCATCACCAATGAAGAACTGTCCTGCCCTTACTTTTGAATGGGGCCAACTTTTAGGTAAAAAATCTTCATGCATTCCTGGTGTAAAACCAGGATTAAGTGTAATAGGAGTCATTGGACCATTCGGAGAGGAAACCTTGTGTTTATGGCAAGCTCGACGAAATGTAAGGATAGTTGGATGGATCAAAGGATGTTGTTTACACACCAAGGGAATATCAGTGGTTTTAATCCAAGGGATTTGAGAGAGAGGAATAGGTGAGAATAAATGTTCCAATCTAACCCAATCTTTGTGGTCAAAATGAATATTCCAATCAACAATTCTGGTTAGGATACAAGCTTGGTAATATTTGTACATGTCAGGTAGACCTATACCACCTGATGGTTTTGGGGCAGTAAGCCTATCATAACTGAATCTCGGGCGGAGTTTATTCCAGATAAACAATGTGCACATTTTCTTAAATGAAGAAAAGAAGGCTTGGGGGATCGCAATAGGAACAGTCTGTAAGACATACAGGATTCTCGGGAGAATATTCATTTTTATGATCGCAGCCCTGCCAAACCATGAAAAGAGGCCTGAAGACCATTTTGAGAGATCAGATCGAATTGTTTGTTGCTTCAATAATCTTAAGTAAAATACTTGCTTATTTTACTACAGTCTAGTGTCTGTGTAATTACATTATCAATTTGAAATATGTACCAACCCAGGGTGTCAGAGGTGTCTGTAGGCTTGCAAGGTCAGGGCAACCTTTGAGGTCAATCATCTTTCAGAGGACCTCACAGGGGTGGCGCTACACAAGTAAAGTGTTTGAAAAGGTTAATATTGAGAGCAAGAAAAAAGAAAGGGTAATTGTGGAGTTTGAAAATCCAAGTGACTTAGGGGTGTACACGTTAGTATTATTTATGGTACTTGGTCTGAAGCACAGAAGAGCCTTCATAAGATAGAAGGCAACTACATATCTCGATTTCATCATTAATCGCAACAATAAGGAAATTATTTCTCATTTTGGATAAGTAGATAGAGCCATGCAAATCATTCCTTTATATACTCCAGAGCCACCTGTCTAGAACTGCTGGTTTATAGCGCAGATAAAGCCTAATTTTATAAAGTCATAAATTGCAACCTCATGCAGATTTTTCCGACTTGTTGTGAGTGGACTTTTTGCTTACCTCACCATAACCTGTCTGGTTATAATTACTTGTTGCTCCCTGAGCTCTACTACTATTTTTTTTTTAACTGCACTGATGGTGCAATTTTGAAAAAAAATAGCTGTATAACATTATACTTTATCTGTATCTTTACACATTATCTTTGTACACACTAGGCCAGATCCACAAACAATTACGGCGGCGTATCTCTAGATCCGCCGGTGTAATTTTCAAATCTGCGCCGGCGTATAATTGTTTTGTATCCACAAAACAAGATACGCCGTGTTTTTTTGCTTAGATACGCCATCTTATGCCGTCCTTTTTAAGTTTCATATTCACGCTGGACGCTAGGGGCGCTTCCGTATATTTTCCATGCCGAATATGCAAATGAGCTAGATACGCCGATCCACGAATGTACGTACGCCTGCCGCAGTGTTTTTACGTTGTTTGCGTAAGCGTATGTCCAGCGTAAAGTTACCCCTGCTGTATGGAGGCGTACGTAATGTAAAGTATGGACGTCGGGCCAGCGTCAAATTTTCCGTCGTTCACGTCGTTTGCGTAAACCGTTCGCGAATAGAGATTTGCGTAAGTTACGTTCACGTCGTTTTCATTGACGTTTTGCGACGTGATTTGGAGCATGCGCACTGGGATACGTCCACAGCCGGCGCATGTGCAGTGAAAAAAAAACGTAATTTACGTCGGGTCACGATTGATTTAAATAAAACACGCCCACCTCTTCCCCATTTGATATGCGTGGGCTTACGCCGGCCCATTTTCGCTACGCCGCAAGTCCTTTGTGGATACGGAACTTGCCTTCCTAGCGTATGGTGGCGTAGCAAAAATACTATATGCTACCCTGCCGCAGAGATATGGGGGGCTTTGTGGATCTGGCCCAGGATCCTTATCTTTAGCTGCAAAACAACAGCTCTGGATGGACAGATTGCCCAGCAGTAGGGATGAGCTCCGCGTTCGATTTGAACGTATGTTCGACTCGAACATCGTCTGTTCGACCGTTCATCGAAATTCTAAAGTTATGGGCCGTTCGCGCCAAATTCGAGTGGAGTGTCATGGCCCATAATTCACTGCGGCATTGTGCGCTGATGATTGGCCAAGCATGCACTATGACCCGCATGCTTGGCCAATCACAGCGCGCAAAAAACAGAGAGCCATAATTGGCCAAAGCCAGGGTGGCTTTGGCCAATTATGGCCCAGGGGGATTAGTACATGCCCCACACTATAAAAGGCCACCTGCAGGGCGGCCTTGTGTAGTGTGTTGCGGCAGTTAACAGAGAACAGAGAGAGTGTCATTTTTTGCAGGTAGATAGAGCAGGCAGGCTAGTCAGTTAATGTTACAGTTTGTAGAGGATATATATACATCCCAGGTGTTGTACATATATTTATACATTGTATAGCTTAGCTAGATCAGTTCTTCCTAATTTACTGGCAGGCAGGTGATTGTGCTATTTAAAGACGTTATCACAGGTATAGACACCCAGCAGGTACAATATTTAAAGGAATTTTTTATTTTTTTATTTAAGCATCATTAAAATCAATGCTCCTGGAGCAGTGATTTTAATGATGCTTAAATTAAAAAATAAAAATAAATGAAAAATGTCTTTAAATATTGTACCTGCTGGGTGTCTATAGTTTGCCTGTGAAAACGTCTTTGGGAACCCGGGTCTTGCCCGAGGGAACATGTATCAATGGAAAAAATGTTTTGTTGAAAAAACTGTAAATTTTCAGGAGTCCTGCTCTGTTTTTTTTTTTTTTACTTTTTTCCATTGATACATGTTCCCTGGGGCAAGACCCGGGTTCTCAAAGACGTTTTACGACAATAACTTGCATATTAGGCTTTAAAATGAGCACTTTTGAATTTGAATAGAGTCCCATAGACGTCAATGGGGTTCTAAATGTTCGCGTAAACGGGCGGTCTATTCGAACGTTCTGGTGCGAACCGAACGCGGGGGTGTTCGGGTCATCCCTACCCAGCAGTATAAAGGACTACTGTATTTTGCATAGTTTCAGCCACTAGCCTCAAATAAAGAATAAACCTCTCTTTTGTGATTTGTGATAGAAAGTATAGATATTAATATTGACTGTTTTAAGAAGGCCTTACTCTGCTCCATACTTGTTCAGTGGAGAGCTTCTTGGTGCCTCTTGGCACACTTCACCATAATCACTTTAACACTTTTAGTTATACTTTCCCATGGTATCCTAATTTAAGCAACATGAAAGAGGCCCTGTAAACTTAAAAAAAAAAAAAGTAAAGGTAAG